>JAOPFQ010000001.1:37027966-38227966 GCA_030064505.1 Chouioia cunea | reverse complement strand
TCGACGGCTACGCATAATTCACGACTGTGTCGTTGAATGAAGAAGGAAGAAAGAGAAAGAAAATTCTCAATATCGCGTCGTTTACGTAAGCTTGCGCGTGAAACTTGTGATAATTGAAGTAGAGAACAAGTTGATGTGTATACCTGTGTGTGTATATATATATATATGGAGGGAGAATCAGGCGGCGTCTAGTTAGCGTGCGGAAACTATGAACTTTCCCGATTACTCTACACTTGCATGACAAAGCAGTAGTGTATGCACACAATAGGGAGCAACGCGGGCAAAAGCCTTAGATCGAAAGTTTCGCTCTCGCGATTGCTTCATTCAACCTATACCTCTTCTCTTTCTCTCTTTCTCTCGTTCCCCAATCGAACGATGACAATACGCGCTGTTGTTGGTGTTGTTGTTGTTGCTGTTTGGTTTGTCGAACGTTACCTCGCTCATTTCTGTGTTTTTCTTTTAGATATCGTTAATTTTTAACAAATTTGTTGGCTTTTTTTTCAATAATGTTTCGAGCGATAACGTGTACACGTTGTCGTCTGTTTTCTAGTTGCGAATAAAAAGTAGCAAGATGCTCGTTAAGCAAAATGTTAATCACCGCACAAGAGGAAAGAGGCAAGAGAGAGAGAGAGAGAAAGCGAGGAGAGGGGGAGGAGGAGGAACGATTATGTGGCATGTTAAAAAAGACATTTTTTTGCAGGAAAACGAGAAAAATCGTCAAGATGGAGGTGAGAGGGGAAGAAAAGTCGAGTCTATTCGTCACGTTGCTGACGAAAGTCTTTAAATAATGCCGAGCACGAGAAATTCGGCCAAGTGCTCGTCGGATCGAACTTGGCTCTCGTTGTCTCTCTATTATTCAAACCTTATACCTTCTCCCTCAGCTCGACCCTCTTACCGCTTGTATATCTTTTTTCGCGTGTGTGTTCTTCATTGCGTGCGTGTACGTTGAATTATTTAGATACGACAAAATTAGAGTTTTTTATTTCGGAAAACTTTCGCTTCTCTTCTACTTCATCGTCATTGCGGTAAATCGATCGAACTAGCGGTAACAGCAGCAGTAGTAGCAGCAGCAGTAGCAGCAGCTGTTCTTTTGTACGTGTGGGTGGAAGTGACGTATACAAGCTTTAATTAGAAGAAAAAAAGGTCGATGGTTCAGTTTGATAGGTTTTATTTTTGGATGATTCACTTTTATTTATTGACGACGAGCTTGCGAGCTTTCTAATTACACATGGCACTAACTTATTTTAAGTTTTGCGATGTTACAACAAGTAACAAGTTGATTTATAGAAAGCTTTTCCAAACGAATAAATAACTAAACGCGTCAACTCGTAAAAGCAAACAGCAAGAGAACAAAATAAGATAATAAGTAACACGATTGGATCGAAGGTACTCGTGGCTGTTTACTCCGTCACTTTTGCCGAAATCTCCGAATCGACGAGGATGC
Source organism: Chouioia cunea (assembly GCA_030064505.1). Classification (NCBI taxonomy): domain Eukaryota; kingdom Metazoa; phylum Arthropoda; class Insecta; order Hymenoptera; family Eulophidae; genus Chouioia; species Chouioia cunea. The sequence continues at coordinate 38,226,522 of JAOPFQ010000001.1, read as the reverse complement.
CTTTTACGTAACGTCGGTATCTCACCTCGACCTGCGCTTATTGCTCGACAGCTTTGCAAGCTCTATCCCGTTCTTCTTCTTCTGCTACTTTTTTATCGTCATCAGTTTGCAAGCTGACGCGATCGTTTTACTTGTTGTTTCGTTTTTCGAGGAAGAGGGCTTAAATTTGTAAAATACGAATGGCTTCTATTGACGCGTATACATACGCTCGAATTTAACCGTACAGCGAAATTGTAAAATTCTCAGCAGAAATCACAAGTCTCTTCCATACGCGTAAAGTACAAAGGGGAATACGTCTTTAGGCTCGAAAGTTGAGGATTTGAACTGTTACGATAACGTGAAATTCCATCGGATTCATTTTCCCCTGTGAATAATTCAAACGATACATTTACAGTAGAACAATCAATAGTATAAGTTGATAAGTAAATTTAGTTGTGATCGTAAGCTCGTTGTATCCAATCGCGCAACACAGTTTATAAGATTTGAAAAAATTGGTATGTATTCGAGGACGTCTATAAAGATAGGTAAGCGCGCGCGTACGTACGTGCAATCGATGTGTGCGCGCGCGCCCGCGTAACCTAATATATGCGGGGAGAGAGCGAGAGCAGCCGGCGCACAGGTAGCTTTGTATGCACCTCTGACCTAAATACGTCGGCATCTTCGTTTTTTTCTTCCGCTCGCTGCGACACTGCGTTTCTTTCGTTTTTTTTTCGTTTGTTTTCTTGCCGGGATAATAAGCTCAGCCAAATTGTTGTTTGTGCAGAGGAGGATACTTTCTTTTCTCTTTTCCCCCTCGCTCCCTAGAGAGGTTAGTTTGGAAGGAAATTAAGGGAGTTTGCGCGAGAAACGATGTTTCTTTCTCTTACTTTCTTTTACTTCTGACGTTGATTATTTTCAGAGAAATGCTCAATTACATTGTCGATTTTCGAAGGGAAGCTTCCCTTGTATTTTCTATCAAGTTCTACAACTCATTTGTGAATTTGGTGCGACGTAAACCTATGTTTCCATTCCCAGCGAAAAAAACCTGCCAGCATTCGTGTCGTTCGCTCTCGATTGCAATTCAAATCTCCACTTGAAAATGATATAAATGACGTGTTCGCATTGATATTCCAGTACGGAGAGCACACCCGTATACATGGGAAATCCGAAGCAAACAACCTCATCTCCTGCTAGCGATCGTTGCAATTTCCGAAACTCCCCTACTTTACTTTCATACGTCGTCTTTCGTCGTGAATACGCAAAAGAGACAGAGACAGAGAGGGAGTTGTAAAAGCTTTTCGCGCGTGCACACGTACGTATAACAACCCTCGATGAAGTTTAAAAGACCATCGCTTTTGTACTTTGGTGCTTTCAATGCGACAATACGCGTCAGTAGCACGCGGTGAACTCTACTCTCTCTCTCTCTCTCTTCTCCTTCGTTTTTTTCTTCTGCACGCTTTTCTTTGCGAGCACACACGCGATGTATGTTTGACTTTTTTACGGCTATTCACGCTATGAACGATCGATTGTTTTTTCTTCTTTATCTTCGTGTTTTTTTAGAGGTTCGTTGAACTGTTTTCTTCTCTGCAAGCGATCATTGACGACGTATTTGTTTGCTTTCGTTTGGTATGAATTCTTTGTCTGAATTTTTTTTAGAAATTTCAGTGAAATGCGAGCGACTTTTTGTCTTAGTTCAATCGTAGTTGACTGAAACGACACCGTTTCTACAGAATTACGAAACGACAAAATTGTTTTCAAGTTAAATCATCTAAAGCATTTCGTTGTACGTCTTGCTTGTTTAATGAAAAAATAACTTGACTTCACAACTGTCTACTTTACAAGTTAACGTTAAATATTTTCTAACAACATCAAGTTTCGTTATCCGACAGAACAATACTACGCTACGTCATATTCCGAATAAAATATTGGTTCGTTGTTCTTTCATACGCGTACAAGTATCACGGCAGTTGAATAAAAAATTAAAACATCGTTATTGCGGTTGATTTTCCCCGCACAATTACCAGGTCTCGAAGACATTGATTTGCTTCGAGCTTGCACGCACTTGTTTGCGAGATAAAGAAAAGTTTCGAATTCTGTCTGGCTAGCAGCCAGGTTTTTCGCTAACGAGACGTTTCGCTATATTCATCTTCGTTTTTTATCGTGTAGCTAGATGAACAAACGTGTCTTTTTAATCGTACATACGCGTACGCGTTGAAGATTATTGTCGATTATTGTCGCACTCTATATTAGAACTAATTGTCTGAAAATAGCACGTCGTCGTTATATAGCTTACTACAACATTGTCAACGCGATAGATTTGACCTCCACAATTGTCAAATCTATATGTATATGTCTTTCGATTTTATTTGCAAACAATCAAGTTTTAAACAATTTTCCAAAGCCGTTCTAGTCGCTTTCTCAACACCAATGAAAATTCCTCGTCGACGTTCTAAAAACAACGTTGAGTCAACTAGAAGACGAAAAGTATCTCGCAAGATATTCCCCCATCTTTTCGTTTTGCGGTTCCCGTAGAAAACCCTCAAAATCAATATGACACGAAAGACCGAGTACTCATCTTGCCGCGCCCTAAAAAAAAAACAAAAAATACCAAGTAAAAATAATAATAAATCGTTGGATGGCAGACGTTACAACTCCCTCGAGCCCTTATCCTATCTTTTTCGATCGATACGTATACTCCACTCTACGTGCGCGATTCCCGGGAAAAGTGAGAGTGTCACGTCGTTCTTCGCTTTTTTTTTTATTTTGTAACGCTGTCGCTTCTGTCTGCCTGTCTCTCTCTCTCTCTCTCTCTCTCTCTCTCTCGCTCACTCTGCCTGTCAAAAGGGAAATGCACGTTAAAAGGACGAAAGAAACGACGAAAGTTGATTTTCTTCAGTTTGCGTTGTGAATGAAACGCGAACAAAAAATTGAATTATTTATATCGTTAGCCTGATATAACGCATCACAAAAGACTTCCTTTTCCTCAATGTCGTTTCAACGTCAAAAAAAAAAACAAAAAAAAACAAGTATGCCTAATTGAAGAAACTACAACGAAGAACAATATCTACGCGTAGATTCGATTAGACCGTATAGGCCTCGAGATTTTCGCACGAGTATAGAGTTAAAGTATCGAGCGAAGAAGAGGGCCACAGCTACGCGCGCGCGCGCGTAGGCATCAGGGTAGTGCGAGACGTCGCGTACTCCTGGATTATGGGAGAAACTTATTTCCCCTCTTTATCTATCCGTTTCGTGTATGGGCTACGATCGTTATTTTCGCGCGACCATCGATTAATTTCCCAGCTCGCTTGCACGTGTGCTTCCTTTGATTGATAAACTTGCGTGTGATATGTCCAAGAAACAAAACCAATTGGTAAGTCGTTGAATTTCAGTTTAGGTCATTTTCTTAATGTACAATAATGATATTAAACGCGAAACGTGTCATTTACATCCTTGATACGATCAGTTTTTTAAGGATTTCATCGAATGGATCAATCGGGTAGCTACGAAAAAAAAAACAAATTAACGTACGATCTTTGTCTTCCACCAATAGTGGCTGTACGAAAGAAAAGATCAGTTGAATACTCGAGAGCAATGACTTTCGTACACCTCGTGACGGGTTATCACTCTCTCTCTCTCTCTCTCTCTCTTTCTCTTGGCAAACTTGAAAAAATGGTACCAATAGCACGGACTGACTTTGTTTTTTTTTCTCTTTCGCAACACAAATTTCCCCGAGACAAAAAATGAGGTTACTACTCGTCGACGTCAACAGTGGTGTGTCTCGGAAATGAGATTTCAACCGACAGAAGAGTTCCTCTTGTGTAAATCGATTGTGTGTTGCGTTGAAAAATCGACTGCAAGCACTCAAGCGTAAAGCTGCTTATATCTTGGCGAGTAAAAGAGGAGAGAGAGAGAGCTTGCGTATGATTCTTCCTAAGCCGGATGGAAAGAGAAGGCACGGCTTGTCATTTCTAACGCGAAGGAAATTATAGTATAAAGAGAGCTTCTCGTGCGACAGAATAGACTTGACAAATTTTTCCTCCGTACGCGAGCTTTCTCTCGTCTCTCTCGCTGTCGCTCTCTTTTAAGAGATTAGATGGGTTTTGTGAGAAATTGTACACATCGATTACGATGTTACGATATTAAAACTCTTTCTTCTCCCTCCCAAACAAAGGAAAAGAAAAGTCTAATCCACCTTGGTAAGGTATCAGCTTTGCTTTATGCGCAAAGAACGTAATTCGGTAATAAATCCTATCCGTATACCCTCGCGACCTAAATCTTTGCTCTCGATAAGCTTGCGCTTTCTTATCCTCTATAATTGTTCCGTGGAGAAAGGGACGAAAAGAAGAGGAAAAACGAAAAGTGCGTGCGCGAGAGTAAGAGAAAAAAAAGGAAATTGGTACGTGCACGCTGAACATCGCGTATATAGCAAGGACGTGAGGTTTTGGCATGGGATGTGGAATGCGATAACGATTACGCGTGACACTGCCGAGGTATGAGACAACGTTGGAGCGTATGTGTATGTGATAACGCGAAAAATGTACTCGAAGCGTGGCGATTGTCAAATTTATATTCAAAAACCACGATAAAAAATGGTTTTGCTCGTTTGTTGCGTCCCTGAACTATTACGATTCCTGAAAATCATCACGAGATATTTGAATCAAATCAGTCTCGTTCGTTTTCTCGCTTTCTCTCTCCCTCTCTTCTCTCGTGTAAACTCCACGCATCGAACAAGATCAATCTTCTTTTTCTGCTTATTACACTTTAGTCACCGATGTTCGGCGATGTTCGGCTTCGAGGTAAGATGGAGATTACGTACCATTGACCACTGAATATTTCATTGGCACGTATACTCTCCATCGACAGAGATCTGATCTCTGATTTTGTTCTCTTCTCCTTCTTTTCTTCGCGAATATTGCCAGACTGTATATGCTCGAACGATATCATCGATTGGTCAGTGAAATATCGATTAGAAAGTTTATTTTTACGACTGTTGAGGGCGTTTCAGCGATTGTTACTTTGTACGATCGCGCGCTAGATTATTAGTCATTCAATTAGTGGTTAATTTGAAAGAAAAACAAAATGAAAATTACACGCGTTCAATACAAAAATCACGCAAGTTCCATTATTCCATCGTCGTCGTATCTCGCAGTCGTATGAACACGACCGACGGTATTTGAAATTCCGGAAAATCAGTTTGAACCGTGCAAGTGAAGTGTAACGAACCACAAGAGCGAGAGGGTTATAGGAAGCCGAAGGGATAGAGAGGACATCGCTATTGAATAGTTCGTCAGGAATTCAATTCCTGAAGGTATACTCCACAGTAGCTAATTGACAGCCTAAAGAGGGAAAGGGAAAGTTTATAGGGATGCATAGAATCATCGATGAATCAACGATATAATCTATTATATCCAATTGATATGGAGTCGTAATTTTTTTTACGAGATATCGGATTTCACGTTCCACTGACGAAAGACTCGACGCGAAGGTAGAACGACGTCCTAGTTTTACGTCTTTTTTTCTTAATACTTTCCAAAAATAGCAAGATTCCGTGAAAAACTTTTTTTTACGCTGATGACGTCGCGACGATAAGATAAGAAAACACTCGTTTTCTTATTTACACACACACACACACACACACACACGAGTATGTGTTCGATAGAAACGATGACAAACGACGTGCGGTCGTCTGAATTATTTAAATTCCAGCACGCGAAGGAGATATTATTGATGTTGAATGAAGCTCGAGCTTGCGAAATGCGAATAAAACGAGATTCTTACTCTCTATGAAATCTTAAACGTGCGACTATATTAAATTTCTTCGTTCTTTTTCTTTGGCAATAGTATGTAACGTTCTATTGCCATCCATGTTAAAATAATTGACAATCGTAACAAAAACAAAAAAATCAAGTTTTTTATCTTATTCAAAGCACGTAAACAATCTTGACTCGAATTTGTACGTATGCAACGTCTAAACGAACGAAGGATACAAAGTTTGGAAAATCGTCACGGTGTACGTTCAATACGGAGATAAGCTTGTTATTCTTGCGAGCGCGACAATTTTCAAATTTTAGAACGCTCGCATAATATGTGCGTGTGTATGTATAATAACGTTATCGCGGCAAGGACTAGATAACGTTTTTTTTTCTTGACTTGCTGGTTTTATTTAGTGGATTAGACTGCTGTACAGTTGATATCATTGGGTTTCGGTAAGGGACACTTGCCTCCCCCCCCACCCCCACCCCCACCGCCCCCAAAAAAACCAAAATAATCAATAATCTGTCTCTTTTACAAAAATAAACGTTATATTGATATTAAAACCAGCGTTTCAAATGTTTTTCTACAGTTAAAAAAGACTACAAGTACATACTTGGGTTTTCATACTCGTGAAAGAAAAATGAGTAGTTTACTATTACTCGGTAGCATTAGCAGCAGAGAATTACGGAAAAAAGAACGCTATACACAAAAGAACCAGCAACAAAACGTAATTTTCCAACGCACAAAAGATTAATTCGCCACGCTACAACAAAATAATCATAATAAAGGGCCAAACAAAGAGGAAACATATTCCCAAACGTATTATACAAGCTCCACTCTTCTATCTATAATAAAAAACTGGAAAGTTGGACTACCTATAGGGCTAAAGCATTATCTGAGTTTGAAATCGAGGCCGAAAAAAATGAAGAAGAAGGGCAAGAGAGAGAGAGAGAGACAGAGCTCTCATCTCATGAAAGATTCAGCGACGCGGAAGAGCTGCTCGCGCAACCGAACGATCGATCGTTATTTTTTTTGTCGTCATCGCATGCCCTAAACGTCTTACGCTATATCTTGAGAACGCCGTTGAAGTTCATAGAGCTAATCGGCTTTTCGCTTGACCACGTAACGCTTCAGTTGAACGTAGAATATTTTTTTCGCGTTACAAAACGTCATACCAGTTAAAAATAAAACGAAACAACGAGAGGCATGTAAAATGTTGTTTCTTTGTTTGTTTTTGCAATATGTAGTACATTCGTTGCATCCAATCGTTGCACGTTTATTCGTGTGTTTCAATTTCGTTACTTCATTCTCTGTTTGATGTCAAGATAATCGAGAGAGAGAGAGAGAGAGAAAAAAAGTTCATCGTCCTTCGTTCAAAGTAATAAAGAAAAAAAGCATCGACGTATTCTTTAATCTCGAATCGATGGATAGTTAACGAAGCGTATACGACAACGATCATTTTATTTCTGGAGAGAAAATAGAAAAGACACGACCTAATGAAGTTTATGTCGTCAAGGTCATAATACTTGTGCGCTCGACCTGGATCTCATCCACGTGTATAAAACTATATACAGACTATAATATCCTTTTTGTCTCACTAAGACAAGGTCTTATTCTCTTTTCTCACTTACGATTATTTTTTACGAACTCCTAACGACAACGGGACGCAATTGAAATTTATGGTGTGGAAATCGTATCCACGGGATGGTCCTTTTTTCACGGCGTTTCTTCATTTCCCATGCGTTGCACGCGCAGAACCTGCTGACAATTGTTTGCTTTTCTTACGTGGACGATCATTCAATTTTCGACTTCCCTGGAAGAACACTCGATATCCAACAAAAGTTATCGCGAAAAAGAAACGATAACAGCAATAGTTAACGTTCAGTTATAAAACTCAATTTCTTGCTCGCTGCACTAACCTACGAAAAAAAGAGAAGTAACGAATAAAAAAAACTCCGAAGAACGTGCACTCAGCGAGATAAAGTTGTCGAGCATTTCCCTTGGATAGAACTGACAAATAAAACGAGTACAGAGCTACTCGACAACTTTACCTTATCAATCTTGGCTCTGGAGCGCTCGCGTTCTACGCGGTATTTTGATCAAGAGGGAGAGAGAGAGAGAGAAAGAAAAAAAACGGTTGTTTATTAACGCGCAGGACACCTAATCGAAGGATGCTCTGTACGTGCGTATACGTAGACGGCTAACGAAAATCGATGAAACCAAGGCCGTATAAACTCGTATTTAGACGAGGCCGGTATTCACGCGTGCGTTATCATCGCACGTAGCTTAAGTAGGTTGACAACCAACCTCTATCGTTAAGTCATGCCGTATATTTCTTTCCTTTTTTTTTTTGATCGACCAAATATTTCGTACGTACGAATGTAAATAGAGACGTCGAATTTAATAGATATATACACTCGCCGATGAAACAGGTACGAACCAATATTGTCGTTAGTTGTGCTGTAGTACAATTAGCAATTTGTACGTAGGTCGAGATGAAAATCGTATTACGTAAAATTACGCCTCAAAACAAATCCTAAATTTCCTTTAATCGTTGTCCAATGTCTCTTCGATACAAAGCGCAACTTTCAATCTATCGTTCAACGTTATAATCGTTTTAGAGGCAAACGAACATTGGGATTTGAAAGGACATCGCGCAAATCAGTGCACGCGTACAAGACAACGAAACGACCAATTTTTCCCAGCTTAGCATCGTTCACAACTCGAAGATCTCCATTCTCTCGTAGCGTTAATACAAGAGAAAAACGAGGCAATATCGATCGGTAGAAATATCTTTCTCTTGCGACGATTGTCTTCTTCTGTTCATGGGGGGGGGGGGGGATTACCGTGGTAATTGTTACCAAGGGATTTTACGCGTAGGAAATTGACGTTGACCTTTGTAGGGGCGAGATGCTTGGGGAAAAAGGCAGGGGGAGGTGAAATGACACGATAGCAAAGACAAATATCACAAGCTAAAGAAAGTTCGCGTTGCACGCGTTGGATAATTCAACGCCAAGAACTACTTTGTGCAAAAGATTTGTTCAAATTATCGTAATACTCAAGAGTACAACAAAATTTTGTTTTTTTTATTCTCTTGGACTAACTTAAAGTATCCCGATCAAATTATCGGGCGATTTGCACGTGTTATATTAACGTTGATAATTGTAACTACATCGTGTGCGCCGTGGGAAATGAAAGTTTCTTCGTCGCCGATCTAATTCAGTAGATGGAAAATGAGAGAGACAGAGAGAAAAAGAAGTTCAATTTCACTTGGAGAGCTACCCGACCTAACAGCCGACACAATTGGATTTTCAATAAGATTTTCACGAAATTCATTTAACTGCTCTTAAATGTTTGACCTACAAAATAACGGACAAACGCAAAAAGAACAAGGCAAACAATTTTTCGTTTTCCGATACCAAATCTTGTACCGGTTATGTGTAATTTACAATTATAGAAATCGACAACGACATCCGGAAACGCGTTATTTCCTTGTTAGCGCAACGACATCGTACATCAATCTCCTGTAATTTGGCGTAAATGACATTATCGAGGAATTTCAGAAAAATAATACGAAAGAAAATCCACGAAACAAAATCCACGAAAAAAAAAGACGAAAAAGAAGAATAAGCTTTCTCGTAGCTCGTGCATCGTTTCCCAGAGGAGTTTATAATTGGGTCGTGCACTACGCGTGTCCTTGAACTCACCACCTTATGTATACGTACTTATATATAACATATCTATGCGTAGTTTCGTTGCAAGTTGGCGTTCAATTATTCAATTCAACGAGAAAGACAAAAAAAGAAAGACACGCGCGCACGCCGAGGAAATGCGAGGAGAAAAATCGGAAGGTGAAAACTAAAAATAGTCGCTTAGGCGAATTCGTTATTATTAATAGCTCTAGTCGACTCGACGCAAGAAGATCGTGATGTTAATCGTGGAGTGGAATGGCTCTCTCTCCCTCCCTCACTTTCACACACTCTCCGACAAGCGAGGGAAAATATACTTGAATACTACGTTACACGAAGTGACGTGCGGGATATTTCGAAAGGGCCAAAAGAAAGGAAACAGATATACGGACATCGAAGTACATTCGCCGATGGGATATTGATTTATGACGATTTCCCGAATAACCCGTCGATTAATAATTATTTTGCGCTTGTGAGCACTGTATTACGTTGATTTTTTAACACTCGATTAACGACGGACGTCGAAGAATCGCGTTAAAAAATTGTCGTATAACCCGTTAACGCACAAGTGAAAAGTGGTTCTTCGTTAAACTCGATTACGCTCGACGACAAAATCCCATATCCAATTAACGCTGTACCAGTACTAATTATGTGCCTCCCGTAATCACCTTGTTATCTTATAAGAGCACCATTGGCAAACGTTGCGCAAGAATAGATCGTTCCCTTTCATCCTCCCACGAGAACAAATAAAAGTGGCATATGCACGTGAGTTAGACGCGTGCGTCAAAGAAACTCAAAGCACGTGGATTTTTTTATCGATTCGATAACGTCGTAGGTTTCGCGTGACTACGTAATAATAATAATTCTATCGATACGCTATTGTCCTAAACCGTTTTTTTTTTCACTCGAGAAAAAGTTGTATACGTATGCCGTGAAACCTTATCGATACCAGAGCGTTCGGAAAGTTGTTGGCTATCCAACCTCTTCGAATTCGAGTCACTCGTTCTCTCTCTCTCTCTCTCTCTCTAACGAAGAATCAACGTTGAAATAGCAAAGTTATTGAAAAACCAACCAATTAATATTAAATAAGGGGTCAAACGAAATGCGCTTTATTTTCTCCGTGGCACGTTGATTTTTGTTTCTTCTCATTTTTGCGCTAATTAAAACCGTAAACGAAAAGAAAACGAAAAGTTTGTTGTGTTTCGTCAAAGCTCAAGTCACATCAATCTTGCAGTGCACAAAATACAAAAAAAATACGTTGAGATTACTACGGAATAAAATCCAATTCGACTTTCTACACAGTCACGCTTGAAAATCCTCTTGACAATGCACTACCACAATTTCAGCAGACAGTCGGTGGTAATAATCCTCCTCTTTCTCTCGTTGGTTAGAGATCTTTAAATTTTGAGAGGTTGTAAAGCCGATGGTACAGACCCAATTGAACGATCAAACTCTCTCTCTCTCTCTCTCTCGTGTCGAGTGTGCGAAAAGAGAACGAACGGGAAAGTTTGGAACGGGCTAATTTTCCTTTTAGTTTATAGGACGATAATTTGATACACGCGTGCGTATCGTGTCATTGACGAATTTCTTTCAACTGTTCCGAATTATCATTTTTTCCATTTGGATAATTTTACGAGATGCATCATTTCACGTTCTTAGTTGACAAAATAACAACAATCAAGCATGTACTATACGCGTTATACTACAGTCGAGATATTGTTTCTTCGAATGTCATTCAAATAAACTATATGACCGAGGCTCGAATGTGTGCGATCGAAGATGCAGTGCAGTATAGCGGTACAAAAGGTCGTCGCGCAGCTGCGCGACACAATAAATCGTGGCTATAAGGGCAATTTGGTCAGTTTGTTGCCAATTGCCACCGATTTACGTTGCTGCAAGCACACATTGCACGAACGTAGTGTTAGAAAGAGAGCCACATCGAAATCAAATGAGACGAGATGATTGGATTACAACGTACAAGATCATCCGTTTTTCTCCATATTAACGATATTTCTCGATTGACTCGTGTCGCGTAAATAGCTTGATTTTTCTCCGTTGATTGAACGTATTTCGTTTTGTTTTTTTGTTCGACGACGAGAAAAAACAGACGAGAAAAGCTTCGAATCAATGTACATGCCGGTATCATATTCTCGGATAAGGTTAAGCGAAGTTTTTGACATGGACTCTCCTCGGGGGCAGGAGGAGGGTGTGGCGCTAGCGAGCCACGAGGAGGATAGAAACGATCCTCTAGTGATTGCCAAAGGGAGAGAGAGAGAGAGAGAGAATAAGATCGAGAAAGAGCTTGCGAGAGAATGAGAAAGAGAAAGATAGAAAAGGAACAAGAAATATGTATGTAGGTGACATATATCGACCCTCGACAACGACGATGACGATGACGACTACGACTACGACGACGGCGACGACGACGACGACGACGAATTAACCATGGCACAATGGCCGTCGTCGTGGTCGACGTCTGCGAATGGAATGATGTATATATCTAAAAATAATTAAAGAGAGAGGGAGGCGCTTTCATACTTTAGGTAGCTAAATACGAGAATAGTTTTTGTTGGTTGTGGCGCGTTTTCAGCCACAAATAGATTACTTCTGTGCGAAACATGTCTAAGTGTTTATACATGTATGTGTCTACGTGTTTGTATATGTGTGCATGAGTGTGCGTATGTGTAGGTTGATGAAACTTACTTGCCGAGCTCCTCCTTGAGTTCGTAGTTGTCACTGAAGCGCGTGCAAGCGCCCTGGGCGGCCATGCCGAGGTGGTAGCAAACTTGCGCGCTTGCTTTGGCTGGGCCGACGCTCTCTGTTATTGACACAGAGAGTCAGCCAGATTCAATTCAACAATCCAAAACTAACACTCGAAAAAAATATATATATGTATATTTATATATATTTTTTTTATCTGTTTATTTGATATACAATGTTTCTCTCTCTCTCTCTCTCTCTCTCTCGTTTTACTTTTAAAATCGTTCCAAACCCTCTTAATTCTTTAGTGTGCAAATTTGTATTCTTGCCGTACACACAAACGCGCACACCACTTGCACACAAAACAATTACAAACTATCGTGCGCTTTCTTCTCTTCTAGTATTTTTGACCGCTTGAAAAACAAACCAACCAAAAAAAAACAAAAACTTTTGTATGCTTCTATATAAAGTTGAGATGCAGAGAATAATCACGCGCGCGCGCGCGTTCACGAGAGAGAATAAAATAAAAGGGTGTTTCGCTCGTTTAGAAAAATCTGATGTCTTGTCTTGTCTTGTTTCTCTTTCACTCTCTTACTCGTTCGTTCGTCCGTAACACCCACGACGACGACGACGACGAGGAGGAGGTTGACCGCCGCTCGCGCGCTTATACTCGGATCTCTCTCTCTCTCCCTCTCTCTCTCTCTCTCTCTCTCTCTCTTTCTCTCTCGGTACTTCGATCAATAAGCAGGCAGAGCAGCACAAGCCCGTCAAGCCTGCCGCCGCGCGCGCACGAGCTTGCGCAGAGAGACAGAGACAGCACAACTTTAACCCAACACAACCTCTCTCTCTCTCTCTTTTGCTCTTTAACTCGGCTATACTAGGTTATATAGGTATATATATGTGAGTGAGTGTGTGTGTGTGTATATATATACACACGATAGCAGGCACACGATCCGCACTCTTTGCCGGCGGCTTGTTCACTGACTCGCGTAGTAGTTGTTCCATGCCGACCAAACCTGCAGCAGTAGCAGCAGCAGCCGAAGAATCCTATATATGCGATAGTACGTAAGGTGGGGGCTACGAGTTTGCGCAGCAGAATACAAGACGCTGAGTAACCGAGCTTGCGAGATATATAACTGCAAGCTCTCTCTCTCTCTTTCTCTCTGATGCCTTGTAAATTTAGAAAGCCTGACACGGCACGTGCCCATGGATCTAAAATGTGTCGGTGATGTGCTTTTACAAGCGCACGCGCTATACCCGCATAACTTTGCGACGTTTAAATGTACGAGCTCGATGATCCATTACTTAAGAAGCTCTTGCGATCACTCGCAATGGATGAGATTTTTAAGTACGCGCGTCGAGACTTCGTTACGGATGGAATTTTTTAACCGAGTTGGTTCTTATTTAGATGTAGGTGAAACATTTTTATTTTCAATCGTCTATCGAAAGCTCGATATCGATAGATTTATTTATCAATTTGTCTGGACTCTGCGCTACATTATACGATCTCGTTAAGTAATCGAGTAGCAATAACGTAATATCGCACGCAAAACACTATGCAATAAGTACTGATTGTACTTATCCGAAAGTGCAATAAACACTTACGACGATTGTTTCATTCGATATTGGAGATTGTGAATTAAAATAAATTTAACGAGAGATTTATTGACTCAAAGATATATATATATACACACACACACACACAAATATATATATATATATATATAGCATAATATTTATTGTCATTTTACAGACATTGCTTGAGCGATCTGAAAATTAGCAACCAAATTCTTAAAGTATATACGGTGCATGCTGCTTTCAAAATAACGATGTTTACAATAATGATCGCCCATTACATCTCGCATTGACAATGATCTTTCCGTGTGTCTAATATACAAAACATAAAAAAAACTCAACAGTTAGTGTCACAGACAAAACATGTAACGTATAATTTCGAATAACATTATATTTGATTAACACAAGTTCGATACAAAAAAAAAACATTAAAATTGTAAGAATCATAGAAAAGAGAATACATTTGATTTTAGTCCAATAGAATCAAACATGACAATCAGATTTACAAAAATAACGTTGAAATATATATATTTACATACATGCATCTCGTTTATTTCTCGATTTAGTGTCACCTGATTGAATTTTCATCGTCTTGCGTGCATATAAAAATTTGTCGATTTTCTAGATCTAAATCTCTAGTATACGTAGATAAAAAAAAATAGCGTCAAAATATACTTAATACATAGTCTAAAAAATTGAATCCTCGTTGGAATGAACGAAGAAAAAAAGTAAAATGCCAGTATATATATCGGGTATTAAAAGCAATAAAAAAAAAGGAAGAGTAAAACGAGCGATAACATTTCCCTCTTTCTTTCTCTCTCTCTCTCTCTCTCTCTCGCTCTCTCTTTCTCTCTATCTCTATTTACGCGCTCGACAATTTTCGACGACTTTTCGTTCACAGCCGATTGATGTCGTTTCCGACCGGAATGTTTGATTTTTTTTTATTTCTTCGTTTACTCGACAGTGACCGATTTGGCGAGATTTCGTGGGCAGTCAACGTTACAACCGCGTAATACGGCAATGTGGAACGATAGCATTTGCATTGGAATAACAGTCAATATTCCTTGTAAGCAATCGACAGTTTTTGGGATTGCAAGTACTTTTGAGGCTAAGCTCATTGTTTCTTTGTCACCTTCCTCGCAGATTAGGATTGGTCGACCGTCGCGTGCCGTTACCTGCTGCAGCGCGTTCATGCATTTCTGAAACACCAAAAGATCACGCATACTGAGTAAACTAATAATTACGGTTAAAAAACGAATAATAAACGTGTATTTTCCAGTTATTTCGAATATTTTCTCGTGCGTTCGTTATCGTGAAACGCAACAACCGAGTGCGTCCAATGCTGAGTAAGGATAACTTGCAGATATAGCCTTTCAAATGTAAATTACGCGAAACGTACGCGATAGCGCTTACTCGTTTTCAAAGCTGATATCAGCGTCAATTTTCTCGAAGCGAAAAAAAGTTAAACAAACGCACAGCTTTTACGATGGAAAAATACTCACAGCGTATACGGGATCCCTCATAACGATCATAATGACGGGCATAGATCCGTCAACGAGAGCGAGAGGTCCATGCTTCAACTCTCCTGCCATGATACCTTCGCTGTGCATGTAGGTCAATTCTTTGACTTTCTGCGGAAGGAAAAGCAGCAGAGTTATTATCGAGTACGACGCGAATAGAGGACAAAAACATCACGACGATAGATAACTTACGAGAGCTCCTTCCATACAGGTGGCAAAGTTGTACCCTCTACCCATGATAAGTAAAGATTTGTGCTGGAACAAGGACTTTGCAAGCTCCTTCACTTCGTCGTCGAGCTTTAGTACCTGGCGAATCTGGTTATCCAAGTCCTTCAATCCTTCGATAATCTATTCGCGTGCAAACGAAAACGAAAACGCAAGCGTTACAATGAATATACGAGAGAAGCCGCGAGGCGGCTGTAAATGTACACGCGTACCTCCAAGCGTCTGGTACGAAGTGAAAGTCTATCCTCGCTCATGACTAAAGCGAACATAACGAGCGAGATGAACTGCGAGGTGTAAGCCTTTGTACTAGCGACACCGATTTCTGGACCAGCGTTGATATGAACACCGCAATGGGATTCGCGACAGATGCTACTGCCTACTGTATTCGTAATGCCGACAATCAAGGCACCACGTCCCTTACAGTATCTCAGTGCCATCATTGTATCAGCGGTTTCTCCTGTGAAACAGTCGTTCGTTTGACGATGCGGACAAGCCTACGTTGGTAGGTCGATCGTTGGAAACCAATGCGAGTTGCGAATAACGGTTTACAGCGTACCTGATTGCGAAATGAAGAAACAAACGTCGTCACGGAACACTGGAGTGTGCCTGTCAAGAAAATCAGATGCAAGCTCCACCATGACGGGCAACTCGGTAAGCTCTTCCAAAAGTTGCCTGGTTGCGACCGCGGAATGGTAACTCGTGCCACAGCCAATGAGCATCAGACGTCTGCATCGTTTTATCTCGGGAATGTAATCCTTGACGAAAAACGCAAAAAAGCATTCGAACGCTCGATCAACGGATTCCGGTCAATCGATGAAATTAGGATTGGTTTTTACCTTGATTCCGCCCAGAGTAACGGTATTGTCACGAAAGTTCAATCTACCTCTCATAGTGTTGACAACCGACTCGGGTTGCTCGAAAATTTCCTTTTGCATAAAATACTCGTAGTTACCTTTCATGA
This sequence comes from Chouioia cunea, assembly GCA_030064505.1. Classification (NCBI taxonomy): domain Eukaryota; kingdom Metazoa; phylum Arthropoda; class Insecta; order Hymenoptera; family Eulophidae; genus Chouioia; species Chouioia cunea. The sequence goes on along the minus strand of JAOPFQ010000001.1, from coordinate 38,210,119 downwards.
TCTGTTGTATCTCCATTTTCAAAGTGTGGATTTCACGCGCGTGTGGATCGTCACCCGAACGACGAAGTCGATGAATGCTAAGTGCACCACCTTTAACCGCCGCTACGTCGTCATCCTAAATTCGACGAGAAAATGAACGTTCGATAAAGCTTATCGTTACGATAATTCTAGGTGAACTATGTTCCCGTATAATTCGCTTGTAATTCGAAGAAAAAAATGATTCAGTTAGATAATTGATGAGCAACGTCGATATCGATGACTCGGTCGATAATAATAATAATAGCAATCAAAAAGTTCGATAACAATCACCTCGAGGAAGATGACACGATTGGTGTGCTCGATAACAGCCGAAGCATCGGACGCAAAAAAGTACTCGACTTCTTTGTCCTCGAGTGGCTGGAACTCGGAAGTACTCTCGCTTCGTGGCATTATGGGATAATCCCTGTGTGGTCGGTGTTCTGTAAACGACAATTCGTTAGATTGAACAACGACATAAAGTACGACAGAAGCTCGTATTTGTGAGTGACGTAATGCAATCGACGGCTGATCTTACGGTTATACAAGTGTTCTTTTTTGTTATTATTATTTGTGTCCGCTTGGTAAGCGAGAACCGCGATTGCGTTATACCGTCACTGGAGATTTTTGCTGGCGACCGTCACCGTGTGTTGTTGTTAACGGTGTTAAAAAACCACGCGTGCATCGACTTTTCTAAGGGGATCGTTAATTTTTTTTATTTTACTTTGACTTGTCGTCAACTTATCGAGAGACTTACGCGTCTATATATATATAAATATATACGACTATTTGGGTTATTTTTTTCGACTTTCCACGAGACTTTCTTCTTTCGTATTTCCCTGTAAATTGAATGTTAGATTTCTTTGTTCAATGATATACATGTGCCCATCACCTTATCAACTGTATTATAATTTCAATTCGACAGTCAAACAATTAAAATAGTATTAACCGATTGATTGATTTTCATTGCTCTTTGTATTTTCGTTTTCCTGTTGTTACATCGAAATAATTGTATCCCTCGTATCAGTCCATTGTAAACCATTTAAATTTCGTTAAAAAAGTATTAGCGATAACCAATGCGTCATGCAAGGTTAAGCAGTTAATAACAAATGATACAAGCTAAAACAAACTGACATTTATGAAAAAAAAACGTAAAAATGAAAATACCTTGCTGGTTCGCTGGTGCGGTTTCTGCATTTTTCAGCAAATGAAGGCGAAAAAACAAAAACACAATTAGTTTCGCATGCCTATACACTATATGTAGCTCAAACGAATAGAATGGTAATGATTTGAAAATAAAAAGTCCGCTATGATTCACGTATATTGCAAGCTGAAATATCGAAAGAATAAACGAATATTTTCGTTTAACTTCTCATGCTTAAATTTTCAATTATTCTCGTGTCATTTTTCTCAAGCAGCTTCAACAAAAACAAATTCACATAGATAAAAAAAAAGCAGGATAGCGTGGAACCAGGTATAAACATTAATATCCCGAAATAACCGAAGAAAAAAAAAGAAAAGAATAGGGTCAGACGAGTGTTATCCGGTGGAAAAAGAGAAAGACGGAAGTCTGAGTGCGCACTATAAGGACAACCCGTAGCCAGTTATCTTTCTCTTTTATTTCTCTTTTATTTCTCTTTTTTTTTCTTCTTCTTCTTTCTTTTTATTTTTTTTATCAAAGTTGAACATTCAAAAAGGTGTATCGATTTTTTTTGTCGTACTAAAAACTACCAAGGTGAAGTTATTAATAGTGTGACATGTGTTTTATATACCTTTGGCAGTGCTTGGAAGGTCGTCTGTAACGGGGCGATAAGTTGTGTACCGGAAGACGATGTTTCATGCAAAAGAAACATTGTTTGTGTAGTACTTCTGACATAACATATTATTTTTGACATGATGCTCGTTTCTTTTCTCGTTAGTATATTTACGCGCGTGTATGTGGAAAATATCACTGCATGTAAAGTACGAGCGTTCGTACGATGTGCATGGCAAACAAATCGATTTTCTATGCAGTAGTATTTGGAATCGCTATTACGAAAACTATGTATAGGAAATTGAAAATACGTGCTAGCTTTCAAGTATTCTGGATCTCGTGACGTGGATACGTGATTTAAGATAGTCATGCAAGGCTACGAAAAAAAAGAAAACCATAATTCATCGTGCACACTTTCACTATTCCATGACATGCTGTTAATAAAAACAAAAAAAAGAGAAGGCTATCACGGAAAAAAACAACTCGTACAAGCGATTAGTAACTACCAGAAATTAATCAAAATTGTAATTAAGGCTCAGGGAAAGTTAATCAACGCAAAACGGTTATTTTTCAATGGCTAATTTTCCCCTCAACCACAATAGACTCGACTGAGAAACGTTTCGTTTGAAATACATCCGTGCGCTTGACAACAACGCCTCTCGTCCATTTCCTCCTATACGACAAGAAAGAAAAAAGAAAAGAATAGCTCGTGATCGAGATCAACGACTTACCCTTGCCGTACAAAATAGGCACGTGATCGGTAGCAAGCCTTGTTTTGGTTTTGATACCGACGAGCAACGGTGAACCTCGTCTAGTAGCTACGCACTCGTCAGGGAAATGCTTACTTTTGAAGCATAAAGCAAACGCACCTTCCTACAGTTGTTACGAACGAAACAGAGAGAAAAATTGTCTGATTTGTCAACGTTTCCGTACGTTGCTATCGAACGCAGATTGCAATTAAAACTCACAAGTTGTTGAACGACTTGCTCGACAAGTTCGCGGAACGAATAATTTGGATGTTGGGTCCACAGATGATGAATCAATTTGGCAATGATTTCCGTATCGGTATCGCTCTCAAAATTGTAGCCACGTTGTTGTAGCAGGATCTTGATATCCTTGTAGTTTGTAATGATTCCTAAACAACGAACGTTTATTTATCCCATGAAAACAAAGAAAAACGTCACGATTGGTAAACGATCAAACGTCAAACTTGCCATTGTGCACAACGACGAACGAATGATAAACGTCCGATCTCTGGGGATGGGCGTTGACTTCCGACGGTGTTCCGTGAGTAGCCCAACGTGTATGAGCGATGCCGACGTGGCTGTTGATACTCGAGCCAAAATCAAGCTTCGTATCTGCAAATACATTTTATCCGTTTTCATTGCATATACCTCTATACGTGGAAGGCAGCGTGTACAAGAGAAAGTTTGCAAAGATTTCGTGATGCAATTGATCGGAGTGATATAAGAGCAGAAACGGTATACACAGTAGTACGTGCACGAGAACTTGTTTTTTTGCGCTCAGCTTCGTCTGCAAAAATTTTGAATTTCTTAGGCGCGAAACGACGACGTAGAGCTTTTACTACGCGAACGTGAAAGCGTATCGTCCAAGTATTAAAAAAAACCAGTTCTCCTACGAAAAACTACGCAAAAAAATAAAAATACAAATTAGTATTCTTGACCAACCCGTGCACATATTCCAATGAGATCTGTTGCCTCATATACGTTCGATACCTAATATATTATGCATAAAACGCATCCTTTTCTCTCGTGACGCAAGTGCGAGGGGAGATTAAAAGTTAAAAAAATAGCGAATAACTTACGTTGGAAGATTTCTTCTTCGAGGGCCTTGACTTTTCCTTGCTTCTTAATGATGGCGATATCCTTGCCGTTGTCCGAGTCAAGGGCGACGCCTGCATGCAGCGGGTAAAAAAAAGAAGAAAACAGACCATGTATACGTATAGATACGTGTCTCTCTCTCTCTCTCTCTCTCTCTCTCTTTATATATATATATTATTGATGAAATTGGAAAGGGTGAACGATCGTTTCTATATGCGACTTTCACTTTTTCTCTCTCTCTCTCTAAGCGAGTTTTGAGGAATTTAAATTGAGATTCGCGCTTATGCTAATGACTATGCACGTTCGGATCGACTCACCAGCTGAATCGTAACCACGATATTCCAGTCGTTTCAATCCACCGACCAAAAGCTCCAAAATCTCCTTGCGACTCTTCGGCGTTAGGTAGTTGAGGTAAACGAATATTCCTGAAAGAAAACATTTATTGAATTTTGTCGTTGCTATCGAGTTATTAACGCGTTTCGATCAATCGTCAAGGACCCACAAGTATGTACCTCCCGTCATCCCGATCGACTCGTCAGAGACTAATAATTCAAGAAGAATACGCGATAAACAACACAGGAAATGCATACCTTGGCAACGATTCTTACGTTACAGCGATAAAAGCATTTTTGCGACTGCCAAAGAGCGATTAGCTATTATCTCGCAGGGGAATTTTCAATAAACGACCAGAGATTATCGGACTTGACCATGTTTGAAGGAAATTTAAAATATTCGTTATCGTTCTAAGAAAACTGGTTTATAGTGAGCTTATTGCTATTAATCAAACATTTTAACAATTAACGCACGTAGTCTCGTGGCTTAATTGTAATCTTATCGGTACCCCGTTCTTTTGAGCGTTGTATTATCACGCCGGGGAATTCACGATCAAGGAGGAAGGATTATACGCGTCTTGGGTTTATCGACGCTTCCGACAACGAACAAAACCTATTGCCGAGTTTTCTCGAAGACAAACTGACAATTACAACGACGGTACAACGATCAAATTTTAATCGCGAGCTACAAGTTGCAAGTAGCTCGTGTACGCGTGCATCCCGATTCCCGTTAAGCGCGGAAAGTTGAACGACCGATGTAATACAATGACTTTTATCGTCGTCTCGCGTCGCGATACAAAACCATTATTTTTTCTGGTTCTCAGCCCACGTACTTATCTCTTTGCGCGCTGTCTATTGTTTAGCGTGCGTATTGTACAAACCAATTGAACTACCTACGCGTATTTTGGCTAGTGTCTATATGCGCCAAAAGTGAAAGGAGTTGACGGTTTTTTTTTGTCGTACATGCTTGTCGCGCGCTTTGTCCGCGCGCGCGCGCGCGTATAATCGAATAAATTTGAAAGGTTGCCTTTTTCTCAGCTACGTACGTGTACGATGTATACGTGTGCACGCACGCACGCCCGAGTCAGTGTTTTGGTTGTTTTAGAAATTGATCTTTCGTCATTGCTTCCTTAAAAAAAGCTGAACGAGTTATGGATGCTCGCTCTCGGGTAATATACGAATTTTGAATAGCGAGCTGAAATACGCGTACGTGTAGGTTGGCAAGTACGGAATTGAAAGTTTGTTGGATGTTTACGAGCGAGGATTTGAAAAGAAAAATGATCGGCAGACGTGATATTCAGCGTAATTGAACGATAGCTATGCGCGTGTTATTACGTGGAAAAGTACAATACTTTAAACTGTGGACGTTTTTCGCGGTATTGGCTAGGCGTCACCTTCGGTTGTTTCTTCCGTCAATGGTATTGGTCGACGTTACGAATTATGCCGATTTACGTATCCATCGGTTGCACACGCTCACTGCCGACTCTCGGCTCTGACAACTATCGACCTTTGAACGAAAGGTTCGTTTGCTCAGCGAGGGAAAAAGGATCGCTTTTAAAATCGAAATCGTGCACCTTACTTTACCGCGAAATTATCGCTAAAACAAATACTCGACGATCCGTTAATACCGTTTGGGTGTACTCTATAACGCAAACAGTTCCCCTCTTTCTATTCGCGTTACTTGAAAAACTAGCCAACTTTCCCAAGCCCGACAAGTAGAACATGTAAACAAAAATTGGATTCTTCACGAGACGCGGATAAATTACGTCAATTACGCGCTTACAAGGGGGAGACAAAAAAAGACAGCGAACGAGTGCGCCCGGGGCGACAATTCAACTTTCACTCGGTTTATAAAAAAGAATCCTTCGTTTCGCAAGTTTTCAATTAACATAGTACACGTGCGGTACAATCGTTATCCGTATCCTCTCTTTTTTTGCGTCTATTCGAAAGTACGCTCGTTATCAACGCGCGAGCGGATCTGTCACAGCCACGTAAAAATAGAACACAAAAGTTCCGGCTTATCAGTGAGTCTATTTGTAAGCGCGCTCAATAAAGCCGAGCGAGAACGTTTGTAATACAGGCCAAAGTGAAAGCCACAGAGGAAAAAAATTAGACTCACCACACATGATGATGATGATGAATCGCGTCGAGCTGCTTGTGTACGTCTGAGCCGAGGCCGCGCGCTGTCGGGCCTTTTATCTCAAGCTGTTTACTCACACACTCGCTCGCTACTTATACCACTCTATACCAGGTACCAGTAAATACGTTCACTTCGGAGCACAAGGATGAGATGTATAAAACGTCGTTGATTCTCGTCTCGTCGAAAGTGTCCGTAAACGTCATGCGTTTGATAACGAAGAAACTTCTCGTTAATTATCGACGACTTGTGTTTGAGCTTAGTCGGAATGGTCGACGTCGACGACGTCAAAGGGCGACGTGTGTGATGGTGGTTGATTAGCGCAGTCGCGTGACGAGAGGCGCGCAAATTCGGGGTTATTCAAACGAACGATAAGCCTTGTTTTTGTTTGTCTTTTTTATTATTTTTAGAAATGGTTATATTTTAACATACGAACAAGTTCTATATCAGCATCGGTTGATCGTTGATCAACGCATTATTTGATAGAAATGAGAAGACAACCTTAAAAATGTTGGCGAGCTTATCTCGTCGCTGTATCAGCGACGTATGTATATGATACATCACGGAAAATATACACGGGGCACCGACGTGTTATACGCCGAGGTGTTCTTTCACCTTTTCAATGAGAACAGATTTCGTTCCTTTTGACGCAATGCCCACGCTTTCAAGGTAGGCTTTTAGGAGTACCACTGTCAGCGAATCCAGCTATATCGGGAAACAAAGATCGATTGTTAGTTTGAATAAAGGGTTTTTTTAAATTGATCGTCGTTGAAAAATAATAACAATAGTGATAGAATTGCCGTACTTTGTTCTCGCGAGCAAGAGTAACAACGTCTGCGTCTACTTTCGATCTTTTACCAGAAGCGGGTTCCTGCGACGACGATCGTTTCTTTGAGGCATCTATGCCTTCTTGTATCTCTAACACGTTCATCAGACTTGTCATCAATTTTTTCGCATTTTCCGATATGGGTGGAGTACCTAGAATGTTACAACACGTCTAAGTCGTTGAACAAATTTGACGTAAATATCTTTTAAACGTACGTGTGCTATCGGGAGGTAGGGAGTTCAAGCTTTTATCCAAAGCCAATGCTTCCAAATGAGCAATACACTTCTGTAATTTCGGATTCGAGAACATTTTCCAATTGAATTCTACTTCCATCTGTTTTGTCAACTTACTGAACAGCTTCAATGCATCTTTGTTTATTGGACATTTATTCTCTTCGTCGTACTTGTACGCTTGTAACAGATTATCAAAGTCTCTAACTGCATCTGGAAATCATGCGCACATGGAAAACAATGTCTAATGTATTTGCGAACTATACAAAATTAACAAACATACTGTTATAAGGAATTTTGTACAGGTAAAATCCACCATCGTCGTCGCTGGGTATCATGTTACAAATTAGAACAGTATGCCTCGTTATTACTTTACAGATAGGCATCACTTTTTTTGCAGTACATCTGCTGACAAAAGTCCTATAGAAATTCCTGCTCTCTAAAATCGTACAGGCAATATCATAGATAGAAAATATAATACATATTTTAATGACAATATAAGAATAAAAATGTGTTTGCTTGTACCTTCGTTGACATTTTTGTTACACGTGACAAAGTACGTACTCTTACAGTGATACATTGGATCACATACGATGGGCTTGAAAGCCAACACTTCAATGATCGGCTGAAGACCTGCATTTTTCAATGTTTTATGTTCATCTGGCATGAAATGAATGTCCTCGCCGCCGTAGTTTTTATAATACAGAAGCTGATTGCTTCTTATAATTTTATTAATACCACCTTCTCTTGATTCCTACAACAAAGTACAAGGTATCGAGTAATCAATATTTTAATATTTTAGTATTTCAGTGCTAGGTCCAATATAACATAAAATTTAATCTACCCCAGAATCATCAAATTCCATATCATCTTCGTTGGATGCCTCTCTCATAAAACTACGAGCTTCTAAAGTTTGGTTAGTAGTCTTATTGAGTTTTACCTTTGGTGGATACTTTGGAAATCTAAGAGGTGATTTTTACATGTATTCTGTTTATATCAAAATCCATCTTAATAAGAGCATTCTAACCTGTGTACTACTTACGAAACCAAATTCATTAAAGCAACTTCTACGATGCAATCAGAACTGATTTTTAAAGGTAATTTGGAAATACTTCTTGCAAGATACAAAATATTTTCTTCTAAATCATTTAGCTGCATTGGCGTATAATTATCATTATTACAAGTGCCTGAAATTATCTGTAGATCTTTATAAAAGATACTATCGTTAAAGGAATCTTTCATTCCAATGACACGTAACTTTGTATTATTATCCTTGAATGCTGCAACAAGATGTTCAATACGGCGTCGCTCATCAACCAAAGGATCGTCCTTGCACGTGCAAAGTATTATGATCTTGTGAGAAATGAGATTACTTTTGGAGGAATTGGCAATTTGAAAAGAGTACTCTAAAGCATCGTACAGCGAATATTTGTCATCTGAATTAAGGGCCAGCTCTCTGTATTTATCAATATCATGATTTACTGCAATTTGTGCGGTGATGTATTTGAAACCCATTATCAATAGTAATAAATAATAAATAGTACGGATTACTCACAAATGTGTTCTATATTTTTTAACGTGTCAACGGTAACATGTTCAAACTTTTGGAGTAACGTAACGTTATCAACTTCGCAATTTGTCTCTTTTGTAGCATAAAAAATAAGACCGAAATTGTCCTTTTTGTTGAAAGAACATTTTTTTCTTACTATTTCAGTGTAAGCCTGCACATATAAATACTCGGTTAACGGTCCCATTTAGGTGTATTTTTTAACGCCAAACAATTTACCTCGAGACATTTTCGCATAGAATTACTCTCGTACATTTGCCGAGATCCATCTACCAGAAACACAATCGAGTCTTGAATAAGCCACTGATTCTTGACTTCGTCGTCACTTGAATCAACAAACTCGTCGTATGAAAATTCGTAAGACATTTTTTCAAATGTTATCGATGACAAAATCAACAATACATTCTTACGATCAACTGGCTCAACGCTCGAGGCACTGGTATCAACAAGTTTGTTTGGCTGCAGTTTTTACCGGATTTGGCGGGATGAGGATGTCATGCCTCGGCTGCGCATGTGCTTAATAAATAACGCGCAATCGAAAGGTCATTTGAAAATTCTTAATTGAAATGCCATTGTAACGGATAATTCACGGAAATTCGATTTAAAAAAAGTACACGTTTGTGTCTTTTAGACAAGTATTTTTAAATGTATTTCGAATGTCACAGTGAATTTGATTGCAAATGACTGAGAATTGCCGAGAATTGACTGTTGCGTAGGAAATACAATCACACAAGTTGTTCAAATTCGATATACGTTTTTATTCTTAATCATAATATAATTCTTTATATTATTAACTAATAAGTTACATGTTTAACATTTTTCTTGTTTTACCATAACAAAAACTAACATCACAATTACGTTCGCGTTCGCACTTTCGCAACATAACATCTCGACGTAATCACAAGGTAGTTTTTGAATTTAAATCCTACGTAATATGTACAATATCAATTGACTTGTATTTTTTTTATCGCGTTAAGATTATACTCCTCGATTGTACACAAATACCTAATTTTCTATTTTCTTGCGAGTAAAATTTCATTGTAATTTTTTTGTTCTCTTGTCAAAGTGGTAAAACAATTTGCAAAAACAGTATATAGACGTTTTTTTTTATTAAAACTAAAAAAAATTACAAAAGAGACCGACGCAAAGGCGTAGAACTCGGAGGATATTTATTATTGAAGTAATAAAAAAAACAGTTTCTATTATAGAAAAATGTTTAATTTATATATTGTATGCTTATACGTTAGTAATACCAAAAGAAACATAATATTCTTACAACATTGATAATAAAGAAAACATTTTTATAACATTCATTACATTAAATAACAAATTATAAAAAATTCCAAGCTTCTGCACCTTACTGCGACCAAGTGATCTGATCGTAGAAATTCGACAACGATATCGAGGAAAAGCGGGTGGATATTACAAAATATTGATAAGGCGTATTTCTATGCTCGTATCACTTGACCTCAGATCACAATTCACTATACAATTATAAGTAAAAATAATAAATATTTACAAATGAGACGTAATTATACAAATGAAGAAAAAAAGAAATCAGTACTGTCGATAAAAGTTGGCGTGATTGTCAATGTTTAGATGCTATGACTCTCTACCTCTCTCGCTGATAGCAACTCAATTATCATTTTCATGGTACAACAAGATCTCCTTACGTAAGTCAAAGTATATAAAAATGACGAGCAGGAGAGTACAGGCCAACTTTCGCTCTCGATTCGAATAAATAAAAGTAGTACGTATAGAGAATAAAGATTGAAAACTCGAAAAGAAAAATCTGTACAATTAATGATGAGAATTCGTGATGAAACAAAGCCAAATCTTTCATCTAACTTTTATAAAATGCTATGCTTAGCACGAGGAATGACTGTATACGCATACAAGTAATATTAATTGTTTTGCTTCACAGTGCAATCCTCGGTTCTTTGCTGTTCTGCTACTACGAACACCAAGTTGCCAAATTGTCCATGATACCTTTTTTAATTTAATCTTATAGTTATGGTTTATTTATATATATATATACATATACACACACACACACGTATATATATATGTATATATATATACATATGAATAAATTTACCTATATTTAATAATATACTTGCACACAACCTCTTTGTTCCTTAGAAAGTACAAGCTACAGCAACAATTTCGACAAAATCGCGCTACAAAATGTGATGAACGACGGATAAAGATGGAAATGAGAATTCGAAAATTTGTCGGGAATTGTTGCGCTTTTTGTTTTTAACTATCCCTTTTTTCATATAAAAATAATGCGCAATGTGAAAAGCTATTCGACATTGCTTTGTACATTCGCCCGTGCTCCAATGAAACTTGAAAGCTCAACTTATCGAACCATTAGACAAAAGTAAATTTGCACAATGATACGTGAATTGTGACATTTTAGTTCACTGGTGTGAAGAAATGCTTATTATTGCTTATTCGAAAATATGAATCGTGGCTCAAATAAGTGTTCACTTTCACTTAAAACTATCTTGCTTCTTATTTCCTTTAATTACAGTTGTTAACAAATACAACTTTTTCATTGAAAAGAAGTCCGATCAAAGAAATATCTTGACTAAATAGCACACACACTCGAAAACAGTCCAATGTACTTCCTTCCATGCAAGCTTCAAACATAAAAATCACACCCAAATCTGCATTTTTAATGTAGCATCGTTCCTTAAGTTACATGTAAATCTGTGGACGTAAATAAGTTCATTGCGCAAAATAAATTTGATGTATGCACTTTGACGTATATGTACAATTTAATTAATTAAAAACGCCGTGAATATTGTTGCCTATACATCATTCTAGCGAATTACGTGCGATTCCAAATTTAATCGAATGCTCTATGAAGTGTTTCTCTTTCTTTTTTTTTTTTTCAATATTTACAATGCATTCACAGATAAGTAAGCAACAATTAACGTAAATCTGAAAGAATAGAGATCAGATAGCATTCTTGCATCAATTGCTTTTGTTCTCTCCATTTATAAACTAATTATGTTTATCTTTTCGTGACGACGAGCTTTCATGATCGATGCGGATGTAGACTTAAAGAGCTGCAGATTAGCCCTTGACTATCACAACTAACGGCTTAAATTTTCTCATTACGGATCAGACAAATCGACCTATGATTTAGGAAGAGATAATCTTGATTCAATATAGAAAACTATTTACACCATTTTTTTCTGCTATATGTTTAAAGTCTCTTCCTGCTACGCTCAACGATAAAATATTTTTTTTAAATGCACCATACTTTGAGTTTTTCTCAATAGCTACGTAACATTTATCCATCAATGTTCCATACCAAAGGCAGTTTGTTACTGCTCATTTGCAATGAAAACGTGCGTGTCCTTTTGGCCTCAGTCTTGTTTGCCTCAACGTCCGTATGCTTTCTCTGTAAATAAAAAAAGGTCACATTTAGTAATGAAGGCACAGTTTTACTTTTTTTCCACAAATTTATTAGAAGATGTATTAACTCTACCTTAGTATCGCTAATTATCGCTAACTAAAATCTTGACATTGAGTTTGTCCGAATCTGGTCAATGATCACATAGCTGACTTTCCGTCAACGCTGACCTTAGTCCACTGAATTGAAGAACACCTTCGTTCCACGGGAAATTCGTATAAACTTCTGCGCCCGGGAAAATATACTTTCCTGGTTTCATTTGGTAATACGCGTTTTCTAAAAAATTCAATCACGAGTTAGTGCATCTGTCGTGCTACTGAATGCAAGCACCGTTAAAAATGCAAAATTTTACCAGGTAGTCTTGATGCAAGACTATTTCTGACGTTATGCTGCCACGACGAATGGACCTCGGATTTGTGTAATTTTTTGTTTTCATCCGAATCGTCATCGTCGTTGTCATTCTTCCTTTTCTGGCAGTCGGAGCTACTGCAACTATCACCTAACGCGGAATCCATAACCGAATCAATAGACGCATGTCTCGGTTTCAATTCCAATTTATCGGACGATGTTAAATGACCCAAATTATCAGGTGTAGAATCATCGCGAAGAAGATCTATCCTAGGTACAACGTGGCAGTCGTCGGATATAAAAATCTCCTCGGTTGCTCGCGATGACGACTCGTAAGAAGTTGTTGGACTTTCACCCGAACTCAGAGTCATACTTTTTCGCGATGACTCTACGAATTTAGGACTGTTTTCGAAGGTTAATTGTCTCTCGTGACTGTCTTCGACAAATGGAAAATTCTTGATTACGCGACCTGTATACTCCGAGTGATAGGATAAACTTCGGTCGTCTATGCACTCGTTATCGGGAGTCATGTCTTCCGGAAATTCGCTTGATTTTTCGTCGCTTTTACTTTTATTCTCCTCGTCAGTCCACGATCTATCATCCAATTGATTGTTTTCTTTTTGGTCATCTTGCGATTCCCCTTGACTGCTGGCTGCTGTAGTATCGGTTATACTATCATTGTCACTCTCCGTGCTCCCGTCTTTCTTTTCGTAATATTCTACGATACTCGTGTAGAATTTTGTATAAGTAGCTATCGGTTCATCTTCGAAAAGTTCCTTCAAATCCGTTTCGCCCTTGATTTTCTTCCACGGTCTGTCATCCAGAGTATCATTTTTATCCTCTTCGTCATGATCGAATTCCCTCTTCGACGAGGAAGATCCAGCTCCAAAATTATCCGAGTCGACTTGTGCACTGTCTTGCGAGAAGTCTTGAGTCAAGGTATCTTGGCTTTGTTCCCAAGAGTCATTCGCGGGGAATCGGGATGGCAGTAGTTTTGGAGCTTCCTTTAAAATAGTGTCGCGCCAACATACCTTCTTGAAATTGTCGTCCAACATGTGGCACAGTTGATTTATCACTACGTCGGCGTCTCCGAGTAGCTCAATGTCAAATTCTAAATGTGGGAGTGACTCGCGATTTATCAAAATTTGCGGAACGTTTGAAGGAATTGACGAAGGTATTAACGCGACTGGTCGGACTTTTAGCGATGAACCAATGACGATCAGCAAATCGCAGATGTCTTTATCGTTAGCCATCGCGTCGTGAAATGCGTCTGGGAGGCCTTCACCAAAGAATACTATGTCCGGTTTCATTACTCCCTGTGCCACTAAATCTGAAAAACAACATACAACTACACATTAGATTCACGTAATTTTCTAAACTTGGACAAAACAACTACGTTTCACGTATTCGCTTTTGTAATTACCATTCAGATTTACTTCTCCGATAGATGGTAGAGATTCTTCTTGACACTTTGGACACATTGGAATATTCTGTGCAAAAATATCTTCTCGAATATCGTCCGCCGGCACCTGATGTTTACATTTTGTGCAAGATGCCGTGGCAAAAGAACCATGACACTCGATCAGATTTTTTATTCCAGCTACACGTTCTAGCGTATCGATATTCTGAGAATAATTCCTCAAAAGCTTTTTCTGTTCGTCTAACATTTTAATGAATTGATGGCATGGACTTGGCGTAAATTGGCCTGGATAAATTTCACGAGCAAATTTGTAAAACGGCCGAGGATCTTGTGAAAAATAGTTGATATCAAACATTGCCTGTAAAATAATATAAAATCATTGGTACGGTCTAACCAAGTAGCAGATAAAAATGGCTAAAAAGCCAGCTTTTATTTTAAAACATAAAAAATTATTATGTAGTTAATTATTGATAAAACTCACTTGCGGATCAGGTAGATCTGGAAAGTCTTGCGCTAATCTGGAATAAATGCCGTCTCTACTTCGGAAATCGGGAATGCCACAACTCACGCTTACGCCGGCTCCCGTTAAAACGATGATATTTTTACAGTTCTTTATTAACTCTACCACATCTGTCATCGTGTTTATATGTGGTAATTTTTGCCTCTTTGGTGGTTCTGACATCATATTAATAACAATCTGAGAAAAGGAATAAAACAAACTATGTGGTAACGAACACTATACAGATTGGTAAAAGAATTAAAAAAATACAAACCCTCCATAAAGTAATGTCGTCAACTTCTTCTGGAACTTGAGTAGGGTCAGAAAATAAGACTTTGAGTACATCCCTTGGATCTGTACCCAATTGTATTTGTTTTTGAACCCAAGAAGACGCGCTTCTCCATTCCATACCACCGTCACCGTCACCGTCATCGGATAATCCAGATATTCCTGACAACTCCGATAAGTTTGAAACTGTAGATGACACCTCATCTTTTTCATCTGCAGTGTCAATTCTGCAAATTTCAGATAAACGATGAATTTTTGTCCGTATGTTTGTTTTTTTCTAATATCGCTATATCAAAATAAAACAATCATTACTTACGGGAATCCTGTATCATCACTCATAAAGTCTGTACGTGTTGTCGTAGATGATAAATTAGTCGTATCGGATGAAGTAGACGCCAATTTGATACCGTCACCCAATTCAGAAAAGCCATTGTTGTCGCTCAGTGAGCCTAAAAAAAGTCCAACTTCATTTTTCAAATCCGTCAAAAATGGAGTGAAAAAAAGCTTCCATCGATCTTCAGATACGAATGTAAACAAAAACACGTTTAAAAACGGTCGCAAGCACAGCTGACAAGGGCCGCGCGAGCGCGCGCGCAACTCTATTTTGGTGTTTGTGCCATCTGTGTGAGCGCCTGTGAAAATCTCTTGCATGTTAATGGAATCTTCTCGTAAGTCCCGCCTTAAAAAGTTCCCGCTCAAAATTTCATCTTCAACGATATTCCCGGCAACCGATCAACTTATGACTGAAAATTGATGTTTTTTGTGTAAACAACAAGCCAGGTCTCAACGACAACAGGGTAAACCTCTTAAAAACTGTACAGTTTGATAATTGAAAACTTCCGAGTTGCACTATTGGGTAACTGTCATGGCGTCGCTTAGCCACGGCTCTATCGCAAGTGAGTTGGATAAGAAGGTAGGCCATTGGCGGCCATATTGGATGCACAGGGAGCTTACGAAAATTGTACCATATTTTGGCAAAAAATACCTTGTTTATGTGGTCGAGATGACGTATTGCGATGATTATCGTGCTCGGAGTCGAGGATGCTATCATGTTTTGGGCGTTTAGACGTACTAGCGGATAATTCGGCTGGCTCGGTGGCACCCGACGCCATTTTGCTTGGGGGGCTTGGCCTCTGATGCCACAGCGCTGCTGCTTGCTGCACACGTCCGTCCGTCGCGCTCTCTCACTCGCTAGCTAGTACACAGACTCCCTTCAGTGTACGCAGCCGATGCGCCCGATGACGACGACGATCGCAGCTTGCTCGCTGGCCTATCAGCGCTTTTCTCCCTTTATGCATGCCCCCACCATCTCGATTAATTCATCGATTCGGCTAAAGATGGCGAGCTCATCGATTCTCTTAGTTATAGCTGCATACCTTTCAACTGCATGCATGGGAACGATACAACTATATATATAATCATAGCACTTGAGTGGGTGCAGTTTGTAAGAAGCTTTTGGAAAATTCACCATTCGCTTCTTTCAAGCTTGTCGATTGACATTCGCTCTGAATATTCGGATGTCTCTACACATTACTCAGCTATACAAAATATTTATTTAGTTGGTCGTTATAATTAATTATTTTCACCACATCCAAAGATGCTATATCAGAGATTTGAATTTGAAATTCTCCTCGAAAAGCTCGGTAAAAAGCTCTGCCTGAAATACATGTACTATATACGTCGGTTGACGTAGCATTCGTTTAAGCTTTATGTTATTTTTAAGGTTTTACGTGTCTTGTAGTGATCGTTTTAAATATTATAATAATTGTTAATTGGCATTATTGTTCGGTCAGAAATTAAAATACAAATCAGTGATAAAAACTGTCGATGCAATATTTCTCGTCCATTTATAATTGAAGTTATCATTTATTAACGTGAAGTTTTGGAAGTCTTGAACCGACAAAGATTAGTGAAACTCGGATATATACAAACACACACACACACACACACACACACACACACACACACACACACATATCCACGTTAAAAATGTAGATAGGTAGCGAGTAACGTTGCTATTCTAGCGTTTGTCATTTTCCGAATTCATTTGAGAATGTGCAATAATAAAACAACAAACGATTATTCACGTTTTAAATTGGCCGTTGTACGTATGTACCTATTCGATGATTAGGATATAGATGAAAAAGTGTCATAATAAATCACTCTTTGATAAGCCTGTAAATAAATAATCGAATCGCGTTAGATAAGGAAAATGTGTAATTTCAAATCGTTATGAAGTGGATAAGTGGTCAATTTTTGCCGATATTATTCAAATTCTTGTACATCGACACATATATTGCAATTCATTTATGTATTTTTTTGTCAAAATCAAAGACATGTACTTTTCTAATATTGTAATAAAGTTATGTCGTTCTCAACGGCAAGTGAAATACCTTTCCGTTGAAATTTCTTAGCCTTGTTATTAAGTTTGCGACGAGTTGGAATATTTGGTGTTTGTAATTATTATAATTTTGGTGTAGTCCAGGTGTAGCGATGAAAATAATTCGAAAATTTGAAAAAAAAGAGAACGAAATTGTGTTCGCGAGCGGCGCTGATAGCATGCGCGAAGAAAATCGATTCCGTCAGTCAGTTGCGCATGCCATGCCGTTTTCTTCTTAAAAAGTCTTTTTAGGCTGATCGAACAGAAAGCAAGATGGTATGTAATTATAATCTGCAAATTACTTGCGAATCACAATGAAAATGACATTGCAATTCATATAAAAATGATCATCAAGAATTGTTCTACTTGATTTGATTATTATATTCGTTGATTTGTTTTTTATCTGGTGATAAATGAGTGTATTTGCCGAGTGTCTCAATTCTGTGATCTTAGTGAATAAACAAAGCAATTAGTTTGTTTATCTCACAGTTAGAGTGTGCGAATAATACGGATATGCATAACGATCGGTTATTGTTGCTTTATAGTGTCGTGGTTGTTTCGAATGACAACAAAATTAGTTATTTAAAAACTAACCTATGAAGGGCCGCATAACCTTAATCTAATTTTTGTTATGAATTTTGTTTTAGACGGAAGCTAGGATTCGCACCCGCAAATTCATGACCAACAGGTTGTTGAGTCGTAAGCAGATGGTAATTATGATATTTTTTATTAATTCTATTGGCGTGTTAATTGAACGATTGACAAAATATTTGATCCGGTGTATTGTTAACTTTAGGTGGTGGATGTCAAACACCCAGGACAGCCCTCTGTGAGGAAGTCCGAAATTCGCGAAAAGCTCGCGAAGATGTACAAAGTAACCCCCGATGTTGTATTCGTCTTTGGGTTCCGCACTGACTTTGGTGGTGGCAAGTCTACTGGATTTGCTCTTGTCTATGACACGCTGGACTACGCTAAGAAGTTTGAGCCAAAATACAGACTCCAGCGACATGGTCTATATGAGAAAAACAAACAGACAAGAAAACAGAGGAAGGAAAGAAAGAACAGGATGAAGAAGGTCAGGGGTACGAAGAAAAGCAAAGTAGGAGCTGCTGCTAAGAAGGTAAATTTGATTTACGTTACTTTTGTATTCCTAAATTTAAAAGTTAAAATGGAACTTACAAAATTGTATTTTTGTATGAAAAATGATTTGGTATTTTATTTGATTACTGGTGATGGTATATTTACATCAAAATTATCATTTGGCTTCTTAATCTACTGTGAATTAGCTTCTTAATCTGCGTATTGGGTTATTGAGTTATTTCCTGCTTTTTTTTAATTTTATTTTCAAATTTGTGATTGGTGAAGGGGAATAGTATTTATTTTGTAGCTGCAAGACAAAAGTATTCATAGGTTAATTTTTTTATATGAACTTATTGCTCAGTGATGAATTAATATATTTTTATTGAAATCTCAGTTACTTGAATTGCAATGGACAAATTTTTTCAAATATTCATTATAGTTTCTGATATAAAAGTGTACTAGTACACTATAAAGTTAAAACAATTTTAAATGACTTTTTATAAATAACAAATTCTAAGTTTGTGAATATTTTACTTTTCTTTTATATTCTTAAAAGGAGGTTTTCATTACCTTAAACTAATATTATTGTCAAATATTTCATTCAACGAAATTTTCTTTTGAAAATTTGTCCACAACATGATTTTGCATGCATCGGTGGTATTATGCTTTTTTGTCACTATTCTAGGGACGGAAGTAAACGTATTCTATCAACATTTATTCTGCGACTTTCTACTATGGATGGTCAAATCTATATTGTCATCAGCATGTCTACACAACTGCTCAGCTATTAGTTTAATATCTTCTAAGTTCATTCTTAAAAATAATTTTTGGTTAAAGAGTTTAACTCAAAACTTATACTCATCAAATTATTCATGTTACAACTTGGTGTTGGGAACTGCTTTATTCATGCTTACTTATTAATTTTATCTTAATTTTATCATCACATTGTATTTGCAGTAATATTGATGTTTATTATGTTAATGTATTTCTCATGTTCTATTCATCACACGTTCATCGTTATAAAAGGTATTGCATTTTTTGGCATGAAGAATCGATGCATTATTCTACAGATTACTGTTTTTCTTTATAACATTATTTTGAGCATGCTACAGAAACATTCATCATCGCATCATTGATTTTGTTCAATCGTATAAAAAACTCATTTTCAAAATTTGTTCAATTCTTTTTTTTTTTACTATAACATCGTATAATTGGCAAAAAATTTTTTTCTTTACAGTAAACATTGTTATCTGCAGAAAAATAACACATGTAGATAACTTGGAGTTGTGGAAAATGACACAGATGGCGTCGGGTTATGTACCAACAATGTAAAGATGATCTGGTGATGTGGCTTTTTATTGTAAAAGTTCATGCCAATAAACATTCTATAATATAACGCAAAAAAGGAAATTTGTTTTATACTATTACCTATTTCATAATTTTTGTTTAACCAATAAAAGAAATTCCAACCTTCGCGTGCCGTTATGGCATACTTTTTACATACTTGATATTTGAGCAGACATCTATGTTCAAAATCAAAGGTTAATATTTAAAAGTACAAAGACATTGAAAACAACCAAAATTAACGATTGTTAAAAAAAATTTAATCGAGTACAAAAGGTTGTTACATTTATGAAGAAATAGACGCATCAGCTTTATCGGCGATATTAATATTTACACTTCGATATTTTATCTTTCATCTATCGTTAATTAAGCGGTGTTCGAAAAAACACGATTGTTGTTCGTTGTGAAAGTAACGGAATTGTAATAGTTCGAGCGGCTATGTGAACCTGGCAACCAAGATAGATCCACTGAGTTGAGCAATATATCTATCATTAGGGTTTTTAATGCTAATTTCAATAAACTTAACGTTGAAATTGCTATTTTTCGTTTTCGAAAAATTAATACTAAGATATTTTTCTTGATTGCTATTCAATGCTAAGAATTTGCTAATATTACAAAATTATTTTCATATTTGATAGCATTGATATTTTCCGAGGAAAATCTATTGGAAGATAGGTTAGTGACAATTTTCGGCTGCTATATGTTGAGTAAACAGGTGCGCAATGCGCATGCGTCGTACATCGAATACGCTATACTGTGCTATGAATGAGAAATTTTTCAATGTATTTTACTCGGGAAATATCAATGCTATCAAATATGAAAATAATTTTGTAATATTAGCAAATTCTTAGCATTGAATAGCAATGTAGAAAAATACCTTAGCTTTAATTTTTCGAAAACGAAAAAATTAGCAATTTCAAAATTAGGTTTATTGAAATTCGCTTAAAAAACCCTAGTGATAGATATATTGCTCAACTCGGTGGATCTATCTTGGTTGCCAGGTTCACACAGCCAGTTCGAGCTCGTGAAACGAAACAATGAAGCAGCAACCGGTAATTACCTACGTGCGATAACCAAAGCATTTACCGACCGCCGAAAAATAGTGGACGATAGTCGATAGAGGAAATACACCTCTAACGATTGCACAATTTGTCATTATCGGTATCCTTAAACGTTGGAAGTATCATTGGAGTATAGTTGAACAACCTTAAAATCAATTTGTCCCCTCCCATTTATTTATTCCATAGCATAGCCAACTCTATAGCCGGTCGTTAAAGCTTTGTACGACGATCCAACTACGTATTGAAATATTAAATGCAATTTCAGTGACTTTGAACTTTGTACAACGTAATACTCCTTTGCCAATGTAGAAATGTACAGTGAGTCAAGAACGTTGATTCTTCGTCGGTATAGTTGAAACGTGGTATATCCCGTATTGCGTTATTTATCGTTGTTATTTGTCGTTATGCAAGACAATCGTCAAGTTGGATGATCCTTACGTGTATCATTAAGACAAATCAATAAGAGTTCTCGATAACAAATTTTATTAAAAAAAAATCATTTCCATAGAAAACCAATCGTTCCGATATCGTTACTTACATCGTGTATTCGTCGTTCAAGGCATTCACATAAAAAACATTGTCGTGCAGTCGTTTATAACAATGTACGTCGACAACGAAAAATGTACAAGCTACAATAGTAGCTCGCTTTTTCTCTCGTCAAACGTTCAGTACTACATATACACATAACTGTAATATATATCTACTATTTTCTTATGCCACGTTCAACACTTCGGCCAACAATTCAGCTGCTCCTTCGTCATTTTCGTTTCTAGCGGTCGATTTGGTCGATTGCGCAATTATACTCTTTTCCACGCCATTGTTAATGACTTCCCATCTGTCGTCTTTTCTATCGAAAAATTCGTCCCAATCGTCCACGTTGTCATCTTTATTTGCACTACGACGTCGGATAATGTACCAATTGCCCATCCGATAAGCTCGGTCCGTCAGTGGATCAAATTTGACGTTTTCTAGAAAATAACAACATTTTCACGGAATTAAACGATCGTGAGATTAACGCTTTGGGATTCCGCGTTGGGATTCTGCGTTCCCATCGCAATTTGGCGCGTACGTGAGTTATTCGTTCTTCTTTTCCAGAGTTTTGTACGGCAAACGTACGAGCAAACATCCGAACGGAAATGAAAAGGCGTAGCGTTAAATTTGCCGGGATCGAGAGAAAGTGACGAGGTCGTCGTGCAGCGCGTTGCGGCGAACCAGTGAATCCCGAGGAATCGACGGACACGTTGGATCGCTAATCGAACGATCTCGTTTCAACAATTAACTCAAAGTACGTATATACGGAGTACGTGTACGTTACCGAACATTCGCATTTTTATCGAGCGTTAGTCCAGGGTCCGTACGAATGGGCTTTAAACGAACCCGAACAAGAAGGGAATCCGCTTGGGCGTTTTCTTAATCAAAACCTCGGATAATCGATATTTCGTGTTTTCCAATGAATCAACGTAACGTTACGCGCGACGTACTCTCTCGTTTGATTATCTCGATTCGAGGGATTTTCAAACGCAATAAATAGAGGTGAAGTAACTCGTTCGAACGAGATCCAAGTTTGATAATGATTCGCGATTATTACCTAAATTAACAGGCTGGAACATCCGTTCGCCGGACATCATCATAGATACCACGGACGATGGAAGCCTCATGTTCGAAAGATTATTGAAATCGAAGGAACCCATTAGATTCATACGACCGGATTCGCGATTGGACATTCTATCTCTCATATTTCTCATCCAATCGAGTAATCCACCCATATTACCTATAATTTCAAATGGTGGGTATTTAATATGTACGTGGTAGATAGAAAGCGTCGAGAAAGCAACAAAGACGATTACCTGTATCGGCGGTAGTCTCCGAATTGGCCGAACACTCGCAAGATAGAAAGCACACGGCGATAACGAGTAAAGACGCTCGAGACATCCTGACGACGACGAAGAGGGCAACTGTCCGATTCGTTGCTCGGCGCGTTTCTTTTTATCGGATCGCCTGGTTGCATGATTCATAAGTCAACGTCGTTAGTCGAAATCGGCAAATTTGTCTTGGTTGAATAACGATTGCGATTTAGCTTGTAACTCGGTTTAATCTCCAAGATAAACCTACGACTGGTTCCCTCGCTCTTCTTTAATTGGACTGTTTCCACGATCGTTTGGATGTCAATTAGATCCATCTCCGTGCCCAGCGATACGTCGACCTATACTTCCTAGTGGACAATTTCAACGGTGTAACAACGTCCACGAGAACTGTGCGACGAATTCGTTCGAAACTACCTACGTCTTTGAAGACATCGCCCGAAAATTTACAGTCGCCGCTTCTTTTCATGATTGTGCAACGTAAACACGCGACGTGCTTATTTTCCCATCTACAATACAGTTGTCGGTTATTGATGCGTACGCGTATGCGATTACCTTTGTCGTTCGCTGGTCTATAAGATAAATATCCGTTGTATTACCACGGGAAAGATATATTTGACGTTAGATTGTTGCATTTGCGCGACGCTATTAATACGCGTTGATAGCTTTCACGCGTTTGGGTCAATGCAAATTGTAGTTTATCCGAATTATGTTCTCGAGGTTATTGGAACGCTATCCGTTCGTAAGTATTATTGCACGTATTACAATGTATTTACGCGCGTCTCTAGCTCACGTCCTTGCGCAACCCCAGTTTGGACTTGATCCAGACGTTCCGCGATGGTAAAGTGGATGTGGCGATAATCGTCTCTCAGTTGGTTGTGTACGTGCGTGTGCGAGGCAATTATCCTTGAATCTCTTCCATAAAGTACTCCATTGAGTTAACCACACACATATACGTGTATACGTGGCTCGCGCTTATTGGTGTCGATGCTCAAGGATATATGTACTACCACCAAACGACCATTGTACTCTGAACGATTCTTATATAGATTCAGTGGAGAAATACAATTACACAGTGAACGTTCAATCTGGACGAGGCTAGTGTTTTTCTTTATTCAACATGGAGAACTGGACAGATATATCAAATTTATGATTCCCGTAGAAATAATTCAAAATATCTTCGTTGTTAGTTTTCAGATCCCCGCGAAACTAGAGCGTCGTAAACTTGGCTCGAATATAATTTAACGATGGCGAACTATTCGCTGCACTCGTGACCGTTCTAGTTCTATAAATAGCTTATAGTCCCGAAGAAGAGAGAGAGAGAGAGAGAGAGAAGAGAGGAACGGTAATGCGGTGGCAGCAATTCTCGTTGGAGAGAGAATCGATCGTAGGATATTCGAGTACCGTGTAGTTCCATTCTCTCTCTCTCTCTCTCTCTCTTTCCCGTCGCAAGCACAATTTTCCCCGTCGATCAATGTCCCGTGAGGGAAAAAGCCACGTAGTCTATAGCCTTGAGCCCTAACTCTCTCTCTCTCTCTCTCTTTCTCTCTCTTTATCTTTCCTTCGTATACGGCACAAAAGGGGGAGTTGCAATTGGGCAACCAGCTGCTACTTAGTCAAAAGTGGATACGTCCAATTAATTCTTTATCTTTCGACTGTTCTCTAAGTAAACCATATACGTCGTAAGTCTTGTTTTTTTCTTCCTTCGATAGGATGTATCGGGTGTGTGTTCCCGGTATCATTCGTTCATAGAATAAAGCGACTGAGAAAATTAGAACTGCAACTATATGAACTAGCAATTACGTAATTCTCCAATTATTCCTTTGTTCCATCGATGAAACGAGTCTTTATAACGTAAAAGGGCAGAAAGCTATTCACCGGATTCAATATTCGATTAGTTAATGGTTAGATATCGATCCAGTGAAGATTAACTCGAGGCACTAAACGTTCCTATGGTATCCCAAAACTTGGACTCGCCCAGTATTCTACCATCGCACGAGTCTCGTTTCTCGACGCTCTCGACAGAGTCGAGAGAGCTCTAAAATGACGTGAATTTCAGGGCCGTAACAATGTGAAGTCTTTTCGTTACGGGTCCTGTAAGATTTATAGTTTATTCTCAATCGTAGTACTCCTTCATTGTCAATAATCTACATTTCTGCATATCCAGTTTCCAACAGTCGATTAAAGCATGGAGGATAATGTTAGATTCCTGAGAATCATCATCCGACCAGGATCCACAATTCGCGTGGAACTGAATGGAATATTTTGGAATCCTTCGTATATTCCAGTTGTATGTTGACAATATTCTTTTCCCGATCCTTATACATGTACATATACGTGTTAACGATGGTTTGATCCTACAGATTGTCATACATAGATAGCTTGTCAAAAATAACGGTTCCCATTGTCGTCGTTTACCCACATGGACTTTGTTATACCATGATGAGGAATGTCGAAGAGTACTGTGATTGGTCAAGGTATTCAAGAGGCCGATAATTCCAATTGTGACTTCGTATATTCCACATCCTGTAAACGAGTTGAAAGCGTGGATGTGTATCGAAAACAATTCCGTAATCCATACGAAAAAGAAAGACAAGAACCTCAAAATCCAAACTGTAGGACGTTGTAATACGGGAAATGAAGATGGAAAAGATCCGACTAGCTCTAGGAAATAGAGAAAAACGCGTCACACCGTACTATATATCGAAGCGACAGTTAAGCGCCCAAGCCCAGGTATAGTTTCGTCACTGCCGCAATTGCTTGTTGGTTGATGGCTGCAGTAGTAGCGGCGCCACACAAGATGTCAGTTGGCGTGCGTACACGTTAAGTTGCAGTTCGTAACTGTTGTGGTTGTTGTTATAGTTGTTGTCAAACCGGCATTCTCGACAACGACCTTCGGTCGAAAATCATGGAGGAGCCAATGGAGATCAAATTCGACATTGCTACTGTTTATGGAATGGATGCTAATGATATCGTGATTAAACAAGAGCCACACGATGATTTGTTACTCATCGTACAACCCGAGGATGAGGTTATAGGACCGAGCTTCGTCGCCGAAGACCATTGCGATGATGGGCATCATCAGGTTTATCCCCGTCCCGAAGAAATAAGCGATGTCATTTTGCAGAGGGCTGTCTCGCCGCCTACGTATACGGTGAGTGCACTATCGCCACATGTTCAATGACCTCTGTTTTGTATGCGTATGTGTATATCTATGTATTGTTTCGCCACGGCGCGAGTAGCATTTACGCTTCTCTTTTTGACCGGCATTTTTAAGTTTTTCCAGTGTTTTTGTAGTTTATTCACGACTTCGTCGTACCATTCCGTGATTTGTTTTGTCTTATTGTTCAGAGCCGTCTAGCTTATTTATTTTTCCCAAATGTTTTTCAATTTTCTGATAATATGCTTGAAATTGTTTACTCTATGCACACTAAATATAAAACACAGATTTCTATAAATAAACTTTGCTTTTTAGTAGAAGAAATATTTGTATGTTTTATTGATTTATTTTTCCATTGACAGTAATTATTTTTATTTAAGCAAGAGTAATTATTTTTCCAAATTGTTCAACAAGTTCTTTACACTCTGAACGCTTATATAGTTTCTTTATTCATATCTCCAAAGGATTTATTTCCTGTAAATTCTTGATCCTTGTAGTGCTAGTGTATCTCAAATTGTCTGACATTTTTATTTGTTTTTTTTCTATATGTATTCCTATATGTATAAAAAATATCTTGAAGTTTCTATTTTTGATACATTTTATAATACGATTATATTTTCTTATATTTTGACTATACTGCTCTTATTCAGGATATTTTATAACAACAACTATATTAAAGTTTTAAAATTAAAAATGACATTTAACAAATCTGACGATTTCTAAATTTGTAGGATCACTGTGATCCGGAAGAGCTCTTGCTGTTCTACAAGGAGAAGTTTCAATTAAAAGATGTAATGGTTCAATTAGAAAACTGTGACAAGATTTGGGAAACCTTGCAGCTTATCAAGAACATTCAAGGAGATTCAAAGGATGACGACAGTTCCTACCATTCTGATTCACCAAAGAATTCATTTAGTTCTCCTCTGCTTGTTCCAACAATACCGTACAAGCCCACAATAGGAAACACTAACAAAGCACTTCCAGATTTTCGATTTTCTGTGAAAAGTAAAAAGAAGTTATATCATTGCGTGTCGTGTGGTAAGGAATTCGCAGATAGTCAGCAGCTCAAACAGCATGCTCTTGGGGACCATGGGGTTTATGTTAATCCTAAGAGAATATACAAGGCAAGAACGGATGTGGTTGTTAAACGTCAGAGTGCCAACACCAGTAGCGAAGGTTATACTAGCCAATTAAAGAATCCTGATAATATGGTTAAAATACCATTGTCGCAAGCCTCATTGCAACCAATGGAACTGAGCCAGACTGAGCAATCAACAGAGACATTAAACACTGAAGATACCGAAAATTCCACTTTAAGCATCAATGCAATTGTTAAAGATACACCAACAAAAGCATTTAATGCTAAATTGAATGGAACTAAAGAAAAAATTAAATGCATTTTGTGTAAACGTGTGTGTACAGATATTGTTTATCACATGAGAGGTTACCATAAAGTTGGCTCTTTGAAGTCGATCATTGATCAGTGTGAAAAAATTGTAGATACTACTCCAGAATCAGATAAAATTGAATCACTTGCGAATGATCAGCTGATGCCTGAAAAAATAGATATCAATGAATCTTTAGCTGCTTCAGTAAAAAAAAGAAAACGTAATCAACCTCGATGGACTGTTCCTAAGAAAAAATTCAAATCAAATACAACAAATCCAGTGCGACTGCCAGTGGAAACTACGAAAGTTGGTTACAAAAAGTATAAATGTGATATTTGTTTTGGTATCTATAAAACTCCAAAAAGTTTTAACTATCACAGGAAGCTTCATCGAATGAGAGGAGAAACTCCAGAGAATTTTGACCCATCAAAATCTAGATTCCTAAATTCACCTCTATGTTCTTCTAAGGTCAAACAATCTGCCAAGGAAATATTAAGCAATTATGTAAAATCACAAAGAGAGCCTACTAAAATTCAATCAACATTAACTAACTATTTGGAATCAACAAGTGATGATACAAAGTCATTAATAAACACGGAACAAGCCATTCTTGAAATCGATAGCAATCTCAATTCAGCTGAGCCTACTATATGCGAGTGTGGTAGGTCCTTCAGAAATTATCATACATTATTTTTACATAAAGTCAAGTGCAAAGAGACTGATGGTAAAGGAAGTCATGCGAATGATTCTGATTCTGGTATAGGTATAAGTATAAAAATTAAAAAGAATAAAAATGATTCGTATGAGGTTGTTGTGCCAAGTACAACACCAGAGGAAAATTTCAAGGAATCTCGAAGTTGCAAGGACAGTGATGCTTCATCTAATGATTCAGGAGTAGTTTCTGTTGACCCTAACAGCCAAAATACTAATCCCTCTGAGTCTGCGAAATACAAAACTCACAGTGTAATGAGGATACAGGTGGAGGACAATGACGAAGAAGTAGATATTGAAGATGAAAATTCAAATCATAGCAATTTCAACGAAAAGCACTACTCTCCTATGAATGGTCATCTGGAGGATTCTGTAGATACCACCTCTTCAGTTTCAACCGAGGATGATCCTTTACAAAATCGAATTGCTTCGGCAAGCAGTTTTCTAAGGAAAAACAGTACCATACCCTCTTTGAGTAATCTTTGCAAGTAATAATAAGTTTCATCGTTATCTGCATTTTTTTGATTTAATAAAATATATATTAGAAATTAACAAATTAATTTTTTTCAGACAAGCGCTGTCAAAGTCTAATGGGAAAAACGACGTGTCTCCGCATCGCTGTCTCACCTGCTCTTCCCATTTTAAAAATGTATCAGATTTGATGGAGCACGCGTCGGACATGAAACACGATGTGAAATGTCTTTGCTCATGCGGTAAAGAATTTAAAAGTCTGAAATATTATAACATGCACGTTAGGCGGTTTCACCCTCTTTTATTAAACTGTAGTTATTGTATGACTATTTTTGATAGAATAGAAAAATATCTTGGACACAAATGCGATGTGACGGAAGGTAAATTGTTTATTGAGCCGATTATTCAAACCCAGTGTATGAAATGCAAAGCTTTAGTCGACCTCGGTGAACCATTTGACAGGCATATGAACACTCACCCTATCGATAGCGCGAATCCTTATCAGTGCTACAAATGCGAACTAACTTTTGATAACCCTTATCAACGACGATCTCACTTTATTAAAGAGCATGGACTTTCCCCTTGTCGAATTTGTGGCAAATCTCTTCACATTGATCATTCTTCGAAGCACGATGCCTATCACGATGGTTTAGGGCACCCGTGTCACTTGTGTAAGGAAACATTTACGCAAAAGACGCTGCTGAAAAAGCACGTTCAAGTAACCCACAGTCCTCTTGTAAACAATGTCGTCAAATGTATTGTTTGTTTGAAAAATGTGGAACTACGTTACCTAAAGAAACACATGAGTTTTCATTTACATACGGAGATTTGTAAAAAGTGTAACAAATGTTACCGAAGCGATGATTCGAATAGTTTAAAGAAACATGTGACTGACGATCGTTCAAATGGTTTACCAGCTTTAAAATGTGACATTTGTCGTACAACTTTTCTATCTGATAAAAGCTACGATGAGCATCGTCAGCAAGCTTCTTGTAAGACCAATGCTAATGACGTTGAAACTATCGTACAGAATGTCAATTCTACTTAGTTTTAAGTTACGTTAAGAAAGCGCGCGATATCTTTTTGTATCTTGTTAGTGAAACAATATCAGTGATAGATTGAGTTACGAATGGAAATGCACCCAATTCATACAAGTTTCTTTTTATATCTTTACGATGCATCTAATCCATTAACTGCTTTATTAAGAAGTTAAAAATTGTTGAAATTTCTTACACTGATTGATAATACTGCTTTATTTACTATTTTTGTTCTATTTTCAAAAATTGTTTGTCAAATTACACACACATATATATATATATATATACATATATTTTTTTTTACTTAATAAAAGAAGATATAATGTTTGCATCATTTTAATATCTTTATCACATCTATGATATCTATGATAAATGTGATGTAAAAAAATGGTTACCATTTCGCGTAATATTGACGGTTGAAGTTTATAATGATTATTGTATTGGCAAAAAAATATTCAATATAACGTTCAACGCTATTTAAAGTATTGATCGATAGTGAGGTGCAACTCTATATGAATGTAAATAGGTAATATTTTTATTGAATATATTGAAGCTACTTGTATATTTAGCTTGACTGTAAATTAATATCTATTGTAGTTTAAAAATAGCATAATGTACGAATAACACTTGAAATTTAACTCTAATTTGCGTAATACGAACAAGTAAAATATCAAGAAAATCTGAGAAATATATTCGTATTAAGTGTTTTATTTATAAATGATAAATCCGTTATTTGTGTCCAAAATATTCATGACTATTGATTTGATCGGTACGGAAATTTTTGTCAACTGCAGACACTTATCAATTAATATTTTGTAAGAAGTTTAAAACTTATAGTGGACATTATGCGACATGTTTTATTTCGTTAATGTCAATTAAGATTGCTATCTCGATATAGTGTAAAACTTCAGGAGTAGATCATCATCAGTTGATGTTTTACTTTTTAATAAAATTATATGAAGTATAAATTTATAAATGTGTTTTATTCGAAAAAAAATTACGATTGTAGTTCTACGTCGGTTAAAGTGTCGACAAATGCTATTGCAGCCTCGGTATCGGTGTTCAATAAATTGCCATTTTGGTATATCGATACGCCTTGGAACAAGTGACAAAAGAGCCGATCACGCAACTCGAGAAGAATAACTTTCGTTCTCTGGTTGTTGTGTCTTGAACGGCTTTCGAGATGAACGTCACGTCAAAAAGATGAATTCGATAAAACTTGTATCAGCGTAGTTTCAGCATTGTCAAGAACGTAATTATAATCAACGTTGTGTCCGTAATCCATTCGTCGATTCTAACGATATTCGATAGCGATGCAAGCCGCCGTATTTCAACGAACCGCAACGGCGTGTCTGTTCAGATTTAGCCGTGTCTGCGTGCAAATCTTTTTGGTGAATCGAAACGATCGCGAACTTTGGTTAAATACTCTGTTCGATTTGGTTAAATACATCCATCGCGTGTTCAACGCACAAATGTTCTTTCTGATACTGGGAAAGTCGACTTGTATTCTTAGTACCGCGCAGTTAAAAACAGCGACCGTTGTGTTACAACTATCCGTGCACGATGCCACGCGATTATTCTTTTGCACACGCTCGGTTTTTAATCCACGCTGGTACAGAGACTTTGCAGTCTCGTCGTTATTCGCGTCGTCTTCTCGGTACGCAGGAAGCGGATCCCAACGTTTCATCGGCAACTCTTATCGGTATAAATCGACCGCGCGAATCTTTAACGTCCTCACAGAGGGTTGTGCCGGGTGTTTGACGTCCAACGCCCGGAATCAACGATACGTCGGATCAAAAGTGTAGTCTGTCGTTACCTCACGGCAAGTTGTTGGAATTAAAAAAATTACATCGTCAATTACCATCTGGCTTTCGCGATGTTTCCGCGCCCCTTTTTAAGTTAGAGTGCAATTGGGGCATGCCTACCGAACTACGCGTTTCTTGGCT
Source organism: Chouioia cunea (assembly GCA_030064505.1). NCBI lineage: Eukaryota > Metazoa > Arthropoda > Insecta > Hymenoptera > Eulophidae > Chouioia > Chouioia cunea. The sequence continues at coordinate 38,178,996 of JAOPFQ010000001.1, read as the reverse complement.
TTATCGCAGTTATTTGTTTTCTTGACGAATAATTGTATCGTTGATTGTTACGTAAAAATGGCAATTGTTTACAAATAAAGACGACGATTGAAAAACCAATAGTTTGCTTTAACATTACAGTTTTTACGTGCATCGAGGAAAATGTATTCCGATATCACCAACGGGCTCGTAGTTATCGATTATCCTACAAAATTTGAGCATTTCTTTGAATTGCTGACTTTGATTGTATCCTCCGATACAATTAATGGCTGATAAATAATCCTCCTCAAACTTACCATAAACGTTTGTCTCTGTACACGCAATAAGTATTTGAAATTTTGAAAAAAATCGGCAGGGTAGTATTAACGTTATCTTCCGAACAAACGTTGTATTTTTAGCGTTTGAAACAAAGAAAAATTCGCACGGATTAGCGTGTACAATGCGTAAAAAATAGCACAACGTATTCGTTACGAACCATGTTCACGTTGAAAGGGGTTCAATTTATATTTGTGTACGCGACAACGAGAAATTCGATCGCGTAGTAAAGCGTACAAATGGAACTCTCATCGAGCGTTCGTAATTTGCGTTAAAAGTCGAGGATCGAAGACGTGGGATTATTGGCATGATCTGTCGATCGATCAACGTAATGGGCGTCGTAACGCTCGTGGTAACCGGTATTCAGTAGCTGCTCTATATCAGGGTGCCAGCGAAAGTGTCAGCGAACCTCTACTCTCCGTTTCTCTTCGAGCGCAGGATCTCCGAGCTCGAGTCTACGACTGAGCCTACGATGAGTCACCGTTGAACGCTTAATCGTGATGCACGTATGGGCGCGATTTCGCGTTAATGGAATTGTCAATCCGTAAATACACGTTTGTCATATTTTGGCCGATTAATCAGCCAAGGACACTATCGGGGCTGGATTATCGCCAAATATTGGAATGTTATTAATAAATAAACCAAGCTAATTTTGTAAAACAATAACAACAAAGACGATCGCTCAAAAATGCGGATTGTAAGAATAAAAACAAACGTATAAATAATCAATTGCCTATCTAAAGAGCGAAAACAAGCGAGAGGACAATAACCTCTCGTCTGAAAAAAACAAGCAATCTAAAAATCTCTCGGCAAGCGTACATGGCAAAGTATCAAAACCAGCTCTCGCTCCAAAAAGAACGGAAAAAAAGAAAAAAAAAAGAAAAAAAGAAAAAACTCGTCGCGTCGGTTGCTTGGCAAGTCGATCGCGAGATGTCGCGAGCCGCGTATCTACTCCGTTTATTCCACACATATAGCTTTTATAACGCTATAGCGAAGCAGCTAGCAAAGTAGTCCGGGACAGCACTCGGCGAGGGCGGACGCGCTTTTTTTAAGAGGCAGCGTCGTAGCGTGTAGGGCCTGCTTATCGTGCAAAACAAGAAAAAATACGAGAAGGAGAGAGAAAAATATATTAATAGATAAGACAAACGCGTCCAGATATCGTTGTTGTTTTTGTTTGTCGTATAAAGGGCGCCTTGGGCAAAGTGAGTGAAGTTATTTGGTGGTGATTTTTCAAAAGAGAACACAGAAAGTTATTTCTGTTCTCTTCTTCTGCTTGTTTTTTTTGATTTTTTTTTTGGGGGGGGTAGTTGTCCCGAGGGTGGTGGTGCGAGGATGACGGGAGAGGATCGAAAGGGCGGTGGCGGTGGGAGGCAACAACAGCAGGGTGACCTAACCTCCGGTAATACAACTGATACAACTGGTACAACTGTACGCCAACAACAGAATGGTACGATGGAAAAGGCACCGGTTGTCGCCGGCACTAACGTCGAGACTCTACCACGGCAGGGCAAACAGGTACCGTGTATGTGTGTGCATGCGTGCGTCTGTGTGTGTGTGACTGTGTGTTTGAGTGAGCGTAATGTCTATGTATGTATGTACTCCGATCTCTTCGATCGATATTTGGTCGTCGTCGTCGTCGTCGTCGTCTGGTCGCGTTTGAGCTCTCAACTTGATACAACCAAAAAAAGAAAAAGTAAAGCACTACGTTTATTTTTCACACATTTTACGCGAGAGCGATTCGAGTTTAATGAAATACCTTTTTAATACAACGACACGTCTTCGTACATTGATACGATTAGTCTTTCTCTATTTTTCGTCTGTTATTCCGGTGACGCATCCACGTAGCTTCCGATTAATTCATACTAATCTCCTCCGATTTTTCTTCGTATGAAACGCCTTTGACTCATTCAGCACTCGCGTGTATATATATATATATATATATATATATGTATGTGTGTGTACATCACCACCCCTCCGTAACCTAGTAGTTTACGATCTTTCTCTATCTCGGTCTCTCTCTTTATCGTTCTCTTTCTAACTCCCGAGGGGTGAGAGACACATAAGTGTTGTAAAAGTCGCACAGCTGCGTGTGTGTACGATTTTTCTCTCTCTCTCTCTCTCTTCCGCAGCTGCTTTGGAAAACTTACCGCGTACATAAACGAATAAATTAAGAGCGCAATTACGTAAGGTCTTTTTTTGTTCTTTGATAGTTTGCAAACACCTATCTTTTAACACAAAAGAAATACAAATCTTACTAATAGTATTGTACAATCGATTTTTATTTCGAATGTTGGTCCAATTAAAGCTTTTTCTCGTTCGGCTTTATTTATAATACGTACATAGGTATTTTTCTTCGGTAAAAAGATGTCGCGTGTGTGTGTGTGTGTGTCGATAAAAAGCAGAAGTTTACGAACAAACAAACAAACCATCGCGCTGAGTTGAGCATATTATCGTGGGCGTACAAACATTGAGAGAAAGGGGAGGGACGTAGCCCTTAAGTTTCATCTCTCTTACCTCCCTTTTCAGGCGTTTGCCCGCTTTACCTTGACATTATAAGCTATCAGGTTTGCCACCGGGCAAAAACCTAGTTGGAGTTTCGCCAGAATAAAGTTTCTTTCTTGATTTTTCTTTCTAATGACCGTTGAACATTTGTATTTCGTATTCTATTTTATTGATATTTAATTACATCTTACGAAGAGAGAGAGAGAGAGAGGGAGAGAGATTAATCCTTAGTAGCAGTGCTGAGGTATTCACGAAACAATATAAGCAGCCGGTATTAGGAAGATGATCTAATACGTTGTCCCATCTTACAATCCATACACGAAAACTGAAAGAGAGAGAGAGAGAGAGAGAAGAGCGCAAGGTTGCCGCCTTATTAGTCCACGCGCTTTCCAAATTTAGACTCTCATAGTGGGCTTTTTGCGTGAAGGTCTCTCTCTCTCTCTCTTTCTCTCTCGCACACGTCATGTGTTTTCAGATTAAAGTCGCATTTTTGCACTACGAACGCACTCTCTCTTTCTCTTTCATATACTCGCGTGCAAAAGAACGCTAAGCGTTTGTTTATTTTTAAACGTGGACGAAGAGAGAAGCAATGTAGGATCTCGTTCGAATATGTATGTATAATTGTCGTTTTAATCTCAAGAGAGCTTTATATTGACCTAACTCTTGTGATGTACAGAGATAGAGAGAGAGAGAGAGAGAGAGAGAGAGAGAGAGAGAGAGAGAGAGAGATTGGAATCTACAATATAAATTGTTGATGCGCCGACGACGTTGAATGTAATTGCTTACAAACTATATAGTTATAATAAGTTTCTTGAAAGTTAAATAAATATATATATACACGTGACTACTAATTTAAAATGAAAAAGAACGAAAGAAAAAAATGTATATATAGGAAGGGACAGAAAAAGGAATAAGCCGGCCGGCATAATCGACCGGTGTGAATAACCTAACGCAATTCTCCTTTAACGTATAGGTAAGGAGTATATGTGTGTATTGTATATAACTAAAAATAGTTGCGTGTACTTATACAAATATACGTACGAGTGAATCGACGTCATACGATGCAGCATCGCGTTTGCTCTCGGTTCTCGTTATACTATTCTATTATGATTGACAAGTATGCAAGAGAAGGAGAGACTCGGTCAGTAGATCGTTTTGTTTCATTGGAGTCGCATATATATCAAATAATCAACCTCGTGTACGTAGTTTACCTCGTTTTATTGTCTAGTTTTCTTTTTTTTACTCGTGTCAAAGTCAAATAACCATACTATCGCGTACGTGTATACGTACGATGAAAGTTGTACGATAATTATCGATAAACTACGATAAAATAGTACAATTCGTCGTTTGCTTTTTATAAATATTTATCAAGAAATTTGCCATTAGATATCTATGAAAATACATCTCAATTTTCGTACGCAGCGTTCATTGTCAATGTTCTACAAAAGCTTCTCGGCAAAGGCCAAAAAGAGTCAAGTGTACGATCAAATCCGCTGAAGCAACCTAAATATTCATCGCAATATTGTCGATATATAGTTAATATACGCGAATGAACAAGAAAAAAAGGTTAAACAACGATTAATTAATTAATGTCCGCTTAATCATTTTCGTATTTGCATGATTCACTTGATGTGTGTATCTGTGTGTATGTATGTGATTATTAGAGAGCCACACCCTTGCCGATATAATACGCTTCGTTGCGCGGAAAAAAATAAACTGAAAATACCGTGCAAAGACTTTCCATTTGTACACACTTACCTATATCTACTTACGGTGAGTGGATGTTATCGGAATGTTTTTCATTAGCCGATTGAAATTGGACTGTTAAAATGGCTTTGAGAAAAATGGAGAATCATTACTCACAAGATGGGAGAAGTTTTCCTTTTTCTTTTTTTTTTAATATCGAATCGAATGTCCTCTTAAATAGTATGATTAAAACAACAAAAAAGGTGCATTGCAGAAAAAAAAAACGAGTGGGTTGTGTGTGTATATTGCTGGAGAGGGAGGCTTTGCCGCACAGTGAGGTAGTAGTGAGGGAACCGTACATATCGACCCGCGAGAGAGCTCACCGCCGGAGAGTCAGCCCCACGCCTCCATTTTGCGCGCTTGGCCCACATACAACCTCTCTCTCTCCCTCTCTCTCTCTATCTCTTTCTGTCTCGTTACCGTTCTTGGCGTACACAGGAAAAAAACCATCGATTCTGATATTATAATACTTCAAAAAAATTTTTTGTTTAAGAATTTACCGGAAAGAAAGGCAGGGATGGAGAGAGAGAGAGAGAGAGAGAGAGAGAGAGAGAGAGAGAGCAATGTCAAGGTTTTGTTGAAAATTTCATCATATTGATCGCATGGAAGTTGTGTGAAAATGCGAGAACGAAAGAGAACGAGAGAAGAGGTAGCTGGCAGATTACGTAACGTGGATGCCGGGAGGGTTATTTTTGGATTACCGAGCTGATAACGGAATCATCTGGTTTTATATCGACCCTTTCTTTGCTAAATTTGTTTGTTTGTTCCTTTTTTTTATATAATACGAAATTGTGTTTTTGTTGAGTTGGAGGCAAATATTTAATTATCATCGTAAGGTTAATTTTTGGTCTTCTTATTGTTTTTATGATATAACCCGGTCAAATACTTGCTTCCAAGCACAATATATACCAAACCAGAGTGATACTCCAAGTTTATTTCGCTAGCGAAACAAATAAAAAAACTCATAGATATATATAGTCAATACAGCTTTCCATCAAACGTATAACGAAAGAAAAGCTTCGTCTTCGTGATTTCATCACGCAACTTCCTTTTTGTAAATCTTCAATCGAGTATTTTATTTCGTTCTCACACTTGTAATAATGTGGGTGAAGGGCGTGACATGCGGGTTTCGACGTTTGTATAAAACTCTTATCGAGAGGTGTCGAGTACGTTAGTACGTACTATATTTTCCTTTCACGAATCTTTATTTTTTAACTTGCGAAATATTTTTCCTTATTTTTCTTTTCACTTTGACGGCAGAGACGATTTATATAAAATGTTGTAGAGGCGAAACGAGGGTCGCTCGCGGTATTATCCGCATGACGAAGGTTTTATATATTTCAACGCACTCGAGACTTTCGGTACGAAATCGTAAAATTTCCAAAGCTTTAGATTTTTTTACCGCGTTGTACGTTATAAAAGTTACTCGGTTGCTTTTAAATTGGTCGTTGGCCTTTTTTCCACTTTCGCGATTAAAAATTAACAAACATTTGCAAATGATTTGATAATACTTGGTTTTTCATAATAATTAATTGCCGTTGATCGTTAGCCAATTAACCTGTTTATAGTATCAGATGAATTCCACGACTAAATTTGTACAAGTAGTTAAGATAAAAAGCACGATATCACGCGTGTTTATCTTATTCGACAATTATACATATAAAATTTGTGGCGAATGTAAATACCGGCCTAATCAATAACAAAACAACGTATTTATCTACTTAAAAACAAAATTAGATCAATGGATTAAAGTCGAAACTAATGGATCCAACGAAAGAAGACGTTAATAATCGAATCTTTTCAATAATAGCGACAAAAATTGCTCTTCGTTACTCCAATACTTGACCTGCCAATTGGATTCGCTCTCGACATAGTCAGTCCCTTTTAATTAATATGCATTTAGTAGCAATAGCACTCGTCCATTAGAGTTTGCATACATGTCCCTCGTCGACTTCCGTCTCTCTCTCTCTCTCTCTCTCTCTCTTCCGCCGTATGTGGGTCGTTTACAGAAGGGGGAGAAGAATAACGAAAGAAAAGCATCCATTTCATTAGCGATTGATTAAATGCGTCGAGGCGTGCGTCTCATATTGATAGAAGGGGATTGACCAAGGTCGACGTCGATGTGTCTGCGGCCCTGACTTTGATTTTGTTTTTTTTTTCGTTCGATTGACGTGTCTATTGCTTAAAATTTGTTTCGTTCTCCAATTGACTCTTCGCCTGAGTGTACAATCTATTTTTTACTAATTTTAGTTGTTCATACTCATAACGCAAGTAGTCTACGTGTAAATGTCATTTCTATTTATAAAACGTAATTGTACTTTTTGTTTAACTTTACGCTCGGATCGTTACCTATTGGAATGCAATGCACGCTCAAATATCCGCAACGAAACAAAAAACAGACAAATAACGAGAGTACGAACATTCTCGTACAACCTTTATATTAAATATTCGAAAAAAAAAGAAAAACGGAGGAATGCAGTTTTAAAATATTCGCTTGCGATATACGTACTGAGCATGCTTAAGATAAAAGGAAAATAAGTAATAAGTATCTTAGAAGAATCCATTCGTATTCTACCAAAAATACTCCTTTGAAATATGTCGTGAAGAGTAATTAATTCTGTTGACGTTTCAAATAGTTTTTTTCTCGTCCAGTGTCGTGACGTTTCAATTTTAATGGATTTGACGTTACAACAGCCACCGCGATGATTTAAAAATGTGCCGTACAACGTTTTTACAACGACGAGATATTGCGATTTATTTGACCTACTCTTAAAAACCCTTCGTTCAAAAATTTGTTGTACCTCCAAAGTATACTTGTACATCGCAAAAAAGAGAAAACAAACGTGTAAAATAAAACGTTTGCCTAGATAAAAAAAAAGATAAAAGTACACACAGTCTTACGCGCGGTATTTTTGGGCATTAATTGAGTCGACACGCGACGCTCGTGCAATATGATGTCACTCGACAAACTTACGTAAATAGCTAACCTCGGACTTTTATTATCGCAGACAGTCTCATCTGCATCTGTTTCAATAAAAGAAGAAGAAGCCTATCGATCATCCACCTACGCAACGAATAATTGACATTGCCAGTGGAAATCTTGAGAGTGCAACAAAACTCTTTTCTTGTTTTTTCTCCCCAAATTGGATTTTATACTCATCGTGTCGTTGGTGTATGCGTCTACGTCAAAGTATAACCTAACGATATAATTACATTACGAGATTTAATTATCAGTCGTACGGTACTTTAAGTCAATAATAGAATTCCTACGTAACGTGGCAAAATCAAGCTACTCTATCCGTAATGTCGTATACGAACGATGAGTGCGTGTGTAACGCGTGACCGACTTTAAAGTTTGAAAAATGCGTTTCGCGTGCAGACGCTCTTCGTTGTCGATACGATGGTTGACGTGATTCTTTCTTTCTGCCGCGCATCTCACGATTAAATTGCTAATGAAACCCTTTTTCGTTAACTCGCTTTTTTACACGTGTGCAAGTGTTCGTTTGAGAACGATCAACGGTTTCGCGTAATTTTTGGAAAAAAAAGTTCCTCAATTTTGAAAGTTACGAAGAACGAACTTTAGTCGTTTTCAATGTTTCAAGGACGTCGGTTGTGAAGCGTCGATCCATCTAATTTATCTTTTTTTCTATTCGGTTTGTTGGTTGGCGAAATTAACCGTTCATCGCGCGTTCGCTGTGACACCACAAAATGATTGCGGTGGGAACGTCATTTGATAACGTACGAACGATAAGTTGGAACAAAAGTTTTTAACGTATACACGTGAAATTTCAACGTCATCGGCGTACCGTGTTGAATCCTGACACAATGTATCAACGAATAAACGCCACAAAAATAGGGTCGATTTGCGAGCCGTACAATTAAATAACAAATCCGTTTTAAAAATAGCGCGAGTAACGATGGACGGAAATAAGAGGTCCAATCAAAACGAATAGAGGCGATAACCGAAGACGAAGTAAAAAGATCGAAACGACGACTAAAGTAGAACACTCAGTCAAATCGAAGAAAAAGAGAAAATGGTGCATGCACGAGAGAAGGCAATTTGTAGGAAGAATCGATCGTACACGGCACCGAGTCGCGCACTGCGGCGCCGCATACGACCAGTTTCTGTACACGAGAAATATATATAATATAACAGAGGTTTGCTGTATCCAATACATTTTGACCGTGAACTATGCGTGGAGTACGCTATAGGTTTTTTATTTATATTTATAACTAACTTTTGGCGTAATTGTTAAAACTTGAAACGTGCAACAACCTACATTCCGATCGCGCTCTCGTAATGCCCGAAATCTAAACTCCTCCGAAGCGCATCATACGTATAATTGAATAAACGCTCTCTTGCTGTTACAGCTCTATGTTTGTATATATATATATATGTATCACAGTCGTTGGGTTGGGAAAAATTCCTCGGTCAGCGATGCGTGATAGGAGGAGAGGCGTTTCTGTCTCTACTACTACTACTACTACTACTTCTTCTCCTTCTTCTTCTTCTTATTGCTATTTGCTTCTTTTTTTTCTTTTTATATACATGCAGCGGCAGTAGAGTTTTTCCCGTGACTTCCGCCGAGCACGAAAGTGAATCGTTCTCTCCAACGTACTCTCCGGATATATATATATATATGCATATGTATACGCGACGAATGGATCTTTCAATCCACTTTTTGTTCCGTTTGATTTTTGGTCGCTTGTTTATTGCGTTGTCAAATTGGGAATATCACATTTTTGTTGTATTTTCATAAGCTTCCGGTTGATTTATTTAACGTGCAAAAGTTAAGCATTGAATCGCAATCGGAATCCCGTACGCGTGTGTACGATTAATTGTTTGTTTAGCCATGTATACGGGAGATTGTAGAGTCATTGTTAAAGAGAGGCTAGAGTGCACGCACTTGTCTGCATAGGTCAACGCTCCCTCTTTCGTTCGACTCTCCCGTGTTGCACTAGAAACGCACAGCGGTAAATCTGCTTGTATTCCGAGAGAAATAGAGATGTTTTATATTGTCTACTTCTTTGCTGGATGATATTTAAGAACTTGTTCTTGTTTACCGTTAGACAACAAACGATGTCGGATGTTTCAATTACCGCGAGAACTTATAAGGTCTACGAGGATTTATTAAATTTAACGAGTCGGTAAGGTTGTCGTAGATGGCATCGGTCGAACGACCGCATTGGTGATGTTTGACGAACGTTTCTCACTCTCTTAGCGAAAATATGAAAATTCCAATCGAAGTTCAAGTTTTTTTTTAATCGCGTGTGACATCGAAAGTGATAAGCAAGAATTTACAAGCTGTTGCTTTAATCCGCTGCTCAATTAAATTCCTCGCGAGCGATTATCTAATCGGCAAAACTGTAGTGACGATAACAGGCCACTGTATATATATTGATATAAACACACACGCACACACACATTCACTCAAATTCCTTGATCGTCCAATTACAATCCATACGTATACATAATTCAATGAAATATATTTTCAAGAAACGTATACCCCATCCATCATCAAATTAAACGATTATACCGTACCATAGCTCGTTTATAAGTCAAAGCGGAAATAATAGCTTATCTCGTCCGAACATTTTATATATCCTGACAATTATCGTTCAATGCTTCTCGCTGTTGCAAAAAATTAAATAACAAATTCTTTTTCCTGTTGCCAATATTGTTTTCCCTCTCTCTCTCTCTCTCTCTCTCTCTCTCTCTCTCTCTCTCTCTTTCTTTCGCTCTGATGTAATTTGTGCGAGGAAATTATTAGCCGTGACGAGACTCCACTGATGAGCTTTTGTTGTATAAAAAGCCGCTGCGGTTGAGAAGTGTGATGCTCGAGTTGCGTTGCTATGCTAACTTTTTTTTTGTACTCGTTTGTGGAATTTCCATTTGACAAAAATAATACGTATATATATTGTTTTTTTTTCGAAGAATTATTTATTTCGGTACTCTTAAAGCAGTCGTGGAGAATTGCACGCGTAAAACACCTTCGTTTTTTGAAAAAACAAAGCACATCTTTGGAATGTGCGCGTGTGTGGTTGGCGTCAGAGCGCAAAATTATAACTACGAACTCGTTATACCCACTATTTTCAAACAGCACGCGTCAAATAATTACATCAATCTCGTTACAAACATTTTAAGTTATAATACTTGCATTTGAAATATAAATCGGTAATATTGCGTTATACTTATGTGTACGTCAAAAGTGTAATGAAAAAAAAAGAAGGGAACCCTACACACGAGCAAGTAGCTCGCACTGTATAATTGAACCTCTTGGTTGTTGAGAAGCACGCTGAACGACACGACCGCTATATACGTAGTGCTTGCTCTGCAGCCTATTTATACGTGTGACGAGAGAGAGAGAGAGAACGCTGATTTCGTTGCGCGTCTATCTACCTAACGGCTTGTATTATATAGCTTCAGAAAAGAATTCCATAATTGCATTGGTTTTTCGGACGGTGCAATGATTAATTTATGTCATTCGTAAATTACAACAAGATTGATATTTTTTCATTGATCAAGGGGTGTATCGAATTAAAAATGGTGTTTTTTTTGTACGTTACGTGTCAAGTATAACGCGTGACATCAGAAAACTAAAGATAGCCAAGACGATTAGTCTTCCCTCAATTTGACAACGCTAGGATGCAATCGTTGTTTAGATGGAAATCTCCTTCGTTCTAGACGCGTTGTTGCATCGAACCGACCAAAGCGTTACAAAATCTATGCTAAATTATCATTAGCGTTTCATCGCGAGAAACAACAACAACAAACGTTGTTATTTATCGATTCTCGTATTATTTGTCGAGGGCAAGTTTATAACTATTTATCGTTGAACAAGGGGAGGAAGAAGAAACGTTTTGCAACAATGAGCCGGACGACATTAATAATCGTAGCAATTGAGTGTCGCGTTTACACACGCAACGCGTGATTCACGTTTTTCGTTTAAAGGAGCCGCGGTAGTACTACTGTATAACCCGAGGCTAACGCGATAATTATCAAAAATGCGTCTGACTCTTCGTAAGAGAGAGAGAGAGAGAGAGAGAGAGAGAGAGAGAGAGAGAGAGAGAGATGGAGAGAACATGCAAGACCTTGGCCGAGTTATTTTTTTGAAGGAGAGGGAGATTTGTAAAAAAACAAATAGGCACGTGCTGATTGTTAAACGAATCACTGTTACTGTTTATGTACATATGTAAAACGAACTACTGTTTTATTAGATAACGTCGAAAAAGCACGAATTACACGTAAAGAAAACTTACATTTTGCAAACAATCGAGAATATAAATATTGGATTAAATGTCGCGATGCCCTTGCTAAACAATTTATTAGTGTGTTTGCGTAATTTTATCCACGAATGCCTTGTTATTGAAATATTATACAGATAATCGTTTCGTCAAATTTTGAAGTAACAGAAAAAAACTACAAGATTTTAACGAGATACAAACGAAGCGACCTAATTGTTTCAAGTGGACACTTGTCGCATTATTCTTACCAATCAATTTATCGTTGATAGAAGGAAGAAGAAGGATTAGCTCACATGCTAATAATAATAATAATAATAATCATCGACTCGAGTTTTTCATCTTATCGTTGTATAGGAGAAACGATAATAAACTTCAAGGCACGGACTTCTTTTACTTTTATTTAAGCAATCAAAAGTCCTTCACGTGTAAGTTTATGGTGACTCATCATCGTGTCCTGTTTTTTTTTAAGACTTTACGCGTGGCATGACAACGTGAACAAAATAAGAACGACGATCCTTATTCTTTTCTCTTTTTTTTTCGCTGGTTATCTCAGTTGCAATATTTTTGTCGTGTAATTAATCGCGCTCCTTGAGATAAGCTACATAGCTTTTTTTATCATTACCGAGAATGTTATTTGGCTTTAAAATTCAGCTGTTAAATGTACTATGTGTATGTGTGTGTGTGTGTGTGTCAAAGTAAAATTACGCGAAAAAACACGCAGAAGGCGAAACGTCAAAAGTCGACAGTTGCTATTAAGTTATTTCAATGTGTAACCAGTTTAAAAAGAGAAAGTATAATTTTTCGTGTATTTTGATCGACAAATCGTTTATAATTGAACAGTATTACACGAACAATATCAATTAGATATCGTCGATAATATCTAAGATACTATCGTTATCTATCGCTTGTGTACATTTCGTTAAATCTCTATACATGGATAAATAGTTGACAAATGATCACACCTTTTCGCCTCTAACTTTTCCATTCGTTCCAATAAAACTCAACACGCGTCGAATTAATGTCTCTTTGTCTCTCTTTATATTCAAATCACGCACTCTCTTCCTCGAAAGCAAAAACAAAAAAAAATCAAAGAAACAGTTACTCTCGATCATATTGTTCAATCGTCTTTTTGTTTCTCTCTGCTTGGATCGAACGAGTAATAATCTTTTCCGAAGAATATGTGTTCGCGTGAAAGAATGTTTTCTCTCTTTCTCTCTCCCTCGTTTAAGCTTTTCCGAGACGAGGGCAAAGAGTTAACGACCTCGGTGAGCGTGGCACGTTATTAAAACGCGCAGGGCACTGAATTATTTAGGAGGCTCGGCCTCTCTCTCTCTCTCTCTCTTTCTCTCTCTTTGAGCATCTTTGCAAACAGCCAAGCTGAATATATATGAAAATGATGGCGGACGTTGCACTCGAGATTAGTTTTTACTTCGCTTTACTCACGTGTACGGTTAAGAGTTTGAGAGCTTTTTTACAGACGAAAGTAGACGTTATTCGTCTACTCGTTGACGATTGACCGTGCGTGAAACAACTTTGAAATTTTGTTATTTTCGTCTAAAAAAATGGTGCTTATGGAATATTATAGCACATAAACAAAAAAAGCTCTCATCTGGTAAAATAAACCTAACGAACGATTTGACAGGCTAAAGGGGAAACAAAAAAAAACATTGTTTTTTTTGAACGATAGTACACAGAAAAGTAAACAAAAGTGTGAAAGATTGGCCATCAGCCAGTAGTCTATCAAAAATAGAGTCGCTTTCTGTTTGTCCAATAATCCACGCGAAAGCTTTTAGGTAATGTATTTGAAGGTTGTCGTCATTTGCTTGCTCGACGATGATATTTCAATTATTAGATTCGACCGAACAAAACGTTTTTGAGTAGACGAGAGATATCTTTTTTGTTCTCTCGTTGGAAGAGACAAAAAAAAGAGAGAACCCGTTATATCTTTGCGAGCGTATCGCAGTCACGTCGCATTTTGCTCTCTCTCTCTCTCTCGACTCGTTTTACACTGCAGATGGTTTTAGGTTGCTACGAAGCTTTTATTGCGCTATGCTTGCTGTAAACACCTAAGATCTTTTTTCTTTTTTGTAATTTACATTGTCGACTGTAATGTATTGTTCGGTAAAATGTCCGAACGTTTTATCTACTTTTTATGTTCACGATTGAGGTATAAATTGTTGACATCTGAAATTTGAAAGATAATCGAATCGGTGGAAGCTTAGTAAACGAGGAACGAACGAAATACTTGATAGATGGTTTCGCGTTTATCAAAAAGATTATTGTAGTCGTTCAATGACTACTTTGAATCGCGATGCATTATCTTTTATTAAATAGTTTCGTGAAACGCTCGACGCAATTACAGTAATATCCCGAGATATTATGGAAATGTGTCGGATAAATATAACGGGAAAGAAATTGAAATTAAGAGTTCGGAATCACGAAAAAAGACAATAAGACATCTGTCGATGAAAAAAAAAATAACAACAACAACAAGCTCTTTCCCCCTAAGTAAAGCCTCGCGTTCTAGAAAATTCGAAAGAAGAAAAAAAACATAAAAGCGTTAAAAGCTCTCTCCCTCTCGCTCGGTCTTGGTCTTCCTCCAACGAAGGTGTACGCGCGTGCACACGAACCATTAAAGGAGCAATATCGAAAACCGAAACAGCAAAGTAGTTTAAGCGTCGCACGTGCAACACCCTTATAACGTAGTGTCCACGGTCTCTCTTACATACGTATTATACGCATGCACACGCGGAAATAAATGCGTGGATCGATGTGCGTACGCGACGCACGATTGTTTCCTTTCTAAAAGGTACGGGCGCGTATACCAAGTAACGTTATCTTCGTTTATTTATTTATTTTTGTTTGAGAGAGATAAGTGCATCGTTGTTTTCTCTTTCTTGAATAAATATTGTGATTGGCTATTTAAAGGTAACCGTACGCTCGATTGTAACTTGACTTTCCGTAAAAGTCAGTACAAACGGGGAATATTTCTTGAATCTTCGATCCAGGAACGCGAACACTCGTACTTTTACGTTTGACGTCGATGGGCCAACGTTTGCGACAAAAAGTCTTTGAGCTGTTAGCGGTTTTTCCGAGTTGGCAGTGGGGGCCCTGGGTACAAGGAGTCGCGCATGCGTGATCGAAAAACGCGACTCCGACGACGTTGGATATTAGATTGTCAGTGGACCCCGAAAGGCGTCAGTGTCTATTAAGCCGTTGAGCATAATAGCCGCTGTCGATATTATTCGCGAAATCGTACGCATGGTTTATTAAATTTGTTCTATTATTCTTCTTTTCTCGTCGTTTTGTTCGATTTTCTTCGCGCGATTCACTAGCACAAAAGTAACAATGATGAGTAGCGTTTGTTCGAGCTCGCCGTCAAAAATATTGTACGCGACGTTTATTTGAGTTGGCATTTACGCATTTATCCGTTCTCACATTTTGTTCGACGTTTAACGATCTCATCTTACGATTCGTTACAGAATTAAAACTGCGATGAGCGAGGAAAGAGGAAAGATAATTTCGAGTCAAATCAAAGCAACGTGGATAATCCAAAGGTTTGATCCCGAAACGGATTATACGCTTCGTCATGCGAGCTCCCCCGATTTCAAAGTAGACGGGGGTGTTTGGAAATTATATTTAGAGACCGATAAAAAAAGTATATACGGCGATCCTTTGATAAATGTCTTAGCCGAATGCCCAAGTGATTTAGAAGCACCTTTTCCACAAGTCGATATATCCTTGGTGAATAAGAACATGAGCAAGAATTATAATTTAACTCTAAAACAGAGTCCAGCCTTCAACGACGGGGAAAAGTTTTATATCGCGGATGAACTGTTCAAACGAGAAGACGTGATGCTCGAGTGCGTCGACAAAGGTACGCTTAGGGTTGTTTGCGTGATAACTAATGCATCCGCCGTCGATTACGAGAACAGACTGACGGAACAATTATGCTCGTACGAGGATGCCGTTCATACGTTTGCTAAATTGTTCGATAAAAAGGAGCACAGTGACTTTGTCGTTGTCGTACAAGGAAAAGAAATTTACGTACGGCAAAGTATTCTACTTGCAAAAAGTCAAGCGTTTCGCGAAATACTCGTGACTGGCAATATATTAAATAGAATTAATATATTGGATTATACGTACGAAGCCATGTACACAGTATTGGAATACGTTTATGCGGGAATTAACGAGAGGCACCGCGATTTAGATTACAAAACGTGCCAGCATGTTTTAGCTGCCGCAACCAAATTTAAACTAGATTTTATGAGGAAAGCGTTCGAACAAATGCTTGCGACGAAATTCGATAATAATAATGTCATCGATTGCCTTATTACGGCATGCGTGGACAATTATAAGCACGTTAAAGAAAAAGCTATCGATTATATCGTTGTTAACAGCAAGACGATTGTCAAGTCGCTTGAATTTCAAAATTTGATTATCGGCTATCCCGATATCGTTTGCGAGATATTTCGAGCTTTTTCGATGAAACTCGAAGCATGATGTACCCTTCAATCTACGCGTAGTCTGTCGTTTTTACTTATGTTGCCAATGGCAATGGCGAATTGCGCTTTTATTATCGAGCAAATCATGATTTTTATCGTCTGCCTTACTTTTGTGTAAATCTCTTTGAAAGCAATAAATCCTTTGCACCGTGTCTTACAGTTCAATCACTTTCTTACTCCCAGCGATTCGTAGTGTAGATACGATGTTTAGACGATAGATAGAACTTGTCTAACAAGCGCTCAAACACTTACGAATCAAATATTTACAAAAGACGACTTTGAGTCTTCACGGATATCAAATATTTACAAAAGACGACTGACTTTGAATTAATAAATCAATCCGAAATCAACAATAACAAAACAATTCCAAACGATACGTGTAAAACCCTCGAAACAGACAAACTCCTCATCGTCCTCTTTGCGCGCTTTATCTCTCTCTCTCTCTCTCTCTCTCTCTCTCTCGGTTGCCACGCTCATTCACCCTGTGTCGGTCGCGTGCATAATTTTCGCACGGCAGCATGTGCGCTCGAGAGTTCGCTTTCAAAGGGAGAGGAAGAAAAAAAGATCGATATAGTCGCGCGCTCGAAGCGGAAGAAGAAAGGCTTTCTCACGCACACATACACACCTGAAAAAAAAGGGAATTACAAAAGTTCCCTCAGCCCTTAAATAGAGGTGACGTAAGAGCACTAATACAACGTCAACGCGTCGACGCCGTCTGCAACTTACTCGTTGCAGTAATTTTCAAACGTGTACGCGGTGCAAAACACTGCGGGTAATAATGTCGCGTATACACCTGAGAATAAAAAAACCTCGATATTTCCTTATCTTTAATATGTTTACGAAGTTAAGATAATGCATTTGAGGAGCTTGACAAGCGTGATTATAGGGATTTGTTTTTTTCCCTCGTTCTCTTGCATCGTTTGTTTCACTTGATCATAGGACATTTGAGCTGATAACGCATTACCTCTTCTCGTAACAACATTAACGTTGCAATGTGACTTTCTCTAAGAGTGCGAGTCGAACGTAGATGGCACGTTGGAAAACGAACACTCGTTCTCGAGCAGTCTTCCACCCTGGCAAAACGCTTAATCGTCAACAGAACAACGTACTTCCTGCAGCAACTTAAACTCTCGTGCAACGATCGACTCGTGTAACAATTAGCAATTTACGTTCTTGCCAATAAGATAAGAGATATTGCAAAGCGTACAACTCTGTGAATGAACGAGCTCGAACGTGCGCGTGAATACAATCGTCTGTTTGTTATTCGTCCGTGTACGTCGAGCGTTACTGTTTTATGTTTGTTCCTTGTAACTTATCTATTCTTTTTTCTTGCTCTTCTGTTTTATTGACAGGGTGACCCAAGCACGGTATTCTTACGAGCAGCACGAGCAGGCCAATTGGAAAAAGTCCTCGAGTACCTGGATTCCGGAGTCGATATCAACAGCTCCAATGCGGTAAGTGTCATTTTTCTTTGCGCGTCACCCCTCGTTTAATACAAGTCTTCCTCGTGAAAGGGTCGTTTCGAATATCTCGTTTCAAATTCGTTATTTACCATGGTAAGGACGCTATGCTACAACTGAGCGGGCTGCTCTCGAGGAAACGAACGCGAAATTCCATTTTCGTTTCTTTTTTATTGGATCAAATATTGATCCTTGCGAAAGGTGTGTTATCTAGCAATTTTGTACGTAATTGTATTTTCACACGTGAAAAATTAACCGATAAACGTACGAGAACAATTTCAACGGTCCAAGCAAGCATCTTGAAGGAAAACAAAAAAAGAACATTCTTTGGAAAGTCGAGTGCCACTGGAGCTCCCCCGTGCGTCGAGTACCCTTGACTCGTTGTCGGCGTTGAATCCTTCATAAATAAATTCTTTTTTTCCCTTCCAGAATGGCCTGAACGCCCTACACTTGGCAGCGAAAGACGGCCACTTTGAGATCGTCCAAGAGCTGCTGAAACGTGGGGCTATAGTCGACGCGGCAACGAAAAAAGGAAACACCGCCTTGCACATTGCCTCTCTTGGTAAAAAGACAACGACTATACATTTGTTTGTAACGATATTTCTCGAACGACGAATTAGCGACTAACGAATACGATGCATTGCGTAGCTGGCCAAGAAGAGGTTGTACAATTATTAGTACAGCAGGGAGCTTCGGTAAACGCACAGTCGCAGAATGGATTCACACCTTTGTACATGGCCGCGCAGGAGAATCACGATTCCGTTGTCAAGTTCTTGCTTAGCAAGGGAGCCAACCAGACTCTCGCCACTGAGGTACGCGATCCTTGTTCGTTTTCGGCTTTTCTTTTGTCGTTTGTTAGAAAACGGGTTATTCGATGTCTGTTTTTCCAGGATGGCTTCACACCATTGGCAGTGGCAATGCAGCAGGGACACGATAAAGTGGTGGCCGTTCTACTGGAGAACGATACGAGAGGCAAAGTACGATTACCTGCTTTACACATTGCCGCTAAAAAGGATGACTGTAAAGCTGCCGCTCTCCTGTTAGAAGTACGTATTCGCACGTTCCATACTAAATAACGCCCCGATGAATAACGTTGTTCGTTTGTCGTTCGTTATTAGAACGATCACAATCCGGACGTAATATCGAAGAGTGGTTTCACACCTCTACACATTGCCGCCCACTACGGCAACGATCGAATCGCTTCCTTGCTCTATGAAAAAGGAGCAGACGTTAATTTCGCAGCTAAGGTGAGCTTGACTTTGCTTGAGTTTTGGTGATAACGAAAAAGGAACAATAAATGTACACGTAGACGATGATGGACCATCGAGACGAGAGCAATTTAAACGATTTGATTTGTATCCGTAGCACAATATAACTCCAATGCACGTAGCAGCCAAATGGGGTAAAATCAAGATGGTTAATCTTTTGATTAGCAAAGGCGCAAACATCGAAGCAAAGACTCGAGATGGCCTCACTCCTTTACATTGCGCCGCTCGCTCGGGTCACCACGAAGTCGTCGATATTCTCATTGAAAAAGGCGCTCCTATTGGCTCCAAAACAAAGGTGATAATCTCACAAGCTTTCTACTCGCCTTTCCAGATATTCTCTTTAGATGGGTATAACGCGAATTTTGTTTATTTTTAGAACGGCTTAGCACCATTACACATGGCATCGCAAGGCGACCACGTTGACGCAGCACGTATCCTGCTATATCATCGTGCTCCAGTGGACGATGTGACAGTCGACTACTTGACGGCGCTACACGTGGCAGCGCACTGCGGGCACGTGCGCGTTGCCAAGCTTTTGTTGGATCGCAACGCCGATCCAAACGCAAGAGCGTTAAATGGTTTTACACCGCTTCATATCGCTTGTAAGAAGAATAGAATCAAGGTCGTTGAGCTACTACTCAAGCACAAGGCCAGCATCGAGGCCACCACCGAGGTACGTGGGTGCGATCATCTCGACCACGTCGAACTTTATGGTTGTAATCGCGAACGTCCGGAGATTGAGATTGCGCGAAGCTTACGATTATGGATGCGAGGATTCGACCAACGAATCAAACGTCTGCCGGCGATTCGCTATTTTCAATCGTAACGTTTGCTTGTAAGATCGTTTTGCGCTTCGTCATTCTAGAATCATCGTGCCACGTCTTTTTGCAAATTGTCATACGTGTAGTTTCACGCTACGAAGGCTATAAATGCGCTTGTACAATGGGTGTACGAACGATCGATGCTAAATTATTCGTTATAATCTTGACGTCGTTGAAATAGACTTGGACGAAGGTGATTAGTGATTTGTAGTCGGCAAACAATCAACGTCAAATCTCAATCTCACGCAATTTCTCATATGGCTTTTGACGTCCGAGACAATAGCTTATTACGTAATGTACATGTATATATTTGTTTGATCAGTCCGGCTTGACGCCTCTGCACGTTGCCAGTTTCATGGGTTGCATGAACATCGTCATTTACCTGTTGCAACACGAAGCTAGTCCGGATATACCGACGGTTAGAGGTGAGACCCCTCTGCACTTAGCCGCTAGAGCCAATCAAACCGACATTATTAGGATACTCCTGAGAAATGGAGCTCAAGTTGACGCTCGTGCTAGGGTAGGTTTGTCGCATATTCGCCATTTTCATAAAATTCACTTCACACTCGTGCACGCACGCTGAGAAAACTACAACGACGACAACGTTGATCCGACGATTGATTAATCACAAACTTTTAACCGTTCGTTTCTCTCGTAAAACACCCAGGAGGAACAAACACCTTTGCACGTAGCTTCGCGTTTGGGCAACGTCGATATCGTTATGTTGTTGCTACAGCATGGAGCCGACATCGACGCTACAACCAAGGATCTTTATACTCCTCTTCACATTGCTGCCAAGGAAGCGCAAGAAGAAGTAAAATGATTTTCGCATTTACTCGTACTTTGTTAAAACAGTCGATGTCGCGCGTTAAGCGCCATCGTCGTTTAGTCGTTTACTAGCGTGTTTACTCGTGTTGTTTGACTCTTGTTTTTCCAGGTGGCGTCGGTGTTATTGGAAAACGGCGCGTCGCTTACCGCTACCACAAAGAAAGGGTTCACACCGTTGCACTTAGCCGCTAAATACGGCAATATGAACGTAGCTAGGCTTTTGCTACAGAAAAACGCACCTGTAGATGCTCAGGGAAAGGTATTGGCCATTTCCGAATCTAATCTAGTTTTACTTTTAGTTTGATCAAATCAAGCAGAGTAAATCAACAGCGGTAGCGGTTAGTTTTTTAAATGAAAAATTCGTTGATAACGACATTGTTAGATCTTCGATAAGAAGAGAGAGAAAGGCGTAACCTGGATATTTTTAGGGTTAATCGGATACGTTTAATGTATCTAATTGTAACGGATTTTTCACTCTCGCTTAGAACGGAGTAACACCACTTCACGTGGCATCCCACTACGACCATCAAAACGTAGCGTTGCTACTCCTCGATAAAGGCGCATCGCCTCATGCTATGGCTAAAAACGGCCACACGCCACTACACATTGCTGCGCGTAAGAACCAGGTGAGTTTACTACTGGAATGTCTTGTTGTTTGCGCACGAGTTGCACTTGAAATAATCTCCGTTTTATTTTTATTTATTTCCTTTCAACTACTCAGATGGATATAGCGACTACGCTGTTGGAATACGGAGCAAAGGCGAACGCAGAGTCAAAGGCCGGTTTTACACCATTGCATTTGAGTGCCGAAGAAGGTCATACGGATATGTCGACTTTACTTATCGAACATAAAGCCGATACTAATCATAAGGCCAAGGTAAGTTGTACAACACAATCGCCGTATAACTTGGCGTTGCATAGATTTCATCCTATGAATAATCGTCCGATGGTTGGTGATTTTCTATTGCAGAATGGCCTCACGCCGCTACATTTATGCGCACAAGCCGACAAAGTCAACGTAGCCTCTATTCTTGTCAAAAATGGCGCCCAAATTGATGCAAAAACAAAGGTAGACAGCTATTTTTCATTCGTCGCGCACAGACGTGCAAAGAAAAAATATGAAAAACAAACATTCGCTGGCAACTAACCAACGATATCCAATGGCGAAGTTGTTTATTTTAACGAACGTTAAATAATTAACGAACATTCGTTAAATTGCCCTTGAAGGGAGTCGTTATACCACTTTGTAACAAAGCTATCCGTTGTTGCTCACAATCGACACGTGTATGTGTGTGTGTGTGTGCATGTGCGTTTTTTCACATTCCGCGAAATCTTTTAATGTTATATATATATATATACAAGAACGAGTATGCGTTTCTCTGTTTCCAATTAAGGCCGGTTACACGCCGCTTCACGTGGCGGCTCATTTTGGTCAAGCGGCGATGGTCCGGTTCCTACTTAGCAACGGTGCCTCTGTCGACAGTAGTACTAGTGCCGGTTACACGCCACTTCATCAAGCTGCACAACAAGGACACACACTTGTCATCAACTTACTCCTCGAGAGTAAGGCTCAACCTAATGCTGTCACACATGTAAGTTGTACTACTCTAGGTGCTACGCTTTTTTTCTTTTCTTTTATTTTTCAAGTTACTTACTCTATAGAAGAAACGTCATTGATCGCGAGATACTTTCTAATTGACGAATTCAAATTATTTAGCAATGTGATACAACGTATAGCGAATGGTATTTTTGTAGGCTCGAGACAACCTTTTTTTCCTCACTAAGAACATACGTTTATCGCGTGTTTTCATTTTTATCGATAGAACGGCCAAACGGCATTGGACATTGCGCAAAAACTCGGTTACATTAGCGTTGTCGAAACATTGAAAATTGTAACCGAAACAACCATCACAACCACCCATACCATCACCATTGAAGAGAAATACAAAGTACAAGCGCCTGAATCTATGCAAGAAACTTTCATGAGTGACAGCGAGGATGAAGGCGGTAAGTTGATAAATATTTTATACAGTCGACCTATATGCTTTAAAAGAAAAAAAATGCAAACAAACTTACAAAAAACGCATGCGACATATCATAATTGGCAGCGGTTTTTTCCTTATGTTTATTCATAAAATAATAATAAATTTAAAAAGACTAACTCGAGAATAAAGTATAAAAAAAAAAAACCAAAAGAGAGTTCTTTTTGTTTTAACGAGTTTATTGTAGAGTGCATGCTTTCTACAATTTCTTTCTGCATGATCAACCGACCACACGCTAGAAAATGAAAAATGTGATCGTCTCTGTGAATTATATTTATATTTACAACGTCCTTATATCGTGAGCGTCGTTAATTCAAAATTTCTCACGTGGCTTATTGTGCATGCGAATAAGAAAGAAAAAAAACAAAAAAAGTTGAATAAAGATGAATGCGCGCTGAGGGATCTCT
The DNA here is from genome assembly GCA_030064505.1 of Chouioia cunea. NCBI lineage: Eukaryota > Metazoa > Arthropoda > Insecta > Hymenoptera > Eulophidae > Chouioia > Chouioia cunea. Next base: position 38,155,878 of record JAOPFQ010000001.1, on the reverse strand, counting down.
CAGGTGGCGACGAAATCGGTGTTGCGGCGATGAACGTGTACGGGCAACCGGCTCACGCGCAACACGTGTATCTCCCCTCCTACTACCAGGGCCAAATGACCTACACTCGTAAGTTGTGTCTCTCACTCTCTCACGCTCTTTTTTAAAATTTTTTTTTCATTGTAAGACTTTCGTTTCTTCTTCTTCTTCTTCTTCTTCTTCTTCTTCGTTTCTTTTGTATTATCGCACTTTTCTTGGTTCGTCGCCTCATTATCGCCTCCCTCAATGTGTACTTTTCGTTGATTTTTTTTGTTAAACCCCTGTGGTATTTTCTTTTGCTCATCCTCGACGTTACTTGTGAGGCTCTGTTTAGGCGAGTTTCGTATAATCCCCCGATTAATCGAATAAAAGCCAAATTATAACGACGCCATACGAAAATAATGTTTCGCTTTGATCGGCATTTTATTCGTTTCTAATACTCGGAGTTAGAACTGATTAAGACGCAAATAATCGAATGACAACTCGCTCTACGCAGTTGAACGAGTAAATGTCATTGTGCGGTAAAAAAAAAAAGAAAAATTACACGAGATTTCAAAAATAACAGAACTTTCGGAGCCTCACGTAACGCATTTAATTGATGTCGCATCCGATATTATAAAATCAGCCTTAGACACACGCATCATCCATCGGTACTATAATTATCAACTCTCAGACATGTAGTATCAACTCACACAAGGCGCTGATCACACATACATTCACGATATACTCGTGTAAGCACTCAAAGCTCTTCATCAATTTCTAGTAGATAGCATCACTTTTATTTTCGTTATTATTATGCGATTGGTTTCCTTCACCGTAACGACCGCACGAATAGTATCGTTTTCAATCATCCTCGCTATGATCGAATCTGTGTACAAGATATACCGATGAGTGTGTAAACGTGTGAGTATGCGTTATTTATCGTGTAATTTACGTTCATCCGTTTCTTTTTCGTTCGCTTGATTGTTTTTCTCTTGGTTGCAACGGTCACGATGCGAGTCACGACAAACGTCTTTTTGGTCGATGTGGAATTTGCACGTTGTAAATAGGCATATTACACGTCAATCGCAAAACTAAGTAATTGATCGTTCGTTTAAGAAGTTGTTATTGCATCGTGTTACACGTCGAACTCGAACGTTAAAACTGTGAACGTGTATCTTTTACGATCTTCAAACTCATACGTGAAAATAATACAAATGCTCGTGCATACTTTTTAAAGTCTCGTCGTTTTTCAGGCCGAGCGATTCTCGCTAAATATTGAATTTCCCACGAGCGCTATAGTTTTTCCATCTAATATTTGATTAACAAAATAAACATTTGATTGATTATTTTTCTTTTTCGACACACCCAGTACGGCCTTTTTTCTCGTCGCTGTAATAACACATCGTTATAGAGTCAACTTGTTTGTTGTAACAGTCATTTCCTCGTTACGAAATGAGTTTGTCGATAAAGGGTAATTAAGGAAATTAGATCTCCGCAGAACGTTATCTAACCAACTTTTTTTTCCCCATTACTTCGATCGAACATATACCCAGCACAAGTGTACGAGTACAAGTACAAGTACTTTTAATAATTTACACGAGTGGTGCAATACGAATTGGCTTAACGTGTCTACGTAATCGCGATTCTCAATCGACGTCGTCTCAAAACTTAGGCACGTTTAACGAACAAGGTACGTTTTAGTTTTTATTTTTCGTCCATTTATCGTTCGGACACGGCAACAAACACCTGACGAAGAACGCGTAAAGCACGAAAGTTCGCCTAAACCAGCCAACTCGTGGCACCTTAACGAAAACATCCACGAAGAGCGAGTCTCAATTCGTTGCAGTTGACCTCAAGCGTCACAGCGGCAGCGTCGTAGGTAAGCGAAGCTATCGAGCAGAGCTGCAAATTGTTTCCGACGACGTTATAGCATCAGGAGTAGCACACACAGCTGTGGTTATCCAACGACCGTTGTGTACGTGTGTTGCACGTGAGAAGGAAATGAAAAATAACAGGACGAGCCGAGGTTATTCCGAGGAGTGACATCAGATGGAAAAAAGAGCAAAAAAATCCTTTTTTTTCCACGCGTACCGGCAGAAAAAATAGCGCAACGAACGAAGAAGTCTCTCGATAGTTATCTAAAGCTCGCGGAAGAAGTGAGGAAAGAATTCACATTGCCGGTTGCTGCCGTCAATTAGCTTTAACGCGAAATGGAGCAACAGCCGTCCGAGTGCCGCGCTCCTCCAGCCAACACCCATGTTTATAAAGCGTTTATATATATATATGTATCTACGCTTTGCCAAGTCAAAAAGATACCGTTGTTTGTTACGTGTCTACTTTTGTATATTTTCCATGGGCTAGGGTGGGGGTAAAGAAAACAGATCCTATACGATTCGTATACGAAACGTCGATTAACACGAGAAAAAATTTGTGAAATGTTACTTTCTTTTTCTGTTCGCGTACGCGGATGTGCGTTCAATTCAAGCGTGGACGATCTGCAAGAATAGCGTTGCAATAAAGATGATTCACTTCCTACGAGAATATTGTTTTCAGATTTGGAATTGTAAAAAAAGTAATTTATTTAATTTGGTTGATTGCCATACGAATCGTATTATAATCCAGGTTCAAGACAAAAATAAATAATAAAACGGCTCGTTGTTAACGATCGCTAAAAGAACCATTCATTGTTTGAAATCTCGAGATTATTCACAATTATAAATACTCGAGTATATCTTGACCACGGGATGATTGTTTGCCGAAGTGGTCGACGGAGAAAATTGTCGTCTAAAAATATCTCGTGGTAGAAAGAGTTTATGGGGATACGGGATACGGACAGACTCTATTTGGTTTCATCGTTCAAACTTGCAAGTAGATTCGAAACGATCGATTCTCGAAATACGATAAAGTATCTGTCTTCGACTGAAGTACGATCGACACTTTTTGAGCGCGTACAATAACAGAAAGATTTGAGACGGTTGCAGGTAATACGCAAACGTGATGCGTATCGATGTAGCAAGTCCTTCGTCAACTTGGAAAACTTCTAAAGTATCTATATATAAAATGGACGTCTCCCCTCGCGTGAAAGAATTTGGAGATCGGTCAAAAGTGTAACGTCGCGATCGTTCGAACGTCGTGTACGCAGTCAGTGTGTTTACTTGTTCAGCTTTTCGACTTTTCTTCCCGTCGGTCACAACCCATTAACGTCAATATCAACTTTAACACAATAATACGACTCGTCGAAAGTTTTTATTCGACGACTCTCTCTCCCCTTCTCTCACGATTGTCGATGATCAATAGTTCGTCGTTCAAAGCAAATAGGGCGTGTTATATGGTTGGTATTAGCATTACGGTAATAGATCTACATGCGTACACTCGTACACCGTGATTTTTTTTGTTCACGTCGGTATCGATTGTTATTATAATGCACCGCGAGCAAGAGCGAAAGAAAGAACCTTGGCTCTTTTCCGGGATTTTCGTCGAAATTCTTCGCCCCGTAAGTTTATTAGTCCGATCTATTTTTATCGATCGTTCGAAAATCGACCTCGCCTCTATCTCCTTTTTCTTTTGGATTTCAATCGACGCGATAGTTTGATACGCGCGACTCGGCATCAAAAAAACAACCGACTTGAAGCTTGTTGACGACAAAGGAAACGAATAATTGTCCCTTCTCGATGAAAAAAGAAACACAAAACTCATTGTTCGTATCGTTAAAGGATATATACGATGCTTGCGGTGACGGTAACACGCGTGAGCTTGCTAAAGGTCCCCTCTCTCCCCTCTCTTCTATTTTACTCTAGTTACGCAATCAGCGTATATTACCGTAGTGCGCAAACTATACACACACCTAACGTATACGTATCTTTCGTTTGTTCGAGTCCATAGGATGACGGCGAAGAGACTATCGACGAGTTGCAAAGTTGGTAGGCGTTTATACGCTGGTTCACTGCCAAAAAATAAGTGTCCTGCGAAAGAAAACAACGGACATAATAATAATAATGCAATAATTACAAAGTCCGTACATGATAAAGAAAACGTTGTTGCAAGCTCCTCTCTCTCTCTCTAGTCTCCCGCAGTCAGTGTGTGTTTCTATTATAAAACCGGTGACGCGACGCGTTTGCGCCAGCAGTTTGACGAGGAACGCCGAACCGATCGCGCTCGGATATTCTCCGATGTTCCACCCGCAGCAAGCACATGCGACGACGTAAGAAGAGGACATTTCTTTGGTTTTTCTTCGATGCGCGAGTGTCTCGTTGTTATTCTTATTGACAAAGGAAAAAAGAAACAAAGGTGTGTGTGTGTGTGTATGTGATTATTTGGTTGTACAGACGATATCGCGTCGTGTGAATAAAAAAAAAAATCAAGCAAAGAAAATGCCAACGAAAAACGATACAACAATACCAACCACCCACGAGCCAGTGAAGAGACGCAAGAAGAAGAAGCAGCAGCAGCAGCCAAAAAAGGATAATCAAGGGGTTGCCTGCTGCGGGTGTACCGCACGCAATAGGAACAGCGATATCATGAGTAAAAAATAAAAAAAGAAATATCAAGTTCAAGTTCGAAAGAGAAATTAAAAAATCAAAGGCTTGCAAGTTTCTGCTGCTGCTGCTGCACGCTATTCTAACGAACATATATGTTGCACTCTTAACTCAAATCAATTAATTTTGATCAAATCATAGATATACGGAAGTGTACTGTTTCATTTTTACGCGCAGAGTCTATGGAATAGACAAGCTTCGACGAGTACGCTCTTGCGAAATCGTACACCGAATACAACGCGTGTAAAAAAAGACAAGCAATTAGAACGATATGTTTTTCTGACGAAATGTACGTACGCGCTCTTCTCTTTAATTCCACCGTATACAACAAAAAGTCAAATCGGCAAATTGCGTGGGAAGAGAGAGAGAGAGAAAGAGAGAGATAGAGAGAAGAAAAGTGGGTCGCGGGAAAATAAGAAGCATAATTTTCGCGTTCACGTGCGCGCGCGCGCGCTCGCGCGGTCGTGAACTATTTTCGTGCGGTGACGCGCGACGACGATCCGATTAATCGTCTTGCAAAGCTAATATAGGTCGCCGGAATAACAACACAGTACGCGTGTACGTTGGTTTCGTTGTATGCATCGTTCGGAAAAAATCTACAACGTTCATTTTTGTCGTTCAAAGAAAAACCGATCGCTCAACGTTATCGGTGAATTGTCTATGAACGAGATAACCCGAAGCGTTACGTTCACTTACACAGCGATAGAGTGCAGTCGTTGAAATCTTAGACTATGATTACGAAAAGAAACGTACAAAAAGTATCGTTTGAAAATAGATATTTCGCAACGAAAACTGGAGTATAATCTTTAGCGGATGTCAATACCGTGGAGTATATAGAACTATCGACCGAGTTTTTGTTTTTTTTTCGTAAATATACCGTTAATTTTATTTCTGTCGCCTCTATCTTTTTTTATAGGCTTGCGAGGTAAAATGGTAAACGCATGGCGCGCCGAGGCGAAGGTCATGGCTACATCGATCGAAATATATACTTTTTAAAATGTACGGGTTTTAGAGGCGGACGAAAAACTGTTGTATTAGCGATGTATATATATATTTGTCCGTGTGCGTTTTCGTGAAATTGCAACAGCTTATTTATTCATTTTTTTATTAGCAATTATCTAAGAAAGGTCATAGATAATGATTATTTACTATTGTTACTATTATCATTGGTCATATTTCCTTGCTTAAACTCAATGATTGTCGGGACTATTGCATAATCGTCATCGATTTTAACATAGTTTTGCATAAAACTCGATAAGAAAGTCAAAACGCAACGTAGTATAAATAACTATTTTGTAATCTGACGATATCGAAATAAATCTGAGCGACGAAAAAAACAACATTGAATTAAATCATCGCTTACAAATAACACGGGCAATCGACGAAACTATATAGACAATCAAATCAGCCTCGCCCATTAAAAAAAAGACAGGTCGGCTATTATAATCTTTGCACGCGCGAAAATCCATCACGTACAATAACGTGTGGGAGCAAGAGAGAGAGAGAGAGAGAGAGAGAGAGAGCAAGTCAATTGGACAATTGTCCGAAACACTATATACGCGTTGTCAAGCAAGCGTTATCAAACTCATCCCGAAAATAACCATTCTCTCTCGCTTGTGATTATATTATAACCAGTCGGTTTTGCGCGTTCACTTGGGCACCTGCTCTCTACAACGCTTTACAGTTTTCGTGATTCTGTCGGAAAGCGGTGTGTGCGAGTGTTATTTTTGTTTGGTTGTCGTTGTCGTTGTTGTGTTGTACATTTGTTATATACGCGTACTACGCAATAAACGGATCGATCTCTGTACGCTAGATTTTTTATCTCGTCATCCTCATCAACATCACCATCGTCATGCCGTTCATGCCAATTGTTTTTGTTTGCTAACTGGTATCTTTTGCTTGACTGTATTTTTTTAAATATTTATCGCCAGATGTATCATTTGCTACAATTTGGAGCTACGCGTTTGTTCGATACTGGAACTTTTTTGATTCGATTTACAAAAAATAAACCTTGCCAAACGATCGTTATTTTATAATTATTTTGTAGGTGATCCGACGTAACGCTGTTCGTATTGTAGATACAGCGATTAGAGTTAATTTCGTAAAGTTTTCATAGAGAGATCGAAGATAATTTACATATATTACTTTTATCGCGGTCGATAAGGATAATTTTCTATTGGATAATTTTCTCGTGGAATGTCTCTCGTTATGATAGATCGTTTGTATCTGCTCTAATAGCATTGGCTACACTTGTCGAATAGTCAGACGGTCTATAAATGAACTAAAAACGTTCCAGCTCGATCTTAAACGACCATTTATAAATATAGAAGTATTCGACTGTAAAACGAGGATAAATCAATCGACGACGACAAGTACAAGTTTGCGAAAATGCAAGATCGTTAATATGAAATATTCGACGTTCACAGGCGAAGATCCAATGCTCAGCGATCAACAGCAGTACAGATATATGACGGGCGACGACATGAAATCCATGGGGGATGATTCGATGAGAGTCAACGTAACAGACGACGAGCGTGACAATCGACATTCGGGAGGTAAAATATCATCGTTCTATTATATAAAAAATAACCCATATCTCCTTAATAGATCTCCTGCATATCTATATAAATAATTTTCATAAATTTCAGATGATAATGGTAGTATTATTCTCGACATCGTTCACATATCCATCATACGCATAAATGGTTTTCATTGTTTTAATTGAATAAACGTGTTACAGTACCGACAATAACCGAAATGATAACCAAAGAGAGCTACAATCGACAAAACGCGGCAAATCTCAAGCCTGACAACGTCGACATTCACAGACATCCAGTGCACGTTGGGTATGTTACCTTGACGATTTATCATGACGATCTTTATTATGCCGAGTATGATATATATACACACACATATATATATATATACACGCGTGTGTGTCTGTGTGAAACTAATTCACACGACAAACTGTGCAGTTGGTTAATGAGTCACCTGCGAGTTTCAAAGTTTCAATTGCAACGGCGAATTAACTAGTGTACACGAGTACGATGCTTGAAAAAAAAAATTCGATCCAACAAATTTTTTCCATTTCGCATCTTTCGACAATTGCTTGCGAGTTGCGTGTTCGCGAATAAGTAACGTTTTTTTGATCCCAGAATAACAAATTTAAGATACCAGTATAACTTTTTGAGAATATTCGTTGTGAAACAAACGTCAAAAGTTTTATCTCGCGGTTAAATTTCTTGCCACCTCTACATCAAAGAAAACAACTAACTTTTTTGCGAGTGTTGTGCAATAATTTTTTTTTTCATGCATATTTACAAGAACATATACTTGACTTCGAATAAGCAATGAAAGAAAGAACCCACTTTGCCGAAGTATCAAGCTAAATATCCAAATCTATAGATATAAGAGTACGAAGCGCATAATAAGTAATAACATAACGAATTACCTAATGTAAATAATTTGATTAATTGGCTTTCCATTAAAACAATAATGTTGTGTATTATAGTACGTATGGCATTGGTTGTGTATGTTGGTGAAAGATTGTTTGCTTAATTACCATCTAACATGATTATTTATTAAAAAGTAGTTCTCACAATACGTAGTCCTAACAAATTGTAGACCTACATTATATAACGTATCTCTCGAGTATGATCTCTTTCGTAGGTTGAATTTGTAGACTATCTCGACGACTAAACTCAACGCGTTGATTATGTATACATAGATGTCTCGTAGAGATTTTGATACTATCGAGTGATTATCTTCTCTTATGTACAGCATGACAACAAATCTTTCCCTTTCTCTCTCTCTCTCTCTCTCTCTCTTTCTCTCTTTCTCTCTCTTCGTTTAATGCGAATAAAAGTACAAATATTCTACCGGGAGAACGCAATTAGCCGATGCAAATGACGAATAAAGACGTCAACATCGACCTTAAAAGAGGTCTTGACTCTCACCTTCTGGTGCTGCTATCTGATCCATAACGAGCACCTAACATCACATTCGGCATAGTAGTACCGGAAGTCCCCTCGATACACTTTTTTCTCATTCACTATTCGGTAGAATTATTTACTGTGTTTTGCCTCATCGCCATCACTTTACGTATATATATATTATATACTATTTCTGTCTCACCGCCATTGTTTTTAGTAGCACATAGTTGAGTTTGAATCCTCACATGTATCGATTTTTTTTGTATGAAAAAGAATAAATAACACCCAAAGAAAAAAAAGTAACACGATACGAACAAATATTATTCTGCACGAGGATGTCGACAAGTTTTTTTTCGTCGGAAAAAAAAGAGTGCATGAGTACGGTTTAGACGCCATCGATAATCACACGCAGGTGTTCTGTTTTGAAATTAGTGCCTCAATAGAAACCTTAAACACATCGCTGGCTGCCTTCGGTATCGTGCCAAAAGGACAAGGAATGTGGAGGGACAGGTACACCTATTATCCGTTTTCTTATATTCTTTTCCAATCTTTCATTCTATTATCACTTTTTTGTTCTTTACAAACTCCTTTTTAATATTCTGATGGTTAATCGATAAAATCAGGGTTGTTGGTTTTTTATTTTAACGAATAACGACATTAATTCAAATCTCACTTAACCCCTTTTTTATCCAATAAGCTATGCTTATGCTGTTCATTAAAGTCTAATTTATCTTATTGTACTAATTAAAAAAAAATTAATCTACGTTGGCAATGTTTGTTTAAAAAAAGCAACAGCATTTTTCATCTTACTATTTTCAATGTTGTTTATCGTTTCTTAAAATAAAAACAAAATGGTGTGTCTCGTGTTAATCTTAGGATCGCTATAGTGTGATGTACCGTCGTTGATGTTGTTAATCGTTCATTTTTCAAGAAATAGTCGGTGAGTAGAGTATTAATGAGATAAAAATAGCGAGGTATAATTAAACGTTGTGTATAATTAAACGTGGATCTTTGTTGGTTCAATGTTCTCGTTCTCTCTGACCCTTTCGTTTAGTTTCCTTGAAGTATCGTTTACCCAACTCCCTTATAGTCGTCGTCATTTAACATTTCTGCTTCTAGTTCATTACTACGTGTCGACATTATTCGTCGTTAAATGTATTTTTATTATTAATTATTTCTTTATTTTGTAATATTACCATTTGTACTAAATCTCTTAGTCGCAATGATTCTATCAAGTCTTACTTAGCGATGAGTATAAATCATTTTCGCAGTGTTACCAGTAATTATGTGTATTATCGTGCACACAGTCTGTTGTGAGAATGAGGTATTCAAGTGAAGTATACAAGTCTCCGATATACTATAATACATAATGATTATTGAGTCTTAAAGGCTTTAAAATTACTATGACAAATGCGCCCAATACACAGACAAGTATCTACGTCAAAACGATAAAAAATATACGCGCGCTTGACTAAGGCGATCTTCATTTCGAGAAATAACAGCTAAGCCGAGAGGAGAACCTGCGCCTCGTATAGAAAACAAGCAAAAATAGAGAGAAATAATTGACTGAAAAAAAAAATTGTCATCATTCATCATCTCATTATTTGAATGTTTATAAGCGTATGTACTAACGGGTATGTTTTATTTTGTTCCCGATCCTTTCGTTATTTTATTTGCGCTACTAGCCGAATCCCATCATGGAGAAAGTAAGTGAAGCTCTTCTCTTCAAACAGTTTAGCTTTGATTTTCTTTTGCAAAAAGCTATATACTTAGTTATCTTTACACTATTCTGCTACCAATAAACAACAACGTACAACAATCATTTATTTAATTCGCTTATTTTTTTTGCGCAAAAATATGTATTTCACTCGTATCTTATTTCATTTGATGAAACAATTCTACATAAATCTACTCTTCTTTCTTTCTGACACGTATACAACACGTAGAAAAGAAAGACAACAATTAGATTGCTGATTTGTTATTTGCCATCTTCTAGATAAACTATAAACTCTTCCTCGTAATATTGTTATCTTTAGTTTTTGTAATCTTCACCGTGTTGCTTCGTCACTGTTGGACACGATCACTCGACAAAATTATGCAGCCAATTCTCGCGACTTTGCCTCAATGAAGCTTTTATACGTACGCGCGCGTTATCATCGTGCAGAGGGAGAGAGAGAGAGAGAGAGACAGATGAATTAGCTGCATATACGTCTAAAACTGGTGCTTTACCGCTTGACACATGTTATCGGTGTAGATTTTGAAATTTAGTGCAATGCCATTTGAAGGTTATATTTAGTATCCTACGCAAACAAAAGCGTCATTTTCTCTCTCTCTCTCTCTCTCTTTCACTCTTCCTCTTTTTCCTTCTTGTATATACACACGCACACACACTCACACACACTCGTAGCAAAAGAGGCCGAAGAAGCTACTACTGCAACTTCTATACTGATGCTATTGCATATAAGCGAGAAGAACGTGCTTTTGCCCGAGATTCCGTTTTTAGTTTAACGACTAGCACGTTCGATGTATTATTATCGCTTTATTTGTGAATTTTTTTCGTCATATTTTACACCATAAATACTATATATGCATACGTTGCCGCTTCGCAAACATTCGTATCAATTCGATCATACGATAGAAATGACGTTTGCCTTTGTGAGATAATTATTCCGACCTGCGATGCTACGCAGAGACGTGTATTACACGTTGTTAGACCACACGTAGAATATTATTGCACCAAACAAGCGAACAAGTAAAGCACAGCGATTTCAGTTGCTTCTTTTATGCATTATTATAGCTCAGTGTCTCGTGTCATGTCATATCATCAAATCATTGGCATTTCGAACAATCTTAATACATCATCGTTATATCGTCATTTCTCTCACGAGTATTCGTTGTCATTCGCGTTACATACAAAAAGAAAGCGGATTAACAAGAGAAAGATACGTTAACGTAACAAACAAAGAAAAAAAAGAAAGGAAGAAAGACGACTCCTCTACTTTTAACATCGAGCGAGATAAAGTACACGTATATCGTGCCAATTGTACAAGGCTTGACTCGTATGATGTATTTTTTTTCTCGTCGTACATAGTGAATGATTGATGATCTGGAAGTACATAGGAGCGATTTCCTTTTAACAATACAAAGAGCGCACGCACTTGCGATCACAAGAAATATCATGGCTGAATCTCTTATATATTTTTTTTTTCGATAATTACGCTATATTCACACGCTATGTAAGTTTTGTAAATATACCATTGTTGAAGTTGATCCACGTGTAAGTAATACATTTGACCTATCGGAATGTGAAATTTCAATAACTGTTGTCTCCCTCGTGCAGTTTCTTCGTCAAAATTATCGTTCAACAGCTGTCGTTCGGCTCGTTCAATAAATCAACTAGTTTTTGCTAAAATAACAAGGTATAATTTTTCGGTAAATTCGCCAATCGATCAATCGTTACACTTTGCACGCGAATTTGAAATTGAACGATCTGAAAGGTCAAACGAGTGGAGCGAATAAATCTAGTTAAGAATTGCTAGCACATGATATTTTACCTGTAAAGTTGCCTCTTACAAAAGTCGGAGTAACCGTATACCCCGCCTGTGTAAATACATACATATGTATATCTATGTATAAATTGAATATTATTATGTAAACACGTATCACCAAACATAATACGACAAAGACTGCACAATGTAATATCGTTGAGCAACTGACATATTCTTTCTTTCTCTCTCTCTCTCTCTCTCTCTCTCCTTCTCTCTTTACATATACAGCACACGCTTAAAAAACAAATAATAAAATGTTCTCGTCGACGATATATTGTATCGTTTGATCGTCGTCAATTAAACTTTTCTAAGTAGGTCTAATTATTTAATTATTATTTCGCAACGACAACGTAGCTTCCTGGTGTCGTTCCTGGTAGACGCAAGAGGTGGTGCAATGAGAGGTTGTCGACACAGCGGAGTTCGAGTTATCGTACCACCGCGTAAAGCTACGATGCCCATGAGGGTTACGTGCAGATACCTCAAGAGAGACAAATTGTCAAATCCACCTCCGCTTATGGAAGGCGAGGCATTAGCCAGCCGCATTTTGGAACTTGGACCTGTTGGTGCCAAGTTTTTGGGGTAAGTCGTTTGTAACAAACTTTCAACTTCTCTGAAAACAATTTTAATCGAGATTTGCCAGTTAAGAAGCGCTAAAATCCCAATCTCGCTCGATTCTCGACTTCTTAAGGCGAATGTTAAATCGTAAATACTGCAAGTTGCTACTTTATTATAGAGAAAATAAACGTTATTTACTTCAATGCCCAATACAACAGAATCATCTCGTTGCGATTACAGTGCTCGTTAAATTAATCATACTTTGACTGCATGGGTTATATATTCCGTATAAAGTGACTCGCTCAATCGTTCAATTGGATTAATCAGCAAAGTGAAAATGGGAATAATCGAATCGTATTCCTTGACGCAACGTCGATTTTTGAAAAACCACTACTCATACCTGTTGGTAAGAGTCTCTCAAAGTTTGAGTGAGCAAACAAAAACGTAAAGATGGCATCACGTACGCTGATTATACAATACTAAAATTGATGTCAGCGTGACATCACTCTATAATCTCATTGTAGACGATTGATTCTTACAGTGGCTTGCATAAAAGATCCTTGTATATTCATTTTGAACAAGTAGAAACAAAAAACGAAATAGATTTTATTCTTGGAGATTAACACCTTGCTTTGCTTCCTTCCTCGTTCTATTTTCAGAACTACCGATGTACGTTCATATTTCTCTGCCTAGTCTCTTCGACTTACCGGTGACTCGTTTGATAGAAATGGTCGTTCTTTTTTCATTTGCAGACCTGTTATAATCGAAGTGCCACACTTTGCCTCGTTACGTGGAAAAGAGAGGGAAATCGTTATTCTACGATCCGACAATGGAGAAACCTGGCGCGAACACACCCTGGAAGCTAGCGAGGAGGCTGTACAGGATGTCCTCAACGAGAGCTTTGAAGGAGAAGGTTGGCGTTTGCTCCATCGCGACAACGTTCGTTTTGGTGATTCGATCGTTAATCATCGTTTGTCTATCGTATTTCCGCAGAGTTAAGCCAGCTAGAGGATCTCCAAACATCGCGTATCGTAAGGGTTCTGACAGTTGACTTTCCGCATTATTTTGCGGTTGTGTCGCGTATCAGACAAGAAGTACACGCAGTTGGTCCCGAAGGAGGCACCGTTTCATCGTCGGCAGTACCACAAGTTCAAGCTATCTTTCCACAATCGGCGCTCACCAAGAAAATTCGCGTTGGACTACAGGTATAAAACTTGAGTAACGCTTCGATGTATTTATTCCGTGTAGAACTTGATGTTACGAGCTTGAACGATGATACAATGCGCACGATGAAAATACCACGCGCGTAAGCTTCGATAAAAAGATATTGCAACGTTTGAATCACGAGCTTTACGACGATCGTTCGTAGTTATAGAAGATGCGGGTAGAACGTCGAACAGCTATTTTTGCTTTGCATACACCTTTACATAGTCGTTAAATACTTCTTTGATTGTCGTACTTCGAAACAGACGAGGAACACGCGTAGTTATGTCGAATTTATAACGATCGAACAAATAATCTTGTAATAATACGTTAAAATTCGCGTTATATAGGCTCATCCAATACCAGCGGAGCTCGTAGCCAAGCTACTTGGTAACAGAGTAGCAGTGTCTCCGATAGTTACCGTTGAGCCACGTCGTCGAAAGTTCCACAAACCAATAATCTTGACGATACCAGTACCGCAGGCAGCGAATAAAGGAATGATCAATCAATACTCTGGTGACGCGCCCACGTTGAGGCTTCTATGTAGCATAACAGGTAATATATGCTTGCACGTAACATCGTGTCCGCGCGACGACTATATTGTAATTATGTAGGAAGTTTGCTCCATTTACTACAAATAAATAAAACAAAACTCCCATGCGTGAATGATACGTTCACGCGAGCGTATATATATTAATCGTCGAGGGAGACAATTATAGTAAAATGGCGTACACGAGAATCTATATAAAACTATAATCTCATTGAAGACATCTGTTGATTATCATTGTTGTTATACATATACCTTGTTGTGATTCATTGTTAATGCTTGCGTATTGTTAGGATTGAGTCATTTAGGTATGGATCATTACTTAACCGTAGATTTTACAAAACGTTTTTTCTTCACCTCACTTTTTATTTTATTTCTAATGTCGCATCATATTTACATGTTTTCTTCTCGTTTGGCACCGCCATTCTCATCATCGACTTTGCCTTATCGATTTTGCTCTCGCTCTATGTCTATGATTTTAATCAATTTAAAATCGCCAGAGCTTGTATATGTACAAAAGAAAGAGAATCGATTTTAATTAGTTATAGAAAACTTGCGATTCTCCAAGCGTAGTGAATTAGAGGCGAATAATAAAAATAATAATATTACGTTACGATGCATAATGCAACTCACACGCTTCACACGCATTATATATATATATATATATTTATAAGAATACACAATAGAATTTGCCGCTTTGTCATCTTGTTTAAAAAGAAATTTAAAAAAGTTGTTTTCAAATCACGTATGTCTCGCAAGCATTATCAGTCGAATACCATTTATTATTTCTCAATCGCGACACGCGACTCACCCAGCACTTGCATATTCTAATAATGTTGTCGTACCTGGCGTGTATGTCGTTCAGGGGGTCAGTCGCGGGCGGTCTGGGAGGATGTCACCGGCTCCACACCTTTGACTTTCGTCAAGGATTGCGTCTCGTTTACCACGACCGTGTCCGCTAGATTTTGGCTTATGGATTGCAGAAATATCTCCGAAGCTACCAAAATGGCAACCGAGCTCTATACTCATGCCACTCATGTACCTTTTATGGCCAAGTATGTATTTCGATAATTTTTTATTTTTTTTATCCGTTGTACGCGTGATCTTGCGTGTGTCAATCGAGAAAATGTTAACGCTAATAACGCGAATGCTTTCAAGTGTGCAAATTTACAACGACACTTTTGAAAACAGTTTTAAGCTCTAAAACACGTCCATTGCGTACTTAGCGCTCGCAAAAGTCATATTCGTTCCGAGGATTTTCAAAATGAACGTTACCGTGAAAATGCAAATGTTATTGCAAAGTGAATAATTGATGACTGAAACGTCGTTAAAAAGAGTCAAGTATTCGTATCGAGAGTCGTTAATGAACGCTAATAATTTATGAGCGAATTCCTTCAACACGAAAGAGAAAGAAAGAAAGAACAACAATAGCTGAAACTGTCGACTACAATTTCGTAGCAAGTGTATACGTTTATACGTTTGAGAAAGTTCCAATGAAAAAAGTAATAATTGATACACACGGCGAGAGGCTACACATTCTTGACAAGTGAACAATTCACAAGTATATTGAGAAGTGTAATTAAGAAATATGCAGCTCGTTACGCGTACTTGACAAGTTTGTTGAAGAGTGTCACGTGACTCATGCACGATAAATTCTCGTAGATTCGTTGTGTTCGCCAAGCGTGTCGATCCTCTTGAGGCGCGACTACGCGTCTTCTGTATGACCGATGATAAGGAAGACAAGACCTTGGAACATCAGGAACACTTTACCGAAGTTGCTAAGAGTCGCGACGTTGAGGTATGTACATTTTGTTTCTTTGTTTTTTTTTTAATTATTCATTTCAATCGTTCACGTATGGTCTGTGCATAACAGGTACTCGAAGGTAAAACACAATACATGGAATTTGCTGGTAACTTAGTTCCAGTACTAAAGAGTGGCGAACAACTACAATTACCATTCCGAGCATTCAAGGAAAACCGCGTGCCATTCACGGTTAGGGTAAAAGATCCAGATGCAGCTGATAATTTAGGTCGTATTATGTTCATGTGCGAACCCAAGGTAGCCAAAGGTGAACCTTCGCAAACTCCTATCTGCACCTTGAATATACTTCTACCTGAAAAGATCTCGCCCGATGGTGGTAGCTCGGAACTTGATTTGCTTGAACTTTCCAAGAATTACAGCTTCTTACGGGACGGTGGATTAAGTAAGTCGAACGTTTTTTGTTTCAATTGAGCTAATGCGTAATCAACGATGGTATGCTCGCGATTTTTCTCTCTCTAACTCTCGCTCTTTTTAATTACTTCGATCGCGAAAAGTATCTTCGTTATACTTGATTGCGAAAAAAACGAGATGATTTTTCTATGAATAAATAATCCCATGCATCTATATATATATATATATATATATATATATATATATATATAGATCACGTTGCATACCGTTCGCCAGCGGCACGGACGTTTCTTTCTACGCAAACAGTTCGAATGGAAACCTCCGTTTTGACGCGCTTGAAATTATTGATCGTAAATCCGATAAGTTAGAATGGCAAGTCAAAGATTTCACATAAAAGATGTATAATTACACTCGTTTTAAAATTGTTATTTTTAGTATCTCTTGGTCTTTGATGTTATACAACCAAGTGCGAATTGAAACAAAACACAAAATGCAGTCACGTTAGTTTTCGTGCGAAAATGATTCAGTCAAAATACATAGAGTTACGCAAAGAATTTTTTTTCTTTTCTTCTTCGAACAAACGCCAAACTGAAGTTGTGTTATTCGTTTGGATATGAGACTGTCGGTAGTTGAGCATTCTTTAGATAACAACAACTATATCAGCTAACAACAAGAAATCTCTTTATTTTGTTATCTAAAGTAAGATCGATAAATACAGATTTTTATCCGCAAAAAAACGTCTACGCTTGAACCACTTAGAATAACGTATCGTTTTGAGATAAAAGAACGATCCACAAATATGTAGCATACCTCGTTAAATTGGCGCGATTATCGTGCGATTCGTACTGAAAACAAAGTATTCAATGAACGTGAAAATGTCAATAGGTAGGCCAGATGCGATTCATCGCGCGACAATTCGTATGACGGACATTGCAAATCTTCTTGGCAGCGATTGGGAAAAATTGGCGCAGGAATTGAACGTCACACCCAATGAGATCAGTCAGATCAAAGAAGAACATCCCGATAAAATAGCCCAGCAAGCAACGGCGATGTTCAAAGTTTGGCAAAGTAGTGGCAATAAAGTCACTGGTAAGTTCCTCTTACATTTGTCAGTCAAGGTCGTTGCACGTATCTATATATAAATGTTAAAAAAAACGCCCGGTGATAAGCGAAGAAGAAAAAGAAGAAGAAGAAGAAGAAGAAGAAGAAACAAAACTGGTTTAGTGCTCGTGTACGCTTGGGCGAAGGTGAAGTAGTAAACACGCGTGTATAAAAATCGTATTGAGTCAGCCTCGTGGAATCTGTGCAGAAAACGTAGTTAGCTGATGTCATCATTCATTATTATGCTTGACATAAAACCCATGGATACCTCTCTTTTTTTTCTCTTTCTCTCTCTTTTGCTCTCTCACGCGGTGTCCCCACCTTTGACTATCTCGCGTATAGCGTTCCATTGGCCACCACCGCTACTACCGACGCCGCTGACACTGCAATCAACAACAATCGTGTCGCCTCAGTCATTGCAGGCGACTTGCTCAACACGGTACTCGTACGTGTGCCTATTAAAACAAATTTGTGTCTCTCGTTTATCGTTTCTCTCTCCCTATCTCTCTTCTTCTTTCTCCTACGATGTTCATATCCCTTTACCAAGAGTACGAGAGCCAACCGCAACAGTATAGAAGTGAATTAATGATACTATTCAAACGTACGCCAGCTTTGCAAAAGAGAGTTACTCATCAACAACGGCAGCAGAAGCACCAGCAGCAGCACCAGCAGCGGGAAGGTTCAATATACTCTCGAATATAGTTACACAATACTCGTCGCTGAATACACGACAATTATTATTCTATCAATTGTTCTCTTCTTGTGCAAGTGAGAGAAGGAGGAAAAAAAACATTTTTTTTTATTTTTGTTTTGTTTTGTTGCTTGTACAGGCAATACACTTGAAAAAGCATTGAACAAAATCGGCCGTGAGGACATAGTGAAGAAGTGTATATTCAACGTGGAGCTTGTCACCGACGACGTTGAAAAAGCCGTCGCTCGAGTGAGGCTTGATCAGCCAGGCTTCGATTCGTTGAAGGACGAATTGGGTCCATCGCGCGATACGTCTCTTCGTCGAGATGCAACGATGGATCCCAAAATGGATCCCGATTACGAGGAACCAGACAGAATGAAGGTTGGTTTTATTGTACGACCTTCTGTTCGAGGAATGCAACATATGACACGATCAATTAAAATCAAGTGCGCTTTTGAATTATCGCGTATATCGCGACTTATTTTCACAGTCAATTGATATCGTCGTCGTCGCGATATTTTTCTTTATCTCCACTGTGAACGTGCTTTTGAATTGTCAGTTTTTTTTGTTTGAACCTATAATAGCCATTACATCACGGGTTATTTGAGTACTCGGTCTTTTTATAATGTTTTAGATGCGCAGGATATTGCAAAAATTACATATTAAACGTATGCTAATACAATGCGACGTTTACCCAACGTTTCATCTTGCCGATCGAAATAATTTTGGAAATTATCTCTTCGGCGTTTAATTTAATTTTAATACGATTGATCTATGGCTATTAAAGGGTCACGTATTAACAATTATTGCCACGATCGTTTCATTGTTCGATTAAAAAGAATTAAATGTTTTTCTATGCAGGACTCCGAGTCAGTTGAAGATATCAGCACAACTGGAGGCCAAAAAACAAGTAAGTAGTCCATGATTGAAGGATTCGTTCTATGATGTTTTTTTTCTTATCTATATCTGTTTTTTTCTCAATATCGTTAGTGAAACTTTGAAAATTGAACAATAAGTCTCTTATTCAACAAATATGTATATTTTTGATTTTATATACAAACTATTCGGCTGTTACGGCTCTTCCGGTTTATTATAATAATTATTGCGTGATTCACAGCATTGCTAATGTTTTATACGCAGTAAGTGATATGTCGTGAATGTGATATCAAACGCTATAATACTATACTATACGAGCACGATCACTTTTGTCAAGTATTTTATTTATTTTTCCCACTTTTCATCGAAAGCTTCGATCACATTAGATATGGCTCATGTATAATCGTGACATAACGCTTACACATCGAAAGTATCTTATGAATTTTTTGTTGAAATTTATCAGTTAGACAGCCTCTTGTTACATCCTTAGTTTGTTGTCTTATTTGTCTCTTCAGCTAATCAAAGTTTTCTTTTTGCAACGCGGATAAACAATAATTGTTTCAGTGCGACATATTTCATAAATTTCACGTCTATTGGTCTCTTTCTCTCTCTCTCTCTCTCTCTCTCTCTCTCTCTCTCTCTCTCTCTCTCTCTCTCTCTCGTTCACCGTATACGCCGCTCATGTTTATCAATTTTTATTTTATTTCTGCACTTAACAGCTAATCAGCACATAACTATTACGAATGGCACCTCGACCCCCATCAAAGATAAATATACGAGCGACGAAAAAGAACTCGGTGATATGATGGCTGATTTTCTTGAACACAAATATCATAGCTCCGAGACAATGGTGAAAAAGTCTCGCGATGAAATTGACGACGATAATAAAAAACGACAGCGAGTCTTGGAGGACGCTAACAAAATCGTTTCCGGTGAGTTTCATTAGCATGCATGTTATTAGGAAGTAACGATGGGTTGAGGGGCTGCGCTTCAATTGATACAAACGAAAGAAAACAACAGTTTTCACGATATCGAAGAGTAAACATCTGTCTCTCTTAGCACACTTGTCGAGGTGTATACGTACACGTATACGCCAAATATTCAAGATTGCGCTTGGACCAAACGATGCACTTTTTTACTTTTCGATGTACACTCACATTTATTTATATTTGCGCTTATTTAATGCATAGATCACATGTTATTATTTTCTTTGGCGTACAGCTTTGTTTTATTTAATCAAACTAATATAATTAATTTTTATCTCTACTATTACGATAGAAACTATTACCATAAAACAAAACAGGTTTCCGGAGGCCGCTGCTGATATGTATTTATCACCCAACAATTCTACGGCTTGCTTATTAAAAAATACATAAAACTATAGCGTTTAACAATTATACATTTTTTATATATATATATATTTTTTCGTAGACTTTGTTTTCGTTCTAAACTGACCTGCTGACTGAGCTCTATCTAAACCATTTCTTTGTGCTGCCCTCTTCTACAATAATTATTTTCAGCGAATTACGCTCTGCAAAACTATTTGGCGTTGCATGAACAGCCTATCTGTGTGGGCGCACGGAGCAGCTGTCGATTTAAAGCAAAATATACTATTACTAATATGTAGTAAAGTTTGGATTGAGGCTGATTTTACTATTAATGGAGCATACAACATTAAAGTTACTAAAAGTACAAACGAACAATTTTTTCTTTTACTAATTGACGTGAATTTTGTTCTTTTTTCTTTTTTTTCTACAAGTTTTACCGTTAATTTGAGTATGATTATTGTTTTCTTTGTGGTTTGCATCACTTACGTTTTGGATAAGTTATTTTAATTACGTCGTATTCTAGTGGTAAACGCATACGAACAAAAAATGCCTCGTTGATCTCGTTAATTTTTGCAAGTAGTAGTTTGAGATTTTTTGGAATAAAAACAACTCAACGTTTCAATTAAATTTTTATCAGACGAATTATTAGAAATTCACGATAAAAGAAAACAACAATGCTATGAAACGATTTTAACTTTGATACGATGGTGGCTGCTCCACAGCACGTACACTTCGCACAAGCCATATGGAAGTCTAACAGCCGTTATCATTTTGTCAATGAGCGAGAAAAAAAGCCAAGCAGCTTTAACTAATGATCAAAACCGAATAAACTATACGATCATAACGATATATATTTTTTTTAAATGACAACTATTTTTTAGATAGCTAAAATATGCAATACTTAATTAACAGGTATAAAGCAAGACGCTGAGAAAGAGATGGGCAAGTTAGCGAAGGAAGGGTGGTCGGTGGTTTGTGATGATGATGTGCGAAAAAATGATGAGGTGGGATATGTAGTAAAGCAACAGAAACATTCTTTAGTTGATGGTACAAGTGGGGCAACCGAACCTCCAATAATACAGCAGCAGTGTATTGTAGGGACAAATGGTGATAGAACAATCACAACGATTACGACGAAAACTATTATCACAACAAATAGGGATGCTGGTGGTGACAAGTTTGATAGTAATAAATTTGTAGATTGTGACATTCCAGATTTTGCAAGAGCTGATCCAAAAGCTTTAGATGCCGACACTAGTAGTCGTGTTGATGACAAATTAATCTTAAAACCGATACAATACGGTATTATTTCGCCCGAACAATCAAATAAAAGTAAAGAAAAGCCTTCTGACAAAGCCAAGGACAACGTTAGAGGAGTTAAGATGAGTAAGTCGACAGAAGTTAAGACTCAAAAGAAAAAAACCGATAGTCATGGGCCGTCAAATAAAACTACGATTGATGATTCCGAAGCGTCATTTGCGTACGATAATGTATACAACGTACAAAGTTCAGATCAGGATACACAAGACGAGTCGGAAAGTGAGAGTAAAAAGCCAAAAGAAAAGTCAACTCGTATATTTTCTGGAATCTTCAAGGGGCCAAAATTGAAAAAGGATAAATCGAAGGATTCCAAAGAAGCGTCGTTTGACAGCGGCGACGAAGAAACACGGATAGCCACTTTGAAGCTTTTGGATGATACACGGCAAATGGCAGACTTGTTACATGAAAATGATCCTTCTGTCTCGAGAGACACGAAAGAGAAGACCCCTAAGCCCACGATCAGTAGTGTCGATGATCCTGGAAAAGAAAAAAGCCACGGGCTATTTGGTATATTCATGAGTCCAAAATCAAAAAATAAACGAAGCAGATCGAAAGATAAGCAGCCTTCTAATGATGTATCGTTTGACAGTGGCGACGAAGATGTGAGAAAAACAACAGCTACATTTTTGCGAGATCTTCAGATGAGAGCAGATAATACACAGGACCCTGCTTTACAAAATATAGTGCTCATTGACGCAGATTCAGACGATGATTCGAAATCAATTAAAGCAATCGAGTCGAAAGAAACTAAAGTCACAGCAGAGGAACAATCAAAGTCAAAAATTCCTGAAACTGAAAAACAAGGAGGCTTTTTCAAAAAGTTCAAAAGTCCCAAATTGAAAAGCAAAAAATCAAGTTCGTCTACAGAAAAATCAGACTCCAGAGAATCGTCGGTGGATAAGAGTGAAGAGAAAAGCAAACCGCTTAAAAAGACTTCTTTCTCATCTACGGCAACTGTACCAATATTATCTACTATGGAAAATATAGATGTAAAAGAAGCAACAGCTAAATTTTTAGAAGACAGTCGGAATACAGCTGGAATACTAGATGCGTGTCCATACAAATCAGTTTACCTCTATAAAACGAGCATCATTGTTAGTAAAAAGGACAAGATTCCCGATGACGTTCCGTTGGAAGGAAATACCAAAAAAAGGGATAGATCTGTGTCTCCAGACGCATCGCTAGAAAAAAAGAATAAAGACAAATCTGGTGGATTCTTTAAAGGAATATTTAAAAACACCAAACAAGTAACAGAGGGCGTGGTGGAAGAGGCCAAAGAATTTGCCGATAAGGCTGAAAAGGAAACGAATGAAAAACAAAGAGCAGCCCAGAGGGAAGCAGCAGATGCTGTTGACAAAGCTACCGAGAAGCTACAAGAGGTTGATTCAAAGCTATTAAATTCTGAAACAGACGTTAAGGGCCAAGTCAAGATCGTTAAAGACAAATTGGATGACTCAGAGAAAAAAGCTGCTGATAAACTTCATGAAGTATCTGAAAAAATAAAAATAGATTTAGAAAGAGCCGAAAGTTTGGGAAAAGATGAGTCTAAAAAAGCGAAGAAAGCTGTAGAAGATACAACACATGATGCCAAATCAGCAGTTAAAAAGAACAAGGATAGAACTGGTGGTTTCTTTTCCGGATTAATCTCGGGAGCAAAACATGCAGCAGAGGAAGTAGTCGATGAAGTAAAGGAATTTGTAGACGAAACTAAACTAGAAGCTCTCGACGAGGAGCAAAAGGCTAAAAAAACTGCTAAGGATGCGGCCGACGAAGCCGCAAAAACGGCAAAAGATTCTGATATAAAGATGAAAATAACGCTTGCTGGCGCTGAAAAAAATCTAAAAGATAAAGAAAAAGGTACCGAAAAGATTTTAGATGATGCTCAAAAGAAATCTATTGAAAAACTGCACATTTTTACTCAAGAAGTAAATATGAACATAGAAACGGCTCAAAACCAAGCAGCCGAGGGTGTACACAAAGCTGGAAAACCCCTAGATGATGCAGCCACGGATTCTAAAAAAACTGTTAAAAAAGGAAAAGACAAAACAAGTGGATTTTTGTCTGGTATCTTTAAAAGTGGAAAGCAAGTCAAGGATGAAATGGACAATAAAATGGATGCTTTAGAAGAACGAGCTGAAAGAAAAGTCAAAGAACAAGACGATAAAGTTCATGAGGCGGCAGACAAAATTACTCGAGAAACAAAAGAAATAGAGGAAAAAGTTGAAAACACTATCGGAGAAGTAGAAGTAGAAAATGATATGAACAAAGTTAAGCTAAAGGTTGGTGACACCGGCAAGAAATTAGAAAGCGATGCCCATGATGTATTCGATAAAGTAAAATCCAATGTAGAAGGAACTGGTAGTAAGGGAAAAGATGAGATCGAAAAAGCCGAGAAAGCCTTGGAGAACACTGTTAGTGATACCAAAACAGCAGCTAAAAAGAATAAAGATAGAGCTGGTGGATTCTTTTCCGGATTGATTTCCGGAGCAAAACATGCCGCAGAGGAAGTCGCTGATGAGGTGAAGGAGTTTGCCGATGAAACTAAAAAGGAAGCTCTCGATGAAGAGAAAAAAGCTAGAAAAGCAGTACAGAATACTACTGATCGAGCGGCCAAAGAGGCAAAAGACACTGTTAACATAATAGATTCAACATTAACTGCGACCAGTAAAGCTATGGAAGAGAAAGCCAAAGAAGTTGAACAGAAACTGGATGACGTTAACAAACAGACGACTGAAAGGATGCACGATACTACTGAAGCAGTAAAAGCAGATTTGAAAAAAGCAGGAAGCCTATCCAAAGACGAGGCTGAAAAAGCTACCCAAGCAGTACAAGATGCAGCTAATGACGCCAAGAAATCAGCTAAAAAAGGAAAAGACAAGGTCGGAGGATTTTTCTCTGGCATGTTGCACGGATCGAAATCTGCTAAAGATGAAGCTGTTCACAAAATAGAAGAGTTGGCAAATAAAGCCAAAAAGGAAGGATTCGATAATGAACAAAAAGCAACAAAAGCGGTCGAGTCTGTAATCGAGAAAGTTGCACAAGATGCAGAAGACGTGGCCGTGAGCGTCGACAAAGCACTCGGTGAGGCAGAAGTAGCGGCTAAAACTGAGGCTAAAGATATTACGAAAATGTTTGTCGAATCAGAGCGTGCAGCAGCGGATAGATTGCACGTTGCATCCGAACATGCACGTGCCGAACTGGCAAAAGCTGAAGGTGAAGCAAAGGATATTTTAAATGCCGTCGAGGAAACAACAACAGAAGCAAAATCATCTGCTAAAAAAAGCAAGGATAAAGCAGGTGGGTTTCTATCGGGTATCTTCAAGGGCGGAAAGCAAGTAAAAGATCATATTGCCGAGGACATGAAAAATGTAGCGGATCAGGTAGAAAAAAAAGTCGAAGATGAAGACGAAAAAGCTCGAGCTGTTTCGAATAAAATAGCTCGCGATACCAAAGATCTGTCTGAAAAAGTCGAGTCAAAACTTGTCGACGTAAATAAGACTATTGAAGACAACGCTAAAGAAGTAAAGCAAGAAATTGATGACGTTGGAAAGGAAATCGATAAAAACGTACATGACAAAGCTGAGAAAATAAAATCAGGATTAGAAAGGGCCCAGAGTATTGGAAAGGACGAAGCTAAAAAGGCAAAGAAATCTGTGAAAGATACAGCACACGATGCTAAATCGGCAGCTAAGAAGAGCAATGACAAAACTGGTGGCTTTTTCTCCGGACTGGTCTCTGGTGTAAAACACGCAGCAGAAGAAGTCGCTGATGAAGTGAAGGAGTTTACCGATGAAACTAAAAAGGAAGCTCTCGACGAAGAGAAAAAAGCTAAAAAAGCGGCACAGGATGCTGCTGATCGAGCGGCCAAAGAGGCAAAAGACACTTCTAACATAATAGATTCATCATTAACTGAAACCGATAAAGCTATGAAAGAGAAAGCCAAAGAAATTGAACAGAAACTGGATGACGTTAACAAACAGACGACTGAAAGGATGCACGATACTACTGAATCAGTAAAAGCAGATTTGAAAAAAGCAGAAAGCCTAACCAAAGACGAGGCCGATAAAGTTGCCCAAGCTCTAAAAGACGCAGCTAACGAAGCTAAGAAGTCGAGTAAGAAAGGAAAAGACAAAGTTGGTGGCTTTTTCTCGGGATTGGTCTCAGGTGTAAAAAATGCAACAGAGGAAGTAGTCGACGAAGTTAAAGAGTTTGCCGATGAAACTAAAAAGGAAGCGCTCGACGAAGAGACGAAAGCTAAAAAAGTAGCACAGGATGCTGCTGATCAAGCGACAAAAGAGGTAACACAAGCTGCAACAAAGATAGATGCAAGGTTGACAGATGCTAAAATTGATGTAACACAGAAAGTCAAGCGTGCGGAGCAGAAATCAAATGACCTTGAAAAGGAAATTGAAAATGATCTACTTAATACCTCAGAATCGATAAAATCAGATTTGAAAAAAGCAGGAAGCCTATCGAAAGACGAGGCCGACAAAGCTGCCCAAGCAGTACAAGACGCAGCTAATGACGCCAAGAAATCAGCTAAAAAAGGAAAAGACAAGATCGGAGGATTTTTCTCTGGCATGTTGCACGGATCGAAATCTGCTAAAGATGAAGCTGTTCACGAAATAGAAGAGTTGGCAAATAAAGCCAAAAAGGAAGGATTCGATAATGAACAAAAAGCAACAAAAGCGGTCGAGTCTGTAATCGAGAAAGCTGCACAAGATGCAGAAGATGTGGCCGTGAGAGTGGACGAAGCACTCGGTGCGGCAGAAGTAGCGGCTAAAACTGAGGCTAAAGATATTACGAAAATGTTTGTCGAATCAGAGCGTGCAGCAGCGGATAGATTGCACGTTGCATCCGAACATGAACGTGCCGAACTGGCAAAAGCTGAAGGTGAAGCAAAGGATATTTTAAATGCCGTCGAGGAAACAACAACAGAAGCAAAATCATCTGCTAAAAAAAGCAAGGATAAAGCAGGTGGGTTTCTATCGGGTATCTTCAAGGGCGGAAAGCAAGTAAAAGATCATATTGCCGAGGACATGAAAAATGTAGCGGATCAGGTAGAAAAAAAAGTCGAAGATGAAGACGAAAAAGCTCGAGCTGTTTCGAATAAAATAGCTCGCGATACCAAAGATCTGTCTGAAAAAGTCGAGTCAAAACTTGTCGACGTAAATAAGGCTATTGAAGACAACGCTAAAGAAGTAAAGCAAGAAATTGATGACGTTGGAAAGGAAATCGATGAAAACGTGCATGACAAAGCTGAAAAAATAAAATCAGGATTAGAAAGGGCCGAGAGTATTGGAAAGGACGAAGCTAAAAAGGCAAAGAAATCTGTGAAAGATACAGCACACGATGCTAAATCGGCAGCTAAGAAGAGCAAAGACAAAACTGGTGGCTTTTTCTCCGGCCTGGTCTCTGGTGTAAAACACGCAGCAGAAGAAGTCGCTGATGAAGTGAAGGAGTTTGCCGATGAAACTAAAAAGGAAGCTCTCGACGAAGAGAAAAA
Source organism: Chouioia cunea (assembly GCA_030064505.1). NCBI lineage: Eukaryota > Metazoa > Arthropoda > Insecta > Hymenoptera > Eulophidae > Chouioia > Chouioia cunea. Next base: position 38,128,563 of record JAOPFQ010000001.1, on the reverse strand, counting down.
AGCTAAAAAAGCAGCACAGGATGCTGCTGATCGAGCGGCCAAAGAGGCAAAAGACACTGCTAACATAATAGATTCATCATTAACTGAAACCGATAAAGCTATGAAAGAGAAAGCCAAAGAAATTGAACAGAAACTGGATGACGTTAACAAACAGACGACTGAAAGGATGCACGATACTACTGAAGCAGTAAAAGCAGATTTGAAAAAAGCAGGAAGCCTATCCAAAGACGAGGCTGAAAAAGCTACCCAAGCAGTACAAGATGCAGCTAATGACGCCAAGAAATCAGCTAAAAAAGGAAAAGACAAGGTCGGAGGATTTTTCTCTAGTATTTTGCATGGTTCAAAATCTGCTAAAGATGAAGCTGTTCACGAAATAGAAGAGTTGGCAAATAAAGCCAAAAAGGAAGGATTCGATAATGAACAAAAAGCAACAAAAGCGGTCGAGTCTGTAATCGAGAAAGCTGCACAAGATGCAGAAGATGTGGCCGTGAGAATCGACGAAGCACTCGGTGCGGCAGAAGTAGCGGCTAAAACTGAGGCTAAAGATATTACGAAAATGTTTGTCGAATCAGAGCGTGCAGCAGCGGATAGATTGCACGCTGCATCCGAACATGAACGTGCCGAACTGGCAAAAGCTGAAGGTGAAGCAAAGGAAATTTTAAATGCCGTCGAGGAAACAACAACAGAAGCAAAATCATCTGCTAAAAAAAGCAAGGATAAAGCAGGTGGGTTTCTGTCGGGTATCTTCAAGGGCGGAAAGCAAGTAAAAGATCATATTACAGAGGACATGAAGGATGTAGCAGATCAGGTAGAAAAAAAAATCGAAGATGAAGACGAAAAAGCTCGAGCTGTTTCGAATAAATTAGCTCGCGATACCAAAGATCTGTCTGAAAAAGTCGAGTCAAAACTTGTCGACGTAAATAAGGCTATTGAAGACAACGCTAAAGAAGTAAAGCAAGATATTGATCACGTTGGAAAGGAAATCGATGAAAACGTGCATGACAAAGCTGAAAAAATAAAATCAGGATTAGAAAGGGCCGAGAGTATTGGAAAGGACGAAGCTAAAAAGGCAAAGAAAACTGTGGAAGATACTGTACACGATGCTAAGTCGACTGCTAAAAAGAGCAAAGACAAAGCTGGTGGTTTTTTCTCTGGATTGGTCTCTGGTGTAAAACACGCAGCAGAAGAAGTCGCTGATGAAGTGAAGGAGTTTGCCGATGAAACTAAAAAGGAAGCTCTCGACGAAGAGAAAAAAGCTAAAAAAGCAGCACAGGATGCTGCTGATCGAGCGGCCAAAGAGGCAAAAGACACTGCTAACATAATAGATTCAACATTAACTGCAACCGGTAAAGCTATGAAAGAGAAAGCCAAAGAAGTTGAACAGAAACTGGATGACGTTAACAAACAGACGACTGAAAGGATGCACGATAATACTGAAGCAGTAAAAGCAGATTTGAAAAAAGCAGGAAGCTTATCCAAAGACGAGGCCGACAAAGCTGCCCAAGCAGTACAAGACGCAGCTAATGACGCCAAGAAATCAGCTAAAAAAGGAAAAGACAAGATCGGAGGATTTTTCTCTGGCATGTTGCACGGATCGAAATCTGCTAAAGATGAAGCTGTTCACGAAATAGAAGAGTTGGCAAATAAAGCCAAAAAAGAAGGATTGGATAAAGAACACAAAGCAACAAAAGCTGTCGAGTGTGTTATCGAGAACGCTGCACAAGATGCAGAAGACGTGACCGTGAGAGTTGACGAAGCACTCGGTGAGGCAGAAGTAGCGGCTACAACTGAGGCTAAAGATATTACGAAAATGTTTGTCGAATCAGAGCGTGCAGCAGCGGATAGATTGCACGCTGCATCCGAACATGCACGTGCCGTCATGACAAAAGCTGAAGGTGAAGCAAAGGAAATTTTAAATGCCGTCGAGGAAACAACAACAGAAGCAAAATCATCTGCTAAAAAAGGCAAGGATAAAGCAGGTGGATTTCTGTCGGGTATCTTCAAGGGCGGAAAGCAAGTAAAAGATCATGTTGCCGAGGACATGAAAGATGTAGTGGATCAGGTAGAAAAAAAAATCGAAGATGAAGACGAAAAAGCTCGAGCTGTTTCGAATAAACTAGCTCGCGAAACCAAAGATTTGTCTGAAAAAGTCGAGTCAAAACTTGTCGACGTAAATAAGGCTATTGAAGACAACGCTAAAGAAGTAAAGCAAGAAATTGATGACGTTGGAAAGGAAATCGATGAAAACGTGCACGATAAAGGTGGAAAAATAAAATCAGGATTAGAAAGGGCCGAGAGTATCGGAAAGGACGAAGCTAAAAAGGCAAAGAAAACTGTGGAAGATACAACACAGGATGCAAAATCGGCAGCAAAAAAGACAAGAGATAGAGCTGGAGGCTTTTTCTCAGGACTTGTTACGAGTACAAAACATGCAGCGGAGGAAGTAGCCGATGAGGTAAAAGAGTTCGCTGATGCAACTAAAAAGGAACGTCTCGACGAAGAAATGAAAGCTAAAAAAGCGGCACAGGATGCTGCTGATCGAGCGGCCAAAGAGGCAATAGACACTGCTAACATAATAGATTCAACATTAACTGAAACCGTTAAAGCTATGAAAGAGAAAGCCAAAGAAGTTGAACAGAAACTGGATGACGTTAACAAACAGACGACTGAAAGGATGCACGATACTACTGAAGCAGTAAAAGCAGATTTGAAAAAAGCAGGAAGCTTATCCAAAGACGAGGCCGACAAAGCTGGCCACGCTATAAAAGACGCGGCTAACGAAGCTAAGAAGTCAACTAAGAAAGGAAAAGACAAAGTTGGTGGCTTTTTCTCAGGACTGGTCTCTGGTGTAAAACACGCAGCAGAGGAAGTTGTCGACGAAGTTAAAGAGTTTGCCGATGAAACTAAAAAGGAAGCTCTCGACGAAGAGAAAAAAGCTAAAAAAGCGGCACAGGATGCTGCTGATCGAGCGGCCAAAGAGGCAAAAGACACTGCTAACATAATAGATTCAACATTAACTGAAACCGGTAAAGCTATGAAAGAGAAAGCCAAAGAAGTTGAACAGAAACTGGATGACGTTAACAAACAGACGACTGAAAGGATGCACGATACTACTGAAGCAGTAAAAACAGATTTGAAAAAAGCAGGAAGCCTATCGAAAGACGAGGCCGACAAAGCTGCCCAAGCAGTACAAGACGCAGCTAATGACGCCAAGAAATCAGCTAAAAAAGGAAAAGACAAGATCGGAGGATTTTTCTCTGGCATGTTGCACGGATCGAAATCTGCTAAAGATGAAGCTGTTCACGAAATAGAAGAGTTGGCAAATAAAGCCAAAAAGGAAGGATTGGAAAAAGAACACAAAGCAACAAAAGCTGTCGAGTCTGTAATCGAGAAAGCTGCACAAGATGCAGAAGATGTGGCCGTGAGCGTCGACGAAGCACTCGGTGAGGCAGAAGTAGCGGCTAAAACTGAGGCTAAAGATATTACGAAAATGTTTGTCGAATCAGAGCGTGCAGCAGCGGATAGATTGCACGCTGCATCCGAACATGCACGTGCCAACATGGCAAAAGCTGAAGGTGAAGCAAAGGAAATTTTAAATGCCGCCGAGGAAACAACAGCAGAAGCAAAATCATCTGCTAAAAAAAGCAAGGATAAAGCAGGTGGGTTTCTATCGGGTATCTTCAAGGGCGGAAAGCAAGTAAAAGATCATGTTGCCGAGGACATGAAAAATGTAGCGGATCAGGTAGAAAAAAAAGTCGAAGATGAAGACGAAAAAGCTCGAGCTGTTTCGAATAAACTAGCTCGCGAAACCAAAGATTTGTCTGAAAAAGTCGAGTCAAAACTTGTCGACGTAAATAAGGCTATTGAAGACAACGCTAAAGAAGTAAAGCAAGAAATTGATGACGTTGGAAAGGAAATCGATGAAAACGTGCATGACAAAGCTGAAAAAATAAAATCAGGATTAGAAAGGGCCGAGAATATTGGAAAGGACGAAGCTAAAAAGGCAAAGAAAAATGTGGAAGATACTGTACACGATGCTAAATCGGCTGCTAAAAAGAGCAAAGACAAAGCTGGTGGTTTTTTCTCCGGATTGGTCTCTGGTGTAAAACACGCAGCAGAAGAAGTCGCTGATGAAGTGAAGGAGTTTGCCGATGAAACTAAAAAGGAAGCTCTCGACGAAGAGAAAAAAGCTAAAAAAGCAGCACAGGATGCTGCTGATCGAGCGGCCAAAGAGGCAAAAGACACTGCTAACATAATAGATTCATCATTAACTGAAACCGGTAAAGCTATGAAAGAGAAAGCCAAAGAAGTTGAACAGAAACTGGATGACGTTAACAAACAGACGACTGAAAGGATGCACGATACTACTGAAGCAGTAAAAACAGATTTGAAAAAAGCAGGAAGCCTATCGAAAGACGAGGCCGACAAAGCTGCCCAAGCAGTACAAGACGCAGCTAATGACGCCAAGAAATCAGCTAAAAAAGGAAAAGACAAGATCGGAGGATTTTTCTCTGGCATGTTGCACGGATCGAAATCTGCTAAAGATGAAGCTGTTCACGAAATAGAAGAGTTGGCAAATAAAGCCAAAAAGGAAGGATTGGATAAAGAACACAAAGCAACAAAAGCGGTCGAGTCTGTAATCGAGAAAGCTGCACAAGATGCAGAAGATGCGGCCGTGAGCGTCGACGAAGCACTCAGTGAGGCAGAAGTAGCGGCTAAAATTGAGGCTAAAGATATTACGAAAATGTTTGTCGAATCAGAGCGTGCAGCAGCGGATAGATTGCACGCTGCATCCGAACATGCACGTGCCGACATGGCAAAAGCTGAAGGTGAAGCAAAGGACATTTTAAATGCCGTCGAGGAAACAACAACAGAAGCAAAATCATCTGCTAAAAAAAGCAAGGATAAAGCAGGCGGGTTTCTATCGGGTATCTTCAAGGGCGGAAAGCAAGTAAAAGATCATATTGCCGAGGACATGAAAAATGTAGCGGATCAGGTAGAAAAAAAAGTCGAAGATGAAGACGTAAAAGCTCGAGCTGTTTCGAATAAATTAGCTCGCGATACCAAAGATCTGTCTGAAAAAGTTGAGTCAAAACTTGTCGACGTAAATAAGGCTATTGAAGACAACGCTAAAGAAGTAAAGCAAGAAATTGATGACGTTGGAAAGGAAATCGATGAAAACGTGCACGATAAAGTTGGAAAAATAAAATCAGGGTTAGAAAGGGCCGAGAGTATTGGAAAGGACGAAGCTAAAAAGGCAAAGATAACTGTGGAAGACACTTCACGCGATGCTAAGTCGGCTGCTAAGAAGAGCAAAGACAAAGCTGGAGGTTTCTTTTCTGGATTGCTTTCGAGTGCAAAACATGCAGCGGAGGAAGTAGTCGATGAGGTAAAGGAGTTCGCTGATGCAACTAAAAAGGAAGCTCTCGACGAAGAAAAGAAAACTAAAAAAGCTACAAAGGAGCTAACTACTGCTGAAATAGAAGATAGAGAAACCATGGAGGCGATAAAATGGGTACAGACGAAGTTAATTGAAGCTGAAAAAATTGCAAAAGCAAAACGGGCTGAAAGGGAGTCTGTAAAACAATTAACTGATAATATAGATGGTAAGTCTAAGGATGTTGAAGATCTTGCTGACAAAACGAAAAAAGATACTTTAGAAGGAACGGACAAAGCCGTGGTTACTGTTCAGAAATCCAGCGATGCAGTTTCGAAAGGAGAAAGAGATAAATTATCTGAGATTGGAGCGGACGTTAAGACTAAATATCAATACCTCAGAAGAAATATCGAAGAAGAGGAAGAAGAGGAATCTGGTTGGGAGATATACGAAAATTTAAGAAAAGCTGAGATGGAGGAAGCAGAAAAAGCATTCAACGAGCGAAGTCGCGACCTCAAATCAGCTGCTAAAAAGAAAAGAGACAAAGCTGGAGGTTTCTTGTCTGGCATTTTCAAGGGTGGAAAACAAGTTAAAGATGGTGTAGTCGATGATATGAAAATTTTAACAGACGAAGTTGAAAAGAGTGCTTTGGAGGAACGAGGAAAAGCCAAACCTGCTGCTGATGATGCTGTAAAAGATATTAAAGAATTAGCAATCGAGACAGACGTAATGTTAGCCGACACTGAAAAAGCAGTGAAAGATCAAATTAAAAATGCTAAGACAAAAATCGATGATACAGAAATAAAAGCTGGTGATACTTTGCATGATGCGTCTGAAAAGATAAAAACAAGTATCGAAAGAGCTGAAAGTTTAGGCAAAGACGAAGTCAAAAAAGCAGAAAAGACTCTTGATAATGCAACTCGCGATACCAAGTCGGTTGTTAAAAAAAATAAGGACAAAGTTGGTGGGTTCTTTTCTGGTTTAGTTTCAGGTGCTAAACACGCCGCAGAGGATGTAGTTCATGATGTTAAGGAGTTAGCCGACGAAACGGAAAAAAGTGCTATCGAAGAGGAAAATAAAGCAATGAAAAAAGTCAAACATTTAACGGATAAGCCAACCAAAGACCTACACGATAGCGTCGAAAAATTGGATGTAAGAATACTCGACGTTGAAAAGTTAGTGATAAATAAAGCTAAAGACTCCGATGAGAAAGTAGATACATTTGAAAAAAAATTGCACAGTAACTTGAATGAATTGTCCGATCAAAGCAAACATAGTTTAGAGTCAGCAGGCGTTCATGTAAATAATCAAAACGACAACTTCGTTAAAACAACGGACAATATATTACAAAAAACGACGGAAGAATCAAATTCGCAAACGAATGGTGTATCAGATCGTGCCAAACAATTGACCGAACTTTTGCTCGACGATATGAAAAAGAATAGTGAGCCATATGTGGCGTCGCATGATCAGCCATTAATTTTTCCACGTTTGGAGAAAGACACGATTGATAACCAGGCTTTAATTCACGATAAATCGGTAAAGAGGGCGAAAAATAAAAGTGGTAGTTTCTTCCAAGGTATGTTTAAAGGCTCTAAAGATACTAGTGATTCGGAAACAGAAGGAACAAATCAAGAAAAAGATACGAAAGAAGCAAGAAAGAAAGCTACCAAGCATGCTACGGAACCAAAAATGTCATCCAAGAAGGAAAAAGATAACAAAACAAGTGGCTTCTTATCTGGAATTTTCAAAGGTGGTAAGAGTGTCGTTGATGAACTCGCCAGTGACGCGAAAGAAATCGTTGAAGAAACCGAAAAGCATGTAATTCAAGAAGAGAAGAAAGTTAAAACATCTGTAAAAGATGTTTCTAATAAATTAGATTCAACCTTGAGTGCAAAAATAATTGAAACTGATAAAGACATTGAAAATGCAGTTAAAGATGCCGACAAAAAAATTGACGATGTTAAACAAAAATCAGTGTCGCATATGGAAGATGTTAAAGATCGTGTAAAAGATGGAGCAACAACGGTTGACAAGGTAATCAGAGAAACGGCTGAAGCGACCAAATTAACGCCAGCAGGCGGAAAGAAGGAGGCAAGTGGTTACTTGTCGGACGTTCTAAAGAAAGCCGGCGAGGCAAAAAATCGTACAGAAGATATAGATGAAATAGTAGAAGAAATAACAGTGGAAAGTAGATTCCCACGTGATATCTCGGAGGAATCGGATAGTCGAATACAAATATGCATTTGTCCACCAAAAATAGATCGCACTGTTTCGGAAGAAAGCCAAGAAATTGAAGGAGCGCATCAACAAGTTGAAAAGGAATTGCGAGACTTATACACTCCCGACGTTGACAAATCCAAAGAGAAGAAACACAAAAAGAAGTCAAGTGGTTTTATATCGAGTATGATTCGAGGCGTGAAACATGCAGTCGATGAAGTTGAAGGCGAGGTAAAGGAATTTGTCGAAGAAACACGTAACGAAGCTATCGAGGATCAAGAAAAGGCAAAGAAAGCTGCCCATGAAATGGACAGAGAGATAAAAACTGACGTGAAAAAAACTGAAGATCACCTGAAAGATGAAGCTAGCAAGGTTGACAAGGCGATAGATGATGGTGTTACGGATGTTAAATCCGCAGCTAAAAAGAGCAAAGACAAAGCTGGTGGATTCCTTTCGGGTATTTTCAAAGCATCGAAAGATACGGCAGAGGACGTTTCCGATGATATTAAAGAAATAGCTCATAAAACGAAAAAAGAAGCAAATATAAAAGAGCAAAAAGCTAAAAAAGACGTTCAAGATGTCACGGATAAAGCTCTTTCAGATATTCAGAAAAGTGCTGTGAAGATAGACACTCGAGCAACCGAAGCTGAAAAAGCTATCAAGGATGCAACGGATAACGTCGTGAAAAAAATCGACGAAACAGACAAGAAAACGACACAGGCACTGCACGAGCTATCCGAAAAGGTGAAATCCGACTTGAAAAAAACTGAAGATCACGCGAAAGATGAGCTTGATAAGGCTGGCAAGACTATAGACCATACTACTGCGGATGTCAAATCAGGAGTTAAAAAGAGTAAAGACAAAGCCAGTGGCTTCTTTTCAGGAATCTTTAAGAGCTCAAAACACGCTGCGGATGAAGTTGAAGGTGAAGTAGAAGATGTCGCGATTGAGGCGAACGAAGCAGCTCTCGAAACTAACAAAAAGTCGAAGAAAGTAGCCGAAGCAGTCGATAAATCGTCTCACGGTGAAGAAACACCAGAAACGTTGATTGATTTTGACGTTGAAAGCATTTCGTACGAACGTCAGAGAAACGACATCGACGAGCCAATAGAGTATAAAGATCTGTCGCAAATCAAAAAGACTGATAGTATTAACGTAACGGATGTAATAATGCGCGATCCAAAAACTGCAACTCAATTTTTACTCGAAGATTCACGAAACGTAGCAGCAATGACAATGGATCCATTCCCAATCAAAGATCATTCGGAATCCAGCTCGGAATCCAGCTCAGCGCGAAATTCATTGGAACGAGATGTTGGAGCCAGGACGAACAAAGAGAAAAAGAAAAAGTCGAAAAAAAGCGATGTTCTGTCGAGTATCATGCGTAAAACAAAAGGTGCAACGCACAAGATCGCCAAAGAAGTTGATCACGCTGCGGAAGGTATTAAAGGGGCAACCGGTCGATTTTGGGACGAAACAAAAAGAGAATCAAAAGAATCAAGACCTTCCGGTAGTTACGACGTAACGACAGCTACAAGTAGCACCGATCAAATACGAGACGAAGTTGCTTTAGATGCAGACTTCAATCTCGAAACGACAAACATCGTGTACAGCGCGATAACAGACGAAGTCGATAGGGTTGTCGAATCATCGACCATTCCAAAAATCATAAAGTCTTACCAAGAAATCGAGAGGTCGGAAGTTGAAACGCGAGAAGAGATAACGATAACGCGCGAAGAAGTACGAATAGTTACGGGCGCTGATGTTTCTAGTAGCTTGTCACATGTTGAACCTCACGCACATCAGACCGTCACCACAGTCGTAACAAAGTCTGTGAGGACGGCTGCAACCCCACCACCTAGCCCCGCCGAGTTCACTGACAATAGCAGTAAAGGTATCTCGCAATAATTGTGTTATATACGTACATATATCACATTATTATAATTATTATATATACCAGCTGTGTGTAACATAATTAATTAATTTTTAATGCTTTTTTGTAACCTTTCGTTCACATATGTCGTTATGTGACAATTCCAAAAGCTATTACTATACATCTGTTAAACTTTTGCCACACCACACAGATCTCTGTGTGTGAGTGTGTACAAGTGGCAAAGGTGTATCGCAACGTTTTTTACGCAAATCATGTTTTTTTTCCTTTTGCCAAACGTTCCGCGTGTGGTAATAGAATTTCGAATTCAATTATTATTCATGACGTCGATCGATCAAACCGCCATCCATTTTTTTTTATCTCTGTGATCTCATTCTTTAACAATATGCCTAATAACTACTTTAATCTTGCTCATCGCCTACAAAAAAATCAAGAAACAAACAAAACAATTATTAGGATTAACCAGTTTAATAGATACCGTAAGAAAAAATGTCCAAGATTAAAGATAGGTTTATCAGTGTCAATATCCAAAGTATTCCATCTCACCGTCGAAGTGTCTTTACGTCAAATTCATGTTTCGTGTACATTACCATGATTTTCTAATGTTATTTTTGTTCTGTGTTTCTTTTGAGATTGATTTTTTCTTTTATTTCAAACAGCTTTTTATCTCAGTTTGATGCATGGTTCCAGATTTTCTTTCGCTGTTTTAGCACAATCAACTCTACGAAAATTTGATGAAATTGGAAAGAAAAATATCGCAAATGAAAAAGAACGAAACACTTGTATCACAATTATGATTTGTTTACCAATTTAATTTATTATTCACTTATTTTTTCTTACCCTCGTCATTGATCTAATTTAGCCGAGCTTATATATATATACAACAAATCGCTATTGTTTTTATTTTTTAATAAATCAAAGTAAGTAATCAAATTTCATTGACAATTAACAGGAAACCACAGTCTAGTGAAGCATGATCCGAGGTATACCATGCAGGAAAAAAATACAAAACATCATTCATCCTAATCTCTGTTAAATCACTGCTTTTAATGTGACCTTTGTAGATGCACATATCAAGACTTATTTGTGTTTTATTTGTTTCTGCATTGCAGATATTACCGAGGAAGCGACCAAACGAGCTCAAATGCTAGCTGATAATGCCATTATCCAGAAACAATCAGGTAATTTAGCTACACGATAACAATAATCACGTTTTTAATGATCATCTGTCATAATGGAAGTAAAAAACACCACACTGATTTAGGTCGAAGGATCAGTATGTTTGTAACGACATCATATTAAAAAAAAAAAACAAAAAAAGCAAAAAGAAAAACAAAAAAATATTAATAATAATAAAATAATGTACTCTGGTGCCCTCGGTTATATTTAGCTTTATCTTCTCTACTAGTTAGCACATGCTGACGCTTGTTCTATTTTATACACTAACTTGTATTGCATGTATTTTATTGAAAAGGTACTTGGCCCGTACTTTTCTATAATTGTGATTTTCATATCATACATCTTTGTCGACTAACATCTCATATTTCTGTAGAGGAAAACAACAACCCTACAGACTCATCTAGTTTCATCTAGATTTGAATGTTGCAACTCATTTTTTTGTGTGTACACACTTTCCAATATACAATTTTTGTTTATGTTCTTTGTTTTGTGATGTACCTTTTAGTAAAAAACAGGCAAAGTGTTCTAGACATTCACAGCAAAGTTCCAGTATGTAAATTTATCCGCTTCGAATACGTATCAACGATTTTACCGCGCCCATCGGATATATTCGAACAAAATCAATTCAACCGAAGCGTATAAATTGAAATACTATCAAAATAAACGTTAATTTTGCCCTGCATATTTATCGTTGAACAATCCGACTAACCTGCTGAAGAGTATCGATTGAGCTAAAATTAAAAAAACTACTAATAGAAAATACGCACCTTTTATCGAGTGAATAACCTTTGTCGTTTTTAAAAACGACAGCTTAGCAATAGAAATCCCCGAAGCAAACGAACTAAAAACAAAATAAAAAACAAACAAACCTGGCAAACAATTGAAAAATGTATGCGAGTGTGTGTGCGTGCGTGTGTGTTTTATCAATGTGTGCCCTCATATGACGCTATCTCTTCTCCTTGCAATCCCGATTCTCTCGTCTCTCCGACATTGAATAAATGGCAGGGCATGAGACTTTAGATATGAATGATGGATCATCAGCCGTCGTCATTGATAACGAATTAACGGAAATGATCTTGACAACAACCACAACAATGCATCAAGGCGAATCTCCGGAAGACGACGAATTAGCCAAAGAAATGAACGTAACCGAGAAATCCGAACGACGTTATACAGATTCATGGCGAACGATGAGCGAAGCAAGTGCACCAGCTGAATTATGGGAAGCAGTATCACCGGGTGACGAGCCACGTACAGTAAGCAACAATAACAATGGTTCGACAAGAACAATTAGCGATACGGAAAGCGAAGGAAGTCCACAGAGAAGACGAAGTGGTTGCAAAAGAAGAACATTGGGTAGTTCAAGTGGCTCGGATGTTGCACTTCACGAAGGGGCTGAACTATCCCCTATGGAGGACGACCAAGGTAGATGTCTCAGTCTCACACGCCTAAGCCCTCTGAGTAAGCCTTTTCTCACTTGTAAATATCCCGCTCAAACTCTCTCTCTCTCTCTCTCTCTCTCTCTCTATCTATCGCTACGCTTCGATAATTAATATGAACATCTTATCGTCGTTTCTCTGTGTACGTGTGTCTGGGTGATGTATTTAATTGTGTTGTTATTGTGTTGTTTTTTTTTGTCGGTGAAGAGCTTTGCATGTGTTTTCTCTGAGCTTGGCTACTAACGATGGTAGTACCCATAAAGTCTATGTTCACTTGTAGAATTGTTCAGTCAGATAGTGTACACTATCACGACACACATCTGATCGATGTCGCTTTATATGGCCAAATGTTCAACGGAAAAACAAAGCTTGTGGTCCAGACTTTATGACTATCGATAAGTCAAAACAAACAACGTGTGATGGTTTTCACAGAGCGTTTTTGGTTACAATAATCATATATAGGTGTGTGCGGGTGCTGATCAATCTTTTGATATTTGTCGCAAATGCAACATGACATCATCATGACGACCTTGCAATCTCTGGGAGCTGGCATTACTTTTGTTTCTTTAATTTTTTAACGACATTACTATCAAAGGTCTTCGAAATAGCACACGTGGATTGCGGGCTTTCTGTTGGTGGTGCGCCGCTATAATAGCCATTCATCATCTATATCGTATTCTCTCTCTGTTTTATTATTGATTTGCGCTTCTCGCGTTTTTCGGATTGACGTATGATTGTCTTTTTCTATACATCTTTTTCTACAGCGAGCGTTTAACATGTAACGTGTAATCCGGGAGTGAAGTACTTGCTATATTTATTATCGACCTCTGGTCCAAATAACGTTGATTTTAACGAAAAAAGTGTAGTAAATCTTCGCTCCGCTCTAATAATGCGTTCTAACCAACCGCACGATATAATCGCACGCTATGTCAATCCGAAAATCTCGCGCGCGAAAGTAATAACAAGAACAAAAACAAAGGATGTTGAATTGAACTCCTGATGTAGGAGATGTGATTGAGAGTCCCGTGGTCATTGCCAAAACAACAAGATTGCCAAGGAAGGAGAATAATACGTCCGTCAGCTGTACGTGTCGGATGATTGTAATCCTGACAATTCTTATCGGCCTGCTTGCCGTTATTTATGCATTGGAACCCCAGACAATCGGCAACGTCGCCAGTTTATTTTCTAGTCAATCCCTACGGGATACTGGGTATGTTTTGTGTGTGTGTGTGTGTGTGTGTGTGTTTTTTAAATAAATTATTCTATCTCAACGATCAGTATCCTATACACCTGCGCTCGAATAAGGTAAGACACGCATACGAGTATATACGCGAAACTAAAGGAACAAGCTTTCTTTTTCTGATTGCCAAAAAACTAATCATAGAATTATACGTCTGTATATTACACGTTTGTAGTGCATGATAAAGTATTGTTTGATGTACTTAAATTTGTACACGATGTGCATGTCAAGTAGGATTTGAAAAAAGAAACAGTTTGAGCCTTTACCTATGTATAACTTAACCAATAACGCACGTACTGACTTTTACAAAACTTCATCATCCCCCGATTGACGATGATTATTCGTATAGTCGTTACGACAATTATATATACGTGCATTATATATAATGAATCTCTTTTAAGATAAAGCTAAAATTTGTGAGGGGGCCAACCGACTGTAGGTATACGTACGACCTCAAGATTTTTCAAGGCGAATGCGCTGTTCCGACACTTTTTTTTTTTACTTTCCTAATATTACAACAATAACACACACACATATATATATATACATAGCTCACTTTTAATACAGATATATTTTATAAATACTTTCGCCAAATAATTGGTACATTAAAAAACTCGGTACGTACAAATTAGGTATGTTTATGCGAAATTTTTTACCGCAAACAACGCTTGTCACGTATAAATAACGATATTTAAAAGCTTTTGTCAGCTCGAATCACACAAGCTCGCTGCGTGTAGCACACTTACTCTTTATTTACTTGTATATTTTTGTTTATTATTTATTTGTGAACTTTGTAGAAAAGAGAATTGCCTAAAAAATTAAATAAAGGCGTTCAGAACACGAAAGCTACAAGCGATCCTTCGAACAAACCAAAGTTTTTCCGTAATTGCAAACAATCAAAAGAAAAACAGAAATATTGCATTTATACTTATTTCACCATACATTTTTCATCGTCATTCTTAGTCGTACGCTACATTTTAAGATACGTATATTTTGACGTGTCCCTGATCAAATACCAAGCCATCAGATGCAATTGACAATGAAAAACCACATACGTATGTTCTTTTCGCGTTATCGAAGGAAAGACTGTACTTGACAAAAAGATGCTTGAAATATACCGTATATCAACGTTGTTTTCTTTGAATATTATCGTAAAGTATTAATATATATTTATTATTATTTTGTTGTCAAATACAAATTTTATATAAATACATAAATGCAAATATTTACGTAGGCTCTGCATTATGTACATATATATGTAATTTGGCTGATCTCGTAAAGTACCGTGTATTGTCAAATGTTTAATTATGCCCTTATCTTTTATTTACTCTTATTCGTATGTGTCTAGTACATATATAAAACCCTTGTATGGGCATGATGTAAAAGCAAACAAAAGTTTAATCGTAAAAATTGACGAACAATGACTCGATCAAAATTTATCGATTGTACGAAAAGTCAATATTGAACAACAACAAAAATAAAAAAAGCAAATATATATGTATATCTTCGCGTTGACAAACGAATGATTTATTGACCTGGAGCTTCTTCTTGTTTTTCACGCAGAAAATGACTTTTTACAACAAAGCGAACCCACCTACATGGAAACGACTACGACTGAGTTTAATCCCGATACACAAGAAAGGTAAAGCATACCGATAATAATGTTGTTTTGCTGTATAGCAAAGAAAAATCGCCAATATATCGCAATAATTACGTTTATTATCGACAGGATAACGAGAATTACGCGAACCACAGTAACAACGTCAGCGCCTTTAGACGATGAATCTACGCTAAAAATGGTCGAACAATTCATCTCGGAAGAGCGTAAAGATTCATAAATTTCCATAGCTTTCGCAACGCAACAGCAGCAGCAGCAGCAGCAGCAGCAGCAACAGCAGCAACAGCAGCAACAGCAACAACAAGCTCTCTAATAAAATGCGCGCGCTAGTCGTCCCGTCCACTAAGAGATGTAGAGGCGAAATCAAATTTCCGTAGGCTTTCGGTGGACGCGATGTATCATTCTAATTATATATTCGTATTATATGCTTTTCCTGTGTATGCTGACTTGCCATTCCGCAAAACACAAACGCGCGCGATGCATAATAACACGAAATAAATGATATCGAACAAAAAAAACACTAAAACAACAGCAGAAAGGAAAACCCAAAATTGAAAACAAAAAAAACAATATAAAGAGGCATTGTTTTTCGATCTCTATACGTTATATATAATACATCGTTATATATCTATCTCTCTTTTTCACGCCGTTTTACTCTTGTAAAGTTTGCTGGTTTGAGGCAATGGCAAGGCATCGCGTTTTTAAAGAAAACAAAACCCAAGAAAAAACGATCGATACGACGAAATAATTATTAATTATTGTACATTTGAATTTTATTTAACGAACTCTCTATTTCCTGATAATAATCTTTTTCATTGTGTATATTTATAATTAATTTTAGCTATGGATTATACATATAAATGTACGATTACGCGATTGTAATGAATTATACAAGCAATTTTATCACGGTGGAGATTTTTATTATTTATAGATATGAATATTACGGTGGAGATGACGAAGATGACTGTTTTTGTAATCGTTATATTGAAACTTTTATTCTCTTGAACGCTGAACGACGATTCAAATAAAACCAAACATACAGAAAAAAAAACGAAAAATAATCGGAATACATTTGACGTTGGAATATATTTAAGGAAATTTTGATGACCTCTAACGTTTAAGGCAAAACTTTCAACTTTGTATTGTATAACGAAGCGTTAGCTTTTAATGTAAACGACGTCAGCTATCGTGAGAGAAGCAACAAAACAAGAAAAAAAGCAGATTATGAAATATATAATGTAAAAGCTATCCTTTAGAAATCTCCTAGCGTTAAAGATATTCTATTAATATACGAAATATTGTATTAATTAAAAAAATGGATTATGTATCCGAGATTTATAAATTATAATGTAATAATGTACACTGTGCTGCATTCAATAGACTTGCCTAGAGCCCACCCGACCTAAGGACCAAAGGCACCCACAATCACATGCATCTAATAAAATCTTTAAAATCGCTTCTACTAATACGTATTTCGATAATTCAAGCGAAACAAATTTCTCGATCATATCTTACGATGTTCTTCTGCTCTTGATCATTTACGTTCAAAAATCTTGGTTTTCTTCAGTTCCCTTTATTTTAATCAATCACACGTTCAAGATTTGTTGCTGCCTCGTTACTCGTTACGTGAACGTAACGTCTGCAAGTAACGATAGAAAATACTTTAAATCTAAATTCAAACTATTTTTATAAACGATACCAAAGACGAGGTAAGTACATTCTTGGGATTGATCGAGCTTCGAAAACATCAGGTACCCAACGATATGGATTCTATTACGGTGTTTATAACTGTTAGACGCAACAAGTTTGACGTTTGAGTAACAATGATTCCGTTTGATCTTTTATCCAACTATTTGAGCAGTTGTATTTTTTCGTTTACTCGACAAGACACTATTAAATAGAACAAATTGCTTATGCGTATATATTTGATAAAACTTAATAAAAGTAAAAATGACATGGGGCTCAGAAATGAATCAACTGATTTGGACAATGATTTTTTATTAACTTCTGTGAAACGAGATATTTTAGAATAATTTCATGACACTTCGTGCGCGAAGACTCGATTTTGCGCACGTTTGGAAAAGCAAATGTGCTTAAAATTTCGCTTCACACACGTTGTATAAAAAAATAAAGTTAATTAAAGTAAAATCTACTACTTCGTGTAACGTGTATTCGGATCGGTTAGAGCGACACATCTTAACGTATTGCCACATTCCCCTCTTACTTCAGGGAGGAGGAGAAAGAAGAGAGAACTGCGTCGTTGCACGTGTTGATGATTTCTTTTGGTTGTTTATGAATATATAACATTTCCCACCACGGTCTTGTTGTTTACTTCGATCACATTCTGCTGTGGTGATATTATCTGGATTTCTGTTGCATTTGTTTGAATGTAATATTAACGTGAAATGATTTTGAACGAATGAAGAAACAAAGAGTAGAATGATAACCATGAACCATGGTCAACATTATTTTTTAATAAATATAGGGTCGATGCCTTGGTATTCGCATTACTTGTTCTATTCTCCTTAAACTTGTGGGTCATCAGATCTGAAATACAGAATAAGATATATTAATAACGGATGTTATAAATATTTTCTTTCAGAGTTTGAATTACTCACATTATCTACATCATCTTCATCATCGTCACTAATTTCGTCACCAAACTCGATATCTTCATCAAATCCATCTTCTACGAATGTGACAGTGTCGTTGATACGGACTGTAAAAACAACCATAGTCAGTTCACATAGTAAAGTACACTGTGACTCATTGTTACACTTGTTATATATGTGTATCGTATCGTACCTGTTTCTGGGAATTCACCGTAAGTCTTCAAATTCCTAGCTTCATCAGCTGTGTATTTGAGGATAACATCAGCTTTAGCATCTTGATAGTCACGCAAACCAATAAGAATAATATCACCTTGATTTATCCAAACTTTTTTACGCAGTTTGCCTCTGATGTGACATAATCGTTTTACTCCGTCAAAACACATTGCCTCCAGCCTTCCATTTCCCAACATTTTTGTTACTTGTGCATATTCTAGAAAACATTCATAATGATTTTAATAATTAAACAGAAAAAATTTTATTAGCACATCAGTAAACTTCAATGGCAGCGAACGTATGTTTATAACTAAGAGACATTTATGATTCATCATGCAGACATTTTTTGTTGTACTCACCTTGACCATCTTCTTTAAACACCAACTCTCTCTTCTCGGTTTCATTTTCATTCTTTCCTCTCCTCCTATTTTTACCTCCCTTTCCTGTTGGTATAATAAATAACAATCGTTAATAACACCTACAAGATATTTAATGAAAATCAAGCAAGATGCTTGATCTATACGAAGAGTAACAACGCATAATTGATTAATGACAAAATTGAGGTTATCCGACGCGCAAATAAACACCCCGTTTTCCAATGTTAATTCAAGCCAATCACATGGCTGAATAGACTAAACAATATTAATTCTTGTTGAAAATTCGGTACTTACCCTTATTCTTCGGCATGATGAAGTTTTATTAAGGTTGTTAGAAAAAGAAAGTTCGACAAACAGTTGTCAGGCTGTCTTTGAGACTCCAGAACGAATCTGCCATGCGAGTAAGCCAGCGCGATCAGACGCGAGAAGAAACCGGAAGTACTACGTGAGTCAGGCGCGCCACCTATGAAGAGTTTTTTCGAGAATCTAACGATGAATTAGTTGATTGCACATTTCAATAGATCCGTTATAAGTTATTATATTTTTAGTTGTTTATATCGAAAATAAATACGATACTTCGTAAATATCGAAATCGTGAACCGATGTATTGGTTGCTGTTTTGACTAATAGCAGGCGTCATATCTATTTGTATCGATCATTTCGTTATTTAGCGGTTATTTCAAACTAACTTATAGACCCAATGATAAATTACCAAGTAAATCATCGTCAATGAATATTATATTGGAAATGTAAAATTTAAAGATTTCGCACTTACTGAATATAATTGTAACTAAATTTTGCGAACAGACATTTTGCAATTAAAATTGCGAGAGCGCGACAGTCGCTTGGCGAGTTAAGTAGGCGTTGACATATTTGCAATTTTGTGTTGTCACGCATATATGTAGCAGACGATATGGAGAGTAAATAAAAAAAACCGTTTCACGGCTCTGGATGATGTGTTTGCACGGAAAATGGACTCGTCCGTCATAACAACAATCCGTTGCGACAAAACAACATTGTAGAAGAAAATTGTGAGGCTTTGTTAATGTATTACAAGTCGTTTCAAATGGATTACTTGTTTTTTTTTTGGGATCTATGTGTATTCGCTGTACTGCCAAATCTTAACTTGATTTCAAGATTAGTTTGAGTGAAGATTGTTAATATGACGATATTTAAACGTCAATTAAAAGTAGAATTAAAACTTTGTCCATGTTCGATATCTAAGTAGGTCAATTACCTTTGCGTTGGTTTTTCTCTGTTGGTCAACACTTAGGCTGAGTTCTCATCTTTCCAGATAATTGTATATGGATTAATTAATTTAATGAGCAAAATGGAAGAAAATATAGAGTGTGCTGGTTTTACATTTTTCAATAATTTTGACTCTGCAAACCTTGCGAGAGTTGAAAAAGTGGAAGTAAATAAGTCTGAAAATAGTGAGTTAATGTATCTTCATTTTCAGCATATTGATTTCCATATTATTTTACAATTCATACGATTTTAGGTAAAAATGAAAACAATAAATCTCATAAGAATTCAACACTTGAAGTTCCTAGCTTTGAGTTCAATCTTTGGACTAAACAAGATTGCCATGGAACAGAGTTCCAAAATAACAACAGAACTTGGTTTTATTTTGGTATAAAAGCTACTATACCAGGAGTTTACGTGAAACTAAATTTAGTTAACTTAAATAAACAAGTAAAAATGTTTAGTCAGGGTATGAGTCCTGTTTACAAAGTTGTTCCAGGACATCCACAATGGGATAGGATTAAAGAGAAAGTAACGTTTGTGGTAATTGCATTTTTTAACGATTTTCAAAATTTTTTTTCTATTGTTACAAATTCTATCGTATTTTTACAGGCAGATGATAAGAACAACGAATTTATGTTATCTTTCAATTATCGTGCTTCGGAAAATCCTAATGCCATCACATATTTTGCATTTACTTACCCATTTTCTTACACAGATTTACAAAATTATCTTAAAAAAATAGATGGAAAAATGTCGAAACAAAACACACATCTTGCGGATGACATTTACTACCATAGGGAATGTGCAATAAAATCATTAGAAGGAAGAAGACTGGACATTTTGACAATAAGTTCGTATTACAATAAATCAGTGGAAAGGGAAGCCAAGATTAAAGACTTATTTCCAGAAGCAAAGGAAGAAAGACCTTTTAAATTTTACGATAAAAAAGTAACAAGCATTTTATTTTAACACTTGTCTCATTAATTTGTCTCGTATTCAGTTTGTTTACAATTACATATTTGCAGATCATTTTTTTAAGCGCAAGAGTTCATCCTGGAGAAACACCATCAAGTTTTGTACTAAATGGTTTTATAAATTTGTTATTGAATAGAGATGATCAAACAGCAATAGCACTTCGACGACTTTACGTTTTTAAACTCATACCAATGTTGAATCCAGATGGAGTAGCACAGGGTTATTATAGGATGGATACAAGAGGAGTTAATCTTAATCGACTGTACCTGAACCCATCCAAAACAGAGCATCCAACAATATTTGCTGCAAAACACCTACTTAGGTATGAAAATGTATCTAATCAACCTTGCAAACTATAATATGCTCCGCAAAAGGTTAAATATTGTATTGAATTACCAGGTATTATCATAACTGGTACAGTTTACCAGATGATTTAGTTCCTGATGTACCAGACATGAACAGTATTGGTACTAGTACTTTAGATCTTACAAGTAATTCTATTAGTAATTCTATTTCAAATGAAACTAATAAACTGCTTCAGAGGGTAAGCTTCTTTCAAGTTTTCTTGTTCTTATACGTACATGACGGACTAATCATATTTTATACATTCACAGGTAACATTAATGTCACTTGAAGAAAAGAACAAACGCATAGAACAAGGAAGCAGAGTGAGAAATTATTTAGTTCAGGCATCGGAAAAATCGATAGGTAAACGTTATTTTAAAGCATTTGTTCAGGATTTTAAGGATAGTGAATAAAAATCAATTGCATAATTTGTAGTAAAAAACCAAGCTTTCATGGACTATCAACCAAAAAGTATCGATAGCGAAGAAGACATTCCATGCAGAAAAGTAAGCTCAGCGACCAGTATCAAGCAATATTCTCGAATTGCTGAAGATTCGGGAATATTTTTATACGTTGACTTTCACGGCCATGCGTCGAAAAAGGGGATTTTTATGTACGGCAACCACTTCGAAGATCCAGAAGATGCCTCAGATTGTATGCTTTTACCGAAATTGATGTCGATCAACAATTCCAATTTTCATTTTACTTCGTGTAATTTTGCTGAGAAAAACATGTACCTTATGTAATAATATCTACATATTGTTAACGTTTGTATTATTAATTGTATTTACTGACTCAAGTGCTTTTCTCTTTTTTTTTTTAGCGACAAACGAGACGGCATGTCACGCGAAGGGTCTGGTCGGGTCGCAGTATATAAATCATTTGGTTTGGTTCACAGTTATACTCTAGAGTGTAATTATAACACTGGTCGATTGGTAAATAGTGTGCCTGCAAGACTTAAAGAAAATATTCATAAGCTTCACGGACAGATATTTGTACCACCTAAGTATAATCCAAGTGTTTTCGAAGAAGTAATTTGACATTTAATTCTCACGATAAACTCATATTGCCGTTATATTTTGATACATCATATAAATACGATCTTTCAGGTGGGTGCTGCGTTTGGGCCATCGATTTTAGATATGACTGGTAGTAATCCAAACAGCAGGCTACCTAATAGCCAATATCGTTCTTTGAAAGGACTCAAGTCGTATTTGAAATTGATATCGACGAATCATTACCAAACGACGTTGAATAAACCTTTGCACAAGGTAAATCTTTCTGACACAGACAATGACGTTATTGATGTTGATGATATTGCGAATGCCGAGATAAGACAATGCACCGTGTGTTGACAATTAGAGTTTTATAAAGAAACGTTTGCCAAGTCCTTGTGCCTTGTGGCAATTTTATTTACTTTTTGGTAAATAAGTGTTTAAATCATTACGAGACTCTTTGATATATACGATTAAATTTAAATATATCGATTAACAACTCAATCGAATGAGAGTAGACGCTCTGTTGCTAGCGTTAGTTACTAATACAAAAATTTTAAAGTATTATGTAGAATATGAGATTTTATAGATTACAACGCATAGCTATTTATCAAATCGTACTAAATTTTAATGCCGAAAATAATTGATCGTTAGAGATTAGAAAGTGTGAAAGTAATTGCATAAACTTGTTAAGATTCTACAGGGAATATACGAGTCAACGCTTAATATGTTCTAAGCACAGTTTTATTATTTTGCGCACTTAATTTTCCAAACAACAGGGTAGATTGAGACAGGGCTGATCTATTGGTATTAGTCGTACATACCGAAAAATTAGATTTTTACTTAAAAAGTTCGTCCTTGTCATTGTCTACCTCGAACTACGTTAACAGCTAATATCAGTAATCCATAATGGTCGTGTAATAATCATTAATTACCTTTGTAATCCATCTACACCTGCCGAATAATCGATCGATATGTTTCTTGTAATGCTAGATTAACGTTCTTTTTACCTACATAATCAAATATGTTCACGGTAAATTATGGACTACTGTTTTCACAATAATTATGCACGTTGAACTTGATGTTGCTGATTTTTCGTGAGCACGCTACATTTTGTGATATTTTGACTTTTTCCACGTTGTTTGTTTCTTTTATTTTCGATCTTCAATAAGATTTCTTCACCGTAATATATTTTACCGTATAATTTCTATTTATAGATAGCTGGAAAGACTGTAGCATAGCGAAACAGCAAAAATAATCTAAAACAGGATCTAATTATCGTTATTCGTATATCTAACTCACGCTTTGTTCCTCAAAAATAAACAAAATGTGATTGACTGAAAAATTGACGTGTTCAGTGACTACAAATTTATAATACACAGACACAGACACAGACACACATACATGGAAAAGATTAATAATGACGATAATGTGTAATGTGACGTTTTTCATCACATACCCATATATATCGATATGTATATTGAAACGAGCGCGTTTTTTTTTAACAAATTTCTCTCGACTTATACATATTTGTATATATGAATGTGTGCGTTAACATATAATTTATAATAATTTTGTAGTAAAAGTGTTGACAAATATATTAAGTTTTATACTCACGAGAACGTATACTTTTAATAAACCACCTCAACGTCTTTTTTCGAATAATCACTGCGGGTAACAGATATTTGCCTATTATTAGCATCTTTATTTGGTAATATAAAGCACGAAACACGTAGATAAATAAAAAAATATCATCGGCTAGACGTCGAACGAGGACACGAAACACAATAATATTGGTTTTGCAGACGGATCGATACTCGCGAGACTCGTCATCCAGTGAGATTCTCGATAGACCATCGGCTACCACCGATTTGCCAAGTAGTTGTCGCAAATATTTTCGCGCCACCGCTGGCTTTGTCGCCAAAGTCAAAGCTAACAGACGTAACAATCAGGTGCAGCTGCAGCAGTCAATTGCCAATCAAAGTGTTCAATCCAAGTTCTCGACTGCTAGTAAGGCCAAAGTCAATCAATCGAAAATTACAAAAACCGGTAATTCAAAGATGATGTTTCCTAATTTGCAACTGCCAATTAAAATGAAAATACCAGTGAAAAATTCGATGAAAAAATCAACGGTTTTTGCCAAAAGGATTACCATCAAGAAACATCAAGGTGCTCAGAAATTGAAAACTAACGTCAAGATTCTTCGTAAGATTCATATTCAACTTCAACAGTCGCCGAAACAAAGTAACGCTAAGTTTGTTAGTAACTTACGTAACAAGCCGACGAACAAAACGAATTACTCGGCGAAAGTTAAGAAAAATAACGTTAAAGTCGAGCATAGATGAGTAAATAAGTCTTCCATTTTGAACGGTTAATAACTACAGTGCACTTTTTCGTCGCGTATTTATAATACTATTCGATACTATCACAATGCTTATTTAGCCTCAAACGTAACATTTTTATACACTGTCGTGAAAGTATAGTCTGCTAATTGTTGACATCGACGTATGAACGTTGTCAATTTTCGGAGAAACTAAACAACACAAGCACTACGCGTATACTCGTTATAACTTGTTGTACGTTGTTTTCTTTTTAATCTCGATGAATAATTCAAGCGGTCAATTGCGTTCGTTGAATGTTTGCGCGTTAAAACCGTATTTGATACTACCGGTACTACCGGCAACTTGCAAACATCGATTGGTCGCACCAAATTTTTTGCACTCCAAATTGAAGTTGTCGGGTGTTCGAACAAGTGCAGCTTTGCACTGGAGGAAAATTGATTATCAATTTTCTTCAACTTTGACCAAAGTGAAACCTATCGATGCTACAAACGATACACCTTCATCGTCATTTACGAATATAAGATTTGATACTACACGCATGCGTGTGTTTGTAACAATGAACAATTATTAGAACGTTTTTACAACTGAATAGCAAAGAAATGACATCGCCCAAGTAAATTCATGTTATATTTAAAATGTAACCGTCGAAACGCCTACTAAACTAATAAACAGCAACTATTTAGCCAAGCAAACATCGAACGTCAAACGTAATTATCCAAACAAAATATTGGAAAAAAGACCAAGCGCAGCAGATTGGTTGACGTCCCCCACCAGTAAACTTGCTCGCATGACGAAGCCTTGCGGTCGACGCCTCGCGCTCTCTTTCTCTCTCGCTCGCTTGCTCAGTCAGTTGCCGCAGGTCGCTTAGTGACGCTCGGACGAAAGCTACGTTATTCTTAACCTTCGCACACAGGTGAATCTTTGTCGTGGGTCACCACTTGTTAAAAAAGTCACAATAGAGACTTGTTGGTATTTGCCACTCGTGAGCTTAGGAAAAAAAGGCATTTGTGTTTGTCTTTTATTTCGCAACGATGACCGCTAAAAGTTGGACGAGTGAGTTTCTACTCTTGGTACTGGTGTGTTGCCTCCAAACGAGAACAGGTGAGAATGGGCTGTAGACGCTCGTGTGTGTCTCTTTGTTGGGAGGGGCATCAACGTCGTTACAAATACTGGACAGTTCTTTCGTCGGTTTTGACATTGAGATAATACGAGATAGTATTTGTGTTGTTTTGTTTTTTGGAAAATCGGTTATCGATCGATCAGCCGAGATGGAGAACGCGCGAGGGCGTGCCTCGTATATTATTTACGTCTCTATGTATGCGTGCACGCACGTCGAACGCTGAGCGTGGAAGTGATTCGAATTTTGTCTTTTTCGTGAAACGCGGGACCCACGATTTACCGTTCGGTACATTCGTTATATTCGCGGAATAGCGTTTGATCAAAATCGGGTTGGCTCTCGGCACCTTTGTTCCATTTTCTTTTCGTTGATTTATCCGTTGAACTTTTTTTATTTCAGTTTCGTTCTTTCGTGCACCCGATTTGTCGAGCGTGTCTTACTCAAAACTTTGCGATTCAAAAATGTACAATATAGTTGCATAGTGCATAGTTCTCGCGTATATTCGAAAATCGACAAGATTCTTGAACGAAAATGATCGTCCTACTTTGAACGAGATCGTTAAATACATCGGACGTATAGGTGTGTGTGTGCGTGTGTGTGTGTATACACGATGAATCTCGTCAAGCGACGGAAATCGCTAAATTAAGTAGAGCCAAGCCAAAGGTAGGCGAGTTTTCAAACTAATTACCCAGCTGCCTCGTCCACTTGATACACCGGTTAACGTATTATATGTACGTATCTCGGCAAACTTTCTTTAAGAACGGTCTATTTTCTTGGAAGAATTCAAACTCGTTTGGATAGAGCAAATGTGGGTTGTTTTTGAGCAGAGTCCAATCGACTTGCAGTCGAGTGTAAGTTCATAATTGATTTGCTATCGCACTTGAAAAAAGAAAATAGCAGTCAAGGGTTTTTTTGTAAAACCGGATAATTTTGGAGTATATCGGGTTATCTGCTCGTTCACGCTAGAACGCTTCACCTGCATTATCGTCGAGTACTAGAGTATCGAGCGACTACATTGCGATTGACGATTGCTCGGTAACACTTGAAACACTCGAAACATTGTATTTATTTTCAGCAATTCAGTTTGTTATAATTTTATCGTTTATTACTCTTTAGATGTCCTTCCGTTAATTGTCGTTATTTTTATTTTTATCTAGCACACGGATTAGAATGTTATCGGTGCGTAAGCACAAACAGCACGCGACCTTTCATGTGCAATGAATTTTTATCGAACAGCGAGGATCTGGAACCAGAAAGTTGCGACGATGTTTACAACGCTCAATATTGCATAAAGCACGTGGGCAGATTCGAGGGTAAATAAAAAGAGAGCCAACGAAACGAAGCGAAAAAAAACGGAAAAAAGTCTATTCGATAAAAATTCTAACTAACAACGTAATATGCGGGAAATAGGAATGGGGTATAACAACTAAGGTTTATCGATGCTTTAACTAACCCATTGATTTGAAATTGCTTTGGAGCCTTAGCATTGGAATGCTATCAGTGCACTTCAGCCGACGAGTGGAAGTGTGACAACAGCCAGTTGGTCACGAATTACCTCAAGCCTAAGAATTGCGATCACGTATTCGAGGCTCAGTACTGTATCAAAACTAATGGACGTTACGGAGGTTCTATTCGTTTTCAATTGATGTTTTTATTCGTTGTTTTTTATTTGGTTTGATCACGTTCTAATTAAAGTTTAGACAATTGTGTGATCCATTCGTTCAAGTTCCAGGACATTTATTCGTTGGTTCAATTGTTTTTCGTGTCTTTTTTATAAAAAAAACATACCAACTTATTGTTTAATCAATAGATGCACCAAATTACAATTAACCTCGTTAACATGTAGTTCTCTAAAAGCATGCAAAAACTAATCGAACAAGTATTTTGTTGTTATTCAATAGACGCATAATCGATATTGTTGATCAACTTTTGACTTGACTTTCTTTAGGTGGCGTCGGAACCAAACGATTTTGCTCGTCGGTAGATCTCGGAAACTACTGTGATTACGTGAAACAACCCGGTGACAAACTCAGTTATCGCACGTGTGTTTATACGTGTAATAGTGACGGCTGCAATTCAGCAGTTCAATCGACTGCATCGATCCTTTTATCCCTCGTTTGTTTTGGATATCTCGTATCGAGATAGGACGTTTGAGAAATGTCCTATTCAAGTCATTCAATAACATTCCGAATAGTTTTATTTTATTCGATAAGCAAGCATTTTGTAACGAGCTCTATGGCTTGTGTATGGCGTGTAAATAAATAAATGAATAAATATTTTGTACGTCTATAGGTATCATGAGATCACAGAATGATTCTTGTACGTCGAATGCAATTTGTTTCTTGTAGTTGTTTATTCTTGAAAAATCTGAACGAACTCTTCAATTAATTAATACAAATATATCTGTCACTTCGCAAGTGTACAAGTGTGGAGACACGGCAAAATATAATTCATTTGCGTATAACTCTGTTCTTTGGCATGTTTATATTCCTTAAGGCCAACCTTTGGCACACTCGACCCATACTTTTTTTACGTACATCGATAATTGTAAATTTACGTGAGAAATACAAAATGGTGATTCTTATTGTTGTTCACGTTGATACAAAATGCATTTATTTCTTCGAAACTACGAGAGTGAATACATCAAAGGCAGTTCCTTTTTGTTAAGAATTTGTTTGCTTTGCCAAGGCACGCTATGCATACAATTTTTTAGAAATTAGTGCGCCACAATTTTAACGTTGTTTCTTTTATAATGCTCGATGAAAATATTCGGGCTTTACACGGGGTTAAGTATCGTACAGTAAACGTGCGATTGAGTGCTGATTCGTTATTCGTTTGTTTTCCATCATTTCTACGGCGAATCTTTTTACTTGCAAAATTTTCATTTCAAGCCAATTCACATGACACGTCAATTTGAAAGATGTCGTTAAAGTACGTTTTAATATTAATTTCTATCGATCTTCTACAAATATTGGATGAAAATTTATTGTACCATTTGGTCCAGGAATATTTATCAATTTGTTCGCAATTGTCTGTTTTTCTACATAAATATATTACTCGGATTCGCATCTTTTTATTTTTCTTAATCTAACATTGTTTTTATCGCTAAGTAATTACTATTGATTGCGAAAATTGGAGAGAGATACGTTCTTGTAAATTTTAAAAGTATAATGCAATTAAATTTAACTAAATTTACAGCACATGTATATAAACATAAAAATACATAAATTATTTTGAAATCACATCTTCATGCTAAATAATAAGAATAATAATTATAATATACGACGATAGTTAATTTTTTAAACAGCTTATGCAAAAATATAAGTATGTATATGTGGGATACCTATAATATTGTTGTTTACTTGATTATTTTCGAACAATAAAACGATACTCACACATCGTGTGTTTGACGATTCCACACGTTAATAAACGAATTAATTTCATACAGTCAAAGTATATGAATCAATTATTATGTTAAATAAGGAATGAATGAATTAATACGAGGAACAAATCACAGATTCTATTGTATAAACAATACCCAGAACGGTGAAATCATCTGTTAGTAGACGTGTGATTGGTAATTGTAAATTATTAGCGGTGATTAATCAAATACTGGCTACTCAACGTTTTCTCATAAAAGTGTTTCTAGCATCTCAAAACACAAAAGTTACAATCGTCACATTGTCGAATCAATACGTAAACTATATCAATGATTATCGGGTGCTTCAATTTCATAGCGGATTGCAACGATGTTAAAAATAACATCAAACTAATTACTCGAGATCTCTACGTGTCGCGCGTCCATTGTAGAACGCGTAAAGATTTATAAACCTTTCTGCTGCTGTTGTTTTCTTAGTTGCTCTTCCAACTCTTTCACGCGCAGCTGACTGTTGGCTAATTGTCGCCTGACTAACCTTAGTTCGTCGGTCTGACGAAGGTAAGCCAGTCTCAACTCGGACTCGTTATTCGGGACGTCGGTATCCAACACTTTGTTGTCGTTGATCGTAGGCGATATATTATTCTGCATCAGAAAAGCACATTTTTATAGTACAAATTTTCGGTAATGTTTTGCGCGAAATGGCAGTTATGCGCAATTTTGAAAGCAATTAGTAACAATCGATATTTTCAAACTACTCGAGAGAATGTATCAGAAGCCAAAGAACAAGTTAGAATATTGAAACAAACAAAAAATGCCGAAACCTACCTTAGAATAAAGGGAAAAACTCCCGAACTTGCTAAGGAGCTCATAGAATTTGACGCTACATCTTGGTGTCTTCGAGATGACCATGCAAAGTGTTAGTGCGTTAAACAAAACGACTTACTTGTCAAACAAAAACAAAAATAGTCTAAGTACTAATCAACTAATCGCAAATTTAGCCAATTCACGATAAATAAAACGAGTCTAGAGCACAAGCAACAAAAGTGACGTAGGAGTCAAGCTATGACATTCACAACAACCCGTAGCGTACAAATTTCTATCGTTTAGTCTTACCTGTAACGCGACATTGTTGAATTTTTGCTGCAATTGGTGGAATTTAGTGCTTTGATTGTTCGATGTCTTTTGACTTTTCTCGGAGATTTCACTGTATTCTTTAGGTCGGTAATCAGGCACTGTTTCCGTCGACAAGAATGCGAATTTCTTTTTCATATTGACGTCCGTCGTCGATGCCAGATGAGTAGGTTTGTAAACTCTTGGCTTATGCGTGGTGATACTACCACCTGAAATGCAATATTGTCGTTTCAACGATTGTTTTGAGAGTGTTAGCACTGACGGTACGTTTGCAAATGGTACTAACCAGTCTTGAGAGATATCAGCACCGGCGGACTATTTAATCCGCTGATCCAATCTTTTGCCGAGAGAGATGGCGTTGTACCTATCGTATCCGGGTACAGATCTTCTTGAAATTGGTCGCTCTACAACACAAAATTGCGCGTTGATTAGGAACGCGTGGAAAGAATTGGAAAAAAAATGTTAAGTCGACGATAAAAAAAAACTCACTTTACGAGGGACGATCATGGAGATAGGTTCGCACATACCCCTGGTCGCGTGTAATTTGAAAAACCTAAAAACCTCGCAGCTAGACGTGTTAACGCCACGTTTGGGCATTACACCAAGACCTCGTTGTGGATTACCAGAAATGAATTGACTGAGATAGTGTACCCAAGGCGCCTCGTTTACCACTTCGTAGTAACGAATATTACCATCACCCTGTAATACAAACAGATATTGTACAATTGTATCAGTCAAAATGTCACACGTCACACGTCATTAACTTGCAATATAAACTGTAGTTTATTACTCACCTTGCCGGCCAGATACACCATGTTGGTGTCGTGGTCGTAAAACGGAAAGACGATACCGCTGCTCGAGTCTATGGTTTCGCATGTCAACGGTGCCGACAAATCGTGTTGGTTCCAAACTGCGTACTGACGGTCTGAGTGCCTACTGAAACCAGTGGTCAATAGACGACACGATGCTCCTAGAAACACCACTTTACTTGCCTTAGTTCCAGCGTGACAGATGCCTTCCTGAATGACGGAAAGAGAAAGAGAGGGAGAGATAGAGAGACGACAAAAATTAACGTCCGTTTTGTTAAATTATACGCGCAAGTTAACGACTTGGCGTACTTTCGTGGATACTAGTTATTACTATTGTCGTTCGCGTTATCGATTCTTTCGCCGCCTGCAGGTAGATCGAGCATTTTAGGACACGAGACACGAACTCGCAATTGCTCGTAATTTTCCGAGTCGTAAAATTCACGTCAATAGTCGTTAAATTTATAACGACAGTTTTCCAACTTGATTTTCACGTAAAATTACACGAACGTTTACAGATCAAAATGAGCGCGCGAAAGACACGTTTGTAAAAAGGAATATTTCATAAAGTGCGTATTATACAATGCACTCGATATTTTCGCCAAAGCACACAACAACAATACCCTTTCTAATCACGGCTTCAATGTCAACCTTCCGAGCCACGGTTACTTTTTAACGAACCTCGGTATCTCTTTCGCTTTCAATCCAACAATCGATAAGGAAACGGCATACGTCCTTGCAATACGCGGACAAAAGACTCGTCTCTGACTATCGGAAAATGTCACGCACCAAGTGTTTGCTCCAACGAAAATACGAGCTATACAACAGAGCGTCAGCTAAATATAGATGTGTGTGTGTGTGTGTGTGTATATATATATACGTATGTTACCGAAACGACAACGCCGGAACGTGGCTCAAAAACTCTGAGCTTTTTGTCCTTGCACGTTGTCGCGAGTAAACTTCCATCCCTGTTCAATGACATACTATAGATGACGTCTGGATGGCGATCGATCACGCTCACTGTTTCACCTTTACTTATATCCCAAACGATTACCAAATGATCGAAACCTGCGCTGAATAATATGTTCTCGGCAGTTGGATGCCATTCGATGTAACCAACGCGACGCTTGTGGCCTTGCAGCTCGACTAGCCAGTCCGTCAAATTGCGAGAGAGGCCGCCGTCCGGGATATGCCAGAGCTTCACCTGTTTCAAAAACACAACAGAAGATTATTTTGTTATACGTTGTTATACGTTGGTTTTACTCGTCCCAACGATTTACTTTCTCGAATGGTTAACGACGCAGACTTAATCACGCGCAGTTTTCTAATTACAAAACAATAAACGAAGTGGTCGATTGACAGGCTAATTAATGGTTGCGCGCGATGACGAAAAAAAAGAACAACAACGGAAAATCACTCACCGTGCAATCGTCGGACGACGAAGCAATGACGTTGTCGTTGAAAGGATTCCATTTGATATCGAGTACTGGCCCAGTATGCCCTGTCACTCTATTCGCGTTGAAATCCAAACGTCCAGTCTACGCGTGTGTACAGAAAAGAAGACAGAAAAAGGAAAAAATTAATAAATTGAACACGCGTTACGCTGTTGGTCACGGCTACCTTGGCAATGAAAGTCGACGGTGGAGAGAAAAAAAAGAATGTAAATCTTGTAAGGAAAGCAACCGTGGTTTCGCACAACGGCAATTAACATCGGGAATAGGCAGTGAAAGTGCAATTAACTGCGCGATGGCATTTGCAGCTTGCGATTTTTATCCGTAAATCGTAGCTCGTGGAATGCCTACCGACCAACTGTGTAGAGGTTCTTTGCTGTATCTTGGAAAATTACGCGTTTGCTTCCGAAAGTCTTTGTTTATTCGTATACATAATACATGCATTCCCTTTTGTTCCTTTTCTAAAGATTAACTTTTGGCCTACAGGCAATTTAAGTTTTCATTGTGTTTTATTTATTATCTCGATGCTGCTGCAAATGGATTTACATTTTCATTCAAACATGCTTGGGTAGTGAATCGTCAAAATGTGTCATTGTCATTTTGATACCGAGTCATTGCTGAATTGTGAAATCTTGTTTTTATTTAAGATACACGTCAAACTTTAGACGGGATATTCCATAGGCGCGTTCTCGAACGAACAAGAAGTAAAGTCATTATGGAAAAAAAGACACCGAAACCAGTACAACCGAGTAATATTACAAAAATCGATTACAGAGTTGATGCGCCTTAATAAAATCCCATCGACACGGAATGACTTTATTATCGTTTTAAATTCTCTTAATA
Source organism: Chouioia cunea (assembly GCA_030064505.1). NCBI lineage: Eukaryota > Metazoa > Arthropoda > Insecta > Hymenoptera > Eulophidae > Chouioia > Chouioia cunea. The sequence goes on along the minus strand of JAOPFQ010000001.1, from coordinate 38,095,765 downwards.
AAGGGTTTCGCGAAGCAAACGGCAAGCGGTGCTTTCACCATCTCGCGTCGGCGGTAGTCACCGTCACAGCGCGCCGAATAACAAGAATTAGTGCTAATTAAACGCGAGAATGAAAATAAAACAACATAATTCGATTTAATTTAGAAACGAGTATGATTGCAATTTAACTTTCCTGCCAATAATAATAAATTGTGAGAAAGAATACAAAAAAAAACAAAAAACATCGAAAAACAAGTTATTGCAAACGTGCGTTTTTCAACGCTTTCTATGTAGAATTTATCGAAGAAACGTTGTACTTGCGTCGCTTTCTTCCAATGACTTTCGAGCAAGATGACGACGAACGAAAGAACTTTGCTTCCTCGAAAAGTTCACGAGTGATATAATTGATTCTATTACAGTGCACGTTTCTCGATAGATCAACGAGTTGTTCGTTTTTTGCTCTTTTGTTGCATAAATTATTCTTTAATTTATCGGCAACTGGCTTCTTAAACTTCCGAATAAAAAAAGAGTCGGAATCCAGTAACTGCAAATGTTCCCCTTAAATATCAATGTTTGTACGGTATTTATACAAGTCGAACGTTTGCCCAAATATCTTATATACGCGCACTCTTAGATAAATCTTGGATAAACAAAAGTCTAGGCTGTCAGGTCGACCTATCTAAATCCGAAAAAATAGCAACCTAGGTACGCCTAGGAACCCACTTAAAAATGTTTGTAAAAACAGATGGCGTAGGCTGTGTACTTCCACAGTTGCAGCTGTTTAAACTCGCGATCTTTTCGCATCGATGGCAGAGCGCGTACACAGCGAGCGTCTTTCAGGACGAACAAAAAGAAAAGGTTCGAGATGGCGAGATTTTGATTCAAATTCACGTTGTTTTTTTTCCCTAAAAATAGAGGATAAAACGCACGTATAAATAAAAACATGGAGAAACACTTACGTGATCGAGCGGTAAAACAAGAAAGGCACCACCACCAGCAACCTCGGTAACAATAGCGAGGAACTTGGGATTGACAGCGCAGAATTGCGAATCGTGAGCATTTTTGGTGATTTTGATGTTGTCGTAACATTTTTCTCTCTTGGCTGGTGCACCGTAAACGTGTCGGAATTTACTACTCCTTACACCTCGAAACCACGACTGTAAAAACAATCAATGAGTAAGAAAACAACAATGATCAGCGACGAGAATTATTACGCGTGTGTCGTCACGCTTATATATATATATATGTATATTCACCAATTCAATCACGTTTCACGAGACAATAAATCAGGAACAAAAAAATTTCTTTTACGAAGGTCACGATGAATTATTCAACGCGTCGAGTATTATCGGTATATATGCGAGTATTGTTTAGAACTGATAATATTCAAAAGGTAGGTAAGCAGGAGCTATTTAAAAAAAAAAGTCAAACAGCACAGAAAGAGCGACGGATAGAATAATACGCAAAACATGTTCATGCGATACTTGTACTCGCAACGTATTTTTCCTTTTTTTTATTTTTCAAACACTCACCTGCCTGTCGTTGGTCATGTTCGTTGACTGCTATCGTTCGTCGTCGTACGTTGGATCCATGCAATAAACTCACTAAACACACTACTTGCACGAGCGAAGAATTCTCTACTGCAAAATAATAGTTAAAAAAACGAAAAATAACAAAAGAAGAAGATGGATAATTCCGTTAACACCACACTGGATCAACTCTAGTCGCGCGTTGTTTCGTAGACTTTGCGTTTGAGGCGCGTATCGCTTGACGGCTAAAGCGCGACTGGCTGCTAAACTTTTGCTACGTGTATAGGTTGCTTTTAAAACCTCGCGCGCCTGCGGCTAAATCGATCGTACGAAGAAAAATACTAGATCACGCATACACGTACACGTTAAGAAGGAGGGTAGACAAATATCGAATACTATTAATGTAATAAGGTTCAAGGTCTATGATTATTCTGTCTTTTGCAATGTAATTTATTGTAAATAATTTCACGTGAATATTGAGAGAGAAAGAGAGAGGGGGCAGTGATGTTTTCGTGTCTTATCTCTGATTGAATTTTTATACATCGATCGTATCGTATGGACATTTGAGCGTGTTAATGGAATTTATCATCGTTTATCGTATATGATGTAAACTGACGTCATCGACTCTTGTTGCTAACACGTAGTTTGTAAGTCTTTTTATAGTTACGATTAGTATTCTTTTTTTTTTTGTTTGTTACTTTACGATATCTGGCGTGCACAAATATGTACGGATATATAGAGTACTTAACGCTCGGTGCTCAAAGAACAAAAAAAATACGACAGTAAGGAGAAAACGCGTTGGAAGCGTGGATAAGATATGGCGTTTGATTGAAATATCCAAACCATTGATTTTGAACGAAAAATCAATTGACTCGGCTGTACATTGTAATATTCGTTATCGTAAAATAGAAGATAACCATTTCATTAGTTGATTCCTTGATATTACTCGTGATTTAACAAACGTGTGCCGAATTTTCTAGCGTTAACCAATTTATCACGCGTAAACTCACGCACAAATGCATCTGTCGAACAAAACATCCATAATAATCGGCAAACTATGCCAACCAAACAAGAAGAAATACAAGAGGAAGAAGGAGACGCGGCTGTGAGTATATTATTATGAGGAATTACTTCTGGCGAATGTAGAGAGAAAGAGAGAGAGAGAGAGAGAGAAATTTGAAAAAACAACAACGTCGACGTCTAGCTCATTCGCTATTAAGCCGCATAATACGTAATTAGTCAACGCGTTATGAAGGGACCGAGAATTAACTCTTTCCTGTATGCATAAGGCTATAAACGTACTGTTAGCTACTCCAATTACATTGGACGATCAACGAATAAGAAAACGGGCCAAATGGATATTTTTAGATTGCGACTCTTTTTTTTAATGTTATTTATTTATTTATTTTTTGTAGAACGAATAACTTAAGCATTGATTTATATTTTTCTATATCTCGATTTTTGAATATAGAATAGACAGCTGATTGCTACAGTTGAGAGGGATCGTGTCAAGTACCGGATGACGCCGAGAAGCGGACGAATACGTAGCATTGCGGATTGGGTGATGTGACGTCATTTTTGTTATCGTTAAACGGGATTCGACAAAGGATATAAATTCTTTTTTTTGTTTGTTTGTTTGTCATAATTTTATTTATTTTATTAATGACGCAATTACATAGTTGCACCCGTAGATGTTGTGAACCGCAAATGAGTTGTGAGCCAACGTAGTGGCAAATGGGAAATTCGATATTGCTCAGCCTCAATGTTATTATATAAAACTGCTGAGAAGGTATTTATCTATCGAAATAAACAACAATCGTGTAATAATTATATTTTTTTTATTAGTATTCACGATGTTTTGAATGCTGTCGTACAATAGGTAGTCGATACATTTAAAATAGTCCATGATTATTAAACTTCTTTACGATTACGTAAAGAATCTTCTCTTGTATTATGTACTATGGCTGCTTTACAAATATATAATAGTTATGACTCGATCAAGATAAAACCATTTTAATAATATACTTGATGTTGAAGTATAAACTACGCTCAATTAATTTATCACAAACACATCTCTCATAATCTGCATGTTAATTGTACTGCACGGGTAATCTCACTCTCTCTCTCTCTCTTCATACATATATATATATTCGTTTGAAATAAATTTCCGTGTTCGTGAAATACTCGTCTTTTTTTCACAGCTCGCTGAACGCTTTAATTACCAGCGTTGTTATTTTAATATTTAATAACTTGTACGAAAGAGTATTTATTTTTTGTACGAAACCCTCGAGGATTCGCCATTCCAAGCAGATCGCGTCGAATGTCAATCTATCGGTATAAAACTTCGTATCGTTTTATTATGCAATTAAAGAAAAAAAGGAGTAATAATAAATTCGATATACACAACACGACAGACCGATAATAATTCAACGACTGTCATCGATCGTGTTGCATCGTTTGATATACGGATCGATTAATAACTCCAAGCAGTCAAGTAATAAATCGGCTTTTAAAAATGGAACTCGAGCAAAAAAACCAAGAGAGATATATATAAAGCCAGTCGTAGTCTTATCTCATTGTGTGTGAAGAGAGAGAGAGAGAGAGAGAGAGAGAGGTAGGGAGTATATGTACATAGTATAGGGGCGTGTTTCGTCGTGAAAAAAATAAAGGCACGACGAGACGAATGTATTTTTTTCCTGTTCGCGCGCGCGACCTACTTCCAAGAGACCATCAAATCGGTTAAATTGATTAAACAGACCATCGATTCGATTAATTGTCTTTGCTTTTTCTTCTTTTTTGCTTTATCGTTCCCATGTATAATATACCTATGTCATTTTCGTTACGGGATCTCTCGCAATTGAGGACTTAACGGGAAATCGCTTTTATTAGGTATGTACCATATATATATATATATGCAGTAGATTTGCGCTGATTAGAGGACATTTTGTAGATTAGTAGGACGTGGAGAGTCGTTGGATATCGATTAATGTACAGTTTTTGTGCTGTACTTTTTTTTCCATTTAATTTGCTAAAAATTTCACGGTTAATTGTACAAGATCGAGAAAATTGAACTGGCTAGTGTCGAAGAATAACGATTAAAATGTATCGACTATAAAGACTTTCGAACGATGGGAAATGAAGTAATAAATGAACATTCATGAGCGTTAAACACCAAGAGAGAAATATTTACTTTCAAGCAAAGAATGCAGACACTACACTGAGAGTTGAAGTAAAACAACAAAGTAAATAATATATTTGTATGTATATTACATAGTCATGCACTATAGAATATTGAATATTCCGTTTGTGTCTTTCTGCGGCGCAATTATTACATTGATAAAACGCGTAATATTCCGAGTATTTATTGTTACAAAAGTCATGTATTCGTATACTTTGCGTATCAGTCTCTCGAGATAGAAACAAACATTTTTAACGCGTTGATGTTATTTTCACGAATGTATTCCAATAATGTTAATCTAATCGACACTATATGAAAAAAAACACACACACTGCATTATATACGAGGCAAATTGCGAATAAAAATGCACGCAAGCACGAAACTTTTATTATATCCCCTGTAGAGCCTCAATTACAGTAGTCTCCCAGCAGAACAACCACGAAATAAAACATCACTTTCGCAGCAATAATCAAGCATCGGTCTCTCTCTTTCTCTCCGACGCTTGAAAAACCGCATCTCCGCTCTACTTCCTGGGGCTCCGCACGCTCGCGCAAACGAAAAAAAAGAAAGAAAAGAAAAAAAAATATCTCAGCGGAAACTGGCGATAACGGTATAACGTAGGTATATACTTCTCTAGCGTTACACAAAGGAGGCAGAGGATATGAAAAAGTATCTGGCTTATATTCTTTATTTTTTACTTTGGATCATGCCTACACGTTTGATTGTTTACTCGTCGTCGTCGCATGCGTCAACAACAATACCTAACCTACCTTTACGTATATACACAAACGAAAATGACGACGGACGAGGTAAGGGGAGATACGTAGTTATAATGGTAAATATTTATGTAGCGCACGTACCTTCTCGTACGGTTTGCAATGTAGAAGATTGCTGTCGAGGACTGCGGCGAGCTCGAATCTCTCAAAGAGCTCGCCCCTGATCCGTGGCATATCGTTCTAGTTGACGCCGCCGGTTTAAAACGACGCTACACAGTACACACTATACCCAGAGAAATGCGAGTTCACTCACCACTCACGCTTTCTTTGTGTATAAACCTGATGATGTTTTCGTGTGCAGCACTGAGCGCTCTCTTAGGGCGAGCGATCGATGCTCGCGCTTGCGCAAAACGAGAGGCGGCAAGCGCGCAGGACCTTTAATTTCGCAGCTGCTCTATGTCTCTGTGCTCCAATGCACCACCACCTGCCAGCTGGCGAAAATGTACGTCCATGTGACAACGACGACGACGTACACAAAATGTATACCCTGATGTGCGAATGTGCTGGTTGAATTGAACGAGTCAAAGACTCTGCAAACGTGGTGATAAAAGTGCGACGATGAACGGAGTGCTGGACAAGAGGAAGCACTCGCCTCTTCATCGGGGCGAGGAACGAATTTCCGATCCCGAGGTAAGAGAGTATTTGGATTATTACTGCTAATGCGAAAGACGTTAAATGCTCACATATGTTTGTTTCTTTTGTTTTAAAGATAACGAGAGTCAAGTGGTAAACTATTTTGTATACCGATTGCTAATATTTTTGTTTCAGGAACACATATTGAAAAAGAAACTGCAGGTAAAGTCGCAAGCGCTTGTGATATTGGGTCAAGAGTTGGATCAGTGTAGAATGCAAAGAGATAAGTACAAACTAGTGGCAGAGCAATTGCAGGAGGATCTGGATAGGAGAAAACAAGCTAATGAAAAAACAGTTATCAATGGCTTAATTAGTCCTGGATTCTCTGTATACAAAGCTGGTCAAAGCAAGAGTAAAGCCACTAGTCTGGAAGAGGAGACCAAATTAGTGGATTTACTACAGGAAGCCAAAGAGGAAAACAAGTGCCTTCGATTGCAAGTCAACACCTTGCGACAGAAGCTCAAAGAGGCTGAAGACGATATGAAAGCTTTGCGTTCAAAAAAGTCCAATGACTTGAGGCCTATTAGCGAAGTGACTCCTGCCTTGCATCAGAGAGATGAGATGATCGAACAGCTGGAGAAACTTAACGTTAAATGTATGCAGTTGAAAATGGATTTGAAGTCTGCACTTGACGAGAAACAGGAATTAGAAATGGAGAGAGATGCTTTTAAATGCAAAGCTCACAGGCTGAATCATGAACTTGCGCAAGCACTTCATGCTTCTGAACCAGTAGATGTAGATGCTCTAGTCAATGAAAATAGGTGAGTGTGTTCTGTTTCCTGAGTGAGAAGAACATTACGCGATTTTGACATAATTGGTATGATATCAATCATGTTTGACGTTGACAGGTATTTACAAGAAAGGCTTCAGCAGCTACTCGAAGAGAAAGACTTAGCACAGCAGTCTGTTCAAAAGTACAAGGTACATAGAATTCATTTGTACACAATAAAATATGGCTATTATTAGTCCATTAATCTTTACAATGTTCTTTGTAGAGTATGTTAGATAGCAAAAGGCAAAAAGGAACAATTAAACTAGGAGGAAAATCATCTGTAGGTTCAGTGATGACCTTTAAACAAGTGGAACAATTGCTTAAACAAGGACCAAATATTCCAGCACAAAAGTCAGCCGATGCGTTGTCTGAATTACATAGTGTTTGTACTGCTCTTCTTGAGGCTGTTAACGATAAAAACTTGGCCTTAGCACATCAGAAGAAAGCAAACAAGTAAGTTTTACAACTTGGAAGAATCGATGTAACGATTCTAGTACAATTGCATATGGTTTTAATTTTTTTTTTTTTTCAATTACAGAATTTTAGCATCACGAATATGCGAATTAGATAGAACAGTGAAATCGCCAACGAATAGGCTATTAGAAGGCTACTCAAGCGCGGAAGTCGATGTGAAATGTAAGCAAAATTAAGTATATACACACATACACACTTTAGTTTGCACATCGCAAACTCGGTATGAATTATCATTTAATTCTTAAAAAAATATGTATGTTTGTAGGTGATTCAACGAGCGTTACATCAGACTTATCGGAAGAACGATCCGAGAGCAAAACATCCGAGGAGACTGCCGCGGATCAAGATAGCAAAAGTAAACAGTCTGATGAAACAAGTAATGTCAGTGCTGAACCAAGTGTCAAATCCAAAGATTGCGAGGAATGTTACTCTGCGAAGAGTAACGTTTATGAAAAAATTCAAAGATTGCTCGAAGAGGAAATAGAAGAAAAACAGCCGGACAGAGATAAAAGCTTTTTCCGACCAATGAGTTATCCAGTAGACAGGGATGCAGAAATACAAATCCCAAACTTGAACGAAAGAATTCAAATGCTTCCTGAAAACTTGAGAGAACTTGTGCAGAAGAATCTCGAGCAGTTGCGAGCGAATGATCGTTAAAAGAGACATTTAATTGATGAATCAACTAGTCGGCGTCATTCCAAAGAGTTTTTATACCGATAAATTTTAAGAGCACATACACTTACAATACATGCGTATCTTGCAAATAAAAAAGGCATTATTTATGAATTGTTAAACATCATGGTTGTTTTTTTCTTTATTGTCTCCGTGACGTCGTCCTATTTACATACACAAGCTCTTAATTGCTAAGTCATTAAAAAACACAACTGATATAAATAACGCATTCGTTTCGTATAAATAAAAAAAAAGAGTCTATGTACACTTTGCTTGCGTTAGCGCAATTATCGAAGATTAGCCTTGATCCAATCGACGTATTCGGACACACGAGTGTAGACGCCAGGATAACCGGGTTCACCACATTTGTTACCAAACGATACAATGCCAATTTGCGTCCAGCGATTTTCCACGCGAAGCATTAAGGGTCCACCAGAATCACCTTGACAAGCGTCTTTACCACCTTGGCTGTATCCAGCGCACAGGAAATTTGAGGTGATCGGTTGGAAATAAGCTTGATTGCAATCGTCGTTACGCCACACGGGTAGCACTGCTTGGCGTTGGACTGTGCTTTCTTTACCACCTGTCAAACATTAGTATTCGATACGTTCGGTTAACGTTGAAAATCAAATCTTTCGTTTCAACTACTACACGTGACACTTGTAGGATTTTGGTAATGTTATTACGATTGGCTTACCGTAATAGGTAGTACCCCATCCGACAACAGTCGGCCTGGCACCAGCGAATGCCTCACCCTTATGTCGCAGTTGCGGTAAACAAATTGGTATAACGTAAGGTGTCCTTCTAACTGATCGATCAAGCTCCAAAATCGCAATGTCGTTATAGAATCCAACGCGCGAAAACTTGTTGTGTGCATGAATTTCTTTGACCGAGTAAGTTTCAGGAGTCGACGGCTCGTCGTCGTTCTCGAGGTCAATGTCACCTAGTCGAACCGTGAACTGTCTGGCTAAAAATCTATAGGACAATCAATTTAGGCGTTAATATCGTTGTACAACTATTCAACGAGTCACTTTGTGGTCAGCAAACCATGCATTTCCTTCGAGAACGCGTTCAAGCAAAAGAAAGAGCAAAACTTTCCACTGTCAATCGTCAAAGTCTATTTGTCGATAATATACTTACGGTCGTTGCCTCTGATCTCTAGTACAATGAGCAGCGGTGAGAATATGTCGACTGCTAATCAACGAGCCACCACACCAGAACTCGGTACGTCTCGATCCATGAAGAAATATTGCGGCCATCCACGGCCAGCGACCCGGCAATGCTTCCTCGCCACCTACAACTCGATACTTGCCTGCGTTTCTCACTCCACATTCTGTGTATCCATTGTGGTTTGTACGAAAAGAAGAACACTTATACGTCATTTGATAAGAAACAAAGAAGGATTTAGAAAGTAAAACAAAGAGATGTGTACCGTCGTCGTCGATGAGATTATTGTCGATCGACTCGAAGCCATTACCCGTCGAATTGTTACCTAGTAAATCAGTTGGATCTGGAGGTGGTGGTCTTCGTGTTGTTGTCGTCGTTGGTACTGGGAACAAGGGAATCGGCCTGGGGGTTGGTTTTATCGTTGGTTTTGGCGTTGGTTTCTGCGTTGGTTTCTGCGTTACGCTGAAATTAACATAATTGTTGCGTTGATTGACCGTAGAATTCCCACAATAATTTTCCTAATAATAGAATTGAAATACCTTATAACTGTCGGCGGTACAATAGGGGCAATCACTTTTTCAACAGGACAGCAAACTCCAGGTACGAAGAGGCTTTTAAAGCAAATTGATTGTCTCAACTTGGTCAGATCCAATAACAATTGTGGACAATTGCTTAGATCTTGACATTTACCAGGACCACCTTCGGCAGTTGTACAAGTTGGCGGTGCTTCGTTACTTGCTTTCGGATCGCGATCCAATACTTCAACGACGTTACTCGATGCTTCGGATAAAACGACTTCTGTCGTGGTTTCTGGTTCGTCGGTTATTGTCGTTGTCGCCATCGTCGTCGTCGTCGTAGTTGGCGCTTCGGTTGTCGTCGTCGTAGTTGTGGTAGTGGTAGTTGTGCTGGTGGTTGTAGTAGTTGACGTTGTTTGTGGTGGTGGTGAGATCACAGAAGATGTAGTTTGCGAAAGAAGGGGTGCTGACGAGATTGGAACTAGCGGTGACGAGTTCACGGGTCTGTCAAATCGACGTGAAAAGGAGAGAAAGAGAGAGAGAGAGAGAGAGAGAGAAAGGGAGATAATTAACGATAAACGTTTGGTCTTTGATGATATTCGTTAAAACTCACCTTAAAGGCAGGGTAACACCGCGCACTAATGGAGCAATGCTATCGGTAACGTTTCTGCCTAAAATATTCTTGGAAATGGTGTAGATCGCCGAGGGTAGTTCCTTTGGTGGATCCGACGATTCGACACCTCTTGTCATGTTAACAATAAAATTACCAACGGTGTTTAAAGCACCTAAAGTCTCGGTTATAGCAGCGAGTGGATCGCTACGTTCGGGTGGTGGTTGATGATTTTCTTGCACGCGAACTAATTGCAAATGTGGACGCGGTGCTGGTGGTCGAGTATCGCGACGCTGTACAGGTCTAGTACGAATTGGAATTTCTGATTCGGACCAACGACGTATCGGTCCATAAGCTGCAGACATCGGCACGTATCCTGATGGTGGCGATAGCGATAACGGTGGTCGTGGCCCATAGTTGAACGATACTGGAGCTGTTGTGTGATTTTGTATTGAGAATGTGTAAAAGTTGAGCGATCACTGCTATCGTCATACGTTACGTCAATTGAAACTCGACGTATACACGGGCATTATGAACATTTTAGAAAGCTATGATTACATGCATTGTTGAAGGTAGCGTTCTCTATTTTATGCAAAACCTTGCTCATTCGCGTTACTACGCGGTAATTAGTTAATTTTCATTTTGGTACGACGAACTTGGGCGAGAGAAAGAAAAAGCGAAGACGCGTAATAGAATAATTGGCGTTACTTCAATCTCTTGTAATTATCCGAATTCCAATCAGTTCGTGCAATGTTAAGTTTTTATACAACGTTCTACTTTGGTTTTCTATCGAAAGCAACTAGGTGCCATTGATAATGACGTGCGATTACAAAGCCTCGTGTACTACGTACACGAGGGAAAAAAAAGCAAGACTTACGTTGATTGCGAATTTGTAAATGTTCTTCGGTATAGGCCAAGCCACCAGCAATCAGGCTCGATATTAAATATAATTCTGCAAATCAAAAATAATGATCGATAATACAACGTTGGCAGCCCATATTTTTAGAAAAAGATACAAGTAAACAGACATACACGAGAGAGAGAGAGAGAGAGAGAAGTTAAAATATCAAAAAAGCGCCTAATCTTACGTTTTCTACCACAAGGTGAAAGCACGATATTATAAACATTACCGCGAGCATGCGAAGCGTGGTTCGACGATGGATGACAAAATAAAATCTGTAATTCGTCGTTAAATTGTGAAAATAACCACACGCATTGATTAGAAATCTATTAGAAGCTACATAATTACCCGTCGTTACATTTTCTTTGCTTGACTAAAAGTGTACACGCGAGATTTGCCTAAAGTGCACTTTGAGATATAATCGCTGAGCTAAAGAGCTTTCACTTTTTTTTTCAAATCGAAAGGTGACGGCTATTATAAAAAATCAATGTCAATTACGAAGAGAAAAGAAATTAACGTTTACGAAATTTCTCCTTGTTTATGACACTGTGCGCTTTTTTACGATTGAATCCAAGTTAAAAGCGCTCTAAATTTATATTTAACTGCTTTTGAAGATATACGATTAAGAAGCTGCTTTCTATGCGTCAACGCAGCATGTAAACAAGTTTTGAAACCTCGCGTGCTTTGCCTGGAAACGTCCTTATTTTTTTACGTTCGAATTGGATCAGAGTTGCGTTTTTTATCGGATTTTGTAAGTCAACCTGTACCTATGTATTCGATAAGTAAGTCGGCTTAAAGTTGCGATAACGAATACGAAACTAAGCAAATGACTAAACATTTACTTTGATATTTTCGAATGAAGCTCAAGGTAGACATAATAAAAAGAAGACGATTGTACGCCGATATGACACCGTGAAGATTTGGTGACCTACACACTACGTTCGTCTGGCGTCTTACGAAACAAATTTTTATCTATGACACAATTGTCTAACAACTCGTAATTGGAGCTTTTAGACTAGGCCACTGAGTAAATAAAAGGAATTTCGTTCGAACCGTTAACGATCTCAAGTAAAAATACACGCTTTTTATTGATTACTTAAAAGAACGATCCAACAACTTTGATCAACCAGGCACGATTCGCCCAACGCGTGCAAAACATCCTTCAAAACCATAGGTCGATCGTTCAATTCTCACAACTATTACGAAATGCAACCCATTGACGTAAAAAGCGGTGCTCGGAATCCGGTGAAAACCCATTGACGTATGTATCATCACGGATATACGCACGAAGACCTCTTCTCTTTAATTTTCACGACTACCAATATTCTTACATAACCGACGCGTTTGTCAATGCGGATCAGGTTTGGGGCTTTCCCCCCTATGTATACCATGAAAAAAAAATGACGCGGAGTCTGCGGTTTGCGTAGTTTCTCTCATTTAAATTTTTCGCGCGTAGCAACGTACTTTCGTGCGTACGACAAGAAATTAAGACAAGAGAGAAATATTACGAAAACTAACGACGACTCGACGTTTTTATTTACAGCGTGTAGACGTTAATAAGAAACGTTTCGAGGCTAATTCGCAAAGTGCTTTGTTTGCGCGATACGTTAGATTTACTTTGGTCGATAAAAAAATTTCACGATGCGTTTCTTTTGTCAAGTAGCTATGGTGCAATCCATCGCAGAAATGCTAGTAAAATCTTACGAGCATAATTCGTTATGATCTTAGAAATTCGTCTCGTTTCTAAATGTATTTTTCGAATGAAGCTGTCGTTCGAGAAAAAGTCGTTTGAACGCGAGTAGTTCCAGCGTACGTCAACCAAATGAAAATCTCCAAATGGAAAGCGTATTATCCAACGACAAAATTTCACCTCTCGGACGAAAAGTCACCGTGAATGAAAAATAAAGAAAACGAAAAAGTAGAAGAAAAAGTCAAGTGCATACGTATAATATATAATCAGCTGATATATGAAGTAATCGCGAGCAATGGGAGATCCGGATACGAAACGGAAACTTCCGATAAATTACGAGAACAGAATTTTTTGGTATGCGAGCGAGCGAGCAAACGCTCGAGGTTGTAAGTTAGTGGTCGCTTCATCGACGGTGAAAGTCCAAAACCTCATCGAGAAAGTGTGCCTTTCTTCCACTCACTGATTCATCGGCGATACGTCGTATATACACAAGCGCAAAGAAAAAAAAGACTTAGAAACTTATCGCGAATACGCGCACAGCTTCATTAAGTCTCTGTACCATACGTGATGTACGTGTATTTGTTGCCTCGTCGAGAGAACCTTTTGCGTCAAGTTTTATAATACTTGACATACTTTTTTGCGGTGACAATGGTGCTCTAAAAACCGACGTCAAACACGTATGTAGAAACTTCGATTCGGAGTTATGCGCGTCATTTTTTTTTTGAAAACGTAATTTTGGGTCAGATTAGTCACGGTGAATTAAGGTTGGCGCCATTCTTTTTTTCCTTATGACGTTAATGGGCGACTATAACGAGTTTGTTTCTTTATCTCATTGGTTCCTTTCTATACAAAATACAACAAAACGCACAAAAGTAACAGTGAAAGTTATTAAATCTCCAGTGGGAAGAGTTGAACGGGACCGTTGAATATTATTTGAATTAACGTCAATTTCTTTAAAGGATGATGCGTGTCGTTTACTAATTATTTCAAATTGCCAAATAATTCGCGACAGTTAGAATTTGCTTAAACCGTCGATAATAAACGATCTATCGAAAATAAATTGGAGATAACGGTGTCTACGAAAGTTGTATAGCTGCATCGAAGCTCCAAGTAAAACGCTTTAGATAAAAAATATTGATAAAAATACCGGTGACGAACAATGTTCTTGTCCTACTCGTATAAGTTTCTTTCTTTTTCTCTCTCTTTTTACACGTTGGTTGCACTTAGCACTCGAGCTTATGTGTTTTTACCGCATATATGTATCCAGGATCTATGCAAATATCACTCAAAGAGATTTCACCTCCGTTTCGTTCTCCCCCCCCCCCCTCTCTCTCTCTATCTCTCTACGTCGTTTTAAAAGTGTTTTCTTGTCTCGCGATCTTACGATATCGTCAAAAACCCTTTGTAGACACAACTAAAAAGGAAGCGCCGTTTTTGATCTTGTTCTCGTTGTTGCAATTATTTTTTTCGAGGCAAAGACTTAAACCGGCTTCGGCGTCTTAATTTGTTGTATATGTATACATCAACGTGAAAGCGCATACTCCTTTTTTTATTCTTAATTTGACAACAAAGATCCGCTTTTACTATTGGCTGGAAAAACACCACGACACGGGATTATTACAGTCTCATCGGTTGGTTACATGAAATATTACACATCCGTTAGGAGTATGTTAATTACCGGCTTTCTCGAATGATTCTCGATGTTGTATTTTCTTTGCTATGGTTGAGATGTTCCATTCTGTACAATAGAAACGTACGTGGAAAGCCCTTTCTATATTTTCCCTTCACTGAGCTCATACATACATTTGTATTTTCGCGGAACCATTGTGAAACTCTTCGCCAAGATCTACTTTAATTTTCCCAAACACTGTATCTAGGCTTTCAAAGCAGCACGTTGCTTGCTTATTTCGTCTAGAATTACAAAGATCTATCGTAAAACACCGTGATACTGTAAATTTGGTCTCTATAAACTCGTTTTTATTCGTTGTAATTGTTGTTTTTGTTGTAAAACGACAAATTTGATAAACTTGCAACAATCGATTTGTAAATTGACAAAAGTGATAAAACTTTCTCGATATCGCAATACTTTTGTTAACGAATGTTAATGTGAGCATAAATTTCTCTAGCCACACACACACACACACGAGAGTATCTTCTTGACTAATATATAGTATTTCTTGCAACACTTTCAAATTTTATGTCTTAGTGGGATATGTAATTTTAGAAACTCGATAGACATCTCCAACGATCGATTACGCGTATCACGAAGCACTTCGTTATCCAAGAGATCACTCAAACGATCAATGTCTTTTAAATCATTCAAGTGCGAATAATTTACGTTACGGAAGAAGAAGAAGAACAAAAAGAAAAAAGATACATCTGGCGCCGATCGCTCCAATTTCTTTTCTTATTGTTTCAAGCGCACTGGTAACCCAGATACGAATTAACGCAAAGCGAATAGCACGTGTAGTTTTTTGTTTTTTTTTTTATTTCACGGAGGACTCACAATAATATATATATACAGAGTTGCAGCATCTTCCATTACAGTTGCATTTGCGGTTCTTTTAATGGATTTCGTGGCACCACAAGATGCCTTTGTTTTTTTTGTTTTTTTGCACGATAACGGTATCCTCATGCCGGTGTGAGATTAACGCGCGCATACAATCTCTACGCTGTACGGAAAAAAGATTGCAACTGTATATTTTGAAAGCTCGTTGCTGTAACGAAGTATCGCGAGGAGGAATAGATCGTCTTGTTAAAAAATCCGATTTTGTACGCGCTATGTACGTTAAGCTTGCTATACGCTTACGGTAGTTCGCGCTAACAATTGACTCTTGCAGCCGATCTCATCCGCGGTATTTTCAATCAACGAAAATGATCACGTACTGTTCTCATCGATCAATTTTCAGCGAAAAATGCAACGCTCTCACTCGACAGCTACGTCGACAAATAAAAATCCTCGCTCGACAAAAGCTCCGTTTACGCTCTGGTATGTATTTTTGAAATTAAAAAAAAACGTGAAAAAATCGAACGAATAAAATGGTAAAAAAGTCGGCAAATTTGAACTCACCGATAAAAAGCTTAACGGATAACAACATGATGGTACGATGCATCGAAGAAAAACCGAAAAAACTGTAATTGCGATATCTCCGATAGCACTTTATAAGTAGTTTCACGCTGGTTGCCGTTTGGGTGTTTTCACCTCACTGTGTACACGCGCACTCATATCATGATCTCGAGCCTGCCAGCCACAGCACCCACGTTGAAAAAAAAGAACTTGCGCCGATCTTGAATGTACTCTGCGGAAGTCGCGCGCTCTTCGCGACGACGATCCCGACTGGCCGTGAAAAGACCTCGACACACTTGTATCTCTCTCACTCTTTCTTCGACAGCGTTGCTAAAAGCACGGCATCCCCGTGCTACTACCACAAGGGAAAGTGCTCGCCCCCACTTTTCTCGTACGATATTACCCAGTGGTAAGGCAGCGCTATACACGTATGTACGCACACGCACACACATGTACACACTTTGTCCGCATTCCGAATTGGCCCATATTTCGATACACCTTCTCTCGGCGCGCGACTACGACGTACACACGTGAAAGATTAACGATACAGATATACGGATTTTCGGCAAAAGTAAAAGTTTGTACATGCGTTATTGTGCAGCGCGCTCTCGCACTCTCTGCTCTGTGTTTATCTTTTATTTCTCGCGTAGTGGGAGACGTAGGAAATCGGAGGTGTGCATTTCTTGGTTGTTTTTGTTTTTCTGGGACAACGACGAAAGGAACGCAATTAAAGCAGGCTACTTTGTAGCTTCAACGGAAATATAACGATTGTTTCGAAGGAGAACAACGCGAATCAAACGATCGTGTCAGATGCAGTTTTGAATAGCTGCCGTGGTGAATTATCGAATGCTTCGAGGAACAATTATAAAGTAAGAGCAAGAAAGAGAGTTGATGGCGGATTAATTAAATAGCTGATAAGGCTTGCTTTATTATCAATAAATCTTTATTAATTACGAAGCATAATTCATGCTACATTTAAGTCTGCGCTCACACTTGATATTCATACTTTTCTCAATTTGTTATAATTATTAGTACGCAAATTTAAATTCAATACAATGGTCATGTTATTCATAGATGGCTAACGTGAGTTCTTATACTTGGATAAAAAATACATACCAAAATGTATGCAAGTTCAACGTAGTGTAGATCGTAGATCAAAACAATGTGCGAGGATTCGAACAAAAATTTATATTTCTTCGTGATAATAATGGTATGTTAAAATATACACATTAAACAGAATCAAAATAGACATTTGATTTTGAATCTTGTTTTCTTTTTTGTACAGTACAAAACAATATCCCATTGTATACTTTACTTTCATGTAAATAAACAAGTAATAACGTAAATTATATGACTTTACGACGTTATTCGCCGCTTCCATCGAACGTAAAATTACAAAAAAGTAATATCGAAAGTCTTTCGGTACAAAAATTCACTTTAAGTTTTCTCAAACTTAAGTATTCTTAGTTTATTCCATTATCGTACAACCGTTTAAAAATACCTGCAGGTACTTTTTTCTCATCTCACGTTATAAAAGCCACTGCCAATACACTAGTGTAAAGTGCTTTAAGGATCTTCAGACATAAAAGATCTCCATTTAATATTTTCTCACGTTCTGCATTGAACCTTTGTACGAGTCGAACCTTTCGTATGGGCCATTGTTTCCTTGCGACATTCCGTATTGTGGTCCACCTTGGTACATTTGAGATCTGGGATGACCACCGCCCATATTGTTGCCCATGTTTGAATTGTTCCATCGTGGATTGGAGGGTCTGAAATGTCGTTAAAATTAATCTAATAAATATTACAAGCGCACACGTTTAAAAATGACTTCACGATAGAAGCAAGAAATTTACCTTGTGTCTGACGATCTGCTGTTCCATCCAGTTTGTTCGTTACGATTGTGGGTTGGATTGTACGGTTTTGACGGAGGACCCGAATGCCAACCCGTGGGTCTGTTCTCAACATATCGATTATCACCTGAAAGAGAGTACAGTTCGTTAAAGATCGATACGAATATCGAGAGTAACATCGTTTATCAAACACAAAATACACACGAGGATTGGGTTTTGTATTTTCATAACGGTTGTGTGCCTCTCGAGAGCTTCTGTGACTATCATCCGGTCTGTGAACTTCACGTTCGCGTTGGAAAGTAGAAGGTCGTTCGTACCTTGAAATCAAAGTCAACTTTACACAATTGCACTATTAACTATTATCTATTTGCGTAAAATGAGAAAAGATAGGGTTGTACCTTTCTTTGGGTGGACGATGGTCCATTTCGTTATGATTTGGTCGAGCATCTCGACGCACGACAACGTCCCTGCCACCACCTCTAGGAACGTCTGCGTAATCGTCTCTGGCATTTCTCGAGGGTGCAAAATCAGGACGAGGTTTGAAATTTTTCTGTACAGGAATATCCTTGGACCTCGAGTCAAATCTCGAAGGTGGTGGACTATGTCTACGACTGGATGTATGATCAGTAGCAATCCTTTTGCGTTCGGGTTCATAGTTGTCCCTTGCTTCCCGTCGCTCGCCTGTTGGTCTTTTGAAACCAGTTTGTACGGGTGGTGCTCCTCCCCGGCGTGTTTCTCCTTGACGCATCTGCAGTCTTTTTAATTCCAATCTCTCACGTTCCAACTTCTCTCTTTCGACCTCAAGACTGTCTTTCTTATCGCTTATCTGTCTTTCACGCTCGAGACGTAGAAGTTCTGCTTTTTCTTGTTCGATACGTTCACGTTCCATGCGCAACTTCTCACGTTCACGTTCGAGGCGTGCAGCTTCGCGTTCAATAGCACGTTGACGCTCGACGTCTTCGCGCCTACGTCTCTTTTCCTCGCGTACAACGCGCTCCTTCTCACGAAGTCTTTGCCTCTCACGCTCCTCCTGCAAAGTCACATGAGTTTAAGTAATCTAGTTGGAGTGGTCGACCGACGATAACGAGCAAAACAAAATAGAAAAAACATATACTTTGATTTTAGCAAAAGACAGTACGTTATCTCGACTGCGATTGCGGTCGCGACTCTTCGATCTCGAGCCCTTCCTATCCCAAGAGCGTTTCTTGTCCTCGCTTCTGCCACGCTCGCGATCGGATCTTCTTCCAGAAGACTTGTTCGAGCGAGTATCGCAGTCTTTTAGAGATCCATCGTCCTTGTTTTCGCTTGTTTCACGCTTTTCTCTGTCGTTTGAATCGTCGGCAGATTTGTCGATAGCATCGTGTGAAGATTCGTCGTCTTTTTTATCCTCCTGATTTTTCTCCGATTCTTTGTCTTTGGACTCGGATTCCTTTGATTTCTCTTTATCCTCGGGCTTGTCGGTCTTTGCTGCTGGCTCACGCTTACGATTATGAGCTTGTGCGTCACCTTTAGCCTGTTTTTTATTTTATAGAAAACAAACGCGGGATTAGTCGAAAGCTATTTTGTGGTTTTATACGAAAGAAAGTAGATGTGTATTGGGTTATTTCTTGAATATTAATACAAGAAACACTACACCTTCTCCACTGAGATTACTCGTCCGTGAAGTTCAGTTCTGTGCAAATGTTGAATGCACTTCTCGGCGTCGTCACTTGTAGACATGGTGACATAGCCGTAACATCTAGCTCCTGGAGTTTTTGCATTGGTAACAACCTTAGCACCAATAACTTTTCCATACTTGGAAAATATAGATTTCAAGTCGGTGGCACGAGTAGTCGACGACAGACCGGATACCCATAGATTTCTACTGGTAGCAGTGGACGCTGAAATACCTTTATCTGAAATAACGGATATGAGGAATAATTCAAACGATGCGAGATACTACTGCTAGGTACGTTGATGAGCGTTACGTACCTTTGTCGTCTTTTTTTTGACCTTTTCCAGAGGCGTCGCTACTGAAAATAACAGATAGATAATGAGTAAAATTCTAATAGGCAAGCTTAAGATTGAAGGATAAGAATGAAATTCACTAATAATAATAATAGTCGAGGCAAATAATCATCTCTGTAATTATGTTAAGAGCATATAAATTTGGCTAGCAATTCTCGGAAACGATTAATGTCCACAGTACTGCGTATAATCTTGTCACTATTAACATCACACTTTTCAGGTTCATTCGTAGCAAATCAACACAATATATCGTCCATAATAAATCTTCTTATATCACATCCTTGATTATTGTACATGACACAGCTTCAATCTTCTTCTATCTCAATTTCACACTTTTTCCGCGTCCTTATCATATCTGCGCAACGTAAAAAACGCACGACGACGCGTTTCAACATAAAATAGACAAAAAGCTTGTATATTCTCAAGATATTTTGTGTATCTTCTCTAATGTTGCGAAGAAGCAGAAATGCAAAATGAAGACGGCGCGTGATTTTTTTTTTTGACAACAAAAAATGACAAGTATAGGTATAACACATCCATGCACATGTAGCTTTGGTAAAAAATGTCAAGTGCTTTGAGAAAATAAAATCGAGATATACGTAGAGTCGCGCGTGTCGGTCGCACAGTGTTGCTAGCCAAGTTATTTCGTCCTTAACATAACTCGTCAGAGCTAAGAATTCAAGCCTGCGAGTGAGGAGTGCGCAAAGATTCTTGCTCCCGTCATATATTTAACATAGACAATTTGCTTCGAGTACTCATAAGTAAAATAGGGAATCAAAGTGAATCTTGCATGTGAATTGCGTGAGACAATGTGATTGAATCGTTGATCTCTGTCTCGCTCTCGCTCGCTCGCTCTCTCTCTCTCTCTCTCTCTCTCTCAGAAGCGTCGTCCAATATGTAATAATTATTCTCGCTCTCTCTCGCTCATCTCAATCTCGTCGTCAGGTAATCATCTGCTATCGTCAGCGTACAACCAACCTCTTGGTTCCATCGGACTCCTTGTTCGGCACAGCTGCACTCGTTGATGAAGTGGCTCCTTCCTTGTCGCTGCTGCTGGCAGCTATGTCCGCTCTGCCGCTCCCTTTAGAGTCTCCCTTCTTGTCGTCGATCTGGCTTTCTTCCGTTTTCTTCTTGGCGCCTCCATCTGCTGGGACAATCAAGGTTGCAAATCTCTCATCAATCTCTCTGGCTCTTTCTGATCTCTCACAGCGAGCTTTCTTGTGTGTGTGTTTTTTTTTATTTTTTTTATGTCAAGAAGAGAAACTAGAAAGGGGGGTAACCGGCATCGCGGCTCAGCTTAGTTGTTTGTTTTGTACGTATGAGGGAGGAGCGACAAGGTTATGTGGTTTATTTTTCTTCGATTTCACTAGCCCAAGGATTGTTGTAGGAATGATTGTAATTTTTGTAATATTTTTGAAGAAGCTTGGCTAGAAGGTTAATTAGTGACGTATCTGTGGCGATAAACTATTGTAAACGACGTTCAACATCCAACGACGCATCTATGCGGCAGGTCATAATTAAATAATGGCATTAGGAAATTGGTTTGGCTATTTGGTAACTAACTTAATTAAAAGACTAAACTCTTATATATGTCTACGTATTTCTGTTGCAGCAGAGTTTTTTTAGGTTGATACTCAATCAAGATTTCAGTGAAAAATCTCGTGCGTCGACGCCTTAGTAGTTGTTTACCTTCATCTACCCAGGATTGACAAAGCCATGGAATCCAAGCATCCTCAATTGATTGATTGGTTGCCTGTTTTCGATGATACTTCTCTTTCAAAATCCATTAAAATAGCCGATACGCGTCATTCTTGATGATTCCAATGGAGTATGGTCGAATATTTAGCCGTGACATTTATTTATTATTGCTAGCTTGCTAAGCTTTTTATTTATACGTATTGTTTTATTATGCTCTGCTGCAGCTTTCATTAATCGAGTATTTTTTAGTACGTAGGAACATTCTTTTGTTGCTACAAATACTCGTTCTTTTTCAAAGCTGAAAATAAAACTTTTATATTTCAGAGACTTACCGTTCGGCTTTGTAGTGGGCTCCAGCTAAAACCAATAAAAATAAATTGTTATACAAGTTTAACGAATAAATAACAAAAAGAATAATGTATAACATTATTCATACCTCATCAGCCAGAAGACTCTCCAACTGTTCATCTTCTCCAATGGTCAAGTTGATGGAATCTTCATTGTCGATACCATTTGCTTCAATAGCAGAAATATTGCTAGATTCTTCTGAATGAAAGTAAGCTTTTTTATCTGGTTCTTCATTTTTCTCAACAACAGTTTCTTCTGCTTCTGTTTCCTGCTCTGGTTCTTGTTCCATCTCTTGTTCTTGTTCTTGTTCTTGTTCTTGTTCTTGCTCTTGTTCTTGTTCAGGTTCTGCTTCAGGTTCTGGCTCTTGTTGCTGCTTTGTCTCTGGTTCCAGCTGCAGTTCAGCTTCATGCTCAGATTCGTGACCTTCCTGTAAAATATAAGGCAATTAATACAATTGAAAACTTAATAAAAATAAAAAAAGTGGTTTCAAAAATAAAACTTGGCAAACCATGTCCAAATCTTCTGGGCGAGCATTAATGCTTATTTCTGGTTCTTCAAGATTGCTTGTGTTACTTGACTCATTATGATCTATAACACTCTGATCTTTTTTACTTGGACTATCAAAGTCATTGCTTAATTCTTCCTTTTGAATTTCAGTTTCTACTGGTTCTTCAACTACAATTGGAGTTTCAACTGGTTTCTTTGGTGGAAGAACTTTACTATGTCCACCGCCAGGAACTATTAAAATTTCATCTGGATTGTTGCCCTCTTCTCTAATAGCCTACAAAGTTATTCAATGGAGCGTTATTTAGTGATGGCAAATAAAGTAACAAGAATGGATAGTACAATGACAGAGGGGATACCAACAAAAGTACGGTTAAGTATTGACATCTGCATATACACGTCAATACGCCCACGCATAATCGACTAACCGCTGTAAAAAGAGCATACGCACCTTAGAAAGTCTTTCGAGTAAAGCTGCTTTGTTTCCAGTTTTGTCAAGACCCCGTCGTTCCAATTCTGTCTTCAAGTCAATAACCCGCAGCTCGGTCAACTTTTTCCCTTCGGCTTCGGCCATCTTTGCTGATAAAGGTTAATTTAATTGGAAGACGATACGCCCTTTCAATTCTTTCTCTCCCTTTTTGTCACTGTGCACTTATACTACAGTGGAATAATTTCACAAGCTTAAACGTAACGCTAATTAAGATGCTAAAATGTCCAAGAAAATGTTGGTTAGCATCACAACGAGGGACAATTAAATTATTCGCAACGCAAATCCCCGCATTCAACGCGCACGACTTGCAGGTTTTGCAACGACGATTAACGGAAGTGTCTGACTAGTGGCGTGGCTTTTCGATGATAGAACCCGTTAAAAAGCGGGAAATTTAAAAACTATCAACAAAATAACATTTGAAATTTGGTTTTTGTAAAGTAATTTGTTCCCGTTAAAGTCAACATCGATTTCTGTAGGTCAAGAACAAACAGGTGTAATTACCGCAATACGATAATTGCTATTAAATAACGAAAAAACGTGATTTCGACAAATACATTATTCAGTTCTACTTTACCTACGGAAAGCTACGATAATTACGAAACACAATGCAATCAATGTCAAGGCCGCGGAAATCAAGCGACGGCCAAATACCAAATTCATTATTAAAAACGACCAAAGCATACACAAAACTGCCTATAGACATTGCTTGCAATCATTGTATCAACCTGTTCCGCGATTTTTCGAATGAATATTCAAATTATTAAAGAAAATGGCGCTACC
The DNA here is from genome assembly GCA_030064505.1 of Chouioia cunea. Classification (NCBI taxonomy): domain Eukaryota; kingdom Metazoa; phylum Arthropoda; class Insecta; order Hymenoptera; family Eulophidae; genus Chouioia; species Chouioia cunea. The sequence continues at coordinate 38,072,122 of JAOPFQ010000001.1, read as the reverse complement.
ATATTTGGTCGGTCGCCGGACTCAAAGTAGTCACTGACTCACTTGTTTGATTATCAAACTGAGCTTTCGCTTACAAACATAAAGAATATTTCTTTTCAAACTCACGATGAAAAATCATCATAGATTTTTTACGTGGCTAATCTGACTATTGGAAACGTATTTCATGTACAATATATTCGACAAGAAGTTAGTTGGATATAGTTAGTACAGCGCCATACTGTACCCGCATTGGGGGGCAGAACAAAGCTGCAGTGCCGGCTATCTTCCGGACCTCATTGATTTTGCGGCGTACATCCCGCCACATCGCGCTTATTTCGTACGCACACGACGCTTCCAGCTCGCTATAAGAGAGGCGCCTTTACAGTATAATCTTCCGTTGAAAATACATTCTACGACTACACGTGAGTATTCGTGCTAAACAAGCGATTGTTGATCAGAATCGTCTACTTGTTGATTTTTATTGTAATTTGGAGCAAACGAGATCAGAATTACTTGCTCATAGTGCCACACTCCGTCCATTTTGAAACGCCTTCGATTTTTACACTTTGCTTTCGCTATATATTTTCTAATTTCGGAGTGAAACAAGTATAAAACTAAATATACGTCGTATCATTGAGTTTTGTGGTACGAGCTTTTGTTTTGGTAGTTTTCCTTCGAATATTTTACTTTGGTGAACAAGCGTGGTGGTTAAGCTTTCACGCTTGAGCGATATTGTTAGAAATTGCTAATTTTTTGCTATTTATACAAGCTTTTTCACAGTAAATTAACGATTAAATGATATGTGAACAATTGTTCTCAAACGAACAATAGCATTGGGTATTAAGCAAGTTTAGTTCTACCCAATATGTATGTAAATCTCGTAAATTTTGAATAATATGAATAATTAATTTATTCTTGTTGACTTATGAATATGTCATAACAATTTACAGTACCACTCACTATACTTTAACCACGTGACGAATATTTAATTACAAAAATTTCTTATCGCTCATATATAATTTGAATTTGCTCTAAAACAAATTTTTGTTGAATTTTAGATAATTAGCGCAGGGATATTAGAGCTATTTTTAATAGGCATAGTCTGCAGTAAAAGTTGATATTTGTAGATTTATGAATGTATTTCAAAAAGTAAGAAAATATCTGGGTAAACAATAAAAAATGTCAATACACTGTTGACAATTGAACAAATTTCTAACACGTTAACATTTCTTTAATGCAGGCAGCAAACATGACTCCAGATGGTTACGCAAGGGTGTATGTAGGAGGCTTGAACGAGAGCATCAGGAAGGAGGATCTGCAGATGCAATTTGAGAAGTTTGGCAAACTGAATAAAGTGTGGGTTGCATTCAACCCACCAGGTTTTGCTTTCATAGAATATTTCAACATGGACGAGGCTGAGATGGCCTGCAGCAATATGAACGGCACAGATCTAATGGGTGCAAAGTTACGCGTGGAGATATCGCGAGGTCGTGGTCGTGGGGGTAGGGGTGGAGGCAGAGGTCGCGGGGGTGGTGGCCGTGGCGGAGGCGGCGGTGGTGGTGGTTTCCGCAGTGGCGGAGGAGGGTATGGTTCAAGGGGTGGTGGTGGCGGTTATGACCAAGGAGGCGGCGGTGGCAGTTACTATTCAGGCAGAGGTGGCGGTAATAACGGACGTTACGGCGGTGGGCCTGGCGGTGGCCGGATGCGCGACAATTACGCCGGAGAAGCCGGCGCTGGCACAGGATATAATCAAGAAGCCGGCAACGACTACTATAACAAGGACACCGGCTCATCGAGGTACCGCAGTCGCTCGCCAGCTGGACGTAACAGGTACTCACCATGATGCCTCATTCCAGGGTTATAAATATGTCTCAGCTCTATATATGATCTCTTTTGACATATCTCTCACACCCACATATCCTCTCAACCCTTCTACCATCGCTTCTGTTGTATGCCTTCGTCCAATACCTACGAATTCACTTGGTCTGGTAGAGGACTCAGAAGACTATCTCATAGTTATTTATACCACTTGTTGCTCTAACGTACTATGTAGACACTTATGTTTTTGATACGTATGCGTGCTGATCGTAAGGGTTTCCATTGTGTTCATTGCAATTACTAGTCTTCTTCCATTCTAGTCAATTCTTGATACATACTTGAGCTTTCAAAGAAGCCTATACTTTCTATAAAAACTTCGTTGTTGATCTTCGTTGTTAAAATTAATTTTAAATGACAATTTTTTATATAAAAAAATCTACGTTGTTACAAGTTGCAACCAAACTTGAGTATCTTCGTTGACGAGTTGCAACACAGTGCCTTCGTTGTTAAAAAAGAATTTATATGATAGGGAACCCACAATAATCGTGACGGCAAGTGTACTCCATTTGTCTAATGCATGCTCAGTAAAAGATTTATATATATATGTATACATATATATATATAATTATATATTTTTTTCTAACGCTACTATATGAATGTTGGAGGACTCTCCAAACGAGAACTGGAGATGTCCGCCAAAAATTAAAATAAAAAACTTCTCGTCTGTAAGCAACCATAATATATGAGTAATCAGAAAATCTATTTTTGCGATTCCATGTTCACAGTCAACGTCATCTGCGCGAATGCATTTAATTGAATCTACGCTACGTTGCCATACCGAACTCTCACTGCGGGTCGACAGCTTTGCCCGCCTTCGACGACTACCATTCTGTCCAATCTACGCAGCGACGTGTACATAGTTTTTAAGAATCGATTGTAATTAGTGATATGGTTATTATAGTAACCTTTTTTTTTTTTTTTTTGGAAGCTATTTCAATTATTCCAATTCGATGCACATCAGGTCAACGTTTTTTTAGATGCTTTTTTACAATTAAATGTAACGATTGCGAAGACAAGAGTTAAGTATGAGGAAAACAAACTTGGAAAAAGACTGATTTTAATGATGAAAAGATAAAAAACATGAAGCTTTTTGCCGAGTAAGTTAAACGCTTGACTTCCATACGTAGAATTTTAAGGAATTCTTGAAGTATCCCATTATTTTACTATAATACTGATATTCACGATTATCAGGATTAGAGTTCCTGATTGATTAACTGAGATTTTTGTGTAACTTTAGGCTATAGTATTCAGCAGTAGAGTTTAACTCTTTTTGCTTTACTCATTCGCTCTTTTAGTTAGATGACATGCATTGATTGTTATATTGAAATTTTACAAAAAAAGGAGAAAAACACAAATTTGAAACTAATTTTGTACACTAAGTTTCTGGAACGAAAAATCGTGTGCGATCGAATCGTTTATGTTTTTGTAATACACGCATTTCCTTGGAAATACCAATTAAAATCAATGTCACTTTATATGTTTTGTAAACTATCTTAAATTGATTTTATATTAAAAAAACTTGCGCTCACTATTGCCTGCCACCCAGCCTGTCTGTCTGCCTGCCTGCCTGTCTGCCTGTCTGCCTAACTCCGTCATTTGTAAAAGAGTTTGAAAGAAATTAAAATTTCAGCCACTTCTACTATCAAACCAAAATATATTATAAAAAATACTTCAATTTGATAAAAAACATAATAAATTATTATCATTTAAAATAATTTTAACTAAATTTTCAACAAAATTTAAACTTGCACCCTCGCGTAAAAGTAATGATAAATTACTTTTCTCAAAAGTTGTAAACTGTAATCTCTTGTTTATATAAAATGAAGTCGACATTATTTTCACAATTCGTGCGTAAAATTTTTCAAAACACTGCGCTGTTGCCAATATTTACAAGTCACGTTATCACGTAAGTATTATACAAATATTCATTAAAAAACCAACACTAGTTCCATTCATTGGGGAACTATTATTTCTCCTTAATTTTGGCCAGCAAATTAGATCTTCTTTCTGTATTTTGAAAAAGAGCTCTAATTAGCTGTTTAACCTGATGCGGCGTGAACTCATTTGCCAGAGGACCTTTACCATCAGCCCAACTATTTTCAATTTCCTTCAAAGATGCTCCCAACAATTTTATCAGTTCCATCATCTTCCTCCATTTTTTGACATGATGCTCTATCAATGCAGGTTTCTGTTAATCATAAAATATATTAATTTCAGGTGATTTCAATTTTCAGCTATACTTTATTACAAATTACAAGAAAAAAAAAACAAATGTATAAAAAAAGAAAGCAATAAAATGAAGTTATGTTTTAACTTACTGGAAAAATGTATGGTATTCTTTTCACGACCATATCAAATAATGTCACCAATTCAGATGCAATGTCAGCTGGAATATCCTCTACGCTTGTTACTTTGGTACAAATGTCCTCAACCATATCATTGATAATACAACCAAGAGCTCTGCAATATACAGTGGTTGGTAAAATTTCTGCCCATACTGTTTTTAGAAGCTCTAATTGCCTTAGACACTGTCTTAGTGCTCGTTCTGTTGTAGCAGGTAATTGAGGCATTTGGCCGATGGAAGATAAACCTGGGACATATTTTTTTATTGTTAGATAACATTAAAAATTACTTGTATCTATATTAGTTTAATATGTACCTGATTCACGCAAAATTTCAAAAATCATATCTCTTTGATACTTCATCTGATTCAAAAAGTATTCAGAGCCAACTTGTCTGAGTAGTACTGCTTGATCAACATAAATTAAAGAAAAATTTTGTACCGTTGCTGATTTTAATGATTTGTACTTGTGTGCCAATGTTAATAGATGATGTGCTAGATACATGCAACTATTATGGAATAGAGCTGAAATATGTAATATTAGTATATTACTAGTTGTGTAATTACTGTTTTAATATCAAAAAAGAAAACTCACCAACTTGCTGAGGTATTGTTTCTAAAAATGATCTATGTATTTCTGGAGTTAAGGCTGCATACATTTCAAATATATTTCTAGTTGTATAAAAAAGTCTTAAAACATATTTATCAGATATATCGCATGCTTCTTGCAAAATGTCTTCTACCAATTGCAATATTTCATGTGCGCTTTTACTGCAATAAAAATTTATTTAAAAATAATTAACTATTAAATCAAAAGTAATTGTATTTTATAATGTCTACCTTATTTGGCATTCAGGTAGTTGAAAAGTGTATCTACTTAATTTTCTATCTATGTCTATTTCAAATGTATCCACAGAATTTGGATAATCTGGTAGTTTTTCTGGCTTGTAGCGAAAAGAATCATGTAGATCTTTTTTCATTATAGTTCGAGCCATATCTAACAGTTTTTCACACTTTTTATCAATGTATAAATCATCGATATTACTTGTGTATTTGGATAAAAATGTTTCACTCTTATCTACAAATTTGATTGAGATCAAATAATTTTGAAATTTTTCAATTTCAGAAACAATACGTTGAAATGTTACTAATTCTGATGTTGATGTTGGAATTATTTTAGAAATGCAATCATTGGTAAGATTATATGAAAATTCTTTAAACATTGAATCTGACATTTTAGCCATAAAATGTTCTTCATCTTTGATTAAAACGTCAAAATGTTCATACAAGTATTGAAAAAGTAATTTCAGATTATCCAAAACAGACTTATACGTTGGAGCTCTTTTCTTATTTAGAATTTCTACAGAAAATGTTGTACTTGTACACTCAACACGACAGTCACTGCGAATGATTGGATTTATGAAATATTGCAATAACTTGGAAGATAATGAGTCTATGTATTTTGTCAATTTATTCATATGATTCATTGCTTGAACGATATCTGCTAATTCGCTGAGTTCACAGTTCACATGTAAATAAATACTTATTTCATGCTCATCATTCCAACAAACTCTTTCTTGCCATAACGTTGCTACTTCTTCAATAAAATTATCATATACTCTATGATACTCGTCTTTTATAGCATTATAAATATATAATTGCTGAATATCTGAGCTTTCCTCAATGACAAGACTATGTAATTTTATTAAAGTTATTGCTGCTGCTGTGCATCTCTGTTCATCCACATCTTTATACTTTTCAATGGATTGAAAGCATTTATGTATTTTCAATAATTGATTGGACAATTGAAGGCTGTAATTGTATTCTTTCAACTCAAGTGATAAGCTTTGTAATTCTTTAGAAGATGAACATAATTTCATCTTTACCTACAAAATTGCAAAATGTAGAGTTTAGTGGAACAAATTTTATTAGTTAAAATTGAGATTTATAAGTTTACCTCATAATTAATTTTGTTTTGCAGCACTATCAACTTGTTAACGAGTTTTTCACTTTTATCAACCAACATTTCATCTGGTTTGAGGTATGGTTCAAGCTCAAGATATTTTTCTTTCATTAATTCATTGATGGTAGATTTCAATCTTGTTATTTCCTTTTTTATTGTTTGAATTTTTTCTGTTAGTTCAGCATTATCCTTCTCACCTAAGAATAAATAATTGCATTGTTATTAAAATCAAAAGAACCATCGAAACATATTTAAAAATTCGTGTTTACCTTGAGCAAATACTTCTCTTAAAAAAGATGACATTGTACTTAGTAGTAACCGTATATATGAACAAATATCAGTACAAATTAAAAATCACTCTTCAACTAACTTTAAAAAAAAATACCGTTTAGCCATTTGTTAATACAAAATCCGGTCGAAACAACGTTTTACAGCTGTTTTCGTGTATATACGTATTTGCATTTGCACATATCCTATCATACATATTATGACCACAGTAGCGCCATATAACCTCAAACATCTTACGGTCGAGCCGTCATCGAAAGTGCATCGACTAGTAATAGTAGTACATATATATTTATTATCAATAGTACTTAACTTTTGTGAAAATAATATTACCATGTCCATTTAATGCCATAAATTATACGGATGATTATGGATCGGTGCATCGTGAAAGGCTGTACAACTGGTTTATTTAATAACACAAAAAATAAGGAAACGCTTAATGGAAAACAAAATTTACTTTTTAAAGTGCCCAATGTGAGTTTACAAAACCAATTCTCATTCGAAATTAACTTGAATAAACGTCCTTTCTATACATGCATTTCCTTTTTGCTAAATAAGTGTACTTATTTGAAGTATTATTAAAGGTTCCTGGAATGTTAAATAAATGGCGTACAGCATTAGGTCAAATTATTGAACCCGGAGACAAAGTTTGTGAATTACACTTTAATAAAGATGATATTTTAAAAAACTTATCAACTTTTAGTAAACTTGAAGGTCAGAAAACTTTAACATTTAGGAAAAGAGTTTGCTTAAAACAAGGTGCCGTACCTATTGTAAGTGTTTCGTTATAAGTTAATTTTTCCATTGTAATTTTTGTGGTTTATTAAAATATCATGCAATTTTTGTAGCCAAAAGATCCTTTAGAGATTCCAAGGCCAATCTATAGTCAAAGAAAAGAACATGTATATTTTTCAGAAGATGATGATCAAAGTGATGATGTTGGTAATGAATCTATTACTCATTTATTGCAGTTAAGTAATGGGAAGTGTATAGAAGAATATGAAATAAATGAAGTTGATCAATATGTATTTAATGTAAATACTCATTTACTTAATTTTGATGTATCTCACATATCTCAATTCTTTAATTAATTTTCTAATGAATTTTAGCAACAATATAAAGTTGAGCAGGATACAAATGAAAATCAAAAAAGAAATAAATATGACAAAGCACATCGTTCTGAACCTAAGGTAAGAAGCTCTATTTAAAACTTTTATATTTTCTATACATCAAACATGTTTTTACGTGTATTGTAGGAAAGAGTTGAACAGAATATTATTCTAATATCAAGTGACGATGATGTTCCGAAGAAATCTCAGGGTGCAAAAGAGAAAATCATGGCCAACCGTATAAAAAATGGTGTACTTCCTGAAAGTGTTATTCAATCATCGAAACCAAAATATCGAATGCAAAACCTACACCAGAAGAGAAAGCTAAATCATAGTAATTCTATAAATAGTAAAGTTTCTAAAAGTGATGTAAGTTTAAAAAATATAATTTTTATATTTCTATTTATTATATAAACATGTATATTTATGAAAAATCACATTAATATCAAGATAAGTCCACATAAATCTAACGATCCCCTAGAGAAACCAATTAAATCTTTGTATTGATTAGATGTAAAAAGTTGTCTGAATTTATTATCAAAATGTGCTCTTTTTTTTTTGAACATACAGTCAATTATACTAAACGTAAAACTGTTTCAGCCTTCCGACCGCATAACTTGTTACGATGAGCTGAAGCTGTACGTAGAAAAAAGATGTGTAAGGCAGCAATGGTGTGTTAAAATTGAACAAAACAGTATTTTCTTTTATTACATTGACTTTCATCAGTCAAGAGTTAATTGTTGTTTAGAAGTAGCTCAAGATTTCACAGTTAATGTTAGTATTTTCAAAACTTTTCACAGTTACGTTTTTAAATAAGTAATGTATTAAAAAAATTTGTGTCAGGCCTATACAGCTGACAAAGTCATCGCGATATACGTAACGACTACAGGCGGTGTTAGCAGCATCAGTGAATTGGTTGAAATAATGAAAGTATTGGAAAAGAAAAAATGGTGCCTTGGTCCAGGGATACCGGGAGTAAAGTAAAAACAAAAATATATTTCTGAAAATTCGGCTTTAACGAATTTATTAATTGAGTAAGTTATTGCTTTCAGTCGGTCACTTGATTGCATTGGCGCGATGCCTGGCAAATCGGTGAGTGACAATTGTACGGCCTGCATAAAAGAAAAACTAAATTCCCTAACGCACACCAGAGAGCTTGCAAGCTGCCGAATAAAATTAGAGGAATCGAGACACAAATACGAATTGATGCGGAAAAAGCACCATTATGTAAACACACAGGTATTGAGCAGTAAAAATGATACGTTTCAAATGTTCAAATAATGATTTATTTTGATTTTCTATTTATTACAGTACGAAAAAGTAAAATCGGAAAACAAACTGTTAGAATACCAAGTGGATGAAGCAAAGAAAATGGCTGTGAACGAGGTTTTAAATAAGCTACCATTGTTACAGCAATGCGTAGTTCGATATATAATACACGCATCTTACACGACGAAAAGTTCATTACGCTACAATACTGCATGGATAAACGAGTGTCTTGTAATGAAAGCAATGAGTCCATCTTTATACGAATACTTGAGACAAAAAGAAATCTTACCGTTGCCGTGTCCCGAAACTCTGAAAAAACATAGGTTTAATGCCGCGCTTGCGGAAAAAGAAACAATGACGCCTATATCCGACGATTCAATTGATTATTCGAAATTACCCGAATCACCAGAGGTGCCTGAAGCTCCAGAAAAGACTGAATCTACAGCGGTCTGCATTAATCAGGAAATATCTGAATCAACACAGATACCTGTGTCGACTGAAATGTCTGAATCAACACAGATACCTGTTTCAACTGAAATCTCTGAATCGCTACAAATACCTGTGTCGACTGAAATGCCTGAATCAACAAATCCAGATGATTATGTTATAAATATTACTCCGGAAATTATTATTACCGAGGACGTTGCATACGAAGTTACCATTTGTACGGAATCAATTGAACAAGAACAATATTGTTAATTTCTATTGCTTTATCGTTTTTCTCGTGTTATTAGATTTATGAAGTAGCACTGTAAATATATCACCTCCGTATATATTTCTAATTTTTTAAGATAATTAGCGATGATCGTATTAAAGAGACTATTTATTATAAAAATTTAAATTTAATTCAATTCTACGATAATTAATCGCACATTTTTTTCCTAAACTCCCGCTACACAGTTGTCGGTATAAAGAACAATGTGTTCCAGCACTATTGAAGTCTTCTTGGTTACAAATATATAATATCAGCATATCGTTGACCTTAAACGATTAATTGCCATTGGAAAATTGTTAAAACCTCAAATATTGATTCGATTGCCTTTCTTCAAACGGACTTTCGTAAAATCTGCTGTTTTGCTATCGGTACGTTGAAGAAATTAAGAGAATGTGAGCCATAGTATCGATTATTACATCTGTAATATTAAAAATGCGCTTTTCAAGAAAAAAAGGTGATTGGTTACATATTTTTGATTTGATATCAATACAATAACGTTTACGATAATGGATTAAGAATTTTTTTATTTTAAATATGTATATATGAAAGACGTTTTTCTTAACTGTATGTACGTTTCTTTATAAGAAATGATTTGATGATATCATCATCGCATTGAAACTATCTATTTAACGGGAAATAATTAAACATTCATCAGAATCTATACATAATCACACTTTTTATTTTTTTTTTCATGATTATTAACAGCGATTCGTATATCTCCATGCAGAGCTGTGATAATGCGATAAATTTAATGTCCAATTTGTGCATGAATTTCCTTAACTAATTTAACAATGGAAAAAACTACTAGGTAGTTTGTAGATATGCTAAACAATTAGTTTATTTTTGCATTTTTTCTTATATAAATTTTTCTCAACTTTTTCAATGTAACAAATTTATTGTCATAAAATTTATCTAAACATGTCAACAAACAATAAATAGTACACAGTCGATTTATCCTTCATAAGTATACAAAAAATATTATGGCTTTCTTACAAAATGTAAATTTAAATATTTAAAATACAAGTTTGGCCACAAATTTTTATTGATTACTTGGACTATTTTTTTACTGGCACCACTCCTTTGACCTCGAGCTCTTCTTTCAACTTAAACTTTTGTATTTTACCACTCGTTGTTTTAGGAAATTCTTCTCGAAATACAATGTATCGTGGAATTTTGTATTTGGCAATCTTTCCTTTACAATAATTTCGAAGTTGTTCAGTTGTGAGTTGCATACCTTTACGTAGTCGTATACACGCACAAATTTCTTCGCCATAAACATCGTCGTGAACTCCAAATGCATAAGCTTCAATAATTGCTGGATGTCCCTCGAGGAAGAATTCTACTTCCTATATTATCAAGTTACAACATATACATATATATATATATAAACATGTTAATTCCGGATAAACTTGGACGATACACAACAGCTTCAACAAACGTACCTTTGGAAATATATTTTCTCCGCCCCGTATCAACATATCTTTCATTCTACCGACGATTTGTCCGTAACCGTCTTTTTTCAGTATATATTGATCGCCACTCTTGAGCCAACCATCTTCCGTGATGGTTTTTTTCGTTGCATTTTCGTCGCCCCAATAACCGATCATCAAACTGTAACCACGTACTTGAAGCTCACCGGGAGTTCCAAACGGAACAATGTTATTTTTTTCGTCGGTTACCTACAATATTTCGCGGATTAAATAATTTGAAAAAAAAACAGCAAATAAACTAATACGGAAAACCGTATAAAGATGTATGATGCGTTTACTTTGATTTCCAGGTGGTCGGAAATGAAACCAACGGTTGTTTCCGTTAACTCTGTAGACTCATCCGGTAAAGTTTGATTAACTAACGCTGTTGTTTCCGTTAAACCAAATGCCGTCTAGGGAAAAGAGAAAAAGAAAAGAATATAAATAATCTCGCGCGACAGCAGACTCGCGAGGAACGAGTCTTGCATGGACTTGAGAATACAGAAAAATCAATCGTCGTTTTCTGTTCGTCCAAGAATGTGCATAACGGCTCGTGGTACGTACAGCTGTATAGGGTGAAAGTTCCTCCAGTGCTACTCTATATGTATATACCATGTAAAGATATGCGCATAGATAGGAACGCCAATGAGAGAGTGTCACTGACCTCTTACCCTGTCCAAACTTCTTCGTCTCTATACAGTCCACAACCTACCTGACTGTGCGATTTTAGTAACTTCTTTTTGACTCTGTACGATAACGCGTTTACAATTTCGAATTCTGTTTCTTTTCACTACTGCTTTACACGCGTAATTTCCATGATTTAAGCCACTACGTTAACCATTCTATATTTAGTTCAATTCATTGTCAATGTTGGTCTCCAAACCACTGGCAACCTCGCGAAGATTGTGAAAAATGTAATACGCTTACCGTGAATCTTGGGTAACCAAAATGTTCGCGAGCTCTCCTAAAAAGTTCGGGTGAAGCTGGCGCTCCACCGGTTACTCCCCTGCGCAGCCAATCGATTTTCACTCCCATGCGAGTTTGCACGTCAATCATGTTAGTCTACTCAACAAACAAATATCGAGCTCGTACGTTTATCGTTAAAAAAAGAATCGGGTACAAGCGTATATTTTCTCACGTACCCACATGGTTGGCGTACCATAGACGACGTTACATTTCTCGTTGATAATGGTTTCGAGTGATTTGACTGGATTGAACGTTGGATTTTCGAGTACGATTGTCGTGCCAACGTGTAGATGTCCAACAACCGCCATAACCATGCCGAAAGCGTGAAAGAACGGCACGTTCATGCAGATTTTTTCACCGTCTAGCCGCATTCTTCCCATTCCCTAAGAACGATAAAATAAAGAATGAAACGTCGTTCAATCGATCGATCAAATACAAAGTAGCGTTCTCCCTGCAGAGAAAATTAACCATCCGTTTCGGAAAATGCCACGAGCTTCGTTCGTTGAACATTCGACGTTCACGTGGCTAATCTTATCCTTAATGTCATGCGGAAATAATTGAATCGTCGCGAACAATAACTTTTGAACGAATACCATCCAACGGGTTTTTCGTAAGGACGATTTGCTCGTTTTTCTCGTTACTCTATCGCGCGTTCTATATAAAGCTTATCCTAATTCATCGTTACCTGGGCAGAATTGTTAACGAGCGCTCTGTGTGCTAAATACGTTGCTTTTGGGAATCCCGTGGTACCGGACGTAAATTGAATATTCGTGCCGCTCAACGGTGAAATATCCCCTTGTTCCTCTTTCACAGCTTCCACTTCTTTTTTACTGGGTAGGTTTTCAATGTCGTAGAGACGCCGAGTACCTCTGTGAAAAGAAGATGGAAAAAAGTTGTTTCTTTTTCTCATAGCATCAATTATCGAGCTGCGCAACATCGAGCGATTAACGAGCGATCCTTGTATGATGTACGATAGCTTTTAGCCTGATTGCTCGTACGATGGGCGCAGCACGTTAGGTCGAGGCAACGCTTTTCCGGCTCTCATCTCTACGGTTATTTTTTTGTCTGTTCGTACTTTCTACAACGACGTTGGGATCTTTGTTGAGAATTACGCCAACCTTCAGGACGGTTGCGTAGGTATTTTAACGAGATGAATCCATTAGGTACTAGTATGCCGATGTTTTTCTGTTCGTTATCGGATATGGACTTTTGTTCAACGGCAAAAAGGAGAACGCGTTAATTGAAGTGGTTAAGATAAACTTCTTGTAAAAAAGAAAGTCGAACAGGTGATGCAATTGTAATTACGTTTTACTTTTGTCTTCCAGTGATAAAAAAGCAGCATTTTACGCGGACGAATTCTTGGCGTGGTTAAACAAAAAAATCTAAAACACGAACTAAGCCGTTATCTAATCTCGACAAGTAAATATAGCCAGATAATATTTATTCTTTCGTCACTTCAAACTTTCTCTTTAGTTTAAATTTCTTGAAAATATCATTTGAATCGTCCAACGTCCAAATTGAAAGTCCTCAAAACGCGTGGACGAAAGTTCCTTGATATTGCGTTCCCGTCGGTTTTCGTATTACCGAAATTGTGTCGCAACGATGAAAATCCCTTTCGAAATTTCATCGGCTTATCGATGGACGCCAGCTAAGGACTCGTATAGCAAAAAAAGTTGGAATATTCATTTAACCTAGTTTTAAGGGGTTGGGTGAGTAAGTTGCTCGATCAGACTCGTCACGCGATATTCATGAATACTCCCGCGTCGAAAAGTCAACCGACCGGAGAATTATTACGCGCGCGTCAACGGGATTAATGCCGATGCACGCGATCCGTTATTGTCCGTCCGATTGCCTGTTGCCAGATCCGTTAATCAATTGTTTGTCGGGTTTTTTTGCGTTCGTGGAAACGTTCCAATACAACGACGTAATCCTCGCTTGTCGTCAGTTGTATTTTCTTCGCATTTGTAATTCAACGTTTTATTCCGGTCAGTCCTGTTAGAAACGTTACTTGGCGTAGTTACGGTTTGGACAACGTCGTTGGTCGTTAACGAGATCCATTTCTACCAACGCACGAACGTGTCCTGCAAGCTCGAATCAATCGAAAGTCCCCGTGTACGTACGTACGAACACGAGGACGGCGTATATTCGCTGAGTTTACGGGGAATACGTCATTCGATCGCGAATCCGTTTTGTTGTTACGCAGTCACGTAAATCGACGGTAGTCGCGCATAAAGTACGGCGATAACTTACGCCACGTGTTCGTCGTTATAGATAATGATGTGCTCGAGGTGCGGTGAAGTCTTCTTTGCAGCGAGCAACATCTCGGCGTACTTTTGGCTTCGATAAGATTCTGGAGCAACGACAGCTTTGGCACCAATTTTGTTTAAACAATAATCCAATTCACCAAGTTGATACAGCGGATTGAGACCAGCAATGACGAGACCAGCGCGCGACGATGCCATGTATACGAGTAACCATTCTAAATCGTTTGGTCCCCAAATACCAATTCGATCGTTTTTCTTTAAACCGATTTTCCGAAAACCCGCCGCTATGCGATCGGCACGTTGAAGAAGTTCCGGGAAGGTAAGACGCTGATTCTGATGAAGCGATACGACACTATCGCGATTTGGATATCTCTCTGCTGCAATTTCCAATAGTTTTCCAATTGTTACGTCTTGCAATGGCGATACGCCTGGATTTCTCATGTAGGCTTGCTCGGGATTTGGTATCTCTAATTTGAAGTAGCGCTTTTGTTGAGTACTGCACGTGATCATTCTGCAATCTTTAAAAATACGGTGTGGTTCACGTTTATTTTCAGAGACATTTCCATGCGATCGATAAAGCTATACATCGATAAAACGATCGAGCGTAAATCTAGTTTATACCGGAGATAACACTGTGTGGAACTTTCGATTTCCGCAAACATACGTAGGCCAAAGTGATCTGCAGTATATATATATATATACACCGATCGCTCGTAACAACAAATCAAAGAATGCAAGAGGAAACTTTGGAAACAAACGTATATATGTATATAAGCTTTGTTACCGTTGTCTCGATAACGGTTACATCGGCCTAACTCACTGCATATATTATACAATCGTGAGATACAACGTATATTTTTCCGATATATCGAGTGATTTATCAAAAATACAGTTCGAACGATAATTCGTTTTAGGTAAAAATTATTCGTCGACCAAAAACACTAGTTGAACTATACGGTATCGCAATAGCACGAAAAGCAAACCAACCAAATAATTATTACGAGGCATCGTTACTACAAAATAATGGACTCTGTGATTACGTAACACTTAAAAATATCATATATCGAACTACTTTAATTTACCACGTCCATAGATGCTTTACCGAATAGTACAAGTAATATGCTCCAAATAAAAACTAGACAAAATCACTATTTACGTTAAATTTCGAATATTTTGGAATATTTCCAAGGATAAAATGAATTACCGCTGATAACATTTTTTCGTACGACGATCCTCGCGTTCCTCAGCATCTTGGTTCTATTGAAATACTATTGACAAAATCTTTTACAAAGAATATTCTGTTTACACACGCATGCACACACAGATATATACACGCACACACATACACACACAGTGGTCATATGGAAATCGCCAGCATAATAAAACGCTGCACTGCAGCGAACGTGAGTCTGGCGTTACAACGATTTCTATACTGAAGACTCGTTTCACGCGCAACTTCTGTTACGTTGATATACACTCACATACATACACACACACACGCACGGCGAGTGGTTAACTTACTGACCTTGGCAGCATAGCCGATCTCGTTATCTGTATCTTCATCATTTTTTTCAGTTTCTTTTCGTTATAATGATAAGCAGGTGATTAGAATCCAAAGTACGGTCTCGTCAATAGTAACAATGTCAAAGAACGTATATTGTTTCGGAGGGGAAAGATTTTGCGTGGTACACGAGACAAAAAAAGAAAAGAAGACACAGACAAAAATATACTCTACGTTGCACAACTGTTTCAATATGGTTATCTGCATTAAGTTTCGTGAGAATGCTTTTATTTAAAGCTTCACGCACAAAAAAGTTCACTCTCGAAAGTTGAACGAATAAATTGATCAAGCAACAATCGTTGTCCAACGAGTATTTAATTCATTTAAGCAAAAAACCGCAATAATTTAAGATCTTGGACGTTAATTTATTACGTCCCAACCAATCGATTTAGCATTGCAGAATAGGTCCACGTGCCATTAATTATCCCTTTAGTCGAAATTCAAATTTATTTTAATGTTTTTTTTACCAAACGTTGTTAGTTTTGCTAATGTTTCACGATAACTAATTAGCAATGTTGTGATATTTGTGAAACTACCGCCATTGAAACGACGCTCAATCTCGTACAAATATACATTCGAATAATATTAATATATTTTAATCTCGTTCAGTGTGTTGAACAGCGCTAACAAAAATTCTCGTCATTTCCAATTATTGTCAAACTCTTGCTACAACGTTCATCAACTAAATTATGAAATTATGGCGTGTCGAGAAAATAGAGAAGAAACTTAAAATGGTGTAGTGGCCACGTTGTTGAAAAACGCGCACGAGACAAGCGGGGAAAAAATCGGATAAAATAACAATATAGAAGGAGAGAGAGAGAGAGAGAGAGAGAGAGAAACGAAGAAAAACGAGTGGGATAATCGGACTAATAAGCGTCGCTAAAAGAAAAGGTTGGAAGAGACCGAATGGCGTCGTCGCGTGAGCTGCCGGTTGTAGAGAAAGCAACATTTGCATAAAGGCGCATGGTATATAGCGATGTAGTAAAAGTAGTATTAGTAGTAGAGATGTATATATATGTATGTGCGTGTACATAGTAGTATAGAGGGGTTGGTCTCCTTGGCGGCAAGTCTCATTGGTCGAGGGGGGTAACCAAGGCTTTAAACCAGGCCGGAGGAGCAGCTTGCGAATCAGTGAACGATCGGCACTGACGAAAGCACCTTACCCTGTAGTCTTACTTGCGTAGGCTGCTCCGCAGTGTCCGTATATCAACTTGATTCCCTCGTCCCCCAAGCACGCTCCAGTGACACGGTATTTCTCTAAAAATTTATTTTTTTTTCTCAAGAAGGTGATGTGCGTGTGGTTTTTTGATTGGATCACGGATGGCTGGGGTGTTCTTCCTTCGGGTATTCTTTTAGGCTCTTACTCGGATGCGTAGCAATGTTTGGATCGTAAATGATTTGCCACTCGAGTGTTACGTCGATAATTTAGAATATATTTGCTTACGACAAGCGATTGCTCAAGTAAGAATACGCTTTTGCATCCTCAGCCTCCGTTACATCGTCGCCTTGTGGAAATGACAAGCTGTTCTAGCAATATTGAGCTCTGATCGGCTTTGTTCGTACGGTTGATCAGTGATTCATATTGATTCGTATCGTAGCGAGCCTCGATGCCCTCTCGAAACAGTCTCACGTCACCTTTTTCCTTGCGACGTAAAAAACGAATTTTCACAATCTAATCGACGTCTTCGGTACAGAACCATGTAGCCGTGTGTGCGTCAAAACAGAAAAATGTCGACGTAAACGATGGTCGAGCGCTGACCTGAGCGGAGAGTGCTCCTGCCGAGAGTGAATGAAAACGGAGGAAAAGGAACGCGCTTATCAACATGAGTAGCGGCAACGCGAAAAAAGGCAGCGGTGCCATTGGTAAAGTAACAGCCGACGACAAATCAAAAAGTTCCGCTGCCTCGAAAGAAGAAAGTCCAGCTGGTGGTTCGAGTAAAGACGAAACACCAACTGGTACCGGTAGCAATGGTGGTCCGTCGCAAGAAACCTCCCAACCAAGTAGTAAGCCAGGAAGTGCTGGTGCAACTGCCAGAGAAGCGGCCCAGAGGCTGTTGGGAGTTGCGACGCGCGGCGAATGGTCCGCTGCCGATCAACTTCTCAAGACCCTCGAGAAGGTCGTACAAAGTGCTGGGGAGGAAGCTAATTTACAACCGCTCGCTGGTGTTATTGACCCCGTGAGTCAATTTATTTATTAGACTGATGCAGTTCGTGCGCGGATGGAAAGCCGCGAGAGTTGTAGCGAATAACTTCAAAATCAAATGTATCGTAAACTTATCGCTATCGAAATTCACGCTCGCGTAAAAAGATCGTTGAGAGGTAAAATCGTAATTGCATTTTGACCAAATAAATGGCGGAATACAGCGGGGAAAAAAGGCAACAGCAGTCACGCGAGAATTTTTATCCAGTGCTGTTTTAAATATTCGTATTGAAGTTGAAACGTTTTACTTCTTCCTTGATTAATCCTGCGGATGAATATATAACGTGTCAGAGCGATATTCCGGTATTTTCACGAAATATTTCGTGTTTTCAAACGGTTAAATTTTCCGCGTGAACAAATTTCTACGATTTATTAATAAAAATAATTATTTTTTAGACTTGATCGGAGATACGTGAACACATATATGAGTAATCTATACAAAAAGAAACGATTGTTTGTGTCTCTTTCAGCAAACGGGGATGACACCATTCATGTGTGCAGTCAAAGACAATCGGACGGCTTTTCTCGATCGTATGATCGAATTGGGTTCGGACGTAGGAGCGCGAAACCACGTGAGTTTTACATTAAAATAATAACTGTGAAATACCTTCGTATAGGAATGTTCGCTGTATTACGAAAGTTTATATACACGTGCATAAGGTTTGCGTGAGCTTAGGCCAAGGCCAAGGGGGATAAAAAAGAAAAGCTGTGTGTATACAAGTAGGTTACGCGCGAGTCAGTGGGACGAAAAAGTAGTTCGCGCGCGCGTGAACGAAGGGAAGGCGATTGGCGGCGACGATATCAAAAACACTATACATGGCCCTCCAAGAGTATATACGTACATATGCACACCACATTGACCAGGCTAGCAGTTCACGCGATCTCAATCGCACTCGCGATGAAACGACTTTGCTGGTGGGCGACTTTAATGCTTTTCTTTCTCCTTTTTTTCAGTTGAGATTTCTAAGGGGGTTAATTCAATGTTATTATTGTCGTTGAAACGACGAGGCGATTATTACCAAGAAAGTCGGATACAGCTTGTGACTAAACATTTTTTTTGATATCGACTTAATATTTTGAAATGTTTGCCGATGAAAGCTTTCGATGACTATCGACATGTTTAATAAAGAACGTGGCTTGAACGGTGTCGTTTTCAATCGCGAATTGTGCGCTGCTTCATAAATGCTATTTTAAATCTCGTTATCGCGACAAGAATGTAGGAGATTTGCCGCAAAGAAATCGATGTAAAAACAACGACACGCATAGAGCAGATGTCATTGATGGATGTTTCATCGGAACTTTAGTCGATTACAATTGCAGAAACGTATCGTTGCGATTAATTAAAAAAGCTCGGAAGTCGTTCGTTCGTTCTATCGTTAAAGGTGTGGTAGGTTTCACGCAACAGAACCAATCGTTCGTTAACGCCTATGAATAACAACCTCGATGATCGATCATATTTCGCGTGCTGTTTTTTTCAACGACACGAGTGCATTTTTCTTGTACGTGCACAGGATAACTACAATGCCCTGCACATCGCGGCGATGTTCTCCCGGGAGGATGTCGTCAAGCTTCTACTTTCAAAGAGGGGCGTCGATCCTTACGCACCAGGAGGAGTAAGTTTACGCATTATTGTTTTTTCTTGCCCCGACACCTTTCTCCGCGTATTCTATATTGCTTTTTGTACGATTTCCATCGCTGTTTGTTCTTTCCTACAAAAAAAATTTTGTCGATAACGTACGAGACGTAAGTAAATACTTCTGGATCAAAGTTTTGGATTTTTATTTCGGCGTAGTCGTTTACAAATTTGATTTAACTCTAGGAGGATTCGAACCGTAAGGTATACTGACTTTGCATGTGAAATGATAAAATAGTGACGATTAAAATATAAAAATCCATATGTAAATATACGTAAGTGTCACTAATTTTGTAAATAGAGCACATAACGATAAGCGTGTTGGTGATCGGTGTGTAGATATAGTTCTTTTACGTACTACATTATTAATGTTCGTTATGATTTAAAATAAAAAACCAACAAACAAACAACAGCCTAAGCAACAGACTGCAGTTCACCTCGTGGCATTACGACAGACGGGAACTGCTACGTCTATTCTTCGTGTTCTTCTGGCTGCGGCAGGACGTGACATCCGTCTGAAAGTAGATGGCGTAAGTATTATTACAATTTAAAAATGCATCGATTTAAAAACGAGCAAGAGTCAAATAACGTATTACGCATTGACAATCCTTTCTAAAAGAAGACAAAACCTCTTGGATCGTACTTTTAAAATTCCACCAAAGTAAAATCACAACTCGTTTAGTACCGTTACAAGTAACAATTATCGGTGCTACTTTTACAAACTTAAAAATCCCTTACTCAAAGAAAACGAGCAAACGAGTAAAAAAGACATTTCCAACAAAAAAAAAGCCTTTCAATGAGCTTACAGAAAGAGAAGATTTTTCATTGGGACTCATGCTTTTATGTGTGTAGTAATGTATGTATATATATATAGAGAGAGAGAGAGAGAGATAGTTGATCGCATGGTTAGAGGCTATAGCCCTCGAAAAAGCAAAAGCTGTGCTTCGAGGCTGCACAAAGTTGAAACAGCCGCTTAGATAGGCTTCTATATATTCCCCTCTTCTTCTGACTAAATTTCTTTTTTTTTTCATTTCACTCCGTAGAAAGAGAGAGAGAGAGCGAGAGAGAGAGATGCTTTTAAAGGTAAAACGTGCTCGCGTGTGCACGGCAGTCAGCGCCGACTGGCACCAAGTCTCTCTCTCTCTCTCTCTCTCTCACCCTCTCTATGCCCATAATTTGTCTATGCGTCTCCTGGGCTCGTTGCTATCAGGGGATTGATCCTGGAAGTAACGTACCGGCATTTTCGTTGTTTAATACCTCGTCAGGATGCTTGATTTCTTAAAAAAAGATAATCTTTGCTTATTTATGCCTTAAATATACGTATCATTCGTTTTTTTTCAAAATCTTTTGGATATTATAACGTAATTACACTAAGACCGTTAAACGATAAATTATATCTATTTGGTTATCGTGTCACACACGACCGTTCGCGTATCGATTCGATTTTTTACACAATCTGGCCATAGCCCATTACTTGACGTTCACGTATAAATCATGACGACGAACATATTCGTTACAAATACAGATCGATTTCGAACCAAGGGAAACCCAGTACTGTATCTCTGATGTATTTCTTCATCTGATTTATCGCAACAACCGTTATACCTGGTGAAGCTCTTTGTGAAATGATTTTGAAATGAATTATGTAAGTCTAGAATCTCATTGAGCGACGAATCGATTGAGAATTGTAACTCTCGAATCCGGATCGTCGAAAAAAAACTCCTGGTGAGCCTTCGTGCTTAACTACACTTGCAACGACAAGTCGCTACAAACTACTTTGTCGAAATCATAAGCTCGTACACGAAAATAGCATCGCGACCAATAAACTCAACGGGAAATAACCAAACAAAACGTGGATCGATTCAGTCGGCGAGCAGTAGCAAAGGTGGCAAGATAAAACTTGAAATCGTGCAGGTGAAAAAAGACAAAAACATAAAAAAAACAAGGGGATAAAAGTAAAAAGTAAGGTAGGAACAAGTCATTTCCGTGAAGGATTTCAGTTTGGTAAAGCGAGCAGTACACACGAGATGGGCGCGTGTGTGGCATTACTAAAATCAACGTATTGGGAATTTTAGTGTGCCGTCGTCGTTCGATCGGTTTTCGGGAAATGTGAGAGTTTCGTCGCGCGAGATATAGAAACGGCGGTTACCGTCAGTTACGATTTTGCCTTCGTTGCCGATACGTTGCAGTTATTGCTCCTCTCTTCTTTTTTTTATTTGTCAACTTGTATTTTTTTATATTTTTGTACTTTTTCCAATGTTGTCTTCTTTTACGTAAGCAATGAGCGATTTATCATGTGGCCGGGAAAATCAGTACCGGAAAACGAGGATCAACGTGGTAAAGATTTTGTGTCGAAAAATCGTCGACTCGCTGGCATTGCCAAGTACTGGCAAAATGCCGTGAGAAACGTCGTGGAGAACGAACTGCGCGCACACAACAATAATAGCGGCGCTATCGTAAGCTTCGACTACCAAGTGCCTTTGTATCGACAAATCGTTGTTCAAGGGTTTCGTTTCAACGAGATCCGTCGCGATTGTTTGCCGATAAGTTGCTTTTATTTGTGTTCCAGAGGAAAATTAACACATTTACACGTTTCTTACGATCAATTACAGAATGGAAAAATCCCGCTTCTGTTGGCCGTGGAAGCAGGAAACCAATCGATGTGCAGGGAGTTGCTCTCTCAGCAGGCACCCGATCAGTTGAAAGCCACGACCCCGTCCGGTGACACGGCTTTGCATCTCGCGGCGCGTCGTAGGGACGTCGACATGGTTCGCATACTTGTCGACTACGGCGCCGCCGTTGATATGCAAAACGTCAGTATACTCGTACACACGTAACAATGATCCTTGTTTCTTCTTTTTGTATCGCTCATTAAGTACATAGTCGAACAAGCGTACGCACAGGCACACGTGGAAGTAGCACTTTTGAGTAGTAAGTAGGCGCCCAAAACCCGTATGATTTTCTCTAACGATCGCGTACAATTGGTTACGGGCCAAGCCATGAACAAACACAGTGTACCAGTTGGTACACGGCGTTCTCGGTTATTTGTTATCAATATACGTGTGTCCGTACGCGTAGGGGTCAGGTCAAACAGCGTTGCACATAGCAAGTGCCGAAGGTGACGAGACGTTGGTCAAATATTTCTACGGTGTCCGTGCTTCGGCGGCGATAACCGATCACCTGGATCGTACGCCAATGCATCTCGCAGCTGAGAATGGACACGCGTCGATCATTGAATTACTCGCAGATAAGTTCAAGGCCAGCATATTCGAGCGCACGAAGGACGGCTCTACGTTAATGCACATAGCGTCGCTCAACGGGCACTCGGAATGCGCGACAATGTTGTTTAAGAAAGGCGTTTATCTTCACATGCCGAATAAAAAAGGTGCGAGATCTATACACACGGCTGCAAAGTATGGTCACGTGGGCATTATTAGCACTCTGTTGCAACGTGGAGAAAAAGTCAGTTTACGATTCATTGACAAGACGTTTGGTCGTGTGTCGAACGTTTGTTTAATTAACCGCTCGTACGGCTGTTGTCCATTAGGTCGACGCAACGACAAACGACAATTACACAGCATTACACATAGCCGTTGAGAGTGCAAAACCTGCCGTTGTGGAAACTCTGTTGGGTTACGGTGCAGAGGTACACGTGCGTGGTGGTAAATTACGAGAAACGCCATTGCACATAGCCGCGAGAGTAGCCGATGGCGACAGATGCGCGCTTATGTTATTGAAATCTGGCGCTGGACCAAATCTCGCTACCGACGATGGACAAACACCTGTACACGTTGCCGCTAGCCACGGTAATCTCGCCACCCTTAAATTGCTCCTCGACGACGGTGGCGATCCAATGTTCAAATCCAAGGTGAGCTTTACGTTGGGCTTTCGCTCGATCTTCTCAACTGTACATACATTTGTGCACAAATCATCGAAGTTGGACGCACGTTTTGTCGTCCTTTCGATCGTTTGTCCAAGTGAATTGTAAATACTTATATACGTGGACGTACGTCTAATTATTGTCAATTATTTACTAATCCTTATATAGTGTATTTATATGTACTAATTAGCAAACGTTTTATTTCTACCAAAGCTAGCTCTTTACTGTAAATATCACGTAATCTATTATCTACCTATCTATCTCACTTTTATATCTATCTTTATCTATGTACTAATTAATCTCAGTTTTAATCGACGACCATTTCTGCGTAGGTCAACGAACGTATGATTTTCATTTCTCCTTACACCTTAACCAGTTGTTTATACCTATATAGTGTTTAGTCAAGTTAGTTTTCTTAGTTTCTTAACATTAACCTATAGATGTTTAACCTTTGATACACTCTTTTGAAGAACGCTGCACAGGTACGTCTAACGACGACGAATGTTTCTTCTCTTTCTCTAGCATCCTGGAACGTTGCTTCCTTTTCTTTTGATAGAGAGCATTATCAGTAGAGTTTTATTCGATGTTATATTGTTTCGAGTTAAAACCATTCACAGTTCTAATAGCACTTTCACGAACGAACGGTTGTAATTATTTTTAGAATCACAACTTTAGCAGTAGCACCCGAGTGACTTACAGAATTCTGTAAAGGAAGAGAACAAATCACCGACCAGCCTTGACTTATTATCGATTAACTACCACCGGCACAACACTCGCTCCAACGCGCACAATTTTTTTCTTTTCTTTCTTTTGGAGGGGGCATGGGTTTTCCAGCGAACAATACGCTTTGCACGTATCAAAAAAAAACAAAACGAAACGAAACAAAACAGAACAAAAACAACAAGAAAAAAACGAAAAGAAAAGGGAAAAGAAAGAAGAAGGTGAACGAGCGTGGTTTTTATAGAACGGGGAAACGCCATTACACTTGGCCTGCCGTGGATGTCGAGCGGAAGTCGTACGCCACCTCATCGAGTTCGTGCGTGAAAAAAGAAATCCCGAGGTCGCTACGAGTTACGTCAATAGTTTAACGTTTGAAGGTGCATCAGCGTTGCATTATGCTGCACAAATTGAACCAGAAGAAGTCGTAACGCCAGGCGATGATCGGGCAATCGTACGAGCTCTATTGGAAGGCGGCGCCGATGTATCCGTACAGACAAAACAAGCGCAAGAATCGGCTTTTCATTATTGCGCTACAGCTGGTAATAACGAGGTGTTATCCGAGATTATTAGTCAAATGTCAGCAACCGAAGTGCAAAAAGCACTTAATAAACAAAGTGCCGTTGGATGGACGCCGTTACTTATCGCTGCTCACAAAGGACATATGGATATCGTTAACACTTTGCTGGCTAATCATGCGAGGGTTGACGTTTTTGATTTGGAAGGCAGATCGGCTCTACATTTAGCTTCCGAGCATGGATACCTCGAGGTAAGACTGCGAGAGGCATTCATTTGCGTTATCGATATTTTCTACGTGGACGTGCGTGGGAGTAGGTGGCATTACTTGTGTCTCAATTTGGAATATGAACACGTAAACTAATCTAAGTGAACGGACGCTACGGGATTTTTGTTAATGCGGAAAAAAACAGTCTGTTTATTGTTTTCGATAAATGTTACATTATTACTATAATACATCTACTGCTGATGTTCGATAGCTTTGTGGTTAAACGTATCCTTGATGGCCTGGACGATTTCGTTAAATTTGTCAACAAACTTGCTCTTAACTTCGTCAAGTGCGTGTTCGAATTCCTTTTTATATTCTTCGTATTTCTCGGACCACTTCTCCTTTAGTTCCTCGAGTTGTTTCTTGTACTCTTGAATCTTCTTCTTGATGGTAGCATTGGATTCCTCCTTGAGTTGATTGTACTTTTCCTTGTACTCGGCCAACTTTTCCTTACCGACCTCAATGTACTTGTCGAGGTTTTTCTTGATGTCGCTTACAACTTCCTCGAAGCTCTTATCTTCGAAATACTTGTGCTTGATGTTGGTAAGGACCGCTTGAGCTTTCTGCTTAAGCTCGTTGAACTTAACTTTCAGTTCGACCTGCTTCTTTTCTATACCTTGTTTCACTAATTCCTTGAATTTCTCGAATTGCTCCTCGCTCGTGTCAAGAGCTTCTTTACCTTTAGTTTTTAGTAGTTCGAGCTTAGCCTTATATTCCGGAACATTCTCTTCGATCAAACGCTTGGCTTTTTCTTTGTACTCGTTGTACTTATTTTTCAACTCGGCGTACTTCTCTTTGCTGAGTTCACCGAGTTCAATGGACTTCTCTTTCAACTCGTGCACGTATTCGTCGAACATGCTTTTGCCTTCATGGTAATATTCCTTGGCCTTCTCCGACACTTTAACAACCAACTGACTGATTTTGTCTTTGAAGCTTTGCTCCTGCAATTTGACATGTGATATTCGCGTGAAATCATCTAAATTTACGAAATGTTATTTCGGTGAAAATAGCAAATTGAAGAAAGCTTTCAAAACGATTGTTTTGAAGGATGACTATTTTGGACTATTTTGGAAAGTTACCTTAGCGTCCTCACCGACTGGATGAGCGAGTACAAGGCTGGCGCCCAAAAGAGCAAAGATGAGTACTTTAACGAACATGATGCGAAATTTAATTACTCGCGAGTCGAACTGCTGACAATCGGCTCGATTTCCCAAGTATTTATACTCGAAATAATTTTAAACAGCCACGTGGGAGAACGAAACACCTGTGTCATTATTATCCGATCGTTTAGCAACGATCGATTGTTCATGGTAACCATTGAAGATGTTTAGGAAACTGCTTTGACAGTGTAATACCTTTCCGTTTATCGCCAAAACTAGTATATTAATTATTAAAGGTTTGTTTGGTAACATTTCAAAGTACGATTTCACTCGATTATCGAATAAACTTCTCAAACGTTACTTGACACTCAGAATTAAGCTCATTAGCATAATACAATCTCGCTCACTAGCTAAAGTAATCATTTTATCGGAAAAATAAATGAAATTATCAAGTACGTCGCTTTACCTTATTTTACGACAAAATATTATTTTTAGCGTAGATAGCGTGCGTATCCGATAAAAAAAATAGCCAAACGACTGATTTTTAACGAAGAATAACATAATTAACGAAGGCGGAAAAAAATGTCCAAATCAATCAGGCGTAAACGCGTTCAAACGCACTGAATAATTATCGACTATAATTAACGTTACGATTATTTTAAAGCAAATCATTATATTATAATAAAAACAACAACAATATCAATCGTTCAAACTATGCAGGTATGCGACGCGTTATTAGCGAACAAAGCCTTCATCAATTCGAAATCTCGAGTCGGACGTACAGCGTTACACTTAGCGGCGATGAATGGCAACACTCATCTAGTTCGCTTTCTCGTCCAAGATCATGGTGCTGCAATTGACGTACTTACTCTACGTAAACAAACACCACTTCATCTCGCTGCTGGTGCTGGCCAATTGGAAGTTTGTAAATTATTGTTAGAACTTGGCGCGAGTATTGACGCGACTGACGATCAAGGACAAAAACCAATTCACGCTGCCGCGATGAACAATTATGCGGAAGTTGCTCAATTATTCTTACAGAGACATCCTAGTCTCGTGATGGCTTGTACTAAGGATGGCAATACTTGCGCTCATATCGCTGCTATGCAGGGTAAGTCGTTGCGTTGTCCTTTATTTCTTTTAACGTTGAATGTTTCTATGCTCTATCCTGAGAGTCGTCGCAATTGTCTCGTTCGCACAGGATCCGTTCGCGTGATCGAAGAACTCATGAAATTTGATCGTCAAGGAGTAATCTCCGCTCGTAATAAACTTACCGAAGCAACACCGTTGCAACTTGCTGCGGAAGGTGGTCACGCTGAAGTTGTTAAAGCATTGGTACGAGCTGGTGCTTCGTGTGCCGAAGAAAATCGAGCTGGATTCACAGCTGTTCATTTAGCTGCACAACATGGACATGGACAAGTGCTCGAAGTTATGCGCTCGTCTCAAAGTCTTCGAATTTCTAGTAAAAAACTTGGTGTTACGGCTCTACACGTTGCTGCTTATTTTGGACAAGCTGGTACGTTATTGTTTTCGTGGTGTTTGTTGAATGTTGATTGGTAATGGAAGCGCTTGGAGAACTTCCAAAAAGTGTACGCATACTTGATTCCTCGATTGGATAGTAATTTAATTCGCTTTCCCTCTCTCCCCTTCGATCATAAGTACACAATTTCGCAAGTACTTATTATCGAATTCAATCAGCGTACACTCATATAATTCGTAAATGATACATCATATCCAGACGAAAAAATCGCTCCACTTTCCATCTATTTTTACTACATCGTTACACGCACGATCTTTGATTTTCTTTCTTGATAAACAGTCGAAGAAACAACGGACAAGTGCGTATCTCTTAAGCTGAAAAACAAGAAAAAACAGTTTCTTACTCGCGTGACGAACAAGACAGACTACCCTACAACACAACCATCACCTCGGTGAAACACGCGAAACTCCTATTTACTCGTAGTGTTTCTAAGATTCCACTGCGAACAGTCGTACACGTATATGTACGTATAAAGGCCGATATATCGAGCGTCTTAACTTTGTCGGTTTGAAGATTTTATGAGTGATATACTCACGGCTGAAATTTAAATTCAACAACGATGCTACGTGCCAAATGTGTTCTTGTTTACTGCTTGTGTAATTCGTTAATATTGTATCTTGGGAACAAAATTAATACTCAAAAATCACCAGAGCAATCCATACGAAATCAAGGCCAATATTCAATTACATCGCGATCGTACTCTCTGATATCAATAAAGCTTGACCCAATTAACGTGTCACATTATTACGTAATTCCCGTAGTCACTTTGCGGACAAATTAAACACTTAAAAAGCTTGTGATTAAAACTGCTACTCGCGGTGTTATCTTATTATTTTTTTCTTGAAAAAAAAAAGCCGTTAAGCACAAGGCAAAAGGCGTAAAAAAGAAAGGAACGAGAACTAGCAAAAAAAAAAACCATCACTCAATGTATAAAGGTGTCGATGAAGTGCAAGATTAGGGAACCTTGTGGCAAGGTCTTGTAAGTTACTCTGTGTGTACCATGATTATATACTTAACGCTGCACACACATAGTTACGAGAGTATTATAAAGGAATCACGCCACGCACCCTTTCACCCTTGTTCGAGTACGTATACGTTTGTATGAGAGGAGATTCTGGTTTGTGATAGGGTGTGTACGTGTACGTGTGGGTATTGCGTTGGACGATATATACGCGGAAAACGTCATTAGTGTCAAGGGAGAGTAACGGGCAATACAATCGTACAGTTGCTACTTAATTATTTGTTGTATACTAAAACCTGTCGTTACGAATTGAAACAGAATACACGACAAAATGAACAATTTTTGTATGATAAACTACAGATACGGTGAGAGAGCTATTAACCCATGTGCCGGGTACAGTGAAATCAGATCCGCCAACCGGTGGTTCACTGGTCGGTGAGTTGGGCAGTGAATCTGGTATGACACCATTACATCTGGCTGCATATTCTGGCAACGAGAACGTCGTCAGACTACTATTGAACTCTGCCGGTGTGCAGGTATATACGTAGACAAATATTCACACAAGAGTTTCTTTTCAAAGTCGTGTGTTTACACGTGGGCGCGAACGATAATGAACTTGACAAAGTTATATCGTGTGTGTGTGTGTGTGTGTGTGTGTGTGTGTGTGTATGTCGGCTTACTTTCCACGAGTTTTCTAGGTTAAAAGCATATACGTATAGCTGTGCACGATTTTCGCTGTTTAATTACTTAATTGGATCGTTGTACATTATTGCTTGTGGCAGTTTCGAGAACGATTTATACACTTCGTGAATCAGAAGCTCATCGTACGCAATAAAAGTTTGTTTGTTTGTTGTTTTTTTTTCGATTAAACACGTGCTTTCTTTTCTTATTACCATTTATTCTGAATTGAACGTTTGAACTTTTACAAAAAAAAACAAAAAAAGGTCGAAGCCGCGACAACGGAAAACGGGTTCAATCCACTTCATTTGGCCTGTTTCGGTGGTCATATCACGGTAGTCGGCCTGCTACTGAGCAGATCAGCGGAATTATTGCATAGCGCTGATCGTTATGGTAAAACAGGCTTGCATATAGCCGCAACACACGGCCATTATCAGATGGTCGAAGTATTACTTGGTCAGGGTGCTGAAATCAATGCTACCGATAAAACTGGTTGGACGCCACTTCACTATGCCGCGCGTTCCGGACATCTTGATGTTGTGCAATTACTCGTACAAAGTGGCGCTTCGCCAAAGAGCGAAACAAACCATAATTGTGCACCTATTTGGTTTGCTGCTTCCGAGGGTCATAACGACGTCCTCAAATATCTCATGGAAAAAGAACACGACACTTATGCACTTATGGAGGATAAAAGGGTGAGTCAAGTTTCGTTTGTTTTCCACGATAACGCAACTATCGTGTGGTATTAGTGTTCCCGTGGTTGATTGAAACGTAAGACACGAGACGAAAAGAACCGGAACGAATCGAATCAAGCGACACGTAATTTATACGGCAATGCGCGATATCTAGTTCGGCGGCCATTAGACGTCGTTGCAAAGATAAAAACGAGAAAATCAGCGAGACGTTCGGAGGGTCGTAAGAGTAAGGGTGACTGCATAGTCCTAGTTTTTGGTGTATACGCGTGTAGGCGAAAGGCGCATCGCGACCGAGCGAATAAATCGCCGGCATATAGTCCTTAACGTTCGCCAATCACGCGAGCTACATTTTCCGTCCTCGGCAACATAAAACATACTTATAGTTGTTTGCGTTTTATTTATTGTTTGCTTGGTTTTTGTTTGTTTGTTTGTTTGTTTCGCAGTTTGTGTACAACATGATGGTGTGCAGTAAAAGTCACAACAATAAACCCATTGAAGAGTTCGTGCTAGTGTCACCTGCACCCGTTGATACTGCCGCCAAATTGTCCAATATTTACATGAAACTATCGGAGAAAGAGAAAGAACGTGCCAAGGATCTCATTGCTGCTGGTTGGTTGACAAAAATACCTACGAATCGTATGTTGTACTTGTTCTTCTGCCTCTTGGAACGTTTGAACTTTACGCTGTAAAATATTACAGGAAAACAATGCGAGGTAATGGCAACGGAATTATTAGCATTGGCAGCGGGTGCAGATTCCGCGGGCCGCATCCTGACGTCGATGGACCGTCGTAACGTGGAATTTCTCGACGTGCTCATTGAGAACGAGCAAAAGGAAGTGATCGCGCATACGGTGGTCCAGCGGTATTTACAGGAGCTCTGGCGTGGAAAACTCGATTGGAATGCGTTTCGCACGATGCTTCTCTTTATTTTATTTATTATCTGTCCACCGATATGGGTTGTTTTTGCGTTGCCGCTTGGGCACAAGTACAATAGCGTACCTATCATCAAATTTATGTCCTACCTCACTTCGCACATCTACCTCATGGTGTTCCTAGCTCTCGTCGCCATCGTACCAGTTTATCCGGTAAGTGCACGATTGTTCTCTTGTATCTTAGCCACTTAACGCGATTAGAGGACGAACGAGGCGGTAATCAAACGAGCAAACAAACTTTCGAATAATTCGTAATCGAGAAACGTTGAAATTGTCGTAGTTTGAACACAGGCTGGCCTCGTTCACATTGACATCAAACGCAGTCTTTGCCACAGCTCTTCGCACTGGCTCGTAAAATGTCCTTCATTAGTTGCATCGCTTCAAGCTAACAGGCAAATGTATTAGTTTAATCGAGAAAGTCGATCGAAATGGCGGATAACCTGGAAACGATACCGTTAAAATTTTTATTTTACTACTTGAGAGCATGTGAATTGGCATCGATCAATTTCAATGTACAGCTAATGAATAATGGACAAAAATTAAGCCAATGACATCAACTCGCAATGTATCGTTCGAAATTTACAGCTCATCTTTGAGCTTTGTATTGCTAATTAATGCGTTACTTCAATACTAGTGCACAGTCGATATTTCGATCGTCACTAATATCGGTGAATATGCGAAAAACGAACACGGTTCAAAATAATTCGACGCTATAATCAAGCGATAATTTTTCAGTTTACGAGCACGATTACGACGTACATAGAGCCATTATTACAGTTTGAACCGAAAAAATCGTTGCAGCTGAGTAAATCGGAGAATTTTTGAAGTACTGCTTTATCGAAACAATCGTCTGGTCGGTCGATTTTTATAGCTCACGCGTTGAATACTTTACGCGTTCAAAATAGACTCTAGTTACGTCTGTAATGACTTCGTAAAGTTTGTACATAAAGAGTGTCGGTACCACGCATTGATATGAAATTACTAGAAAACAATTTATTGACGCATTTGCAATTACGTTCTACTAAAATTTTACAGGGTGAAGCACAAAATTAATTAATTTAAATAAAATCGTCGATCGCCGTCCGAAATCTGCTAAAACCGAAACCACAAAGATAACGTTTACTGTTTAAATGCGCAGGTAAATCGGAATCCCTTGATTCCATATTGGTACGAATGGTGTCTACTCGTGATGCTCTCCGGGCTATTACTGTTCGAGTTGACAAATCCAAGCGACAAAAGTGGTCTTGGCTGGATTAAGCTAGCTGTTTTGTTATTCGGCATCTTTGGAGTGGCGTTTCACTTACTCGGCTACTTTGGCATCGTACAAACCGACAATTACGGGACGTTGATCTACCTCAGAAATCAACTGTTCGCTCTGAGTTTTTTACTCGCTTGCGTGCAGATTCTTGACTTTCTTTCGTTTCATCACCTGTTTGGACCATGGGCCATCATCATTGGTAATCTTATGAAGGATCTCGCCAGATTTCTCGCTGTATTGGCTATTTTCGTCTTTGGTTTCTCCATGTTCTTCGTGGCGCTCAACCAGGCATTCAATCCCGGCAAGCAGGAAACCGTAAAATCGCGTAAATCCAGCGCCTTCTCGGATGGTAAGTATTGCCAGTCTGATCATTCTCCATTGATTACTCTCCTGATACTTTTCTTCATACCTCTTATTCTTCTGTATAGGCTTCTATTCTATTATACGTATCTGAATTGTCAAATATCTTTGTACAACTTTCTAATTCTTATTTCTCATTTCTCTAATCTATATTATTCAAAATTTCATTGTACTTTTAACTATCTTTTAAGTTTCAACTCATTTGGCTGGCAAATATTTGAATCGATTGTTGTAAAAAATACTCGAAACATTTAGCCAACATATAGCCAAATCGTTCTCGGGTGGTTGAAAGTAGCTTTGCGATCAATCTTATTGCTTGTCCAGGTGATACGACAGATTTTTGAGGCATTTTTTACAACATTTGTACCTAATCATATTTATTGTTTTTGCGATAAACTCTCGTTTGTATTTTTAACCATACCCTCTGTCATTTCGTTTGATTTTTTTATTTTTTCAAAACTGACTGTACTTTTTATTTTTCAGAATGTAATGAAATTTTCTTTTGAATTTTGAGCGAAGCATAGCGTGCAAAAAAATGAGTACCACAATTATCATCCGGTTTTTCTTTGTGTTTTGAACGAATAGCCTTTAATCCGAAGAAGGGAAAGCGCCCAGGTAACGGTATCTCACACGTAGGCGAGACGAGAATGATATACAATATCAATTTCAACCACCCTTCTATAGTTTTAGCTCCATTAGTTTAGAACAAAATACAAAACTAGCTTGTCCCTCTCCGCCCGCCCCCTTCTTGCCGCGCGTTTTAGGTACATACACATGTATATAATAAAAAAAATGTAAATAAGAGAGATAGTGTAACCATGACGAATGATGCTATAAGCGGTAGATATGGCGAAAAATGCCTCGCAATACGTGGAACTGTTCGACTTGAATGAACTGCCGGCGATGAAGATGACAATGACGACAACGGAAGCAACAACGACGAGGACATCGCTACCACGTCGGCCAATGTTCGGCAAATACAAGAAACAGAATGCGTGCTGCGACGAAAGCTCCCGAGACCGTAAGCTTTACTAATCGTCAACGAGCAAGCAATAAGCTAAAACAAAAAAAAGTTATACGTTAGCGTGTCGTCTCTATTGTTTGTTTATTTACTTATTTTTTGATCTTTCCATTTGTGTCGTGTGTCGTTTATGTGTTGCCTATATATACACAGCAATCAACGACGTGTGATCTTCAAATTGCCAACGGATCGTGGGCCTAAGCTGTTTTCTTTTCTTTTCCTGGCTTAGCGGCAAACTGTGTTTTGTCATTGTGCATACCTGTGTGTAATCGTCTTTCTACACGCAGCTAAGTTAACGAAAAAAAAAAAAATTTGTTTTCGTTTGTGTGTGCTGCTGATGCCGTTGCTTGCAAATATCTGGACCGAAGATTATCCACGAAGAACGAAGAAGAACGCCAAAATTGCTAAGCATAACGCCATAATAAAACAAAAAAATAACAACAAAAACAACATCGAAAAAACAATCGCTTAACCATCAATCATCATTCGAGCATCAAACCTTCACGAATACACAACACTTGCAAACAACAACAAAATCATGCATCAAGCGCCATGCAGCAAAACAATTTAGCGAGTCAGTGTGTGTTTGCAATACAAGTGAAATGGGAACGTGCACCGTTTATCTTCGTGCACCACAAAAACAAAACCAAATAAACCGAGCATTACTATCGCAAGGGCCTTGTTCAAAAAGACAAATCAACAAAGCATGCAGCAATCCACCATGTGCATAGCATGAAGCATGAGCAAAAACCAAAAAAAAAGAAGGAATGTCTAAAAAAATATTGAAAAATATAATGCCTTACCCATAGAGATCTATATTAATGACATGCGCTGTATAAAAATCCAACTTAGCGAATGCGATTAGACTTTTTTTTATTGCGATATATTTGCTTTTGCAATGTACCAAATTATACTGACACGATTGTCCGAAAGAAATTTTGCGAGAGAGAGACAATATTTGCGGGGGACACGTTACAGTGAAAATGAACCCGATGCTTGCCTTCGAGTACCTGTTTTTTGCGGTGTTTGGCCAAACAACCCACAGCGAATTGAAGGTTGAGCAACAACAACCCGAATGGACGTCGAGTCTCTTCAAATTGGCGTTTGGCATCTACATGTTGGTGTCGGTGGTGGTACTCATCAATCTGCTCATCGCCATGATGAGCGACACTTATCAAAGGATTCAAGCACAATCGGACATCGAATGGAAATACGGACTGAGCAAGCTCATTAGAAATATGCATAGGTAAAACTTACACGTGTATGTGGAGATCGTAGAGTGACTCGTCTCTCGATAGGAGAGAACGTGTTTTTAGAAGAATGTGTGATCGCTTGCAACAATTGCTTATTTACTGTGTTATGCCACGACTTAGTCGTGCGTAATTCGTCATTCGAACGTATTCTGTCAATCATGCAATTGCATTTAATTAACGTGGCTTGGCCATGTACGTCGTGCGCCGTTAGATCAACGTTATAGTTACATCGCCGTGCGATTTTTTTAGTTTGTTTTCCGATAGTATTCCAGACTTTTCGATAAATGCCTCGTATGAACGAACAAAGTGAATTTTGTATTTTGCATACTTTGGGATTGCGACGTGCAGCTAACTAGTTTTTGCGTAGAATAGAAATATCATCTAGTATATCGCATTGTCAAAAACGACAACTGCTTGCATCCAGAAAAAAAATCTCGTCGATTCAAGCGAATCGCAGTTAATCATTCATCAATCGCCGCATCAGCGCAACCACGAAGATATAATGTCTGAGAAAGAGAAAAATATACCACGAGCCAATGAAAACTTTTGCAGAACAACAACAGCGCCATCGCCATTGAACCTGTTCACCACGTGGATCGTCTATTTCATCAAGCAGTGCCAACAACGTACGGCCAGTAAAAAACGTCCATCATTGGTACATATGATGGGTCTTCAACGAGCTGGGCGTATGTCACCCCGTTCAAAAATGGGTGCCAAATGGTTGTCAAAAGTAAAGAAAGGCGGCCAGGTTCGCCCCAACAAAGACAGCGTTACGCTTTCGGTCGTTCACCTTAGTCCTCTCGGCAGTCAATTATCGTTCAACAGTACAACGAGGATCGAAAGTGTCGTTGATTGGGATGCGATCCGAAAGAAATACTTGGCACTAACGGGCCAGGAGCCCGAGAAAGAACCCGAAAAAGAAGAAAGCGAAAAGGAAGATGGCGAACAACAGAAACACGAGGAGACTAATAGCGCGTTTGGTGCACCTGCCGCAACAAATGGATCGGTGCCACCGATCTAGTCACCTCTGTGCGCGTCGAGAAATTCCGTTTTGCCAAATAACAAACACACATAGACAAGTAGTACGTAACATAATTGCGCGATCAACTAGTCGATTGATAGGAGGTTTTTTGGCTCTGTAGAGTACCGACGAAGAGAGTAATACGATACATTGATAGAGAGAAAAAGAGAGAAAAAGTGAGAACCAAAAGGACAGGGACGACGAGTAAGTAATCGAAAACTGTTATAATAATAATAATAATTCAGCTGCCAAGCGGCATGTGCGTCATACCCACGACCACTGTGTTTTATTTATGTATACAACAATAAAAAACAGCATATCACGTCATACTGCTCTCTCACACGCGATACATAGAATCAATTCTCTCATGACTCTTACGATGTCCCAATTGTCTTCTTGTTCTTTTTAGTTTGGCTTCCAATATTTCAGATATGAATATACGTACATATATAGGTTTAACACAAGTCGATCCTGTACGTCAAAGTGGCAGGCTTCATTTGATTTCACGCAAGAGCATGAGAACGAATTGTCTGCGAATGCGATAGCGATGCTATAAGCCAAATGCGAATTTTACCTAATTAGATGATAGTGCGATCGTTATACCCTCCCTTCTTTCACCAATTTTTTTTATTTCATTCTATTGTCTTGTACGTGTCTTTTTCAGCTATAGAGGTTCTTTAGAGAATGGCATGACACTTGAACCGTTTTCACTCTTTTGTCACGTCAACGATATACTCGAAATGAGATTATTTTTTGTAAGATGACGACGATGATTTCTCTCTTTTTACGTTTTTACGAGCGATTCGTTGAAAAAAAAAAAAAAAAAACGCATTTTTTCCCCGTGGAGAGATGGATTATTATCGGCTGTGTGTTACGATTGACGTGTGAAATTACAGTGAAAGTTTGGCCGCAAAAGACGGCCGAGCTACTCTTCTTCGCGATATTTGGGCAGACAACTTGGGAACAATTCCGTCATCAAGACGTACGATCACTCGATTCACTGCTCGTAACCATCTTCTTCAAATTGGCGTTTGGTGTCTACATGTTGGTGTCGGTGGTGGTACTCATCAATCTGCTCATCGCCATGATGAGCGACACTTATCAAAGGATTCAAGCACAATCGGACATCGAATGGAAATACGGACTGAGCAAGCTCATTCGCAACATGCACAGGTTCGGACGGTTGTGCTGCAGTGTAGTTTGTTTTTTGAACTTTTCGTTTTTTTTTGTTTTTGGTTTCTGTATTTTTCTTTTAAGGAAAGAGGAGAAAGAGAGAGAGAGAGAGAAAGAGAGGAGATAAGGTTTTTTGTATGACACGACTTGTACTGTTTTTGTCGAGGAGGAGTGACGTTGACGGAGTGTAGTATTTGACATCACCAAATTGACACACTGTTGTTACATGTATGTTTGTTGATAAAAAAAGACAAATTCACGTAGAATTAGTTGATCACGTAGTGCCCGCTTGTTTATTGGATGTAGAGCGTAGTTGTTGTTAGATTATTCAAGTTCTGTGTAGGTTATGCATATAAATATATAGTGTATGTGTGCGCTATAGAGATTGTTTAATCGTGTAGTGAAGCAAACTGTGCGAAAATTAGCAGACGTTTCTCTGGAAGATTTACGAGGTTGTAGACTTGAGACACTTGGAAGTCGAATGAGTTTTGATCGAAAACATTTTACAACGGTCTAAAATTAGATATAGCATTGTTTCGAAGTAGAACAAGTTTAATATTGGTCAGACCGCGATAGTTTTCGCACAGTAAGTATAATTATCTAATCGTACGTGTATCCTAACCTTCTGTAAAAACGCACAATTGTAAAAATAATGCATCAATGTCCGTAGTGTAGCGAAGTAACAATTCAGTCTAACAAATCTTTGAAAAAAAACTAAAACTCTAGAACAAACCAAGCACCCTCGCCGCTGAACTTGGTGACTTCGTGGCTGACCTACCTGTTCCATTTGTGTAAGAAACGCAAAGAGAAGAAGGAACGTCCATCGTTAATTCACATGATGGGTCTTCGTCGAAGTGGTCAACTATCGGCACGTTCGAAAATGGGTGCCAAATGGTTATCAAAAGTGAAAAAAACATCTCAAGTTGGCCACAAAGACAGCATGACGTTGTCGGTAATGCAATTGAGTTCGCTTCAGAGTCAATTG
This sequence comes from Chouioia cunea, assembly GCA_030064505.1. Taxonomy (NCBI): domain Eukaryota; kingdom Metazoa; phylum Arthropoda; class Insecta; order Hymenoptera; family Eulophidae; genus Chouioia; species Chouioia cunea. The sequence goes on along the minus strand of JAOPFQ010000001.1, from coordinate 38,034,132 downwards.
TCATTTACGACAAATAGCGTGACGAGAATCGAGACGATAATCGATTGGGATTTAGTACGACGAAAGTATCGCGAATTACACGGTGGTTTAATGGAGAAAAAAGCCGAGGATGCCAATGACGAAGATGAGACGGCTGACGGTTCAAGGGTTGTACCAATGGAAGACGTCACACCAAGTATCATTGGTAGCCAAGCAACCCTTATCGCTACTTCTACCCCGTGATGATGATCGAGATAGTCACGTATACGCAGAATTGTCGTTGTTCGTGCGTTAAGGCTTATACGGCACTCGGTTAGTACAGAAATCTCGTCTCGCACACTTTGTAGGTAATTAACGTGTTGTATAAGAGCGTGATGTCATTGATATGTTCAATTTTGTGCGCTCTGCGTAGATAAATGTACATACGTATACAATAACGCATGCCCTAAAAACATCTTGTACACGAGCAAAAGAAAAAAAGATCTGTTTTTGTTTTTGTATAGATGATGCGAAGGAGAAATTTTTGCCTGTGTCCCCACCATCGATGTGTGTGTCGTTACGTGGTTTTTTTGTCGTTGTTCAGTTGTGTATGCCTATTTTTCGTTGTTTTTGTTTCGTAGGTCTGTTGATTTTAGACTGACTGTCCACCTGTATCAAAAGGTAGCCAAATTTTTCACACAAAAAACAATAACTGTGTACAGTAGCCGTTATAGTACGTAGTTTGTAGTACAAAGTTGAGGATTCCTCGTTGACTTTTCGATTGGGGGGGTTACTGTTACAGTGAACGTCAATTTCATCACTATTACGGAGAATCTGTTTTTCGCGATTTTCGGCCAGAAAGATACGGATGACTTTGCCATGGCACTCAGGGATAATTCGCAACCGTCATGGACTTTGTTTTTATTCAAGGTATGTTTTTGACCTAGGTCTATACGTATATGTGTGTACAGGCGCGTAGTCGAAGACCTATGACCGACTGTTGTACTTCTAGATAACTTTTTCAATTTACATGATGGTTACCGTGATCGTACTGATAAACCTACTGATTGCCATGATGAGCGACACTTATCAGAATATTCAGTCACAGAGCGACATCGAGTGGAAGTACGGCTTGAGCAAAATCATAAGGAATATGCAAAAGTACCCATGTTTTCAAAGCGCACAAAGCATTCGTGATTTTGTTTCCTTTAAGGAGCTTCGTTAGTTTCGTTTTGGTTTTATTTGCAGAACGACGATGGCACCGTCTCCGTTGAATCTCGTAACTGCATGGGTGACGTATCTACACAAAACCTTCCAGGCGAGACGTGAAACCAAAAAGAGGCTGAGCGTTATGAATAGCTTCATCGGTCGGCGACTACCCAAAAGCCCTTTTGCACCCGTAAGACAATTGCGTGCACGTTTGATCGAGTACTTTTCTTTTATTATCGTTAATTTGTTCAACGATTTTCTTTATCTAGGACAATAAGATGCAACCTACAAGATCAGCAAGAGATAGCCTTGGTATATCGTTATTACAACCAAGTCCATTGGGTAGTCAATTATCGTTTCGTAACATGCCAACGATTAACAATGTAGTCGATTGGGATATCGTGAGACGCAAATATAGAAGCCTCTTTGGCGGTGAAATCGAACGGCCAAGTAATTCTCAACTTATCCTTGGCGATACGACGGAAAAATGAAGATTTCTATCAACGGCCTGAACTCTCCGTACCAATTAGTCTCGCTCTTTCTCTCGTTCTCTATTGATCTCTCGTTTGTAACTTTTCTATGAACTACGTGTAATCGCATTCTAATCTATAGCGATAAGTTGTACATATTATTATTATTAATACACGAATTTCAATAAGAAATTTAAACCATATTGCTATCGATTTATTGTGGTATCTTCTTGAATGGTACTTTGTCGTACGATATTTTTGTTAACAAAGACAAGCAAGGGAGTAAGTTAAAAATAGGAATTGCAAGCCGCTGATGATTTTCGAACAATAGTCGTGGCCTGGAAAAACCTACGTCGATAATTGATAATCGATAATCGATCATCGAACGCAGTTTTAAGCAGTGAGTAGCTGAATTCCAAAGGAGAAAGAACCTTTTGCAAATTTGAACAGAATTACGAATACCGTCAAAAGATCATTCGGAATGTCTGCCGACTGGGAATTAGTATTAGCCAAGTGTTTGTTTTATTACTTCAAAGTATGTGGCTTGGCACCATTCACTTTCAGCTCCGAATCGGCAAATGCCAGAGACTGGAAACGATGGACATTCACATCGAATCGCATTGATATCACCTACAATTTACTGCTCGTCTGTGGGATTACGATTTTCAATTGCTACGTGTTACTACAAGATTATGGATATTCGTATCTGATCAATCAGGACGGCAATCTCGTATTTTTGTACATCTGGTTACTCTCGTGCTCGGTCTTAATTTTGTCGTTATCCGTTATTCAACGCCGGAAGTTTATCGATGTCTTGAATAGAATAAATAACATAGACAAGTTTATTTCAAAGTTCTCTTTTGGCTCTGCGTACGCCGTGACCTTTAAGACTATAGTAATCGTGTTCTTTCTACACTCGTCTATATTATCCGTGGTAATAATTACAGCATTTTTACACCAATTCAGCCATAAAATTATATTTATCGCTTGGGCTACGTGTGCCATTATTCCAAATTCAATCGTATTGCAATATACGATAACGTTAAAGCGCATCAAACACACCATTGAAACCGTTAACAATAACTTACGCCACGTTATTAGCGTCAACGATATAAATGTAATCACGCTCGTGTCGACTTCGCGAAACGAAACAAAACTATTTTCTCGCTATTCAGAGTTGTATTCTGTGATTCACGAAATTTCTCAAGATTTATCAAGATATTATTCGTTGCCTGTTCTGCTTTTTCTAATAACCGTATTGTTTTCTGTTGTCCTTGGATTATATCGCCTAATGAACGTGCTATTTGACGAAGAACTGTCGACGAGAATTTTTTATTCGTCAATGTGCCTTCTTGGTTTACTGTATCTCGTCGTTCTCTTAACAACGTTAACGATAACTGTTTCTCACATAAACGACGAGGTAATTATTACACAATACGTAGGACTTCGGACACGCGTTGTATTAAATGTCTTTGTTTATTTTTCCTTAGAAAAAAAGAACGTACGAAATAGTTAACGACTGTCTACAAACGTCTACATCGGACGCAATGGAGGATAAAGTGAGGAACGGATATGACCGATGGTAATTTACGAAGTAACGGGAAAAACACTAATAACGATTAATTTTGTTTTCAGTTGAATCAGTTTTCCATTTATTTGTTGCACGACAAAATCAGATTTACAGTTTTCAATCTATTTTTCCTAGACGGCAGTTTACTCGTATCGGTAAGCGTACTTGAAGTATTTTGAGAAATCGATTCTCGAATCGTTTAACGAGCATTCTCGTTCGTTTCAGATGGCTAGTTTAGCTACGACGTACTTAGTGATATTTTTACAATACTATCGGAATAACAACCCTCCGTCTTGAGCTAGCGATATTTTCTATTTATTTATAGCTCTACCGTCGTAGAGAGCTTCCCCGAATATACGTGTGATTACGTAAGTTTGTTAAGCAATGTCAATCAAAATTGATCAACGAAACAGATGAGCATGCGCACAAAACTACAGAGGATAATGACATTCGCTCTTAAATAAATAAGTGGAAAAAGATCGATTGCCAAGTGTGAAAATGGATAACTGTTCAATATTTGTTTCCGGCTAGTACGCTGTGGTGGAGCATAGCGATTCGAGCAAAAATTTGGACGAGTACGTGCATTATTTTACATCGTTGAGATTTCACCATGTTCAGGGTCAGCAGGACTGTCGATAAATTAAAAAATACCAAGTTAATACTTCTAAAGTGTTTGTTTTATTACTTTAAAATCACTGGCCTGGCGCCGTTCAACTTCAACGTCGTATTAACGAATGATGGCCGATTAAAGAGATTAATATTTACATCGAACCGTAAGAATTTATTCTACAACGTACTAATAACGTTTGGAGTTGGCGTGGCAAATTATCACGGAATACCAATAATGATCGATGAAAACGAAAGACATTTGATTATTTACATGCAATTACTCTCGACAACGTGTACGATCTTCATCTTAATAACAAGTTGTATACAACACAACGTTCTACCAGCTATTCTTAATCGATTTGTCGAACTTAAAAAATGTATCCTGAATTCCAACAACATTGGTATTTTGCCAGATACGCTACCTAAACAAATGATTTTAATCTTTTTAACGAGTTCTATTTTATGGCCAGCAGTTACGATTATACTGATAATTCATTCTTCCACTGCGTTGACGCTACGATGGATACTAGTGTACACTTCTAATGTCGTGCAAACTGCTGTAGTACTACAGTACATTGCAATTTTAAAGTTATTTAAACATTTGTTGAATTGCATCAATAATCGTTTGTTCAGTTTGGCAAGCAATCTTATTCTGATCGATAGATCGAGCGAAAGGAAATACGAGATGCATTCTTTGATACATTTGCAAAACTCGTATTCGGCAATGTGTAAAATTTCTAGAGACTTGTCAAATTACTACTCGTTCCTTGCGCTTTTTTATTTCATATCGAAATTCGTCACGTGTACCTGTACATTACATAACGCAATAATTATAATACAAGGGAAAGACAAATTTTTCATACCAATGAGCGGCTTATTCGCGTGCTTAACTTACATTCTGGATTCTACATTTGTCGTAGTATTATTGACGTCATCTGTATCAGCAATTCATAATGAGGTAAATAAAATAATATTTAGAAATGCAATAATTCACGTGAATAACAGAATACGTCAATTTACTCAAATCATTATTTTCGTGTGTACATTATGCCAGAAGGAAAAAACGCGACAAATAATAAAGGACTATCTAGACAAATCTGTTTCGTCAAAAATCAAGAGAAAGGTAAACAACGATCGATTAATAAGTGTCGTTGACATCGACAAAAAATAATAATAATTTGCCCAAATATATATCGTTCAGTTACAGCAATTTTTTGTATATTCGTTGTATGGTAACATGAAATTTGCGATTTTCGATTGGTTTTCCCTCGACGGAACCCTACTTGTATCGGTAAATACGTTAAACAATCGAGTTTGATTTTCAGTGATTTGACGAATTGCTTATCATTTTCCAGATCTCAGCCTCAATCGCTACGTATTTGATCATACTTTTGCAATTCAACTAAGATAATCCACACGTTCATTTTCCTACGGATTAGGGTGTGCGGTATCTCGACGTTTTAATTGTTCATTTCATTGTTTTGTGTTAATTCGGTGATCGTAATGTAACTTCTTTTTAATAAACGAATCGAAGAAAAAGTAACTCGAAAAGTAGGCTTATCAAGATCCTTACAGTTTTCCTTTTCCAAAAGGCGACGCGACGCTCGTCTCAAGAAAGTACACTCCCCGAGCTTCCGATTCCAAATGTTCGCCCATAAACACTACGCGATTCTTTACGCTGTCGCACTTGTTCATCTTGAAATCGCGCCAACCGCTACATTCGACAGCTGGAAAACCCAACGGATTGATAATTGATTCAGACATAAATTGATGAGAACGTCCGTGACTGCAATATTCTGAAATTGAAAGAATTTTTTTGCTGTATCATCGTATTAAATCGCACACGCAAAAACCGTTGAATGACGTTGTGCGATAATACAAGTTCACGAATAAGATTTCTCATGAAATTAGTAAGATTGCTCGAGTAAATACGGAAAAGGAAAATAATAACGAAACATCGATCAGCTTACAAAATAAAAATCTTACGGGTCATGAGCACAGGACAACCAGGCTGTCGAAAGCTTCCGCCGTTTGGATAAAAATCGACGTGTCCAATTGGTCTAACAAATCCAGCAGTACCAGCGCAAGTATGTATGATATCGACAAATTTAGCATCCGATGGATCTAATCTCTCCTTAGGATCGCGCACGAGTGGCGTTTCGAAATCGGGACGCGCAGGATCCATTCCCGTAATGCGAGCTAGTCGTCCGGCTAAATTGCTGCCGATGAAACCAGCGATATGTGCACCAAGACTGTGGCCAAGAATATGGACGTTATCGGGTGTTACGGAACCTTCCATTATTAGGTACTCCAACAGTTGAGACGTCAGATCGCCTACCTGAGAGAATCATGCAAGCTCGTGTGAATGTTTCTGGAAAAAAAACGACAACGTGGCCCGTTATACTGACTTGTTTGGCAAATCTCGAAGCTACCAAGTACTCTTTCAAGGAGACGGAAGACCAGTCGACTATTATCACGTTGTAGTCACCAGTTTTCAGATAATTCCTTCTAAAATCATGCATCCACGAGCTACCTCCGGTATCCGTCCATCCGTGTATGATCATTTTCGTGGGTGCTGAACCATTGAAATTGGCATTTTTCAAAGTATCGACATCGTTCACGTCGAGGATCACAGGGTCATTTGGATTTTCTCGAGTGAACAAGTAGAAGCCTATATCTGGTATTGGATCCAATATATTAGGACTCAACGAACGTTCAACTGCCGAAGCCATTGCGTTTAGTATACTATCGATCATTGCTTGCTCCATAAGAATATCCGATGCAATCTCGGATTGTTGTCGCTTTCGACTCTCAGCAATGCCAATTGCTTGATTTGCTTGATGAAAAAAGCTAAGATAAACATGATAATCTCTCTGTCGTTGGGATTTCATTCAAAGAAATTATCCGTCGTAATATCAAGCAAATTGTCAAAATCGAAAGAAATTTTACGTGCACAAACAATTAGATATTCGGAAAAATGATAAATCGGTGGATGACCTTTGAAAATTTGATACCGTAAAACTTCTAGATATTAGGGATGAACATTTCTTTGAAATAATGATCGACACATATGTAAGTAAAAAATTACACTTCGAAGATAAATAATAATCGTTAATATTACTTGCAATGATAATGAAAAGCAATAGCGGTAGAATGGACGATGTCATGTTCTTGCAATGTACATCAAACACTGATTTCGTATGCATACATTGATTTCTTTTATACACGCGGCTTATCTAACTAAACAAAAGCATCATTATTCTCGTTAGACAAGTCTGTTTCGTATAGTTATTTCCGTACATGCTTCATACAGAATACCACGTCATTACTTGCATAAAAAGTTTTCGCGAATTAAAGCTTTCAATGATACGTTGTATAATTTGTTAATAAAATGGTTTGATACGAATTGTTATTTTATTATTTCCGATAAGGAGCCGTATTACGTATTATGAAAAAAAAACTGTTCCAAATAATTAACTTACATCACTTACCTAATTAATGATTTTCGAGTAGGTTTTATTCGATATAATTTCAGATTAAATTGTATCCTAACTTTATTGAATTACTCAACTGATCATTCGTTTTCATTTATAATAATAGTCTAAGTAGAACTTTTATACACGGATCGACCATTGTTCTGTATATATGTGAGATTTCAAATCTGCTCATAAGTTCGTTGAAAGATTCAACTTTTTTTGTGTGTAAACGTGAACATTTTGTCATACTTTTCTACCTAATTCTTCAACGATGAAGTAACGAATATTAGATTTTTCTCCGTACCTCACCTATATTTTCCTCGTATACAACTAAACAATACAGTTATTTTTTAACTATTAGGATTTAATAATTACATATGTTACAATGGTACAACCTTACCTATAATATATTTTGTATTTGGTGATCGCGTTCGTGAATTTTGTTCAAGAAAAATCGTACAAAAAATATTGGATTTTCTTGTTGTAAATTCACTTGTTAACTAGTTAAATCACACTACTTTTTTTTTTATATAATGTCATTTGAAATAAAATTATGTTTGTAACGTAATGTCAATTCTGAATTTTTGCAAACATGTTTTTGCTCAAACGTTCAAGTATCACAACATTTGAAGATTACGTATCGAAGATCGACTAATTAAGCATGTTACATAACTGAGACTAAAAAATACAAAAATATAAAATCAAAAAATTATTCTTTGCAATCTATAGTAACTCATACAAAAAAAATACGCTAATTGCCATAGTACTTGGAAAAATCAGGAAGGAAAACTATTGCTACTCGATCTATCAAGTTTCATTTATCAAATATTAGGAACTAAAATTAAATTGTACATTAATATTTTGTAAAAAAAAATAAATACTTGTTTCAGTCTACGTTCATAAACATTCCTTTGAAAGTATACGTTATAAAAATATGTAAGAAAATAATAGTAACAATACATTATATGAATTCTCTGCTGAAATAAGCTCTCTTTGTCAAGTAATATCTTTCAGTACCAGCAATTGTATGAGTAGTGATTGAAAAGCCTTTTGACGCAGCTACCCGTTTGATACAATCCAATTCTTGTGGTGTGAGGCCAAATGGAAGTTCTTCTTTTAATACATCTTTATTATCTTTGAAGTTTTCACATAATTCTAGAGCGAGTTGTTCGAATTCGTCTGTTTTATCATTCTTGAATTTCAAGGACTTTTGCGCAAATTGCTTTGCATTTTCCTGGTAAGACTTTCTAATCCTATCAACCTGTAGAAAAAATAATATCATCAAATATTTATTCAACTTTATTGGTGTCCTATCAAACATCGAAATCATATCATATTTTTGCTAATCCAAAAATTTCGGATCCTTAAAAATTAATAAATAGGTATTTATACGACGATATTTACCTCTAAGATTTCTCTATGAATGTCCTCGTTATTTGGTAAATTAGCATTTGCTGTTTGCAAAGCTTTCATAGCTTTATCATAGTCTCCCAATTGTTTTAAAGCCTTCCCATAACTAAAAATATATGAAATCCAATTAATATACAACATTCAAACGAATTAAATACACTTCACTTACAGAAGTACTCACTGATAATATGATTTTGCCGTTTTGTTTGGCAGCCTGTCAAATGATGCACATGCAAGTTTTGGTTTCCCTATCTGGTTATAACATATAATTAAATTTGACAATGCTCTTGATAACTGCTTGTTCATATTAGTTTCTTCTTTGTCACTTTCTAATTGTGCAGTATCTAAGTAATGAACAGCTCTGTTGTATCTAAATAAGTGGAGAAGCATAAATAAATCACAAATATTGATAATTTTGAATACAATTCCGTTTACTTCTACTTACTCTCTAACAGCTTGCTTTGTTTTCTGCCTAGTGTAACTGTCTTTAGCAGTGTTTAACAAATCACGTACAATTTTTTCAATAGCAGGAAACTTCCTTTTCTCTTCATTGGTCAATTCCTCATATTTGTCAGCAGAGCCATTGTCAAGAAAATCAATAAGCTCTACTTTGAACAAAACCTCAGAATTTGCAGGTATACGTGGTGGACAACCAAGTTCACCATAAGCTAAGCTTGGCTGAATGATAAACACAGATTTCTCATATTTCTTCATAGAGGCAATAGCAATTTCTAAGCCTATTATCATTTCACCTTTACCCAAGCGAAGAATTGCTCGCTTTTCACGTTGGAACAAAGTGGAATCAAAAGGTTCATCTTGATATTCAAAATAACCTACATACTCTACTGTGACTTGTGCATCAGATGGAATTACTTCTCCAATACCTTCTTTCTTGATCAATTTCAAAACCTGAGTTAAAATTAGAGTTATTATTCATAGTTATACAAAGTTCTTGCCAAAATTTATTTACTGACCTGTCCATCACTACATATACTTGTCATATTAGGTTTAAGAGTATCAAATCCAATACCAATAAATGGCGTATTCTCAACTGCAACCTCCTCGCTGACTTCATTCTCGTCTTCCAAATTCAGAAGTCTTTGAATTTCCTGATTGCTGAGCTCTACAGTCTTTTTATGATTGTATTGCTCATCATCATCCAGTAAGTCCGGGAAATCACTCGTATCCAATGTAAAACCATCACTGTTCAAAATTTGGCTAAAACAATACAAAAACATAAGTGTTTTAAAGTTTTAAACACAACTAAGGACTGACGTTTTCATAATATTTAAAAAGTTAACCTCTAAACGATTTGTTACGAATAATTCACAACAAAGTGATTCAACAATCGATAATTGTTTTTTGATAAATTGTTCTCTCTTGTTTGAGCTTGTCGAGAGATAAGCTTAATCGCTATTGTCGATTGAAAAATGCTTTACAAAAGAATGTTATCAAAAATCATCATAATTCGTATTTTTTTTATAAGCAATTGTTACTCTATCCTTCGTTGTGAACAATCAAAAAACCAAATTCAACTTACTTGACCGTAAATCCCTCTCCAACTCTAATTGTTGGCATTGTTGCTAATAGCTAATCTATTAGACGAGAATGTATTGCGTAAGAAATATCAAACTAACAAATTTTAATAAAGAAAACAATAAATTTACTTGTGTTTCAAAGTTAAAACAATGACGCGTTCGGTCACGTAAATGAGTCGCATGCGCATGAACGCAATAAGTGGCCGACATCAACTCAATAAAGATATGGCAACGCTGGAACTTGTAACTCGTGTTGCTAAAACAAATGTGTATTTATGAAAGTCACTTATAGTAATAAAAATTAGTGGAATTGTATTATCAGCAGTGAGTTTTCTAATTAATTACTGTTTAACCGTAACCAAACTTTGGAATCAGACTGCTATGTAACTTATGTGGATCGTAAAATTCGTCGAGAGAAACCTAAACAATAGGTTGTTTTTATTAAAAAAAAACTGAGCGCAAAGAGGTCGTTCATATTGACTTAATTTTATGTAAGTAAATGCTATAAATTACAAAAGTTATTGAAAAATACGTGTAAGTTCAGATTTCGTACGATGCTTGAACTTCCAAAGCTGCCGCATAGCACAAACTATCGTCTCGCTATAAGTCATATTTTGTTACGTTAGTGCCGGCATAAATAATTTCACTTCTTTCTTTATTTACAGATAAAATTGTGCAACAATTTATCAAAAAACATGAATCTGGATATTAATGAAAGTGCAATTAATGCAAAATTGCGAATTGTGCCTGTAAGTATATTAATTGTGTAAAATAAACAATTCATTAAAAACGTATTAAAAATAATAAATTAATTTGTAGGATGAACCAGGGGAGTCATTACCTTGGTTACAAAAGGACAAGAGTCAGGAATTTGCAAGGCCACCGATCAAAAAGATTGATCCATTTCCTGGTGAATTTTAATTAATCCAATTTTATTTTATAATTTTAGCAAACAAATTTTATAAAAAATATCTTGTTTTTAGGTGCTTGTGTCAAAACGTGGACAGAACAAGGTGACAAAATATTTATCAATGTGTGCCATTCAAAAGATATACTTCCACCAGAAGATATATCCGATGAAAAGTTTGGTCAATTGATGACAGAAGAAGTTCCTAGTTTTATCATTCCTATGGCTATTGGTACTGAAAAAATGGCAAAAGATAAAGGTTTGCTATGTCCAAATTTTATTATATTCAATTTTTTTTTTATGTGCAGCTGAAATTTGTATTTTGTAGAGGACATTGAAAGATCTACTTTCGATATTTTAATAAATACGTCATACTTTGAAAAGTGCATGAAGAAAGCACATTTCTGGCAGTTTACTATTCTAGCCATTTTTGAATCTATTAATGATAAATATCAGAAAAATATAATTACTTCCAAGCATGTTGTTTTGAAAAATAAAAAGGTTGGCAAATTTCAAGTTAAATTTCTATATATTAAATTGGAAAAATTATTTATTTTACTGATAACATTTGGTTTTCAGGTAACAGGCTCTCTGGATACATTTACTATTGAAGATCGTAAACCAAAGAAGCCTGTAATTAAAAAACCATTGATACAAGAACTTGGTGAAAAAATCGAAAATTCAAAACATGAACTTGGTTCACAAAAACAAAGTTTGGAAAAGAAATTTTCTATGACAAATATAAAGAAACAGAAACAAAATATTACCAATACTATAAAGACTTCCAAACTTCAGAACTATGTAATTTTAAAATCAGAAGATCAAAAAAATCTAATTGCTTTTTTTTATTTGCCATCGCCAAGCATTACAGATCTTAAAATAGATGTTGGATGTAATCGTATAATTATAGAAAATTCAAAAGCTGAATCTCTTATCGATTTGTCTCTACCTCATAGTATTGACAATAACCACGTTACTGCCACTTATGATGACAAATTACATGTATGTTATTTTTTAACTTATACATTTTAAGAGAAAATGTTGGAATTATTAATTTATATGTCTATTTTTGCAGATACTAAGATTACAGTTAGTCCTGAAAGATAACTGAATATTAACAGAAAAAAATGGTACATGTGATATTATAAATAAGTCGTAGTTAAGTATTTATGAACAGTACCTGAAGCCAGCTTCATTTTTAATATAAACAATGTTTACAGTTTAATGATATCCAAATTAGAAGTTAAAAAGATTTATAACATTTTAAACAATCGAATGAAGCAAATAACTAAAGTTGATTGTAAAATATATTAAAATTCAAATAAATACATATTCTTTGAATTCAAAATGTGATGTATAAGTAATTGTTTATCCTACTTACAATTTAACAATAACCAAGCTCAACAGTTACATTACATGTGAAAAACCACATATTGAATAACTACTAAAGCTCTGTATAGAAAGCAGGACGTTCGATACCTAACATTGTAAAAACATTTGGCAGTAGATATGTTATGTCAAAACCAACAAGAAAATATGTAATATATTTATAGACCAGATCGACTAGTATTTTGTTCTTATTTTCAAGAGAATCCTGACTTTGCATAAGTTCTTTTGAGTTGACTTTTAATATGCCACACATTGTGGCATAGCTGAGACTTTTACCAATAGCTTTTGTTCCTAATATACAACAAAATCCAAGGATTGTTCGTAGCATTACTAAGCCTGTTATTGAGTAAGATGGCCAAATAACTTGATATGGAGGAGGTAATTGTGGCTTCATTAAAGCACCAGTCTTATAGTGCAGCCAAGCTCCAAAGTGCACTCCAACAGTCACAGAAACAATAATAGCTGTGTCTCCTCTAGAAAAATTGATACAATAGAGTACAATTATACAGTTGTAGCTAATCTTTGTTTACAAATATTTCATAATAATTCTATTCAAATTATTCTATGTATGAATAATAATGGTACCTTGTTGGAGTCCATTTGTTGCTGCATGGATAATAAATTATTATTACTACACTGGTAATTACTAATGCTAATAGAGCCCAGCTATTAGTGATAAAATAATAGTCCATTGCATCAACTAAGGGAACCAGTGGAATCATCATGACAATTGCTAGAACCAGACCAGCAATTATATCTAACACTGTATGCATACCTAAGTAAACTCTGCTTACGCAAATCAATATACACCTGAAAATATAAAATTCCATCAATTATACTTTTATTAATGTTGATCCAAGAGCAAAAATGTAAAAATATAATAACTCGCCATAAAAGTGCTGCAACACAGCCAGTAGGAAAAGTATAAATATATCTATTCATGGTGAACAAAATTACACTAAAAGGCATAGCAATTGCAATCATTGCATGTGTAGATGGCATTCCGTACTCTTGTTCCCATCTACTTTGAAATCTAATTGCAGGAGGACAAGAAGGTCTAGGCCAACAAACAATATCCTTCAAAGCTTGTCCAATAGCCATGACAATAGCCCATACTAAAACGATTCTACGTCCAACAGCTCCATCGATGTTCCAAAACCAGAACGGAATGGCTGTCGAATAGAACGATTCGTCTCCTAATTCTGTACCAAACAGAAACAAGTAGTACCAGAAGTTATTCGTGACTGTATAAGGCTTTCTTTTCTCTGTATTCGTTGTATCCTCCTCTGACTGTAATAGCACATCATGCCTCTTTTTGGTGCCATCATTCTCTTGCACCGCACACCCATTCACTGAGCCATTTTTATCACTTTTCTTCGAGTAATCATAGTGAATATCCACTCCAAAGAATCGTTGTATTTTGGCAACAAGGTGTGGGTCCTTAGTATACTCTATGAAATTCGTCCACATTTTCCATCAGGTTTATCTGTATAAATCACAAACTACTCGACAAATCTATTTAATGCATTTGCGACGTGACCATGGCGTTTTTTTTAAATTTTTTTGCGTTAATAAAAAAAGAAAGAAAAAAAGGGTACAGAACGTGTGGACTGTGGAATTGATTGGTTTATAACCAAACAAACGTACACAACACTAGCCGAACAACGTAGTTTTTTTCCGTCTAATTGAAAGCATACCGCTTCATCCTTTGACACAACGTGAATTGGCCTCTTCTTTGAATGAAAGAACTAGAAGCGCGCCGCCGGCCCAACGAGTGATTGCCTCTTCGGTCTCTCTCCGTATATTGTATCAAAGCATGTAGAGTGTACACTGTGATGCGTATCCACAACGTAACAGCTGCGCGATAAGTCATTTATATCACATCTGCTGATAACGATTACTTACTGGAATGTCAATCATTAGAAACACAGTTTTCGCGTACTTATATTTTAGCTTTAATCTTACGATCGTATCTTATAATTTCGCGTAATTTAATTGTATCAAATCAACTATCAACCATTAACGTTTGCGCATGCGAAATATTTATTTATTCGCAAAAAACACGCGGAACATTGCATGTATTAATCACAGTGATTAATTGAACAATCACCCTTGGGAGAGAGTTACACGTGTCAACGAGAACTCGTGGCTCACGATGCATCGAGATTATGCAAAGAGCGTATCATCCATAAGTTGAAAAATTCGCGCGTCAAAAAGTAAGTGATAGTTGGTAAGTCGATTACCTTCTATCCGACACGATACATGCTCATACACACTCACACACGGCACGCGCACAAACGCCGGGTTGCCCACCATTACTGCGGTTGGTTTTAGATCAGTCTGTGCGTTTTGTTCGCGAGGTCGGTGCAGCGGTGGCAAAGTGACTTTCCCGTGTACGGCTTTTCCGCGAGACTAACTTTTCCGCGAGATGCCGCCAGTCGCGAGTGAGAGTTTGACAGCTTAGACTCTCTCTCTCTCTCTTTCTCTATCTATCCGTCTCTCTCCTTGTTGAACTGTCAGTGTTCTACTTAGTATAGTTGCAAGCTAGAACAGCCCGGGTGACCAAGCCAGGACGAGCCCAGGTGAGTGTATTGCACGTATTACTTTGTAAAACCGTTTGCTCGAAGCTTCTATAATCGTCGTCCTTTGTCTCTCGCTCGTGTTCGCGTTCGCGATCTATACCGTTATTGACGTGCAGTGCTATATATATATATACACACACACACACACACACTTCTCTCTCTCTCTCTCTCTCTCTCTCTCAGCTGACGCTGACGGGCTGTGCGGTAGCCCAGCTGACTTTGGCTGGGACTTTCACATGGCAACAAGTCCGCGAGCTGACCGGCTGAGATTGAGAAAGTTTTGCGTGCGTGCGAGCGTGTGTTAGTGTGATTCTTTCTTTGCTACTACTACTGCTGCTGCTGCTGCTGCTTCTGCTTCTTCTTCTTCTTCAAATCCTTTTGTGTATTGACTTTACAGGATGTCGTCGAGAAAAGGTAACGAGGTTGAAATGGTCAGTAGATTTCTCGCACCACTTTGTGCTCGCGACGAAACCGCTCGGAATATCGCTTTAGCCGCAGCACGAACAACCGTTGAGGGATGGCTTGGAGGCGTTGGCAGTCCGAACAATAACTGGGAGGCGCCGTTAAAGGGACCTAGCAACGCTAATTATCGTGCTCAAATGAGAGAAAGTTTAGATGGATTTTATCCGCAAAGTCTTAACGAAGCTGGTGGAGCAATGTTTGTGAGAAAAGCAAGCTTCGACGACAGATATCACACATCCGCCTCGTCGTCGTCGTTCGACTGCCTCGATGGTAAGTTGAAGGACGCGGAGTCACGATTTAGTTCGAGTGCCGACATCGAGAGACGGCTGTTTGCATCGAGCGAGGGCTTGAATAACGAGGATGAGAAACCAACGAGGGGACGACCCTTTGTCAGAATCAAGAGTGGCAGGCAAAAGCTGTTCGACGAGGAAGATGAATTGGACGCGGACACGAAGGTCTATGGCAAGAGTCCCAAGTTCGACATTGATTTTGGCAATCGTTTACAACATCATCAGCAACACGAGGATGACGCTGAAAACATTGTCTTCAATACTCTCGATGGTTTTCTCAATGATACCAAAAGCATTAGTCCCGAGATTGAATTTCCCGAGAGAAAATTAAGCGCTGGACAAATCAAGAGACCACTCTCGCAGGACGAGGATGTACCATGGAAGAGTAATCGCGTTGCCCAAGTTGTCACTCCTGGTGATGTTGGCAGAATGTTGAATTTAGGCAATGCTCTCGATGGCCCAAGACACGTTCAAGCTAATAAGTATCTCAGCATGGTCAGTCTACATTTGCCAGTGATACTGAGGCTTAGCATCAGCTGCCCGTTCGAGAATGTGAGAATCAAATGCACCGAAATTATCCAGATGATTAAGGTAATTGTAGCTTTTTATTATTTTTTTCCAACGAAGGAGGTTTACGAGACCTAGATCGATTCGAATTGAGATTCAATGACTTTTCCTTTGGTTCAGCTGGCTGTTCGGATAATTACTGGTTCTTTTTTTTCCCTCCTCTTTTACGCTAATTGAAATGGCATACGTGCAAAAACTATCGTGAGACCGTACCACCTTCTGCGTGGTACTGATTTTTAACTTTAACCAATGTTAAATATGCCATTTTTTAATCAATACTGGGATGAGATTACGCTGAAATCTGAGCAAATTTGACAATGTTCCAATAAATTTTATACGCATGCAACAGATACACTTATTTCGAGTTGACTTTAGAGCTCGCAGTGAGCCGGCTTTTGATTTTAACGTTGCACTAATGCCAATTTAACACTGTAATTAAATTCAAACGGCTCGCTCGCGGGCGGCTTAGCGTTACATAATTTAACGAACGAAGGTCGTACGTGTAGCTTAAACAGTTGTCGATATATCAGTGTAATTTAGACGTAATTTGAAGACTCTAATTGCAACGGGGATTCGAAAGAAAAGAAACAACAACAAAGCCGATGCCTCGATAAAACAGCAAAATTAGATAATTACTCGATGGCTGACGTTGCTTTTAATAATAATATCTCGCAGCGTTATTCAATTAATCGCGACTCAAGTGTACATTCAAAGAGTTGTTTTATGAGATGAGCAAGTGTTTGCATAAACTATTCTTCATATCAATTAGCGAGTTATCTGCAGTCAATTATCAAGTGAATTAAATAAAGATAAGCGTTGCTGATGCATATGAAAAAGATTCGTTTTTTTCGATAAAAAACATAGGAATTAGAGGAAACTACTCTTTTACGAGGTACATTGAAAGCTTCACTGACTTATATTTATGTATCTATAATTAATGTATTTTATACGCGGCTATAAATGTTTTCAAATAAAACGTTTAAGGAGATGTTCTACTTTGCAGATTGACCTTTATTACATCTCAAAGATTGTGACCTTCTCATAAACGAAATTGTCATTTTATATCCGTGATTGTTTTGAAAATATATCTCGACAAAAATAAATATTAGCTTCGAAATTAGAGAAAAAAAGAGGGTAAGAGTTCTTTTAAAATATAAATATAAGTTTTAGAATGTTTTCCACGTAAAAGTCGTCTTTTTTTACCACTGCACGTTGTATGTGAGAACTCTTGGAAATTCTCCGTACGATTGTAATTTCAAGAAAAAATTTTAAAAATTTCGGTTAGTTATATTGAAAATTACGCGCATTTTCTTTTAAGTTTTTAAACACACGGATATCCATTTTTCCCCAACGCATTATTATACATTTTTGTAAAGTATAAATAAACAAACAATTCAGATATAGTTTTTTGAGAAGTACTCTGGCAAAGCAGTTGTCAATATTTTTAAAGAGGTATCGCTCACTTTACGGAGAAATACACAAATTATGAAAAAACAACTAAATGATTTTGGAAAAAGTTTCGTGGTACTGCAAACAAAATTAGACTTGTCTAGAACAAATATTTAACTAGCGAAAAAAAAAGATGTTACTTTTCCCTTCGTTAGCATGTCTCGTTACTTATCTCGTTTTTGTTATCTTTGATCGGCGGCGAATAAGAATTTCGTCGAGTAGAAAAAGCTAAGCGAGACAAACCCGTATGTTGTTAAAATTTTAGTTAAATTTTGCATTCGTACATCTCCTTGAATCAATTCTCGCGTGCATTATCTTCTAAAATTGATTACACAAATAGCGAGAATAGTCAATAACTCAATGTTTCGGTTCAATTGCAATGTTCAATTGCATAAAATATGCATTCCAGGATCGAGGATTACCAGTACCAGTACCAGCATTCGATGGGCCGAGTTCGTTCGTGCCAGTGTCGGAGGTAAGTTTTTCCAAAAATTTTATTCAACGATTATCTTTAGATTATTTGAACGATTGCGTGTTTGGTCAATCACAATGGCAATTAGGCTTATGTAGTTGGCTTTGATAATTTCGTATTTAACGTTCCGAATTGTTTTCAAAGTTACTTAATTATTCTTATTGCTAAAATCGAATACAGCGCGAAAACGCGAAGGATGCCAGAAAAATGCCACATGTGTATATATATTTGTAAATATCCGTATGCACGCTATAGTGCTGATATGACAAAGTGAATCAGCTTATTCGATTTAGCTTTCCAACATTTCGTAATTTTTCGCGTTTAACAATAGTGTGAAAATGAACCGATCAAAGACGAACAATGTCATATTCAAATCAAACACTTATTAATTGAAGGGAAACGAAAAATGTTCTAAATTCGCAATCGCGTTCCAAGTGGATAATAAATATTTATTTCTGATTTGAAATTTTATCAAAACTTGAAGTGTTCGACTTAGTGTTCTTATTTGTCTTGATAATCACGGGTTATCCCGCTGTGATAACGTGACACTTGAACGTGAAGATACAAGTATTGAATCATCAAATTATGAACGGTTAATGAACTTGTCAAAAACAAAAGAGGTAAGTGGAAATACGTTTGCAATATTATTAAAAATTACTCTCCATCTTCTGCCTCTGCAATAACAAACGTCGACCCCTTGTCCATCGTAGCACCCGCAAACACACGGGCATTGTTAATCGTTTTTTCCAAAAAAAAAAACAAAACATAAGCAGAACACCAATGTACCGACGAACGATAATCGTTGCGCAACTTGCACCTACGTTTTGCGATTGACGTATCGGCAAACTCGCGGCGACACCTGTGTCAATTACGTAACGTTGGTGAGCAAGCTCAATTTCTCTCGGATTCTTCGATTATTATAGGTCGGGAGAAAGAGGAGCACGGGTCAATTACCCGTACAACTCTATGCGTCTTCCCTCCTTCCATTAAAGCTTCTCTTCTACTAAACTTAACGCTCGTTTCGCGTCTCTGCTTCTTCGCCTTCTTTTTCGTAGCATTGTCTCCAGAGAAACGGCTCGCTAACAATTGAAATAAGTTTTTCTTTACTAAGTGGACGAGATGATGGTGATTAACTTTTGCAACAATATCTTTTCAAAGAACCTCTCATTTTTCTTGAATGCCAGGAAGCTTTCTTTCGTTAAAACGAGATTACCTTCGTTTGGCTTGAAAAATGACAACGGCATTTTTATTTGCCGAGATTATTATTTTTTTAAGTAAAAAGTTATCCGTCATACAGATACATATGTAGATGTAACTTGAACAATACGCGGATTTTGTCCAACAAACTAAGCGTAATTTTGTTGAAAAAAAGTTAATGAAGCTAGCAGTTTTTTTCCGTTGGATGAAACGGCATCCGTAATTTTTCGCTTGAATTTTTTTCCAACGAGCTAAAAACACACGTACATACGCACACAAAGAACCTTTGTCCGTGCAGTCCAATTAAAAAAGCATACTCGCTCGACACGTATAGTCAACTAGAAAATTGACGCTTCAATTGTAACTATTTCAAAAAGTTGTTTAAATAGACTCTGGATCTTTTTTTTTCTTTTTTTTGTCATCTAACAAACGAGGTTGGTGAAATTGTTACGCAATAGTAATCGTTGGATCACGTAATCCGAGTGTTTTCATAGAACAATCGAGAAGGCAATAATATCGTCGATTACGTATTTTCATGTCACCCTTTATAAAATCGTAAATCATGATACCTTGCTACATCAACTCCCTAAGTTATACAATCGATCGGGCGCAATGTCAAGGTTATCTCACCTTGTCATCTCATTTTTTATCTTCTTTTCCCAAGAAAAAGCAATTTTATCGCCGTATCTCAAATTCACTACTTTACAGTGCTATTTTCTGTTCTGCTTTTATTCTGTTGCTTTCTTTCCTTGCATCAGACGCACTCGTGCGTTCTAATTGCTTTTCGTAATTGCAACCTCTTCAAACGAATTGCGCACACCGAAGAAATTTTCGTTACAAACTATATCGATGAAGTTTGATTTTTCTTGAGATATCTATTTGGTTTGTTTAAATACGTTCTATGTTAACGAATGAATATTGATGCTTCAATGTTTGAAATTGTACTTCACCTTTGAAGTAAATCGCTCGGGAAGAGAGAGAGAGAGAGAGAGAGAGAAATAGATTTTTCACCGAGTTTTTCAACGAAAAATATTGTTTTAATGGGATTTATTTTTGTTTGTTTCTTGAAAGCGTACATTTGTCTCGTTTACTATATCTACGTGTAATTAAATTCAGCAATTATTTTTCGAGGATGAATCATAGTTAATTATCAGCATCGAAAAAGTTAGGAAAGAGTAAAAGTTGATTTTATTTTGTTTCTATCTACTTGGATGGTACAAGACATTGAATAATAACGTTTCTATGTGATATGTATCAACAACAATTATTCATTGTGAATAAAGTGAAAAAAATAAAAAATAGTACAACTTCATCTTTGTCGCTGGAAAGTCCAAAACGACAATGCCGATATATACTATCATTTCTCTTTAAACACTTGACAAAAAGTTCTTTTTTAATTGAAAAACAACCAAAGTAACGTAACATTAATTCAACGATATGCATCAAGAATAATTTATGAGCTATAAAAATGAGCACGTCTCTCTTTCTCTTGCACACGGGCGGGCTTGGAGCTCGAGGAGCCCTCGTATAAACCTAGAGCTTTTATGAGAGACAAGAGGAACGCTTGACATCTTAGGCGTCCGCGTGAGCGTATGCGCGTTACGTAGGGTTATTACGTTTTGTTTGACGTAATCACTTGACTACTATATTCGTAAATTCCTTATATGCAAACGGCATAATTGTCGTTGTTTGTACCTTTATATTCAGGCTCTCCTTCCTTTCGATAGACACAATTGACATTTTTCTTACAGCGAAAGTCTTATTACCAAATGACTGTCTTTTCCAATTGGAACGTAATTTTTGTTTCTTAACGGTACTATTGCCGTTTCAAAATGAAAAGCTAATCGATTTTTAATGACAATGCATTGCCGTAAATAATTATGCTTCGGATATGGAACTAACGAACGTTAAATTATATGGCTAATTGAAATTCTAAATGACGTTCACTTATCTAGTAAACTATCTCGATAATCCACTAATTTTACGTGGGTTTATTTCAAATTAATGGATAAGTTCCGTCAGTACTTAATTATTTGTTTATTTCTCTTTTCCCAAATATACTTCAACTTGTTTAATAAGCTTACTTTTCATCAAAGCTGTGTATATCTCTTCCCGTCTCCGAATTATACATATACGTATCGCATACGTACCAGCTATCCCCTTTCTCTCCCCCAACCCTTGTACTATCCGGGAAAATGTGAAGCATTAATAAAGTACTCTGCAAATCAGTTAGCCAACTCCCCGTGTACTAATTTTAAACGACTTCGCTCCGGAGAAGAGCGAACGTTCCACGAGTAAATACTCGCTAATACCGTAACGAGATTAAACTTTGTAACGATTTTCACTCTCGTTATATCCTCGTCAAAAAACGGTACGAATGATAGAAAAATAAACGTATTTCTCGTATCTATTGATAATGTGAATTTGAAAAAGACAACAACTCAACGTTCGATCGAAATTCCACGTGGAACAATAACGATTCGTAGTTGTTGTCGCTTCGGTTTAAATTACGTCAATGAACTTTCATGAGAGCGAATTGACTGTATGCTGGGGGGCTCGTCGTCGTCGTCGCTTTCTCAATCGTTTGCGCCACTTATCTCGGACTACTTATTCAACGCGATAAAGCGACAGTGAGCGAGAGAAAACTAACGAGTTTTTTATTTATGTGTATCTTTCTATGTATTTTTTTGCCCTCCTCAGCTTTTTTATCAGTCCTTTGATGTATTTATCCGATTGATTCTATTGTTCTGGAATGCTGACTACATTGATAGCGAGCTCGTTTACTTGATTATTTCGGCGTCTTCTATTATCCGTTTTTGTCGAGATCTATCGCGTCGATGTGCTTTTTGTTCTAGCTGATATAACATTGAAACTCGTCGAAATGGATAAGAAGGTTTGATTGGGTCAAAGATCATAACCTTGTCGTTCTTATTTTATTCACAAGTTGAAATATTCTACTTTGCCACGTGAA
Organism: Chouioia cunea; assembly: GCA_030064505.1. Lineage (NCBI taxonomy): Eukaryota > Metazoa > Arthropoda > Insecta > Hymenoptera > Eulophidae > Chouioia > Chouioia cunea. Next base: position 38,011,606 of record JAOPFQ010000001.1, on the reverse strand, counting down.
CATATTGAAACGACACTGTTTCAAGAGATTCTTCAAAAGAAATAAAGAACCGTTTGAAAGTACGTAAGCAAAGTACACAAATAGAGGATATGTATATAGAAAAGACAAAACAGCTTCTATAAAGAGGTACTTGATACTTAATTCAGTGGATATTTGTTTCTTTATCGACTCGGCTATTATGCGTTATATATTTATACGACTATTTTCATGAAAATTCTTACTCGTTCAACGATCGCAAACAATGACAGCTTCCGATAATAATCGGAAAAAAATAAAGAAAGCTCACCGTCACGCGCTATACCACCAAAAATTCGTTATATATATATGTATATCCATCGTCGAAAATCACGCAAAGTAGTAGCAGTCAGGTATAGTCAGCCACGCGTAAAACGCGGTTGATTTGAGGAAAAGATTCGTGCAAAAATCTATCAGCGAGATAAAAAAGAAAAAGAAGAAGGGAAAAAGAGAGAGGGAAAAGAATTCACGTCAAGTAACGAAATTATGGCACATGGATAGTGGCTTTCACCGAATAAAAAAGTCACCTGCGATCATATATATTTAATATAAACGACGACGAGACATTGGCGGCGGAAGCGGCGGCGGCAAGTGTCGCGAACCAATGCGCGCGCGCCGCATCGACCCGAAAGCATTTTCACAGTAGCACACGGGATATAGCCGCGCGATCACTGGCGTGCTGGACGCGCTACCAGTCGGTTGACGTTTTTTTTAATTCCTATATCGAGTAAGTTCAAACGGACTTTATATACTACGACGTGGTTCTCTTTTGTTTTGTTTTTGTTTGCGCTCTTTTTTTTCTTTTGCGGGGGGCAAAGGAGGATTCGGATTTATTTCTTTCTTTGGTGACAGGTAGGTTGGATTTATTTTTTGTCTAAACGATCGTGTTAGATTCGAGGATGTTGGTCGTTACATATGGTTGTGAAAATTAGACGTTTTGTTTGGATTAACGAGTATCAACATGACATCGTTTTAGCTATTCGTTTGATCGTTACTAACGTCAATTGTTAAAACGTCGCTAATTGTAGATTTTGTTGCTCCAAAAAGGGAATAATCGTAGTGACATACGAGCAACAGCCTCGATCAACAAACTAGTTTCTCACGCTCTGGCGAAATCTCGCCGATGGTGAACAAGAGGAAAAAATGGAAACTTTGTTTGATAAGCCGATGGAAAACTGTCGACGTATTACAAATGGTCTTTTTTCCCTCGACGATTACGTTATAACCAAATCGCGATCTACAAGTATCATAGTCTCAAACTTAGATTTTCTTTTCAAATCAAATTAAACAACGACTGATAAAAGATTGTGTCACTTCCGTACAAAAGGAAAAAGTGTAAACACCAACGATCGCTGTGTACAAAGACGTCACCAATGTATAACATACATATATAACGCACAAATAAATTCACTGGTCTTTGACCTATAAAGCATTGGTCTCGTGTAGTTATCTCATTATCTCGATGAGAATAATTGCATCTAAAGACTCTTGTTATCAACGAATAAAAAAAAATCAAAAGTAAGAGCTGCGGCCTTGTCGAGGTTTTTGTTGTGTTTATTCCGACTGCGGCTATTGCTACTGGGTACAAAGTTCGCAAATCTGCGTGCTGCTCTTTTCAGACGTGACTCAGCTTCGTATCTCTCTCTCTCTCTCTCTCTCTCTCTCTCTCTCTCTCTCTCTGTATCTCTATCTCTGTCCCTGTCTCTCGCTAGTAACAAGTGTCGATATGTGATTGTTGAGTGTTGTGTACGCTGATTAAAATTCTTTCCATTGTGCTTATTCGCGCGTAAAACCGTGGACTTTGATAACTTTTTTTTCGCGTTTTAATTGACGATGCTGTCATTGATTCTTCCGCGTTTGTTGTTCATATATTGTTCGCAGGGCGTGTGCGCTCTTGCATTACAATTGTTTCACTCTTTGAGAAGCAGAGTTTATCGAGGAGAAAAAAAACACGTTTGCTTTTGTTTTGAAAATTCGCGTCAACGTATTCGGAAAATATTTGCCGTGGACGATAGTACGTGGAAAAAGCAAACAATGCTCATAGAGTGACACGCAATATACGATGAAAAATTGAAAGTAAATCTGCAATGTATTCTTCGAAAGCTCTGGTTGAAACGATAATATGGGTAATATTGGTGCATCTTTCACGTATAATAAAATTAATTAGCTAAAAGGACGATAGAAATCAAAGTTATACCTCGCAGTTGGAGGAGAAACAAAGCTTTTAATCAATTTAATCGGTTCGCGGTTGCGGAAAAGTTCATCGCTTCGAAGCACAATCACCTTTAGTCGTGGAAGGTCGCAATTTAATAATTGGTCAGAGTCCCACGCGTTTGTCATACTAGACGTATGGATACGTGCAAAAACACCTACAACTTTTGCCAAAATCCACCCCCCCCCCCTCTCTCTCTCTCTCATGTTTGTATTGCACTAATCCAAACGATTTCGTTTTGGGAATGAGAATAAAAAGAAAGAAGAAAACAAAAGAGTAAAAATAGAATAGTCAGCATTCCAGTTAGGGGTATTAATAAAATGGCCAATCTATTCAACGAGTACTATATTTAACGTGACGCCAAGAGAATAAAAAATAAAACAACGGGGAGTTTTACCAAATTGAGTTTCATGCCCTTCGGCTGCTAAATTATTTCTCTTGTATTTCGTTTATTTTTCTTCTTTTGCGTCACCCACTGCACGAGTTGTTTGTGTTTCTTTTTTATTCTTCGGATTCGCAAGTATACGTGACTACGATACATTACGATTAAAATTAACGTTGATCATAAATAATGTTGATGTTTTTGATTCGAGGAAAATCATCGTGATACATATGTACAAAACAACAAAGTTGATTCGTTTGTTTGTGAGCAATATTGAATTTCGCTTGGCAACTGTTATTGAAAGAAAAAAACAACTACAATAATTAACCGAGATTACTTAAACGTTTCGATTCCCATCTATTGATAAACAAATATTCATTTCAAAACTTTGACGTTGATGTTGGTTGTCAAAAGCCGGCGTGCAATAATGCATAAATATCAAATATTTGATTGACCGCTTCCAATGGTGTAATTATAAATTATCGACAGAAATCGACAGTATCAGCGAGAAAGTTCGCGGTATACATTCGCGTCTGCAGTTGCATTTTGTAATAGATCAAAGAGAAACCTTGACTCGCTCGAAATTATATTTTAAAGCTAATTTTCCATGGCCAAAAACGAGCAAAGTTTTTTGTGTTGCTCTGGAGAGTACGCACAAGTGAGAAATCGTAAAAGAGCAGGGAGACAGAGGGTTTTTTTTTGTTGTTGAGGACTTTGTTTGCAGAAATCACGATGGATTGGGGTTTTCGATAAATATATACCGATATTGGAGGTCAAGCGTGTCACGAATCGTAGGTGATTGACATTTTACAATGTCCGATTTGATAAGATAAATTTTTCCCGAGAATCGATCGTGGATTGCACGATATTATTTATAATCGAGCTGCGTGATGTACGAAATAGTTGTAACGTTAGTTACAATAGTTGTTTATTTTGTCTTGAAAGATAGATGCAACTCTTTCGAAATATTTTCCATTCAAATGAATCGGTCGGTCGTTGGAGTTATATTTCCCGTATAAAACTCGACGTTTCAACAGTGATTTTTCGAGCAAAGCAATTCCCGGAAATAAAACTTACAAGTTTACAAAACTAACAAAAAAAGAACAACAATCAAATCTTTCTGTGCTTGAAAATCCAGCTTATTTCGAATGCCCGTCACGTTGAAAAGCTCTTGAAAATCTAATCCCAGAAAGCGAATTGGAAAAAGCTATATATAGAAAAGAAGGGAATAGGAAAGTCAATTTAACCCGGAGACCTAATCGTTTGCGCGAAGCGCATATAATATCCTCGTCGTCAAGGCTATTGTACTTCCGTCACGGTGCATTCTCTGACAAATGGCATTTTTTGAAACGCTTATCGAACGATTGATAACAGCCAAACCGAACGAATATTCGTAATTATAACCAACGCTGGGGCAAATGGGTATTAATGGTTAATCTTCTGTTTATAAGATCCGAAGCTTATAGATAGCCAATGAAAAATTGTTGCTGCATCTCTATACATCGTTAATTTTTATCGAACATTGAAGAGCTATAGGTGTATACGTAGAAACCGGGATTATTTTCCGTTGATCTAAAAAAATATACATACGCGTCTGGATTGATCGATTTGTTAATTGTGAAGTGTGTATCTTTTAATACCGGATCCAAATGAAATTGAATACTATACGATTAATGAATTACGCCTGACTATAGAGTAAATCGTAATTGGGTGGTTTAGTCAAAATTATCAGTCGATCTTTATGTACATAGAACAGAACTAGGAACCAAACTAACGCTAATGGCGGATATTCTACGTAACTCAAACAAAGGGAGCAAGTTCACCGACAACTTTGAATACCAAACCCAACAAGTTGCGATTAACTTGAGTTTAACTTGCGATTAGGTAGCAATGTATAAATTTGATAAATGTCAGCTGCATTACATCAGCGAATGCACAGCGATATGAAAAAGACAGAAAAAAGGGTGAGATGTCGATGTACGTTACTCATCCGTGCGCAAGTGCGAACTCTTTTTAACACCTACGCCAACAGCCGGAGGTTATTAGCATAATCGATACAGTTCTATTCATCGATTTGTCCTCCCTATACACAAGCACACACACACACACACACACATAGTCGGCGAATGGAATAGAATGATAATGCGAGTTTCGTGTAAACGAGTCCACTCGCGCGGAAAAATCGCTTTTTTTAAACCTCTTCTTCTTCACCTTTTTCTATCCAACGGCCAAAAGGAAAAAAAAGTTATTTCTCTTTTGTTGAATTTGAAAGATTCCCATGTCGGTAAGTTTCTCGTCAAGTTTGACGACGATACTAACCTTTGTGAAATATTGTAATAAGTTCAAAAACAATAAAACCTACGAGCAACTGAAGAAATCAATACGTTCGTATTTAAAGTAACAAAAAGTTGAATAAAAAAACAAATTGTAGCGGAAAAAACAAGTTTTATAGAGCGAGAGTGTTTACTCGAGAAGTTTTTGATTTGGGAAAGCCCTCAATTTCACAAATGGCGCGGAGCGTCGTGTTATACACATATATCGCAGAGTTTTTCGAGTAAAAATAATTGTCTCGTCGTTGACCTCCTACGTCGGTGTAGAATAATTCCACCAGGTAAACATGCGCTAGTGATTTTAATATGGTCGAAAAAATTCTCGCTGAGAGTGTTTTTCATTTTATACACACATGACATGAGTTCCACTCGTGTAAAAGAAAAGAGAGAGAGAGAGAGAGAAAGAGAAAGAAGTCAAAACGAGACAGAATTTTACAACTTACTAATCTTTTTAGTCAGGAGATTTTAAGAGACGTGAAATGTGTATAATGTTTGGATGGAAAAATTTTAATATGACGATTCGTTTTGATAAATTCATACGAAAGTTTTTTGGGTTGCTTTCCAAGCTAAATTTCACAATGATATACGAGATTTCCATTTCGGTACCGAACAGTTTTTTTCTTTTATTCTACGTATGAGTATCTCGTTCGCCTCGGAAATATTATTTGAATTCTTTCCATTATAAGATTGATATATGTAAGAGCGAGAAAACTATGAGAAATCCAGCGAAACTTTCTCTTTTAACAGTCGTACAAAGACGTTTCATATACGATCAAAGTTTTTTTAAGAACTGTAAAACTTCCATTTCCACTTTAAGAAAAAAGAAAGGAACAATTGCCACAAAGTGTGTTATCTATGGAAACATCTTAACCGAATTGAGCAGTCAAATCAGCCGCGCAATTGCAGGTCTATGTTTACGACTATACATATAGGAGATTACCTCGTATACAATAACCCATGTCTTAACTTAACCTGACATAATGCTATCTCCAAATGCCACACACCCAGAGCTATTATATAGCGCCATACAAATCGTATATACAGCGATAATTCAACGACTAAAATCACTTTGATTCTATTGGATGAAAAAAGGAAAAAAGAGTATTTTTATAGGTTTAAACATTAATCTTATTCGTAAAATAAGCTTAGTCATTCTATCGTGAAAAATTGCTAAAAAATGTCAATAACAATGAAAAATTCGGATTGAAAGTTTGTACTTGAAAGGATCAATGCGATCGATTATGGCCTCGACAATGGAGCGATATATATATATATATACTATATCGCCCAAGTAAATGTTACTTCACCGCAAAAAGAGCTTTCCTACGAACTGGAAGCTTCGGGTTCTCTCGATTGATCGAGCGTGATCTTCTTACGTCGATGGCAAATGGCTTTGTCTTGCGATACTATCGGATACTCTAAAAATCAATGTCTGCATGTAGTTCACGTTAAAATCTCATGCGTTATAGTTCATAATCATCTGTATAGCTATATTTGAAAATTCAATTGACATACAAGATAGTACATGGACAATCAACGCACACAAAGTTCAACGTTCTCTCTAGCTTGAATAAATGTTACGTTTTCTCTCTCTCTCTCTCTCTCTCTCTCTCTCTCTCTCTCTTTTCATTCTCAATTAAATTGCTCTCTGGGTGCGTGTTTCCACGGATGGTTCTTGTTGTTTTTTGTTTGTTCTGTACCGGATCGACTCTTCAGTGGTCCATTTGCATGTAGCAATAGATTCTCTCCACTGTTTGTTTTTTTCTCTGCTACGCACTGGGACTTTAATCGAGTTCCCTTAGCTGTTTGTTCGAGTGGTCTTGTATACAAGTTAACGGTGTTTTATTGATCGTTATTTCTATAAGCATTGTTCTATCAATTCAGTACAACAATAACAAAATACGCATTTTTTTCTATTCATCCGATGTTTCTTGTATATTCGTAAAATAGTATAGATCTACAAACACGTAACTTAAACAATCGTAATCATTATCGTCAACTCTGAGTATTTTTGGGGCGCGAAGAAAAAAAAACAGAAAAACAGGTAGATTTGAATAATGCGACAAAAGATACGGCAAAGGTATATTATAAATCTTCATTTTGTTTTGTTTTATTTCTCTCTTTTGCGCAGTCAGTTTTACGAGAGAAGAAAAATTTCGCCGTCGACAACGACGACTGTTTAAGTGAATGCATTATTCTTTCTTGCCGCGTAACTCACGCGTCACATTGATTTTGAAATGTTTCCCGACTTCGACCAACGTGTGCTCTTTTTTGTCGAGCTTTACGAAATCTTCTCGTTATAGCAGTTGTATTTTTAAAGAAAGCGAAACGATCTCTATTTTGTCTTGCTTATTGTAATCTAGAAACATTGAAATTCAGAATTTATCAGGTGCGATTATCTTCATCGATTGTACACGCATTGTCTCAAATTGAATTATAGCCAATTCGTAACTTGCTTCGCGACGAAACTACGAGCTGTCTACTATAACAAAGATTTTTAAGAAGTGAACCTCGCGTCGTTTCGTCGAAAATTACCTTTTGTTTCAAAGTGTCTACTTGAATTGCAAAATGTCATTACGTACGTTTAAACGGTGTTTTTTGTTTTGTTCCTTTAAAAATTAACCACGACAATTTTCCGAGAGTGACTTTCCTCAAAACTGTCGTATACATGGCAAAATGAATCGATAGATTATATAAATGTCAATTATGATTTCAGATAAAACATCGATAAAAGTCAGATAATGTCGCAAATGTTGTTACACGAACCCGGCTGGAAGTTGGAGCGCAAAGGATCAGCATTGTTACTTCGTCGCGACAGTAGCCTTGACGATCATCATCGTCGCACTCGAGTATGTTTCCGTTGCGACGTAGAGGTTCGCGAATACGAACGCGACGAAGAAGATTACTATTATCACGATGATTATCACAGTAATACCGGATTAGTTAGTACCAGTAGAACAGACACATTGGCATCGAGTCCATTGGCGATGTGTGCAAGTTGCTTGGCCGCAATTTGCGTTACCGTCGTTTTACCTTGGTTACTTATAGGAGGATAACGAGACGAATTATAACGCGTTTAACAAAATCGCACTTTTATCGAGTGTATGGACAGAACTCTACGCGTGTGCATGTGTGTTTTTAATCGTGCCAAGTGATTGTTGATTGTTGAAGTAGATAGTGCGCGTGTGTAACGAGAGTTGTTTAGTTGTAACATAATAAATATCGTATGTACATCGATTTGTATCGAGAATAACTAACGTGATGTTATTGTATGTATACCCCTATATATATATATATATGTATATTTATACAAAGCTCGTAACCAACAATGATTTGTAGAGGTTACGGCGACACACCTTGTTTTAAGGGAGTGTAAACGATGAACAATCGACACCGACTGATAATAATTGCGAACTGTGTTTTGTGATTTAAGGCGAGAAATAACAAATTAGTACGACTGCGCGTCCGTCTAACGAGAGCAATTTTGTTACGGTATATCGTATATATTATATATATATTCACATGTATGTGTTAATGTGTGAGTGTGCGTGTGTGCGTGAGAGTGATCTTTTTGAATAAAACGAGAAGACAATCGAAAAGAAAATACTCGGTATTTTATCTTTTGCGTTTGCACCTTATCCCTCTTTACTGTATTTTTGTTCTTCTTTGCTGGACATTTTATCAGCTGTACCTCCCGGTATTCGCTCACGACTAATGAAAAGATTTCAATTATAAAAGCCTGCAGCGCCGAGCGTGTTCTTTGTTTTGCAATGCCGAGAGAAGGTATTTCACTAGGATCTGTTTGCTTTATTATTATTAACATTTTGGCTTTTTATTTTCATTCGCTATTCGTTTGATCAATTTTGTATTTTCAAACGATAGCGAAATGCAAAAAGACCGACTAGAAGCGTGCTATCTGGCTTATTTTTGTAAAATCGTTGAAACGCGTTATTTAGAAAGCTGCTCGAATGTGAGTTTCCATGACCTTTTAAGAAAAAGTTTGACGTCACTTTTCGATGCAATACTCATAACGTGCTTCGAAGACGTCTGACATTGAAGTTTATTTTTTGTTTGCTTGCAAAAGTTGGACGTTATGTTTTAATATTATGGCTTTGACGAACGGTCAATGTTCAAATAACTCTGCATATTATTTGTGTAGTTATTTTTAAAACACGTAGGTTAATCCTTTTCGTATAGATCTCTTGATTCGTTGGACGTTTTATCCAATTATTTTAATTTATTACGCATATTTACGTTTAAAATGCTTATAAAGGAAAGAGTCCAAATTTGAATGGCAAATGTGCATAGTTACTGATTATCAGATGGAATATGTAGTAGGAACGAAACAATTGGATTTGGACTTCAGCCATCTGTAAAGCCAAAATCTCATCCGTACCTCTGGTAACTAATAAAGCTTACAAGCTTCCCAGTACACTGACAGACGCTATATATGCATCGGCTCGTACGGGACAGCGCGCATAAATTAGGCATTCACCGAAAGTCCACAGACACACGTACACGCACACATACGTACTGTGCTTGGAATTTAATTTTCCCGGCGGGGACATAAATATGCATCGAGAGGGAACGGGCGTAGGCCGCATTGATTTATACACACACGCGCGCGTACACACACACACACACACACACACACACACACACGTATATGTATAGATTGGGATATATGGATAATGAGCGTGACCGTGTCAATTATATCTCATTATATAGATACGCGTGTTAGTCGAGTTAAAATTTGTTCGGGTATTTTTGTTATTTCCCTTACGCATTAATTATTCCGATAATCGTTCGACAAAATCGAGTTAATTACAACACTGTAAGTAATCGAATAGTAAAGAACGCTGCTATTTTTATGAATCGATTTTTTTCCTTCGCGCAACTTTTCATTGTCAAGGCGATTATTTATGTTCTTCTTTTGTTTTTTATGTAAGAAGAGAGGGAAAACTGCTATAGGCAGCGTAGACGTAACGAAGGTTAATCGACGCTTCGTTTGCCGGCAATTGCCCTTAATTTAAGCTTGATTGAACCGCAAAAAGAAAACACGAAAGAGATGACATCTGACGAGGAAAGTTTCTATTCCGAACTTTTGTATCGATCGACAGTCTCGAAACGGTGGTCGGTAAAGCAGAGATCGATCGAAAGCAGTTTTATAAAAATTGTCAATTGTAGGTGGCGTTGTAAGTACCGTGTAATTAGGCGAATGTGAAATTTGGCTTAATTACCCTCAACGAGATGAAGCGTAAACAAGCGCACGTTGAAGCTGCAGTTAAATGGTATTAATCTGGAATTTTTCGCAATTGCCATTGTTACAAGATCTCCGTGTGTACGTTGTACGTAAAACGGAACGAATTATTATGCCCCATTGTAATTAAGCATGTCGTTGAAACAAAATGAAAAGATCGCTAAAATGTATAATTATTGTATTTTGCAGCTGCCGGACTTGAACAATTTGGATGAGAAGGTGAGTTGGCAACGGTAATTTTTCTAATCGCACGCGATCGATTCAATGACGAGGTCATCAATCTTGTATATGTATTTTTGCAACGCCCATCATACGTCAAGACCAGTTTACCAGTTTACCGCGCTGTGTAATCGAACTGAATAAAACGTGCAGTGGTCGAGTGAGAGAAAACAAAATCCGACTTAATGACGTTCAACGACGATCAAATTTCATCGCCGTATAAATAATGTGGATTATTATTGTTTTGTTGTTGTTGCTTATCTTATATTTGACGTATATGGAAATTCAATTGATCGTAATTAACACCCGCTGGGTGTGTTGTTTTCTTGTCCTTTCAGAGCTGGATTACGCGATCGGGATGTGTGGGTAACGAGCGTGACCGTGTCAATGATACCTATTTGTTTGTATTTGCGAGAGGCCTCATGCCGATAATTTTATATCGATACGTATGAAACGCACGTATTAAAGAAAGATTACGTTCAATCGGCCTCGTGAAGAAAACGGCGTTTTAATCGCATGCAAGTTATTGTCGCAATGCTCGAAAGGCGTTAGTTTTGTCGTTTGTTCAATGGTAAAGTTGTAAACAGACGATTAGTAAGCTTTTGGGTTATTGTATGCAAAAGACACTATAATATTCTTCGTCAATTAGTACAAAGTGTTAATCACGAATGCGCTTGCCTTGAGCCAAATAATAAAATAACGTTTACGTCTTTGCAATCGGCATAAATCAACGAGCGCCTAATAACAAAAGCTTCGCTTAGCGAGCTGTGGCAAGTCTAAAATATCTGTGTCAACGGTATATACGTTGTGTCAAAGTCGGTAAACAGGATGGAATCCATACTTATACATATTCAAAAGCTTTAAAGGATCGTTCGCTTCTCATCGTTCGTCGCTCGCAATATATTATACAAAAGCTCAATGTTATAAGTGTGAGTGTTGCGCGGGTGGGTGTAGAAAAACGAGTTTGCATTGGAACTCGTTTTCTTCTTAAAGGTGTATATACGTTCTGGCAGTGGGGGGGGGGGGGGAGGAGGACGAAGACACACACGCACACACTTACAAAATACGCGCGCGTGTGTGTCCTCTGTTACCGATGCGCTTGGCATTGAAATTTTCGACTGACTATATTTTCAGAGTGGTACTCTGTACTTTTTCTTCTTTTTTTGTCACATAACCCCCTTTTCTTTTGTGTCTCTCTCTCTCTCTTTCTTTTCGGCTATGTTACTTATGGAAGGAATCACAATGATAAAATCGAGCGAAGAAACGTCCTCTTTTTTCTTTTTAAATCCTTACTTATCGCTCGGTGCTTGCGTTCACTTTGTCGTTTCTTCGAATCATATTTTTCGACTCGGCATGTTACAAATCGCAAAAAGAAACTTTTCGGAACACACTGGGACACGACAGAGTTTGAGTATGCAGTTTGTACGTTCGAATATCGAGAACATTGGAAAGTTTTTTTTGAAAGTATTTCTGTTGTTGTTTTTGTTACTTAAAAAACCAATCATTTATCGACGCGAACGCGTCCGAATTATTTAGCTGAGTCTGCCAGCGCTTTATTTTGCAATGGAAATCGTATTCTCACAGCAATTAATGTTCAAACTGAATTAACGCGTGTTTTTGCGCACTAAAAACAACGTCGTAAGTGCAAGTTTGAAGGAAGTGACGCACACTCAAGTTTATATATGTAGCGCAAACAGGAAATTTCTCATAATTTAAACTCGTTCATTTGAAAATTGTGTGAATTAAAGCTCCAATTGAGATCTCGAACAAGCAACTGCAATCGAACGACAATTTGTCCAAGCGTCCATAGTGTTCGTATCTTTGAAACAAGAGTGAAGATCGCGAGGTAAGATCCAGTTAACCGTAAAATAAATTGTTGCTGTATTTGGCGAAAGAAAAAAAACGATCGTACGTACGTTAACGCGCGAATAATCCTCGTTCAATTTATAATTATTGTAAATCACAGCGTGTCCCAAAGAGTAACGTGAAATATTTGGTATTTGATCGGAGTGGCCTATAATTCGCATTGCCAACGTTAATAACTCTCGAAAATCACGAAAATCCCAACACTTTTAGCAAAAGTACGTTTCAAGCGCACGCGTGGAACGTATAATGGCATCGTGCCCAAGAAAGCTTATACGCTGTATCTCTCTTGGAAGATTCGTTTAAAGTCAATAATAATAATATCCACCTGAAAGCTACATGATAGAAAACACGCGACTTTTCGAGATTATGTATTTTGTCGAAGCAAACAAGAGACTCCTTTCTCAGAGTACATTGTTTACCGAGTCGAGCCCAGAAGCTACTATACCGATCTTTTTATATTTTCTTCTCTTTCTCTCCAACCGGTTTTACCTCTTGGTTATCGCTTCCGTGCTCCGCGGCCCCTTCGCTTCGAAAGAAAAGAAAGAAAGAAAAAAAGAAAACGAAACAAATAGACGATCTAAACTTGCCTTTCTCGAGCGCAACAGTATATTATTATAACCATGCATCTCGGACGAATTTCGTTTATCGTTATATTGAAACGTTCGGTAAACAACAGCGCTTACTAGACCGAGCTTCTCTCGATACTATCTATCATCTCTATTAATAAAATCATTCGATATTACGTAGAGTCGAGGTTTTTCCGAAAACACTGTCCTTCAAGACGGTGCATTGTTCTGTTTTTTATTCGTTATCGCTGTTAGATTAGTAGTCAAGGAGTTGGTGAGTCATGCGAAAATATTTGTAATTGCTTTAACCGCATTGAAAAATTTTCATTGGGATAAGATTACCGCGCCTTTAAGGATCGAATTGCGATTAGATAGGACGCGACAATGTTGATTCGCAGACGTGTATACGGATCGTCTTTGATGAATAAAAGTAAGTATGATTTTTCCTATAAACAGCAACTCGCTTATTATCCGGAAGAAAAACTGTTCGAGGATAAACAAATTAAAAGAAATAAGAAACGTAATAGGCTGATCTTGTTCTTTTGTAACATTGACGATTGTTTAAAACGAGCTAATTTTATTCATGTGTTTTTCAATAACAACTCGCTGGTAATGGGAGGGAAAAAAACAAACTCGTTCTTTTTATTGCAAAAGTCAATTAGCAACCGAGAGCGACAATTTAGTAAACAAACGATAAATTGTTTGCGAAAGTACGCTGTCCTCTATAGGTCAGTGTTAATGCAGCTTGTACTCGTACTTTTTTTACATGTTGATAATCGATAAGCGTATATTGCGAATGTCAATAATAGTTTCATCATAGGTCTCGGCAACTGTACAAGTTTGGCACCGGTAACGCTACATCGATCAAAGAGAAATCCGCTACGTTAGCGATATCTTCCATACTTTTTTCAAAAAGAAGAAAACTCATTCAAACTCGCATCCTTTCTTTGTTAATCTTTTATTCAGCGATACGAGCTCGAACGTATCGAACGTGAATTTACGATAAGTCGTTAATTGAACAAATTAAATATAATTTCGAATCATCAGTGGCTATCAACGGATATATCTTGACTGCCGTTATTGTTTCGGCCATCATTAATAGGCTTTAAACTCTAATTTATGTGGCCAGTCCAAGTAATCGAGTGTATATATATGGTCACGGAAAGAAGAATTCAATCTAGTGGCAAACACGATATTATGTTACATCATGTGCTACTAACCGTGACGGCGGAAAATACACCGGTTTTATCAAGCATAAATTTTATTGTTGTATACTTTGTATGTTTCGTTGCTGTTGCTACAAAATACTCAGCAATTACACGCACCACCGGTAGAGATCTAATTAAGACGCCCGCGTTCGCGACAAACATCGCTTCATTTTTGTTGTATAATCGTGAAAGTTTTTGTTATTTTTGTTGACGCTACGGTAATTTTAACATCGAAGGCGTTAAAATTGTCAAAAGTTTTACACGCACGACGCAAAGTAGTTTCTTTAATAGAGCGTAACGATAAATAACGAAGGTGCATCCGGTGATTCAAAAAACGAGAGTTTGTAATGAATTTTTGCCGCGTGCGTTGATGACGAGATCCAACTTTATTGTCTTTTTGTTTCACTCTTCACTCTCTGCTGTGAAAAAAAAAGATAAGGTGTTTTGATGATATATTGTGCATGAAGAGTAAAAATTATTTCTCTTTATATCTAATCGAACTTTCTATAACCTTATTTTTTGTTATGCTGTAAAATATGATACTTCAAAATTTATTAGTGCTGTGGCATAGAAATTTTAGTAAGACTTAGAAAAGAGAGAACGCGAAGCGAGATACTTTCTAATTTTTTTTTTAATCATCGAAAACTCTCAAATCATCCGTATGTGCTGCTAGAAATCTTTTAATAGTACATTTAAATTATGATTAAAGCGATTATATAAACAAAAACATATAAAACATCGAGCTAATAGAAACTCTTTATAATTAAAACGTTTCAGTTTAACTAAGCGAAGCCTAATAAACAACAAGAAAATGTAACTTTCTTCAACTCTTTATCATCTCGTTCGATATTCCCTTGGACGTATTATCTTTCGAGGGAATAATACTGTCGATTCGCGTTTCAAAAATTAGCTGCGACGGATTATTTGCCGCAAAGCAAGTTAAACAGATGTCTCACTCGACAAATAACATATAAATATGATGAGATGAAGACAATCCTCGGCATAGTACGCCTGCTATCTGAAACAAAGAAAAAAAATACGCAAGATCGCTGCAACAAAAGAAAAATTGCATCGTCGTGTATATATACTTTGTGTGTGTGCGCGAGATAGTGCCTTTTTTGCTCTGCGTCTATCGCTGTGACTGCTATTGTTTGTTTCGACTGGCTGAGATAAATAAAGAGAAGAAAAGTCACAGGAAACAAGGACACGAGGAAGAAGGTTAGTCGAAGGGTAATTGCGCGGATTTGAATGAATTACGAAATAAAAAAGAATATATAACATTTGGGCGATAGCTATGTACCACAACCTTATTCGTATGACTCAGTGAGTGAGAGGAAAAGAGAGAGAAAGAGAGAGAAAGAGAGAGAGAGTGAGATAAGCTTCCTAGTGAGCGATCAACAATAATTGTCATTTACATAATTGTTACGGACGATCATTGTTATGAGCTACGAAGCGCGTCATTGTAGTTCAATGGGATCAAACGTGTAATTATATCAAACAATAATCGTGCTTTTTTTGTATCCTAATCGAATCGATTATTGATATATACGCACCTTTAAATTTCCGTAACGACGGCTTGTACAAGTTTTTCGACATTTATCAAATGTTAATATTACTTGTTTAGGTTATTTAACGATTTAAATGAAAGTATGGGTATATATATAAATAAAGTTTCTAATCTCGAAATATGATTAATGGTTTCTAAATAGGAGTTAGCCTTGAAAAAGGTTTGGAAATATACCGTAATATCTACTATAGGTAGGTTGATAAATAGAAACGATTCGTTGCCTATTTCATTCTTGAAATTGACAGGTATTCGATCTATACTCTTCTTTTTCTTAGAACAAACAGGTCCTTTTATTCGAATCGCATCAGAATTCGTTAATATCCATTTCGTACGTGTATTATATATATATATATATTCTAAAAACATACAGGTTGAATATAGAACACCGTAAACGATAATGATAATACATGTACGATACAATCCGTTCATTAAAGGACTCGACAGCTCTTTCGCATTAATTAGCTTGCCGTGTTGTTAATCAATCGTGAGGCGTGACATACGGCTAATCCGTCTTCTCTCTCTCTCTCTCTCTCTTTCTCTCTCCGTCTCCATTTTCCACATTATGCAAATGTCTATTAAGATTATCAAAGCTCTCGTCTCGCATGTTGCAACGTACTACATGTGTTGCTAACAAAAGCTTAGCAATTAAAAGTGCTCACGTGAGATTATTTGAATTTCAATGATATCTTCGTGCTTCTCTCTCTCTCTCTCTCTCTCTAGGCAAATGATGAAATCTGTATTTACGATCTTTAAAAAGAAAACGTTGACCGAAAATCATGATGCGTTGGAAAGCTAGAGTCAGTGTCATGGTCACGCCTGTTACATGGGAAAGCAAAAATTGAATGTGCCTCAAAAACGTGTTTTTTGCGTAGATTCGCTGACTATAGCAAAATCTTTTGTGTAATACGTTGTCAAGCTTATTTCAGCGCTTGTTTTTCGTTATAGTTTTTTTTTCATACGAAATTGTCGAGACAGCACGTCTTTTTTTTTATTCTTCATTACCTCTTCAAGATTTGATATAACAGTTTTGGCTGCACGTTTTGTTTCTCCTTGCGTTCTATGTATAGGAAAATCCACGTGCTGACTATGAAAGTGCATATCAATGTGTTTGAGGATCAATTTCAAAGATTATTATCACTTAGGCGTGTTAATTTTTTAAACACACGGTATTCTTGAATTTTCCTCAAATTTTTTGTTTTTAACATTAGCGTCAATATGTCATCTGAACAATTTATATATTCTTTTAACATCGTGTCAAAGAATTTTGATAACCGTATCACTCCTTAAAAGGAAAATAAAACAGACCAATAAATGCTTGATTATCCATATCATTCACCATTTTTCCTTTTGAAAGATTGGATACATGTATTTCCATTAAGAACGCCCGATTGTTTGAAATGATCGCCAAACTTAATCTGAGAAAAAAGTCGTATCCCCTGAACGTTTTTAATTCGTTAATTATGCATATATTCGAAAAATCTTGCGAAATCACATTTGAATATTATTTGATATTTGATTTATTAGTTCGAGAGTCAACATGCTGAATAGTACCTAATTTGTTTTCTTCAAATCAGCTGTAAAATTAAAAGATCATCGACGATAAGGATCAGAAAAAATAAAAAAAGAAGAAGTTGGCGTCGACAAGTGTGTCACATGCAAAACAGTTGATAATTTTTCTCTTTCTCTATTTACGGTCGTTCAACCTTGAGAATCGTTAAGAGAATCTCGTCGCCCCTTTACGTAATGAAAATCCAACATTATTAATGTAGCTTTGTGCCATTCTTTCGCTGTGATAAATTAGCTCTGTGCAAGAGAGAGAGAGAGAGAGAGAGAGTGTCTGTTTGCTTTCGAAGCGCGTGGCGTCGATAATTGATTGCGCCAATCCAATTTTCCAGGCATTGATACGTGATATTTGCACTGCTGGAGATGAGCGAACTTCAAGGTCGTCGTCGGTGGATTTCTCGTCTGGTTCTCGTATCTCTATATGGAACTTATTTTTTTTAATTTTATTCTATTTTGTTTTTACGAGACATGACATCAATATCTTAAAAGCACACGTGGAATTGATAAAAGGTTGTCGAAAAGTCGGCCAATTGATGACCGATATATAACACATGTATATCGCACGAGTACGTATTTTTCAGAAATGATATTTTGATATTAAAAACGAGGTTGACATTGTACGTGATTCGTTCGTCTTAACTATTAGTAAAATATTTTAATCACGCGAGCATTTTTGGATATTTTACATTGATTTAATTGGTTGGTGCTATGAATAAAGAGACGAGATACTAGCTTCAAAAATGTGCGAGCTCTCGACGAAAGATGTATTATTACCGAAACTTGTTATTCAAAATGATTTATAAACGTAAAAATTGAAGTTAGTTGTTATTATTATATCTCGCTTGCATCGCGTATACGTTTAATTTAAGTTACATTTATTCTACAAAATAACGATAAATCTTTTTTTTTTAATTTCGAAAATTTTTAATTTACCCTTCATTTTTACGAAGTTACTATAATAATGCTATATGCTATATCAATTGCAATATAATCAAAGGATTACATTGTATCGGATAAAATCTTTTAAAACGTTGATTCACTGCTTGAAGAAATTAAAAAGCAACATTCGAGATTTCGCATAGTGTTTACAATGGCCAAGAGGGCCTGGCACGTGTATGCGTCTTATGCAACGCAACGATGCATATATAAATTCGACTAGACGAGAAGTGACCGCACAATAAGCGGCCATTTGCATATATACTCTATCGTCGAGTAACCACGACACGTGCCAATGTATATAATACGCCGATTAACTTTTGCGCGTGCAGGCGAACGACATTGTCGCTTTGTCCAAAGTGAAAAAGAACAAGAAAATATTAATAATGTGGACGATCGTGGGTGACGAGTAAGATTAGGATGAAAGAGGTAGCTTTGTTTTTTTTTCATAACGTTCTATATACATAAGTGTTGAATATTTAATGTATCCAACGATGCTGATGCAATCCAATTTTCTCGATGTGTATATATATAACCTCTTGGATTATTACACATACAAAGTTTGTAGGGTTATTACCAATCGTTTTTGATTTGTTAAATCGTGATGAACGAGTATTTTTTTTGTCTCTCAGCGATCGATCCTCGAAGTAGGATAGCGTCTTCGGTAAGATTCCAAATTGAATGGAAAAGTATAAGACTTTATACAAGAGACAACGTTACGAACAAAAAATCAATAATATTAAACCTTGGAAGTCATCGCCACTTCTCATAAAACGAAAGTCTATGTAGAAAAAGAAGTTTCTACAGACGATAATTCATTTGGTTTTAATGTTTAAATACTCGACATCACGCACGTACTAAAGAACTTTCGTTTTTCTCTTCGCCTTATTTACATTCATATTCTTGGACACACACATACACATGCATACCTATATATATATATACATATAAGGCAAGCTTCATTATGTCTTATGTATATAGTACTTCTCCCATAAATAACCAAATTGCATACACATTTGCACTGAAAGTACGATCGCGAGTATTGCAAAAATAGCGCTATACGATATATAAATTGCGCAAATGATCCTATTGTACTCGTGGCATTTACGTTATAAACAAACTCTCCGTAATGTGTGTATGTAAAAGTTAAAACGAGAAGATAATTAAAAGCCTATAGCTATTTCATAAATCCGACTGCTTTCGTTATATATCTTCAGCGAACAAATAAAAAAAATTAACTCGCTCGCGATTATACATATATATATATATATATTTCACATGTCCGCATTGTAAATACGTGGGAAAAGTTTTACAATTGCATTCTCCGCGTTTAATTGTGTATGAAATCCTCGTATAAATAAGCGAGGGATAATAACACGTGTCTCGCGCGAGTTGAGATCTTCGACGATATTTATATATATGAAGTTACGGAGTAAGTGAGAGATAGAGAGGAAGAATTGTAAATTAATTGTGAAACATAAAAAAATATCCTGATAGAAATGCATTATACGTTGCATAAGAGTTTACATATGAAAATTTGCAAGCTCTTATTCATGCGAACGACGTACGCAGTTGGAGTTCTTTTTATCTCATTCTATGTGTTCACTTCGTTGTGTTTTTTTTCTCCACGTGCAGGGGCATATTGCCAGAGACATCCGCTTATGTTCACACGATTAAAAAACAAATCTATTTAAACGCACTATTTGGCGCAACTGTATATCTCTCAATTATAGTTCACAAGATAGTTGTTGTTAAAAAAAATAATCGTGTAATCTTTTACAGGAAAATATATATGTAATATATATACTTGGTTTCGTGTAATATACGTTGATAAATCAATCTTGTCGTGCTTGCGCTATCGCGTTACATGAAAAAGTACTTAGATGGGCACATGTGCACTTACGTGTTCTCATGTCGAATTATGCCCAGACGTTTCTTTTTCCTTTTTTTTCTTGCCTCTTGCATTGATGAATCATGTAAAAGAGATCGAAATCACGTTTTTTAATATTGAATTTGTGATTTGTTGCGATAATCGTTCGTTTAGTAATTACTATAATCGACGAATTATGCATTTGTCGAAAATTAACTCGAGCTTGAAAAAACGATTGCATTAAATCTAGTGCAATCGCAGCGTCGTACAATTTTTAAAACGTTTTATACGAATTCGCCGTAATTTGGGTCTAAAAATAAATTCGACCGTTCAAACGATATGTTCGTTTTGAGAATACTTCAGTTCGATCATAAATAAAATTAATTATTAATCCGTCCATTTGAAATTACGCATCGCAAGTGAAATCAAAGTCGTATGCACAAGTTTTGAAAAAGAAAACATAGCGAGAAAAGCATAGTCACGGGTGGCTAAGTTCTGCTCCCGATAAACACTCCCCCATATCAATTCTCGTTACGTGTAACAACTCATTATGACAATTAACGAACGTTTTTTACCGCTCTTTTTACATTCGTCTTTTATCGGACTTTGCTCACGAGGTACAAATTTTTTCGCGATAAACTCGAAAAGTGTGTATGTGCATGTGAGTTGCTGTGTCGGATGGTCACATTGCACGTTACATTATCTCGTTTCTTCGTTTTTCTTTCTTTCTTCGTTTGATCTATGTCAGGCGTGCTACATCGCTTATTTGGTATTATCGCCTAGACTCCAAGTACTTTTGTCACGTTGAAAAGAAATCGGATTAATTTTTAATGCGCTTGCTTGACTACGTGATTTTACCGTAACGAACAAGTCCTTATTCGTATATCGAACGCCAAGGATATTTATGTATTTTTGGTGCAAAAGAAAGAGAAACGAAAAAATGTTTATCGACAAAGTGGCAGTTGCGTGAAAATTCGTTTATCAAAATTGCGACGATTATCGTATGTATTTTTTTTGCCAATGAACAATCGCTAATGAAACAAGTGCGACAGCGTGTGAAACAGGGTCGGTACTTTTTACGTGCGAATAAGAGTTGCACAAAGATTTTTTTTTATCGTTGCTTTACGATGGAACTTTATTGAGAAGGAAAGCTCTTCTTTTGTCCTCTTTTGAAATTGTTGTTAATTCAATTAATGAACGTAGATGCGAGCACATACATCATTAATAAAACGAGTAAGTTTGTTATGACTTGTGTAGATTCATTCTAGGATGCTGCATTCGATAACGTAATAAATAGTTCATCGCCGTCACGAGACGTTTAACTTCAAACGCGATAAGACGTGGCTTCAGCGCAAACTTAATTATCATAAACTACAACTACTACTATGCAGTTGACGATGATGTCGTTGATTCGCCCAACATGAGAAAAACAAAATCGACTACCAGAAATAACTACAAACTCCTTTATTTCCTACTCCATATCGAAAAGTATTTTACAATCTTGTTTTCCTTGAACAAGATGAATAATGTAATCCTTACGATCCATTTTCCTCGTACAACATCACACAAAAACCTCTACACGACGCGCATCGAACTTTCTCTTCATTCTCCCTTGCAAAAAAATCTTCCCTCTGGCTGAAGTTCACTCTCCACTACCCACTCAATGTCGTCTGGGCGTCGAAAAGTGCGAGAGCTGCGTCAGCATTATGCATAATCCAAACGTCAGCAACGTATCAAAATAAGAGATAAAAAAAACAATACGATCGTTTTACTGGCCTGTAGCCAGGCAACAAAAGCGTGCTCTCTTGTCGTCGTTGTCGTGCGTCAAGAATCATTTGGCAGCTTACAACCAAAATTCACTTGCGATTTGGGTAAACAATGCTGATGAAATTCGCGCACCTACTGTCGACATGTGAAGGGGATGTTTACTCGAGACGAGAGTTTTACGGCTTCCGGAGGAGAACGAGGAGGGGATAGGGAGTCGGGTATATATCTACTCAGTTCACGAAGACACTTGGACGGTGATTTCGATGGGTTTATGGGAAGTAACGTCGACTGTTGTTGTTGCACGCTCTGAATATTTTATTAAAGCTCTTATTTTAGATTGTTTATGACGAAGAAGTGGGATTGCTACAAAATTTGCGATGACGTAAATTCTACCAAAAAGCACTACATCAAATATCGCGCTATTTGAAATGAATGTTATCTCTTCGAATTTAATATAAATAAGTTATTAATACGCAGCTGCACTTGTGTGAACTTCTTCGTCGTACATCTACACTTACTTTTATTATCGTGTGATGTATCTTTGGCAGTTTGTAAGTATAAGTAATGATCGTTTGGATAATAATTTTTGTTGTACACGAGGATGCAAATGTGTCAAATGCAAAAAGAGATAATAGCGAGGAACTACCGCAACGTTCTTTTGAACGTTACTCACGAACGAATGAATCATTCACCGATGACATGGCTCGAGACATCGTTGGTAAATTGTCAGAAAACAGTTTAATTTTTATGTATTGTCATCTTCGTACGAATCAATTTTAGTACTCAAAGAACACGTCGCTGATAAATCTTTCGGATCGTTTATCTAGCGATTAATGCATTTGTAAATAAAGAAAGAAAACGTGTTCTTTTAAACTAGTTAACGAACAAAGTGTCAAAGCGAACAAGCGACAACAAAAAATAGCTTACATCGGTAATTGAAACTCAACCTGCAATTATTAGTCCCACTTCGGTATTCTGAAATAAAACGTTAGCCGAGCAGAAAATTGGCCAATGAAAACAGAAAAACAATTTTCTTCGAGTCTACACAAACGAGTGCATAGAGACAGACGTAGCGAAATATATTTGTTGATCGAAAATAGCCGCTAGTCGTTCCAGTTTGATTGCACACACATGCAGGTGTGCATTTGTATTTTCCTTAGGTCGCCTTTAGAGACGTGTATTTTTAGCGTGGCACGTTGCACTATACGTCCCACGTAAATAAAGTGTTTACTATGAGGTTGAACATTCATGAATTTACGACTAGTAGCCAGGGTTCTTTTGTCTTTCTATCTCTCTTTGGTGATTTACTAATCTTTTCTCCACTTGTGTGTGTGTGTGGCTATGTGTGTGTGTGGCTGTGTGTGTTATTACGAGGAAGAACATTATATAATAATATCAATTACTTACACTCTCTCGACAAATCATGAAGCTACAACGTGATCATCGCACGTGCGCCAGATTAAAAGTCGTTTTCGACGGTCAATGCTAATAAAAGTTAGTTGCGCGTGGGTAAAGACAAATATTTGTCGGAGGAATAACTGCCGAGCACCGAGGAATCAGACACACACGTGTGTTTCCGGTTAACTTTCAAATGTCTGCAAAATATTTTTTATAGTAAATTATTTTAAATTGATGTCTCCAGTTGTTGTTTTTTATTTAAATGGCGTTCAAATGTAAATTTCAAGCATCGAACGAACTTGGCATTTCACCTATAAGCTTTTTCGATAAAATGTGTCTACGGAGCACTATTGAATACATTATTGATACTGATGAGAATTTATGAAGCGTGTAGGACTGTAATATTATTCCAATGTTATTTAATACAAATTTTCTATTCATTTGCTAATTGCGAAACTATACTAATTATATAGACGATGAATGTGCAAAAGTATCACGAATTTACGTGATGGATTTTTATTTAATTCCGATATTCTAAATGGTTCGTCTTTTTCAATTGAACATTCAATACATTGTCACTGAAAATGTATAATTGATGCTTTGATCCAGTCAGTTTCTGAATAAACCAATACAACTAAAGTTGGATAATCCTAAACGTGTAACGCAACTAAAAGTTAGAGTCACCGAAACTACCTAACCCATTCGACGAAAGCTTGGGAAAAATGAAATACGACAATGTCGGAATAATTGACGAGGAAGGTTCTTTTTATGTCTCGTTCGTATAATCACGTGCCCTCGTGTACTCGCTAGAGAAAGAGAGATAGAGAGAGAGAGAGAGAGAGAGAGAGGGAGAAATTTCAAAAACGCTTGCACTCACCGCACGTGATGAGGATACATACATACGTGATCGGCATGCAAAATAATAAGAGAAACGATAATATTTTGTTGAAAATGTCACGCATCACACGTTCAATCAAAGTTATAAGCGATCGATAAAGTATTGTCGTACTCGGCATAAACAAAAGTATAAAGTTACGAGCTCTATGTATCCGATCATTTCAAGGTTTTGTCTCTCTCTCTCACACTGTCTCGTCGTGAAAAACAATATCTATGTGGAGCGTTAATTAGGAATCTTATGCAATTATGACTACAATGATTGCAACGCTGAGATCCACCAAGATATATATATTATGTACCATTTATCTTTTCGCGATTAGATTTAATGCATCAAGTCATAAGTGCAACAAGCGACTATAATATGTGTGTACTTCTAACACAATTAGTCAGCGATTCAACTGGTCCTGACCTCATTGTCATCGTTTGATTTATTATTTTTCCCCTATTTTTTGATTGGGGGTGGCAAGATTTTTCTCTTTTTTTCTATATTACATTTCAGCTATCAATTAGCAAAAGTCATTATTAAAGGTCGCTGTCAATAATTATTTCTATAGGAAATAAAAGGAAGTAAATCGACTATGAGTAATTCAAATGAAAGTGCGCAAACGGGAAGAGGATTGTTTTGTGAAAAATGCCGGCGGAGATGAGATAATCAGCTCTTTCGACACGTGGCTGGTTTGTACATAATGCCCGCCAAATCTGATAGAAATGTCAATATGTGTTGGTAGACACTTATCTACTTCTAAAAGATTTTCATTTTCGGGATTACTCGACTGTGACAGTCAATTTTTCGTCATATTATACTAAAATTTTCCATTACGAAGAGCTTTCGAGAAGGATAATACGTCTCTTTTATTTGGTTTTCGCAGCGATGCATGACCATTTTTGTTAAGCTTAATAATCGTATCGCAACGATACAATAGGTGACAAAAAGTTAATGGCATAATAAAAATCTATTTTTTCTGTAAATAACTATTGCTATTACAAAAGAGGAACAATACCATACTGTGTAAATGTTTTTGTTGCAAAATAAAAAATATATGCATTGTTTTCTTGAAAAAATACTCAAAGTTGTTATGTGACATGTTGGTTAATTGTCGTTGCTCATAATTATTTATAGAAACGTATCATGTACGAAAGAGGATAATTAGCGAAATCCCATCAATGTGTAATGGAATTTTGGAAATAAATGTTAAAAGGATGTATGTTATGGATGCGGTCAGACTTTATCTCGTTAAGAAATACAATACGACAAGCACCTCCCCCCCCCTTCTCCTCATCGCCTGGTACTGCTCCGCTGAACTTCAATGTGTTTTTTTCCATTAACCCTGCTTTTACAAGTGATATATCTTCTTAACCTTGTACCGCAAATTGAGGAACGTGACACGTGAGCATCGAATACCACATTCGCATATGCAGCAACCGAATGAGGGACAGAGAGAGAGAGAGAGAGAGAGAGAGAGAGATAGCTTTCACGACTGCAGAGTTAACGTCACTTATCTTTTTTGTCATCTTCATCTCAAATTTCGCGCGATGTTTTCGTGATTGAGGATGAGTGAAATCTGTATCGAAGAGGTTATCCGTGATTAATTGCCGCGCAATGTGATTACGTGTACGTGGGTGAAAAGGAAAAAAACAAAACATGTAAAAATTCATTCGCTCTGGTTATTCGTGAAAGAAAAGGTATAAAGTTGTCATGGATATAAGGTAATTTGCATTCTACGATTTTTCATGCCAGAAGGAGAGCCCTTTCTCATTAACTGTTGGTTATAGTTCCATTGTGCTACTTGAAAAGCTAGTCGCGGAATATATTAGAGTAAAAAAAAGAGCGAGTATAAATTCAAAGTCGTTGCGGGACCGCGGTGTGGCAACAGCACGTTTACTTTCAACCATATTTCATGCAAATTTTCAACTCGATAATTATTATACTTTTTTTGAAATCACAAAAAAAAATAAATACTTGGTTTAACAATTTTATTTAAAAATATCATATAATTAATTTTTAAAAAAGACCGTACACGAAATTAAGACAGATTTAATCAAGCCACGTGTATACACACACACACACACACACACACACACATATATATATATACCAAGCCAACTATCTCGGCAAACGTTGTCACAAATAACGGCAATACTCTCTAGAAATAGTCAGGCATTGAATTAACGTCGTGAAATGGTACGTATATTCGCCTCTATCAATTTTCTAACCAAGTATCCTTGGGATTGAAACAATTTAAAAATATCGATAGTATGCAAATAATGCCACAATGTTTGCTAGTTTGAAAAAGAAGTAAAAAATTAGGTTGTTATTCGCGGGACTCTCTTGCACTTGGCTAAGCTCCAGCTTGGATGCTTTCTAGCTTCGCGAATTCTTCTAGCTACCCACGTCCGCTTTTAAACGTTGCTGCCTGCAAGAGAGAGAGAGAGAGAGAGAGAGAGAGAGGTCGATGTACTTTGCTGCTTAATCGTATGCCGCTCTATAATTCTTTTCTTATTCTTCTTTTTTTTCTTACACCGCGAAAGACCGAGAGAGTTGAGTCATGGCAACGATCGATATGGATTAACTGGTTGTTGTGGAAATCTATTTTTAGGCGAGAAGGCGCTAAAATTATTCGTAGTGATAGATGCAGATGATTTTTTACAACGTCACTTCAATTAATTTTAACCAAACAAACGTTTATGTTCACTCAATGGTTTTTTATGATTCTTATCATTTGAACTTGTTTGTGTGAGAAAATAATTGCAAAAATAACTCGACGTTTAAAAAATGTAGTTGTCCGTGCGGGAAATGACTGATTGAAATGTCCATTCAAAGATCAATATTGATTTATTGCCGTGTACAATACGAGTATCGTTATCAGTATCAATTTCGCTATCGACACCTTTTGTGTCCTTTGCAACGAGCAAATATGATAGAAAATTGTTGTATTTGCTCGTCACTTACATAACCATATTTAACGATCAACGTGCAAACACACATTCCGCAAGACTTTGTCTGTCAATGTCAAATTGCCGAATCGTAAGTTTCTTTCTTCCGTTACGGAATCTGTAAATATTGAATTAGTTAAAAGTGAATAGCAACGTAGCGCGACAGTGGTTGGAAAAAAGGTGCAACAAATGAAAAGACAAAAATGTTGCTACGACGTGCGTTGAAGATGTCTACGGATTAACTGAAAAACAACTTTTGGGTGGATTGAGATAATATAGAGAGGCATTTCAATGGCGTAACGACACTGTTTGTTTGCTGTACAATGAGATTTATACGTGCGGGCCAAGTGTGCGCACCGTCATTGAAAAATATTTGCTCCTATGTACGAAAATTGTCGAGTGAAATTTAATCCTTACTGCTGCTGCACTTTTGTAATTGATCGCGACAGTTTATAAAACAAACAACGTGATATTTCATATGATAATGCACCTTATAACGATTCTCCCAATAAACAATATCGCTCATTTAACTTTCGCGTGATAACGTGGTTTTATCGTCGTGTTATATATCTACTATGTGTTTGTGCGTACGCGTGTGTATTGTGTATGCACAGGTTTTTAGATTTCTCGCGGTTCTATTTTCATATCAGCAAAGTTCATTTATCCGGGCATTAATTTTTTAAGCGATGTCTGCGTTTCAAGTCTTATCAACTCGACGACTTTGATAACACTCGGGAGTTTGATCATCTTAGCATGCGGCGCCCGCATACTATATTCTAATCTGAATATGGAAATCCAATAATCGTTGAGGAATCTCGCGCTATATGTAAGAAGCCATTCAATGTTCAAAACGATAATCTCGAAAGAGTAGTTCATTTTCTCGCTGATCAAGCGTACGCTTGATCTTTGTCAAATTTTCTAATTACCTTTGTTCAAGCGCTCATTTTTTCACGCCTGTATTTATAGTAACAAAATATTCTTTTATCTTTACAATATAAATTAAATTGTTTCGTACACGTTATAGGTAATCCAATATGATTCCGAAGCACAACTTATCTTTGTCTCGGTGCACTAACACTCGTTAAAGTGTCGTATTGCGGGAAATTTAGTGACGCGGCCACATGGAGTTGGATGTCGATAGAGGTGAAACGCAAAATACGTCGGCTAGATTTCTATATATTTATTCGAGCGAAGCCTGAGCTTCCGCTCCGAAACCAAACTGATTCGCAAGGATCGACGTCGAATATATCAAGCTTGTACTTGTTGTACCATTTTCAAATGGCAACGTGGCAACGATATTCAAATAGCAATTTTCGCGATGAGGGTTACGTCATAATTAACGTATGCTGTTTTGTGATTTATAAAATGTCGAAGTAGACCTCCATTTTTTCTGTACAAACAAAATACGCGTGCTGTTTTATTTAACACGAGTGTCAGCAGAACTGTTGCACAGTCAAGCAGTCAGTTGGCTGAGCGCTATCGGTGAGCTCTGTTCAGCCTAAGTTGCACACGCCTTTCTTGATCTCTTGTTAAACTTTCAATTTACTTTAAACGTTGTACCGTTTATCACAAGTACCAAACGATGTAAATTGACCTTTAAACAATGGCACAAAAGTAATGCGAAAAAACACGTGTAAACTTCGATAGCATACTTGTGCATCGCAATACGAGTACAACCCAATTCAAATGTTCGCGTTCTTATCACGTGTCAATCAATCACCCGGGTACGTCGTCGACGAAATCGTGCCCGTCATTTTTTAAGAAAGGACTATTTTTTAATATGTATTATTTTTTCCATAACCGTTTGGTTTCTTACGAAGGCAACAGCAGCGTTTCTAAAGGATCATTTTTGTACAAATAGCTTAATTTGGAAGTGTCGGATGTACAATTGTGTGAAAATATTCTTTTCTTTTTCCTTGTTATCGATACGATGCTACTAGAGTTTGTTGTTAGACATTGGATGCATTTGGCGAATAAAAAGCTTGAATTCCTTAGTTTAAGTTTGCGTTTGGATCCAGGTCAAAGGTTTCTATTTCAGAAGTGTTTATTCTTGCTCTGCCAAACTCGATGGGGCTCTCATTCCATCGTCAACTGGCTACTATCGCCAGGTGTTTCGATCACAATTTTAGTTGTATTGATCAACAACTGCAAGATAAACTCGTTTTTTTCCAAATAATCGATTTTTAATGAAAAAAAAAGTACTTCAAATAGTTATTTAATTCGATTCTATACGAACAATATTTTGTTAAATAAACTTAAGAGGTACGTTATAAATATTGTAATAGTTACGAATCTTCCTAATACGGAAATAACAAATATACATTATGCAATAAAAAAGACTATTCTTCGATCTATATAGTCACGCCGCGTGCTATACCTGTTAAGCAGCTTTACTTGACAGTTGACTGTCGTTGTGGAGGCGCTCAAGTAGCGTTAATGTTCCAAGTCAAACTGAGCATGTGGCCCGGATAGCTCAGTCGGTAGAGCATCAGACTTTTAATCTGAGGGTCCAGGGTTCGAGTCCCTGTTCGGGCGACTTTTTTTGCTTTCTTCGAAAAAAATGAGAAAAATAATTTTGTTGTTGCAATATTACCATTTAAAATATTCAATTATTATACAACGACGTAACGAATACTTTTTTTAAAGATAATCGCATTTGATTTTGTTAACTAAAAAATATTGATTTGCACGTTGGAAATGAAGTAGATGAGCGAAATAATCGGAACAATAAAAATCAAATGAATATTCATTCTATAACTTGCTCGAACTCTATCCTATTTATGGTGAACGAAATATGCCACCAAAGTGAAATTCAGCGGAGGTCTAGTGTATTAATATATACGAAATTAGGGGAAGAGAGCGAGAGAGTGGAACTGTGGAGGTCTGATCGTAAATTGCCGGGAGGCGCCGCCGGAAATTAGGAATTCTTGGAAGTGCATTTTCCCAAGGGGGAGTGTATGGATGGTAGGGACGTTGTTTGCCACTAAAACAAATGGAAAATTACTGGGATATTCGATTCAGGAATTAATTAAATGTGCACATGTTGGTAAAAACTTGACGTTGAAAAACAAAATTGTAGATAATGAATGATAACTCCGTGTCGTAAGGTAGTCGTTATTCCACTTTGTTATTCAAATGCTATCAAGTTTTCATGCAAGATTTGTTTGAATACCTGACGGAATCATTATCAGTTCGAAAATGAAATTATAAAACGAGAACTCATCAAAGACGAGTAACGTCAAATAATTTATTGTTTGATAAAATGAAAGCTTGCTGATGATTTACCAACCTTGGATTTTGCAACTCCAACATTCTCAGGCGAATTTAAAAAACTATCATGGAAAATTGTTTGCTTTTTGCAGAAAATTTGAAAACAATGATTTTCAGTTGCGCAACTATATATAGTCAGATAGCTACGTGCCGATAAAACAGAATTTTTGAATTCCACAGTATAGTTTGGCACGAGGACGTGAACCAAAAATGGAAATATATCAGAACACGAAATAAAAATTTGGCATACGTGAAACAATGACAATAAGACTCGAGGAAAATCCCCTTATAGATAACGTATATCTTGGAAAATCAAATTGGTCATTGACCGAAAAGTAATGTAAAAAATTGAATAATACGAGTCGATTAGTGAAATCGAAATAAGACTCTCTTTATACTTTCAATAAATCAGGTGTTTTGTAGCATCACGCTGCAGATTGGATTCCTTATTAAGGATCTGAAGACCTCCTTTGAGGTCAACTGAATAACCGAATGGTATGAACCTTATAGGTATAAGATGTACGTAAGATAGATGTATAAACTTCCTTCGACAAGGATGAAAGCCATCTAGCGGAATTGAACGTGGATGGAAACCATCTAATGATTGGAGTATTCGAAATTATAACGAACGAAGCGCAATAGAGGTTGCTTTACACGAGTAAGAATGAAAATCCAAATCTAGTATATCTCTGATCGCATTGTTCGTAGAAGTATGGGGCTTTGTCCATGTTACTTTTAATTACCGGACATGTCGGGGCATTTTTTTTCCATGCCAGTGCCCGCACACGTATAAAGACCCTTCAAGTAACACGCACACACGCGCACACACACACACACACACACACACACACACACACACACACACACACACACTTAACTTCAACTGTCAAAACTCCTGACATTCTGACGGTAGAATTACATTATGCGTTCCCTCTGATTTTTTCACTCTCCAACCTTGATTTTCAAAATGTTAACCGTCGTCAAACGAGTGCATTCGTTTTTTTTCGTTGTTTCTCTTCGCCAAAAGCGTATCTCTTCTTGATTAATTACTCTTGAAGGAGTTGCTGCTCTCTATCTTTGAGAATCTTACTGACTCACCAATCGTACGATTTCAAATGACACTCTACTGTTTCGGCGCGAAAGTGTTTGATAGTCAAAATTATGCGTACATAGCGTTGACTAGGCGTCGTCGTTGTCCTCGGATATTCTGCTTTTGACACGTTGTACACAAGTCAAAGTAGTAGTCTAGTCAATAAACTTGCTGGCTAGAGAGACTGGCGCCACCCTTGGATGCCAATGATCGGTGCACGCCCGCTTTGTCTCATCGTCGTCGTCTTCGTTGTATATCGACTCCTTGGCGCCCCATTTCATTCACTAGCTACACAACAACAATGGCGGCCTTGCAAACAATTTCGCAATTGCCATTACTCTTGAGACACAGTGTTCGCAACGATCTTTACTTTCTTGACTTTGAACACGACACTGTGTATCGCAGGTACACGAAGGGGGGTTTTGGCGGAATTCTCTTCGCACCTTGACTCTTATTGGACAACATCCGGAAGAGTAATTTTATTAAACGTGTCTCCCTTGCTGGAAAGTGCAACGACCCGTGAACAAATGCTTCATCTACGCGACTCTGTACTTCGCACGTAAAGTTTCTCATACAGCGAGCAATAAAGTAAACTTGTGTGTTTTTTTTCGCATTTAATCGCATATGCACGACTTACAACGACAAAATGAGATTCGACTACGGACTAAGATCGTGGATGTTATATAGTATTATGTCGCAATAACAGTTTTATTTTATTCGCGCAGAGACACGAATAGTTTTGCCGTATTACAAGTATACTGTTATTACGTATAGCATACTTTACTCGAGCATGTCATTTAGTCATACTTCGCTTTGGTTAAATCCACGCTTCATTACAGCATTTGTAATATTCTTTTATCTTGAGCACCTTCGGCAAACGACTACCGCGCTCTCGACGTGTGATCTCATTTACATGCAATTTGCATTCAATGTTTATGC
Source organism: Chouioia cunea (assembly GCA_030064505.1). NCBI lineage: Eukaryota > Metazoa > Arthropoda > Insecta > Hymenoptera > Eulophidae > Chouioia > Chouioia cunea. The sequence goes on along the minus strand of JAOPFQ010000001.1, from coordinate 37,979,317 downwards.
ACGAAGATAAGTTGCAGCACAAATAAAATACAAAAAGAAACATGTATGTATAATTATATGCGGAAGTTGGCGCGAGTAACTCTAATCAAAAATCCAATTATAATCCTTTCGAACTCACGTGATCGAATGCTTTGTTTTAATTTGTTCAATTACCAACTAAACATATTCTGTTCATACGTGTTGCAATTATTCTATTCTCGAATTAAAATGACAGTACAAAGACAAAGAAGAAAAAAATAGAAACAGAAGCAATTCATTGTAATTTAGCAATATTATCCCGATTATTACGTACGTGCTTGGGATTTAAATGGGAGAGTCACTTAGAGCACTCAAGAGCTTGAGCATATAACTGGGTTAACATTTCTTTTCTCTCTCTCTCTCTCTCTCTCTCTCTCTCTCAGCAGGGAGGCATGGAAACTTTTAATAGCGATTGCCTCTCGTGGCTCTTACGCGCGCACGTTCGACGTATACTCGCTTTGTCCTTCCATTAAAAAAAATAATAAATAAAGAACCACAAGCAATGAACAGATATGTGAATCGATAGGTTGGAGGAATTGAAAAATTAATTCTTCTCCAAGTTTGCTCGAAGATTTGTTCAATAGCGAAAAACAAAGTAATTAAGAAAATTGTCCCTCGATAAAAGGTGTCGATAACCCTTCCTATCTCGAGAGGAGTTTATCGACACCTATTAATGTGTTTCTTAGAACGAAGACACCATACTTCGTGATCGCCGCAACGATACTTTGTTTTTCTTTCTTTTTTTTCCTTCGATCGATAATTTCATACTTTCCCCTTCTCGTTCGCTCGCTCTAATTATTGTTTACAGATGCCCTCATAATCAGATACAAATTGATCTGGTAGTTGCCTTCGTTTTACGTCCAATCTTGAAAAGCCCGCGTAATCTTCTTGGTTAATTCAAGTTCCAATTAAACGCACTGTAACAGGAGGGCTTGACAATATGTGACCAGTAAGCCAAAATTATCGCTCAGATACAGTACGTTGATGTTTATTTGTTACGTGTCGCTGCTGCTTATCACTTATTTACACGCGTACACTTTGAGTTCAAAATTGAGTGCCAATTACAAACAGCCAGATATTATTTAAAATCGATTCAGTTCCACGAGGTTGGCAAACGTGATGAATAGAAAATGATGATCCGTCGACAACTTTTGACAGTTGTGAATCGTGAGGCTGACGATAGAAAAACCCATAAATCTAGCTAGTTAACGGTCAATATTCGAAAACAAAAATACATTTGTCAAGTTGGTCACGTTGATATTCGTAATCGTACGTCTATCCGACAACTATATTCGTATTAAACTTTTGACAATTGTTTTCCAGCTACGTTTGATATCCTCAAAAGTGTACGTGTAGACAAGACATAATACTGTTTCATTCGTTATTTCACGCGCGTGGCTTTAGCTTGTATTTAAAAGTGACGGACGCTGCTTGACTTTTGATATAATTTAAGGGCATCGTCATAAACATATACATGACCAAGAAGAGTTTTGAAGTGCCCGTAGCGTAAAGAAGGCTATTTTTGAACGAACTGTAAGAGGGAGCTTGTTATTTTTTCGAGTCGTCACATCGCGTAACGATAAGGTAATACTATATTGTCTCCTTTTCCTTTTTTTTATTTATATCAAATATGCCTATGATCAATAAATACGTGCATCATACTCGTGGTTTCTAGTTACTTTGTTAGAGAGAAGAACATTATTAAAAGTCTCTGTAAAAAAAGAAAACAAACACTGAACCAAGTTAATATAACGAGGGACGCGATGGTGGCAATATGCTCGACGAATATTCAGTCCCCTAACTTACCTTGCTCTTTAACATCCAATTAGACTGTCATAACAGGAGGCAAAAGTGACTTTCGTGCTCTCGTGTATACGCGCTCGGGGAGAAAACTTGGCATTTAAATTCATTGAAAACAACCGATTTGAATCTGTTATTAAGTTCCCGGCAAATGTTACCGTTTTTATCGTTTTTTTTTTCAACGTTATTTCTACGTGTTTTCAAGCTATCGAGCGTAAAATTTAGACAGAATACTGATCCACGTACGAAATAAGATGGGGGATGGGGGAAAATTATCGAACTAGCATTCTTAAATACTCGATAAATAAATTTTGTCTAGTTGCTACACGATGATGTTGGTCGGTTATTACAAATTAAGAGGCAAGAGATGTATCGGGATTATATTTAGATACTTGACGACACTTGGAACCGTTTCAGACGTACAATTTTCGAGATATCGTTGCAATCTTGCAACTTTGTAAAATATCGGACGTGAACATGATACAAAATTCATTAGAATTGAAACGGTGCCAAAATTATATATCTTGATTAACCTTTGAATTCGCCCATACATATTTATATTAAACTTATGTGAATATTTAACAAATGAATTCACACACACGCACAGAGTCATATACACAAAGAAAACAACGGGAACTCGTTTACTATCACAAATCACCGGACGCTTCCGGTCGAACAAAAATAATGAAAAAAAGACAGTTCGGGCGAAACGACTTCCTTACGCGTCGTATATCAACTCCCTTCCGTCCTTTAAGCCCTCCTAAATTTCCTAATCAGCATATGACAAAAAAAATAGAAAATTAGACGGTAGAATTCTAATCGTTGTTCGATAATGAGCGACAGAAGTGATAAGAAAAAACAAAGACAAACAAAATACATTACTCGATTATTCAACAAGTTGATTACAGAGAGTAACAACAACGCGTTACATTTTCCATCTCTTTGTATTGTGCGTTCTTCCGCCAACATTTGGTGCAGTTATATATATATATTTAGTCGTTCTCATAGATTCATCAGAAAAGAGAGCGCAAACGCGTACCCAACAACTTTACGAGTCGTGGCGATCGGAAGTGGCGCGTGAATCCTCGCGTAGATTTACCAATGATATCGGCAATCTTATTTTTTTTCATTGTCTGTATCTCTTAATTTGTCCGCAATACAAGTGAATCACGCACACCTATATCGTAGGACATATTAATTCACGCTTACTCATACAGTATTCACGTGCATAATACTGGAATTAGGCTACTATTTTTTTAATTGCCTGATACGGTTAACTTGCATAATTTTCTTTTTCCTTGTTTTCGCTAAAATATCAAATCTCCTTTTAATTTTATCAGTTTTAAAACTTTCATGGTTAAATTGTCGACGGTACGTGTTCAAATTTATAAAAATATATCTCCGGATAGTTTATCCTCCCCCCGTCCCCCGAATGGAAAGTAAAAAAGGAAAAAATTGTACAGCCGTTTTCCTTTTTTCTTTCTTTAAAGGCCTTCAAAACGACCAGATTACAACGCTTGAATTGTCGGCTTGAAGCTCTCGAAAAACAAGGAGGTGCAGCAGTTGTTGCTCATAGTTGGCGGGGAAAGTGCCTAAGCAAAATAGCACAGCGCGTTATTCCCATTCTAATGCCGCGCGATTTGACGTCCCACTTATTTTCTTCGATCGTGTTATTCTGCGAGTGTAATTTCCTCTGACCGATCCTTCATTTCAAATCTGCCTATCTCGATGTTTTTCCTTTTTTTCTTTGTTTTTTGTTGCTTGCTGCGCTTCTCAGCGTGCAATTTTTTCGCTTTCTCCAACAGCAGTCGCAGCAGCAGCAGCAGCAGCAGCAGCGGCGGCGGCGGCAGTAGTAGTAATAGTAGTAGTAGCAGCATTATAGTTTCTCTCATTGTCAGCGTATAGAGCGCGAAAATTCAAAATGAACTATTCGGATGCAAATTACCGACACGATTGGAAAGCTAGAAGGGCTTTTACATATAGACACTTTCACCACAAGAGCATGAAGTAGAATCACAGATAGGTATTTATAGGAAATCAAACGTCAATTTTTTTACGGTCATCGTGTGTGGGGGGATCGTCGTCCGATAGAACACATAACGCTATTGCATTCTATGTATACGTGTATCTGAGCGAGTCTATTCTCGGCATATTCTGTGTTATTTGCTTTTGCAAAAGCTTGCGAGAGAAACCTCTTTTCTTGTCTTTCATTTGCTGCTATACGCCCAGTGTAGTATCTATATGTGTATAAATGCACTTATAGCTTTCTGACACGAGATTCCTTTTGTATTTTTTTGACTTGACTATTTCACGCGTGTCAGTTTTATTTGTTGGCAAAATGAATGTTATAGAGCGAATTTCTAAATGTGGAACGTTGGCCAAAATTTTCTTGGTTTCCAGCCAAAACTTTCGTCCTCGCGTCATCCGACTGTCTCGTTTAAAAGTTTTCATGGAAAGCAAAACCAAGGAAAATTCACGCAACATTTATGCGACAGTATACACGTGATAATTCAATCGTGAATCACCCATTGACAACTTTTCTCTCAACAGCGGTACTCCAAGTACAAACTTTCAGTTGGGTATCAGCAACATTACCGCGTGCATTCGTTCTCTCTCGTTTGAAATTAACCTGTTTTGAAAAGAGCACTCCCACATAACGGTTATATGCTCTTTGGGATCTGTGCCTAAAAAATCCGAGGGGCACACCTAAAAGCGTTCATTAGAAGGAGGTCAAAGTTGTTAGAGGTCAAAAAAGCTTCCTTATGTACTTCTCGTTGTTTTCTCCTTCGCTCTCCAAATGCATTTTTTTCGACGATTGGATGATTGTCTTACTTTTACGATCGATCGTTTTATTGTTGGTTTTATGGTCCATAAAAAGAAAAAAAAGAAAAATAAAAATATGCTCGAGCGAGAGTTTCCACTTTTGCATGTATATACTTCCTTTTTAGATCGTAAATTTTACGGTGTAGTCTTTTTATGATAGGATTTTTTTTATTACAAAGCCAAAGATTTAAAAAAAATAAAAATAAACGAAATATGTTCCAATGAAACTACTGCTACTGTTCCACGATTTTTACCCTCAATTAACAATGACACTAGGTTTTAAACGACTCGTTAAGAAACTTTTTATGTATCAGTTTCATTTTATTAATATCTTGTCACCTGACAAGAGTACTTCGCTCTATATTAAGTCACACATGCACGCGTCGCACAAGAGCAAGAAAAATATAAAGTCGTTATCACCTTTCGCGTATCCGCGAAAAAAGGTGTATCGAGGTATAGGTGTCTGTGTGTGCGTGTGTACGTGTGATGCACATAGCGAGCTAAAAAAGGTTAATTGATTCGAGGTCTCTCGTGCGATAAGTGTATGAATTTTTCCGTTCAAGGTAATGAAAGAAGAAGAAGAAGAAAAAGAATATAGTTGGCGTACTTCGATAAAGCATGAAAAATCCTTGAGAAATTATTCCATATATATCAGTCACGTCCATTTGAGACTTGCACGTGAGTGTTCAAAAAAAAAAAAATTAAAAAAATCGGTTCTACTACATATATACAGGCGGAATCGTCGTCGTCGTCGTCTCGTGTTTCTCGAGCAGACCGCTTGGTGCCAGCCGGCCTCGATTTGCCGCCGTGCATTGTCTCCCTTACGTAACAACAAGTCTTCGAGATGTGTATAATTACTCGCGTGGGATGGATTTTTAATTTTTTTTAATCTTTAAGATCTAGCATCAGATCTCTTTGAATTTTTTATTTTTTTTATTCTCGCTTTGGTGTGAAAATTGACGACCAGTGGATAATATGTTAAGAAGGCTCGTGGAAAAAATCTTCCAGTACTCGTACATGTTATATCGCGAAAAAAACGGCAAAACAATTGCGAAACAATTATCGATAATTTCCGTTTTTTTTTTTCGAAACTTCTCTATGCAATTACTTACAATTGTTGCGACATAATTTGTAAAATCGAGTCATGTCGCGAGTCAGCTGATGGAATTTTTTTTTTCTTTAATGCGGTGTATTTTTTCTTATTCCTAATATAGGAAGGCGAAGTTTCATTGTAAAACAGCGAGTAATTACAATTTACTCGGAACAGTACATAATCGCTTTAATTAGCGCAAAGTTCTATGCTTCTTCGGTTGATTTTTGCATTTATAAAACGATATCATTCCTCCTTTTTTCAGCGATTTTCTTCGTCGTCGGCACGTTGATCCAAATAAAAAAAGGAACGATTTGAACAAACATTTGTCGAAATTAGCAATACAGATAGACATCTTTCATAAAAAACAACGTCCATTTGAAAACATTTTCCGGAATGCAGCTTTATACGTATTATCGAATTAGCTTATCAGAAGTTCTAACCAGTCGATCGATCAGAAAAACAAGATCGTCCCGTGGCAATACTCAGCTTGATAAGAAGCACCCGCGCAGGTCGAAAAACTTATAAAAGACAAAAACAAAAAAAAAAGAGAAAAAAAGCTGTTGTCGCTACCGCGAGTCACTCTAATCATGAATATTCAAGTTGCTTCCATCCGAGGGAAAGACGTAGTGGCGTGAGGTTTGAAAGCTCTCGAAATAGCCGTTGCATCAGGTGCTCTTTCTCTCTCTCTCTCTCTCTCTCTCTCTCTCTCTCTCTCTCTCTCTTTCTAACGCTGCCACGTTAAATTAAGATCAACTCAAGACTTACGTCATTCTCGTGTTTAGGGTAAGCGTTGCGAGTGCAAATAAACTGAATCGTTTCGTTTTTTGATTGCCAATCGACTGTTTGATGAAAAAGATATAGCTCGTTATTTGTTAGTGATTACATAAAAATGCAGCTGCATTAACGTCATAGATAATGGGGAGAAGAGTATATAATCATGTGACGTGGAGATAGCGACGAGAAAATAAAAGAAAAAAAAGAGGAAAAGAGAAATCATAATGATTTTCAAGTTGGAGCAGCAGACACACGCACACGTACACATGCACGGGTCAATTATCAATTCTCATTTTATCGTAGGCTCCTATCACGCGCCACAACTCGCGATAAATCGCGAATAATAAAGCGACTTTAAGTAACGTTGTCCGCTGTTATTCCCGCGATAAATTCAACGATACGTACGTAGCATTGCATACAGTATAGACTATTCAACTTTTAGAGAAAGAATTTTTGCGTTCTCTTTAAATGGAATACAAAAAAGCTTTTGTCGCGTGGAAAATGTGACCTAATAAATAGAAGGTTGATAGGTACCGAGCGTGAACAAAAAAAAAACAAATATTTGGTTTGATAACTTTGTAGGAAAGTCCATAATTTGATGCAATACTTTATTTAAAGAAATCGTTAGCAAATATGTTTTGTTAACTTTGTGATAATGAATTTTATTATTTTCAGATGAAATATGCGTATTAAAATAGACCTTAACCAATGACCCGTCGTTAAAATTTACGATTAGGGAGAGAAAGAGGGAGAAAGAGAGAGCTTACCGCGGCATTTAATCAAAAAATATAGCAGCATCATTTTTATCACTTGCATTAGCTAAAACTAGAACGCACCATAATTTTTATCCATTACCGTCTTAGCAAACGTTAAGTCGATCGTGGAAAGATAATGAATTTCTCTCTCTATTTCTCAGTCTCGAGCACCGGCACGCGAGAATACACGTGCCAATTCTCATATATACACATTGATTCATTAGGTCCGATCTCCTAACTTGATCGTTTATTTTTTTTCTTTTCTTTTCTGTTTTAGGTGAGTCACAACGTACCGCAAAGTTGGCTTGTCGACAAGCTGCACTTATTATTTCCTCCCTCCCCCGCGCATTGTGTGTACGTGTTGGTGGGACGAGTACGGAATTTATCAATGTCAAGGCGACGCTGTTTACATAATTTATTAAGTATCACACTCGTCCACGTGCGATTACAAAAAAATTTTCTTCTTTTTTGGCTTGCATTTTTACACGAAATTTTAGTTAGTAGACGATTTATCAATTCTTTTTTCAACAAGGTTACATAATCTGCGATTACGTATCGTAATACAAATATATACCATGTTTCTTATGTCTGCTTGCCGAAAAATTTGCACGAGAGGCATGGTCAAGGCTAAAATGCAGATCGTGTTTCGTAATCTAATCGTTTAGACGATTATGCGTTGGTGACATCAGCTTACTTGACATACACGTGTCGTTGCATGATGATTTTTCTTCCCGGATGATCGTGATGAATTTATATGTATATATTGCAGTTTTTTTTCTTCGTAAGGATCAAGCAATTAAGGTAGTACGCTGATTGGTTTTTTTTAATTCTTTCGATGATGGAAAAACATTGAGCGCGAAGGACAATTCAATTGTTCGGATATAATTTCAATGTGAACGAACAAAAAAATGTATATAAAAAGTTATTTCTGGAAGGTTATCTCAATAACGAGCCTTTCGATATATTTTTGGCACTACTTTTCCAAATATAAAAAATGAAAAACTAATTTCGTCGATCGTTTTTTTACCGTGCGATAATTATATCCACGAGAGAACATAAAGTTTCGGAATTAATCGATGAATCAGACAAGAATGTTATTAGTTCGAATGATGAAAAAGAAACAAGTTTTTTCGTGACTCAACTTTCATGTAATTAATATACAGCCTATAAAGCCTCTCTTCACATACGAACAAACCGTTTCGAGTAGCTAAAAATTTTCCATTGATGTCTTTACTATAGCATTTGTCAAAAAAAAGTTCACGTAAGATATTTTAAGAGCTTACGATACACTATAACACGTGAAAATTTGATTGACAGCACACCTGGTTCCATAAAAAAAGGAAGAAGCATCTTATCTCGATTATACTTTACCTATATTTGAGTTTGCGCGACGACGAGACATGCACGTGGGCGATGAACTCGCGTGCTTCGTCCGAAAAAATTCTAACACACTCCACGTGATACGTCTAGACTAATCGTGAATGGAAAGTTTTTTCCCCTGTTGTACAAAAAGTGAGATTCTAATCTGTCATACGTGAATTTCCTATAAGTATATATACATATGTATATATATATATATATATATACATGTTCTTGAGTTGGAAATAATTGACAACTCGAACGGTTTTTTTTCTTGCTCTACAACGCCCACGAGTTCTCACAGCAGCCCCTCGATTCAAAGCATTTCTGGTAAACAACTACCTAATGTATGTACATACGTATCGGTCAGTGGAAAGTTTGCCGCGGTAAAAGAGATTGAGAAAAAAAACGTACGGACATGGTAAACAGTTTTGTTTGTCGGAACCAGAGGAAATCACTTTCTCACTGACAATTCCTTTTTTTTGTCGTGTGTTTTTTCGACGGTAATTAATATAAGTTTTTTGTTCATTCCGTATGAGAATGAAGCTTTTAATGAAATTGTCGATCGTTCGATAAACAGTGCAACGACCTATAGAACGATGCTTGCGACCTTGAGCTTGGTATCGTATTTTTTCTCCCTCCATTTTAAGCTGTACGTGTTCTTTTTTTTCTTTTATTGATGCTAAGTTTCGGCGAGTGCACGTTTTTATCGTTATGCATTATACGATACAAGTATACTATTGTGGAGTGAATAAACAATTATTAGTAATAACCAAAATAGTTGGAATATTTTGGTAAAAAACGATCAAAGGGGTGCGTGTTGTAAGCGAGTTTAGGGGGGAACGCCCTTACGGACTATTTCGAGACGTGAAAATAATAATATTTTTTTGCCCCCGTGTTTGCGTCGTCAAATTAACGCATTTGTTTTCTTTAAAAGCACAATAACAATTCTAAATCAATCTTCTTTCTTTTTTTTTTGTAACAATCGAAAAAAGAAAAATGTTTATTCAACAGTTACCAATCACATGAATTATCGGATCAATTACGACAACAATTGAACGTTTTGCGCGCACAAGAAAATCAATCTCGTTGAAAATAAAGAGAAAAAATAAAACGCCTTTCGAGTTCTCATTCAAAAGTCGTATGCAGAGAACTTGCAGCCTATTTATAAAACTCGTCGGCATATCATTTAAACGTCCCGAGAAAACACGTTGCTAATCAACCTCGTGTATATATACAAGTTTTTCGCAACTGCAAAATCCATATAAGCGCATACCCTGAGTTCTCGTACATACTAGATGGAGAAGTCTTCAAGAGTTAGAACAAAGCTACGTGAAAAAGTCTCTCACGCATCTATACAACAACTTTCACAATAATAATCTTTTCGAAAGAACATCTCATTTTTTCACACAAGTTAATTTCAATTTGAAGATATTTCTCACGCAAACGGGGATGAGTTTCTCTCTCTCTCTCTCTCTCTCTCTCTCTCTCTCTCTCTCTCTCTCTCTCTCTCTCTCTCTTTATCTCTTGACTTTTTCGCACGTTATCGTATAAAAATGATAACGAGTAAAAAACGCGCGTGAGCGAAACTTCGGACGTACCGCGAGTTATAATGCAATTTGAACATTTCGTAATTTCTGTGTGCAGCGCGATTGCCGTGCGTGATGTAAACTTCGATGATTGTTAAGTAATTGAGTGTATTGCTACGAGTTTGTTTATTGGCAGGTCTTGTGTGTGTCTGTGTGTGAGCTTTTTTTTCTTTCACGGTTACGGTGATGATGAAATGTCTATAGTTTTCGAATACGTGAAATTATACGAGATATAATCGCGAAATAGAGAAACTCGATAATATAAGTCAAGTGGAATTATATATTTCTTGTTTTTCTTTTCTTTCGCGATACTCACGCGACTTTAGTTTTATATTTTTCAATTAACAATGACTTGCAAAACAATCGTGTATCAAGTACAATGCGAAATAATCTGTCTATGACATTTGATCGTAAATAATTTGAATGTACAAATCCAGTCGTAAATATACTAAAGTCTCCCGATAAGTCAACTTGTTTTTCGCAAATATCATCGTATATTCTTAAGATCCTTAAAAAAAAGAAAAATTCGATGTACAATCGAATGTAATAACGAATGAGATCATACATTCAAACGTATATTACGTGTCAAATAAAATAGAAGAAGGAACGCCCAGGTAGACGGTGTATACGTGACTCGATGATATCATTTGCAATATGTTTGTTCAATTGGCAATCGGTTGACAATATGTTTACGAGTGTGGTCGTACGGCTGCGTCTGATAATTTTGCATTCCTAAAAAAACAAGTGGACCTTTCCACTCTTGTACTCGATGATAACATTTCACATCCGTCCTAACGAATAATAAATACATAGTGATTTGTGTGTGTGTGTGTGTGGGTTTCTTTTTTCTACTTTCTTTTCTTCAACCTGTGTGCCTTTACTCTTTGCTCGCGTAAAATTTTCCACTGTTGGTTGGTTGGATGGTTGGTTGGTTCTTTCCCCTTGTACACGCTGCGAATGGTCTTTGTTGCCGATCAGGGTGAGAGTGAAAGAGAGAAAGAGAATGTATTCACGAAATTTTCCGTTGGGGGCACGTTCGAGCAGACTTCATTAAGTGCATCATGACAAAGATCTCGTCTACCCGTAGAGTCTAAATGCTTGCCGAGGCCATTTCGCCTTTGTCATGACGTTGCACGTATATATATGTGAACGAATATCGGAGATGTCGAGATTCTGCCTGACGAAAAAAGTTTCTTTCTTGTTAGCATTGCTTTTCTTTTGTGAGATTTGTTGAGAGTGTACCTGTAGAGCAAAGTGAAATCCAGATAAAAAATTAAGAAAAATAAAACTCGACTAATTTTGACTGTTATCTACTGTTACTTACAACATTAATAATTCGATTACCAATCTATCTCAATATTCAATTTCGGAATAAATCAAATCAAACTAGCCTGACAAGCCGAATATTTTATCCTGTATCCACGTGTTGGCCAATTTTTTAAACGAGTCTGTATCAATCAAGCGACTTGTCGTGTTCACTTTAAATTATTAACGAGTCTTCATTTTTGTTTTTTGTTTTACTTTATTCGCAAGTTAGAAACCGAGTCTGTCGTTAACAGAGATTGATCCCACACAATGTAAACATAACGTTCTATCCAAATATTATCATTAAAGTGTTCTTATACAAGTGCCTCGTTAGTTTTTTCATTAAACCAAAAGAGAGCGAGAGAGAGGGAGGAAGGAAAGAAGGCTATGCTCTCGATCGCATAGTTTTTGACAACTCCTCTTGATGATGTTATGTGTATATGTGTGTGTCGTTTTTATACACAAACGAACAAAGAGGACTGTACGGACGCTTCAAAATAGCACTAAGTCGAATCTTTCGTAGTATAGAATTCCTCTTTGTCCTTGAACATTTATCACTGCTGAAATTACATGGATTTGCTCAGCCATATGAATTTAACTCTCTTTCTCGATATAAATTTCTCTTTGTTCGGCGGCTTAGGGGCTTGATTTTTAATCAGTGTACTGATTTGTACTTCATCCCCCCCCCCACCCTCACCCCCCAGGCACACGCTCACGATTGAACTAATGCTTGGGATAACACAATCCCCCTTAGGTAGTTCGCGAAAAATATAGGTCATAGGGTTGATTCATTCGAAAAGGGATTGATACACACGTGTGCAACACTCGTTGTTTTCGTCAAGTCTTTGTCTTATTTTTTTGCCTTTGCTTTGATGTGCGTATGTATACAAAATGTTACTTTGGTTATGCTTTTATTTTACGCATATGAATTCTAATGTTAACTTTGACTTTTATTATTGAATTAAGTAAATAATCAATGGTGCCGACGACGAGTATTTTGTTTTTATCGTTCAAGTAGTCAGTTTTCTTATTTTTTTTTCATATCACGTTGTTCAACGAGACATTTATTATTATTAATTACTCAAAATTATACAAGTAGTATAAAAATGTATCATGAATTATTTATGTTTATACGTTTGCGACTTTTAAAAATAAAGACAAAGTGAATTCTGTCGATTCAGCCAATAATGCATCGTTAACCGACGATTCATATTCTAATATTAACGCCCCGTTATATGCAACTGCATCGAATAAGAATATCTACCGTCTTACGATAACATTTGAACGTGAAGTCAAGTTATATCGGAGGAAATCTGCCGTGAAAAAAGTCGAAAGATTAGCTGAATTGTTTACCCGTAGTTGCAAGAAGTTGTAATAGCCACTACGCAAACAGACAAAGCAAACGTAATAGATTGAGATACCATTGTTATCCAAGATACACTTACCTGCTTCTGTCTGCAAAGTAATATATTTCCACAAAATTAATCGACCGTTCCAATTCCCTGCGCTTTTATCATCGCGTGCGTGTATGCCTGTCTCTATCCGTGCTTGTATGCGTGCCTGTTTCATTTCTAATGCAATTACAACAAAAGATATATCGATAATAATTAAGCATATCTATATAGTCACGCATCCCTTTGGCATCTCATTGTAATCGTTGCATACTGATGAAAACCGTTTCCGCGTTGCATCAGTCGTCGCTTTAACGAAGATAAGGTTATCGCGAAACAGCAGCACACACGCGTACATGTTGTTGTTGTTTCTTTTGCATTCTTCGCGCCCTCGAGATACTAATCGTCGGAGACTCTATTTTTGGTGCGTGCGACTGGCCTACATTTTGCATGAGTTTACATACAAAGGCAGTTTTTCGAAGTGTCCTTGGTAAGATACAGAGTATTGCAAGTGAGAGGTTAGGTTAGAGGTTATGTTTGTTTGCATAGGAACGATTGTTGTAGGAATTATACCGCAATTTTTAATTGATACGCTTTTATTAAGCGTATACTAGATTCACGATCGCATCTTGTTCATCAAGATAAGTTTCTTTCGAAAATATTAATCAAATTTAAAAGAATAAACGGTAATTGTAGGTTAGTCGAACATAACCTACAAAATAACAAACGGAAAAAAAACTTCGTGGTGAGGAGAGTTTTACTGAAAATACAGTGTTTTGCGGTAGTGTGTAATTTTTGAAACTTCACAGAAGTAGTCCATCTCGCAACACTTGGATTCTTATCTCATTAGAAATTTCTCTCGTGCGCGCAAGAAGCTTCACGCAGTAATGAGGCGTTTCTAAATACACAACATAAAACTCGACAACGAGCTACATATGAAATTACTTGTATTGTTCGGAAAACTCTATCCAGAATATCAACGCTATTTTCTCGCACTCAATTGCCCTTAAGACCCCATTGTGCAATATTTCCCAAAACTTTTTCTTTCTTCGCGTGTACGAAAGCTGTCCAACCGTCAATCGAAAGTCTCTCAAAATAGCTTCCACATATCATCAATCGAGGGTTCGTTGCTCTTAACATGGAAGAAAGGAAAATTGATTCGCTATTTCTTTAACCCGTACAATAAGTGCCAATCGTTTACACGTCAATTCTCAGCTGTGGAAAGAAGAAAATTTGCCGCTTGCGCCTTTGTTTTTCTGGGGCGAAAAATAATAAAATAATCATCCCTCTCTCCTTCTTACTGGCATGCGTCAAGACGAACAAACAAGGGATAATGATCTTACACGAGTTAATCTTCAATAATCAGTAATTAAACACGTCGACCACGTCAAAAACTTCAATCAAAGTTTTATCATCTTCAGACAATAAAAAAAGAACGGACGTGAGAATTAAACGTTATTGCCAATTAGATTTGCTGACTCAAAGTGAGCGATCGCATCTGTGCAAGTCGAAAAGGAAAAATCGAAGGCGCTTCCGTGTATCAAAAATAAAAAAAAGTAACCGCAGCTGCGCTCTGCCATTGTTGTCAGATTTTCTCATTGAATCACGTATAACGTGTGCGCGAGGCTTTTCCCTTTGCCCTTTGTTCGCTCTAAGATAACAGTTGCGTCTCGTATTAGATAATGCATCGATTTGTGATGAGAAGCTTGCGTGTTTGTGTTTGTCAATCATTTACTTGAGAAATGACGTTTCAATTAGTCGAGTGTTCGTGCGCGTATTATTCAATATATAATATACATCGACGGTTTACGGACGTTTAATAAACAAATCTCGACTTTTATCAATATACCATTCAGCTCGGTTCCTCTTTGTTCTATTTTTTTGGTTGTTACTGTTTAACCATAATTTTAATGTACGATCGTCGAAACACTGCTAACTCATTATCTCTGATGACCTGAATTCATATTCTGATAATTATTCTACTGATTATTTCTAATTCCAATACACATATGTAATACTGCAATAGGCTACTGTTAATTATCATCGGAAAGTAAAAACGAAATATCTTTAATTAACAGTTTCACAAAACGCTCGAATAATCCATTCTATGCTCGTTTCTTTGTGTCAGAAATATACAACTCGGTCACATGAAAAAACAAGGGAAAAAGAAGCAAGAATTACAAGCTACAGTGAAGTAATAAAGCTAGCAAGATCGCCACTCACTTTTTGTTTTATCGCCTTCTAAAGCCCATCGTCGAGCGCGCGAAAACCGAATTAGCGCACGCCACGCTAATAACAGTCATCAAGACTGTGCCTCTCTCTCTCTCTCTCTCTCTAGTTCTTTTTTCTTTGTTTTTTCGTAAAAAATTTCTCCACGTAGTATAGTAAAAGTAGGCCGTACACTTTGAAATTGTTTAACGATTGTTGCTGCCACCGCTGTTGTTAGTTTTTTTATTTTTTTCGACGCTAAAAAACACGTGCTTATCTCGATGAAATTTTTAGATAGCCACGCGAGTGTCCAAGATAAAAATCAGCGTGGTAGCCGTAAACACACAATTAAAATAAAGGAGACAGAGCAAGAGAAAACTGGTTCTGAAACGTCTAACGTACCGTTGAGATATATGTCTGCCGGCTGCTCACAAGGGGAGGAATTTTTTTTTGTTATTTTTTTTTGTTCGGAGTGAGCTCAATCTTGTGGAAGGAATGACTTTTCCGTAGCAGGGTCGTGCCAATATATGCGGCACGTGCTTTGCGAGCTACCTTTGGGATTTCATAAATGAAAGCTACTACTTCCTCCATCTTTCTCGAAACTTTTCGGTAAAAGTACATGGTCGTCCCGTGCGTTGAGATTTACATTTTTCCTGCGCACGATCAAAGGAACGGTAATCGAGGACGAGCTTATATTCCGATGGTTATGATACCCATGAGGATCATTTCTTCTTGTTAGCCTTGCTGATTGCTGTTATTTATTCATTGTAACTCTAACTATAAATATATATATATATATCGACTTGACTATCATTTTATCCTGTACATGATAACCTAAGCATATACAATCTTTCGTACAGGAATGTGCGGATACGAAAGGAAACAAAGACAAACAATATTGCATGATAAATAATGATGTTTGTACTGTGTGGTCTCTTTTCGAGTATTGTCTTAAAAGTATTATCGCAGGCTTCATTTTACGAGTCACTGTGCAAATGCATGAGTGAGTGAGTGAGTGAAAGAGAAAGAGAGAGAGAGAGAGAGAGAGAGAATAGATTTTCAAATTTTCAACTAAAAGTTTTCGATTTTCAAAGCACTCTTTATTATTCACTCACGAGTATCCGAAGGCTAAATGAGCTTAGCGAGAATAATCCATTCTAGCATGTGTGACACATATAAAAAGCGAGAAAGAGATAGAGACCTCGGTACTCCTAAAATCGTATGTGGAAAAAAAACAACAACGCAAGTACTTCTCTCAAGTACAAAGTGTTTTTCTCAGATTATTCATTACACTCGTATACGTGTATAGTAGACAAACAAATTAGAGCGCTCGCGTACGCTTCCTTCGTCACGTATAATATAGAGGAGATGCTTGATTGTGGTTTTCAGATAAAATAAATTTTTGCGATCGGGTTATTAGGTAAAAAGAACGAAACAGAATATGTACGTATATATGAGTATACGCAAGCTTATCGAGAGAAGAGCGACGACCGACCGAAGGACGCTGATTAGTGTCAACGTTGAACAGAGACTCTTTGTGATGCATATATGACTTGTAATTATGTGCCGACGACGATGCCGAGTGCAACGACCAACCCCCTTTTTTCCTATTTTTTTTTTCTTGAGAAGCTTGTTTTTCCTCAGACGTACTGTGGTTGCATTGAAAAGCTGCAATCATTTTTTTGCGATCGTGCGAACGATTTTATTTTTGGACAGAAGGTGATTCACTGTTTTAATGTTGATGCGATTTCGCTCGCGATGAGTCGCTATGGCATTTGTGGATTTATTTTTTATTGTTACATGGAGGTAATAAATTTATTTTCTTTAGGATTGTTGTAGCTAAAAAATATCCTTTTTTTTGACGTGCGAATGACACCAACAATGTCTAGTGTCGATATATTATCATGAAATTGAAATTCTTCTTCAGGACAAATCTGACGTAAAATGAGTGTACTTTGTTCGATAACCAGACATCGTTTATCATCAATATCAGTGAATCACGTTTAACAATGATGAAAAAAAGATGAGTATGAACATTGGAAAATAGATTATTTATAATTTTGTATGTTAAAAAAAACGCAAATGGTTATTTGTTTTTTATAAGAGTGTAATTTTTTTATTTTCACAATTCGCACGAAGATGAAAACTCAGGTTTCAAGCGTAAAATTATTATCCAATCAGTCGAAGAAAAAAATTTAACCTCGATCAACCGCCGGTAGACTCCACCTCGTAAATCACGTAAAAAAATTTCCTTTTCAACAAATTTTTCCCTACCATTTCTAAAGGCTAATAACAAAGTGACGTTCCACTTAATGCTTATAGATGGTAGAAAACAATGTAAAAAAAAAAGAAGAGAAAAGTAATTGAGAGGTGTGTCTGTATGAATACTCAACGAATCATGAAGAAGAAAGGAAGTATCAAGGGTAAACACGGGGAAAAAGTCAGTTCCGTTCCGCGTGGTAATTGATGACTGCACGGGAAAACTATACATCTGAAATCGATAGAAGAGGGGGGAGGATTTGGGGTAGAGAGAATGAAAAAGCACTTCATCCCTCATGTGATTCAAAACCTTCACATGAAATTTTTCCGTTATTTTTTTCGTACAATTTATATTCGAGTCATAATGATTAATTTTAAGCGGATTTAAAACCATCAGGTGTCTCTAAGAAAATGAGCCACGAGATTTTGTTCGGGTCAGCGTACGTTTGAATGTATATGTGTGTGTATGTGTGCTCGTTGCGCAACTTTCTTTTCCTCTCAGCGCTCGCTTTCACACGGATTCATTTTCTTAACGCAGAAAGAAGATTCAACTTTTTCCGTACATATGTATATATCATACTTTATCGCTCTTTTTTTATATATTCCAAGGTCGATCGTCTTCAACGGATGCGTGTGTGACTTTGTTATTTTTCTTTTCCTCTTTGCACATTTCACCTTGCAAAAAACAAAAAAAAACTGTGATTCAGTTTGTACAAAATGACGCGTGATTCACGGGACATGTATCGAATTTATCGTGAAAAAACACGCCTACAGTGCGTCAGTTTTTTTTCCTAACAATACAAAAATATAAATTACTGAATGAATACGAAAGATCATTCGAGAATATTTAATCTTATGTAATGCGGACAAGTTTATCGTTTGATTTCGACAACTTGAACTTGAGTGGTTGGAAATTTACGATGGCAAACAATGTTATTTTGTTATTTGTACCCCTTCCATCTTAAATCTTAAATGTTAAAATGGAAAGAACCTGATTGGAAAAAATTGTATTGCACAATATCTCGGTATCAACTGGTAACCTCGCTCGCCATTTCGAACACACCGGTCTATCCCAACAGTCATTTTCATAAAGATAAATAAAAAAAAAAGAAAAAAAAGAAGAAATCTAGTCATCAATATAAGCCCAAGTGTGCGGTAGAAATCAGCTGGTCGCGCCCGTTATAATGGCGCGTGTGCGGCGAGGAAAAGGAGAACTTGCAGTCTAAGCGAGCGAGTATAACGAGAGAGCCACTTTCCCGAGCGTTGACCTCTTGTATATAGTATATAGCAAAGCGAACGTTGCTTACTGCTACTGCACCTATCCTTCGTCTCATCCCTGTACTAACTCAAACTGGGTCAATCTGCGAGATGCTCATTCTTTTGAGTTCCTTTTTATGGGAAGGGAGGGGGTATATCGACGATGTGATATGGTTTAGTATTTTTAACAAATTTCAAGAGAAAAAAAAAGAAACAAAACATCTTACAAGTTGAATAGATACATTCGACCTGCTATTTTCTACGTATAAATCTTTGCAATGGTTGAACTGATTTGTTAGAGGGTGATGATCTCGATTGTTAGGGTATTATGCACTTCCAAGTAGGTTCCATAGTATCTGAACTACTACTCGCAAATACTATCAAAAAGAGGCCTAGTTGTTTACCGACCATTCGTTAACGCAGTTGTTGTTTACTATTGAATTATAGAATCAATTGTCATGGAAATCGCTCTATTTAAAACCGCGTTGGTTGATCGAGTCTACCTATACGAGATCAAAGTCATCGCGATAATTTACTTTAAAAACTCCCAAAACTCCATCTACGTTGCGACAAAAATTTTCGCACTTTTCACGAAATAGAAATTGTAAAAATCGCGATTTAAAATCTGACAAATTGATAACGACCTTCGAGCTGTTTTCCCCAGACACTCGATAGATAACTAAAAATGAATGGCGTTATCAAGTGCCACGAGGCCGATTATTAAGTTAAGTTTGGGATACTTGATTATCGTATTAGTTCAAGATTTGTTCTAATATAATAATACGATTTTTATCAAATCCCCATGACGTCACTGTCTGTAATCGGAACGGCATCGACGGTCGGTTCGAGACAAAAAAAATCATTATATAGTCACAGAGAACTCGAGTTGTTCTAATCCAACACTTTATCAAAGCTATTTATCGAGTAAACAAAGTCGATACGTATTGTGCACATCGAATTTTTCTTAAGTTATTCATGTGTATCTACGAAAAAGAAAAATGTGCACACACCCACGTACAGATATATAAAAGAAGATCGGTATGCGTCATACACGATGTGACCGCACAATACCAATCTTGTTTGTTCGACGGAAATTTACCGAGTACTGTTGCACGAGATTCAAGTCGATCGTTGTCCTTGACACGTGTTGATTCCCCGTCAATGAGAACAAAAATTTTGTTTGTCGTTTAGGGGAGAAGTGAGTGATTTGAAACGAGGGGGCAACTTTCAAGGCTAGGTAGCTGTTCGCAACAAAAACACATCCTCTACGCATTCGTACGCGAGCGCGCATATCTTGCAAAAGGTTCTGCTTTTTTCAAACTATTGCCTCCTTTATTATCACTATACCAACATTGCTTTTTGCGTACGAAACAATTGTAATGGTTGACGATAAAATACAACGTTATTCAATGCAATTGTTGAGTTACGAAATCGATCGATCTTTCAAATTATACACTGTGCATAAAGATACATGTATATACATATATGCCGCTCGGCAATATTATGTAAATGTTAAGAGTTAAGTGACTCACTGCTTTACGGTATATCAAAAGAAAAATGACAGACATGCAGTCTGTGAGCTTTAAGGAATACATTGTCGTGAAAAATAGACGTTTTCTATTATTACTTCTAAGTTGTAAAAATACAAATGTACATTTTTGAAAATTTAAGTTTAAGACCCATTAGGACTTGGTCGCAACTCAAATATGCAAAGACAAATAATGACAAATTTGTCGAAATAATAGTAATAAAATGGTTCGATGCAATGAATCTTAACAAATATTTGACTTCCAATCTTACGTACACGTCAAGGAAGGAAAATAAGTTTAGAAAAAGTATTTGTTTGCGATAACACATTACACGCCTTTTTTTCTTACGTCGAATCTTTTTTCCATTTTCCTCGATGTTTACGTAGCCTTGTCGATGAACATATATACGATTGCATTGGTTTGGAACTTTCTCTTAAGCTCAAATATCTCGAGAGAAACCCGTGAAAATTCAATTGATTTTTCCTCCCAATAAGATTTTACGTAAATGCCTTGACGTCAAACGTTGCCTCGTATAAAATTTGCGATTTCTTCTTCTCGCACTTGTTTTAATTATTTATTTAACAATGACAATGATATCAATCAAGTCATTGAAATAACAACGAAACAAAAGAAAAAAAAATTTTTTTTTTATTCGTCATGTCGAGACAATGTAATATTTCGACGAACAACATTTGCATACACCTCTTGACAAGTTACGTGATATTCTTGGGTGATAAAAATCGCAGTTTATCAAAGATAACATATTATTCATTGGGCGTAAATAAAATTTAAATGAATGAAAGCCGACTAATTAAAATTGAGTCAAATTATAAGTCATTCACGAGGCACGTTGGAATCGTCAAAGAGTCCGTTTAGAGGGTAAAAAATGTCCTCGTGTATTATGCCAATAACGGAATTTCATCTACAGTAATCATTTGTAGTTAATAATTTTGATCTCACCAAAACTTATGTAATCGGTCTTTGTCATTGTTGGCTTTTATTGGAAACAAAGATTCCCCCCTTCCCGCGCCTCCGCTTTTATCATGCCGACAAAGAAAAGGCCTGTTCTCGCCCTTTCGGTTTCTCTTTCTTTCTGTCTCTCGAGCGTGCACGGATATCAATAGTGATACGTCGATGACGATCTTTCCCTAGTGCACACGTCGATGACGTATTCGTTGCTCTGTGACGGATGATCGATATTGTCATTGTTCACGCATACAAATGCACGGTTGGAAAAACAGACACAAAGAGAAGAGAGAGAAGAGAGAGAAAGAGAGCGAGAGAGAGAGATGGACAAAGTGATTGTGGAAAAATTGCTGGTGTTGTCGCGTACTCTTTTATGAGGAACTAATTAAGCTAACGTATATCGCTATAGGTTTCTTTATGAGTTTTTTTTCTCGACTATCTACGAATGCTCGTTTGAAACTATTTCAATATCTCATAAATTGATTTTTAATTAATGATCGCAATTGAATCATGAATTATGAATGATCTAAAATCGTTGAATAAAAACACTTCTTAGGTTGCATTATATTGTTGAATATTCGAAAAACGGGTATGTGATGCACATCGAAGAAGTCTTTAACGTCAGCAGTTATAACGTTAATCTAATTTTAATTACTTTCAAATGAAACGACAAATGCTATTAACCTTTTTTTATCCAAGTTTAAATAACGTGTCGTGTTTCTATGAGTAGTTTTGTCTTTCGCTGCAGCAAACAGGTATAACAGGAACGCGTACTATAAAAAAAAATCATTTTCTTTTTTACTTTTTCAAAAAAAAAAACGACCAAGATAGTCGAGCAGTGAAGTTCAAAGTAGTGATTACCGTTTGAAATATTACGACGATAAAAAATTGCAAAACCGTTGATGAATTTTAACGTTCACCAATAAACAACCTCATGCTTGACAGCGTTGAAGAAATGTTCTCTCTCTCTCTCTCTCTCTCTCTTTCGGTAATAAAGTATCTTTTTCCGTGGTTGCAGTCATACACAAAAACCACGTAGCATCTGGCATAGCTATTATAGAGCTACTCGATGGTGAACAAAGAGGCCTGGAAAACCAACGGAGCAAACCAACATTTCCGGAAAAACGAACGTCTCCCTATCCCTCCCCCAACTAATGGCATACAAACTATCGTCGTCGTGTTGCGAACGAGATGACGTTGAAAAAATAGATCTCTGCAACTTGTGAAGGTCCCCTACCAAAACAAAGATCAACTTGGATTCATTGATCCGAGTGATTGAGGGAGCTCACGCTCTCTCTCTTTCTCTCTCGCTCCC
The DNA here is from genome assembly GCA_030064505.1 of Chouioia cunea. Taxonomy (NCBI): domain Eukaryota; kingdom Metazoa; phylum Arthropoda; class Insecta; order Hymenoptera; family Eulophidae; genus Chouioia; species Chouioia cunea. The sequence goes on along the minus strand of JAOPFQ010000001.1, from coordinate 37,956,876 downwards.
TTTTGGGGTCTTTGTGTGTCGCACACCTTTTTGTACGTATGTTCCTATTTTTTCTCCAACTCGCTTTCCTTCCCCCTTTTCGCAAAATATGCATTCTATAAGCGTACAAGTTAACTTATTGGGTTAGAATATTAATTAGACCGCAAGAGAGTTTTACTTGTATGCATTAACGACTGGGAAAAGTGTTGTCTGTGTAATTCAGCGATTATCATCCGCAAGTATACGTAATTATATATACCGAGTGTACGTGTTCGAATGCTCGTACGTTCTATCACGACTGTAACGCGATTGTTATTTATTATTTCTCCTTGGCTCTTTTTTTCAACTGAGGTTCATTCATTAATTTTTTGTCACTTCACTTTTTAAACTTCGACATCGATGTAAAATATTGCTGGAAAATAAATGAACAATAAAAACGGTTCAAAGTTCCGAATAAGGGGATGAAATTTCAATTCGCTGCCGTATAACTCTTCGTCTCATCCACCTTTTCCAAATTGTTACCTCTCTTTCTCTCTCTCTCTCTCTCTGGCGCGCGCAGCTGATCGAAGAAAACTCATCTGTGCCCGAGAGTTGCCGGGCGGCAGCAGCAACAGCAGCAAAGAGAGGGAGAGAGGGCTTTCTCTCATAGCGACTGCGCTCGATATATTTAACTTGGCTAGTAACTCTGTTGCTAGGGTATCAGCTGATCCGTGCCGGAGCACTTTGCCTCTCCTCAGGTACGTGCGATAGTCATGCGTCAAGCGCCCCACCACTGCATTCGTGTGGTTCTTTGTTCACGCCAGCAGTTTGTTACTCCGAAAATTTTCCATTCGTTGTCGATTGGTTACGTTTTAAACGCTCTTATATACCATCATTGACGCACGTTAATGTTCCGACGTGATCACAGAAATTTGACGTAGTTTTGCGAAAAATTTAATAAACAAAGTATAGCTGCGAAGTGGACAGGATCGCGCGTATCTACGTCCCTGATACGACCGGCCGGCTCTCTTGCTCCCTCTCTCTTTCTTTCTCTCTTTCTCTGTCGCGCTGCTACTAGGACCCGGCTAACAAAGAGTGCACGTAAAGCGCATGCGTCAAACCTCTCAGCCGGAGTAAAAAGAGAAAGAGATAGAGAAACAGCAGACCGAGGGACGTCGATCGTACGGCTGTTCAGCGTCAGTTAGCAACCGGCACTCGCGCGTGCCGTACGCACTTTGCACAGCACCATTGCACCTTTTTTTTCATTCTTTCCATTACTTCGGCGATTCTTCTAACGCTACTTTCTGTTTATTTTTCCTTTGAGCGGTGCTGGTGTTGTTCTTTTTTATCCTCATCTTCTTTAGCAATCTGTGATATCTATTATATGTAAAAAAGAAAAAAATCGAAAGCTACTCAGTGAGTGTGTGACTTATATTATGAGCTGTGAATAGCCCTTTAAATGTGACAATTTGCGAACGTGCTAAATAACAAATACAACAATAAAACAAGATAGAATAAATAAATTGTTTGATTATACACATAAACAGAATAAAAGAAACCTCGAGAGTCTTTGATCTCTTTGTACGTCAAGATTCCCGTGGCAGACGATCAGGAGGCTGCGTCAGCGGCCGGCGCTACAACCATGGGTCAAATCTGCAATGAAGTGAGTATTGATCCTCCCTGCATGGTGATGATCTGTTTTTTTCATTGCCTTATAGTACGCGAGTGCGTTGCCTCCCAACCGAGATCTCAACGTCTATTTTAATTTAATTTTATCTAACAAACAAACACAGAAGGAAACAACCAAGTTTCATGGCTTCAAAAACCAGTTTTCTTGTTGTTTACGACGATGCAAGTAGTTTGCGAGTACGATGATGTGATGTAATTTTACAAGACCCACTTGGGGCGAGTGACCCCCAAGTGGGTCGTGTCGTTACATTTTCACAGACTTTCCACGATAACCTTCGAACGACGAAACGTCGCGTTTTGCAAAGATGAGAAAAAGGTTCATCGCTCGCCACCGACGAGTGTCAATTGAGGCCAATAAGATTTCGCTCGTGCGACCAATTTGCTCGCTGCACACGGGGAATTAATATCAAACTATTTAATATTTGTGTATGCATATATATATATATATATATACAAATATACATACAGATATGTACTTTAAACATACATCATCTACGTGGGTCTATTTTCGGCTCTAGAAACGTTTTTCTTTTCCGTATGATCATTCTGTTTTTCTTGTCTTGATAATCGTTTGATATATTGACCTTATGCTAACATCAGTCGGTCGTTTGAGCTTGCTACCGAACAGATGTTCCTTCTTCCTTGTATGTTGGTATTTAAATGATATTTCAGATAAATAGCCGGAAATCGTATGTCCTTTAAAAATGGTGGCATCCTTTGTCCATGCACGATTGCCTACTTATAATTCGTTTGACGTCTACAAAAAAAAAATATTTAAAGAGCAGCTGTATTTTTCTTTCTTTGAAAGGACGAGGATTTTTAACGACGACTATTACTGGAGCCGCGCAGATGAAAGACGATCGAAAGCTGATGAATAAATTTTTTGTTGCGAGTGGGAAGTTTCGTGAATTTTCTTACGGTTACGGTACGGTTACATTTTATCGTCGGTATAAGTATATACTGGTGTTCTTTAATCAAATCGAAGCGAACCATTTGTTTTGATTGGGAAGAAGGGGCCCTCCCCCACCCCTTTGGTATTACCGTCCATATATATCAATTGAAAAAAGTCTCGGTTCAGAAACGAGAGGACCGAATTATTTATTTTCGTCGCTACGTGTATATGTGTGTGTCTGTATGTGTGTCGTTCAATTTAATAGACCCTCTTTTTTTTCCTTCAAATTTCAAGAACGTATCTTCTCCAGTTTTAGCTCGAAGGGAGAGACGGACAAAAAACAAGAACATTAAATTGAAGTGAGGGATCGTTATTTGTTGAGCTGCTACTATTCTCAACTTGCTACTTCTGCTGACTCTGTGCGACTTAATTGATAAAAGAGTTGTCTGGTATAGCAGTAATGCACGCACATCTCCTTTTACGCGTACAGCTCATTATACTTGTAAAAAAAAATAAATCCGAACGCTGGAGAGATACGAACAATAGCATTGTTAAAACCAATAAGTATCTATGAATCGAGGCCGAGAACACATATGTACGCGTGCATGTGCTTGTGGGAGAACCACTTACACCGACACAACAACTCTTGTTTTCAGACCTTTGATTTTTTTTTTGAGAAGAAGGTCCTGTATAAGAGTAAAAAAATTTCCAGATACGCACACACACACACGTGTGAGTGTCGTTATTTTTTTTCTCGTTGGAGGAGAGAAAAAAAATTTGAACGTGCCTGGTGGATCCCTTTTATTTTTATTTGTCTTTCGAAGATGAGACCATTTATTAATTTAGGGTGCCGTTTTATTTTTTCGGTCCTTTCATTCTCAGCGTGGGCTGGGAAAACAAGTTGAGACGAGAGATCTCTCTAGCGTTAAAATACCACGTTAACGCTCTGAAAAGTCAAATCGATCGTTGACGACTACCGAGTTGGTTTTCTTCTTGTCCAATGCATTACGTGCATAGCTTTGTATCAAGGCTGATGAATGATTTGATTCTAAACTCCCGTCGTTCGTCACTCGGCAGAATTCTTAACGGTCAGTGACAAAAATCTCCAAAAACAGTAGCAAAAGCTCTAATGCACGCACACTCTGCATCATTAACATGTTTACCCCTTTTCGAATCGTTCTTTCTCTTCGAACATTCACCATGGACAAAAGAGCAAAGCTCGTTCCATGGTCTTTTATACACGCGCACGTATATAAAAGAGAGGAGAGTCATTGTCGTCGTTTGGACTCGGAACATTAAAATTTATGCGACTGTTTGTTCGCGGCTATTACCGTTGTTGGCCCCGTAGCCAAACAATTTGGCAAAGCTACCTGCTTGAGAAAAGACGAATGAAAAAATAAATCAAATTGATGGTTTGTTTTTTTTCTTCTACATCTTGACTATTAATGAATAATTGATAATTCGAGTAAGTCTCGCACGCGTGTTGTGCGATGAAAAGTCTCTTTATACGGAGAGGACCAGTTTCTCAACGTTGCCGGCTTTTCCTCTCTCTCTCTCTCTCTCTTTCTCTCTCTCCCTCTCTCTCTCTCTTTCTCACTCTCCGTAACAGCGTTGCCATATGCATATATGTTTTGCTATACTACTGTCTATTGCTGCGCTTATGTGTTTGGAGGGGAAAAAAGACGTACGCTTAGGTTGTTTTCACAATGGGAACCCCATTATTCTGGCGTGAGAGATTATTTTTATCGGCTCCAATGATAATTGCACTTTTATCTGGTGTGTTTGTGTGAAACACATAATTGGTGTAGCGCGTGTTAAAATTCAGCCACGAGTCATCGGACTTATCCTCGTTAACGCAACAAGTCAATATGTAGCATTGATACACTATTGTGGATGAGACTTGATAATGTTTTTCTAATGCTCTCTCACTCTCGTGGCTCGGGAGAGAGAGAGAGTGATGCAACGCAAACACCTGATTGCACTACGGTCGAGAGTTGCCATCGCGTTCCTCCCACTCTCTTTCGTTATCCCTTTAAAAATGCTTCGTAATCTTCGACCAACCATACATACACATAATGCACACTATTCTAAAAAATTTGTGTTCTTTTGTTTAACTTTGCAGTTGCACATACTATTAATGGATGCGTTCCTGCAGAACAACAACAGGCTGGACAATGTATCTCGTGTTATGGCCTCGCATCGTCTCTATTTGAAACATTTCTTGGGTACACAAAGTTTCATACTTAGGGGCGATGGACCATTACCTTACGATTATCGACATCTCATTGCTATTATGGTAAGATAATATTTTCAACGTTCTCATCCATGGAAACAATTTGCTTTTTCGAGTATTGAAATATTTGCGAATTTCTCGTGGAAATAAAAAAAAAAACTTACGTGAGAGAATACATTGTTGCGTCGTAATGGTGACTAATAGTTCATGAATAATGATAAAGAGGTCGGGCAAAATAGAATTATCGGAAAAAATAAAGCGATAAAAATTGAAATCAAGTCGTACGTAACGTGTTTGTGTGTATGTATGTGCGACACATCGAGCAAACCTTTTCAGTAAGATTTCAACGTGTGCTGCACGCGTGATGGAACTTTTTTCTTTTTCTTTTTTTTCCAAAGTCTTGCTGAGAGAGAAACAGAGTAAAAGAAACTTGTTTGTCACACGATAAAATTCCATTATTTTTGAGCTTAGTGGCTATTAACACTATTACCTGTTTCGTTCAACAACACAATATACTTGCATTTTCAACAAAACTTTCGTATTCATAAAATTGCAATTCATAATTATTCTCTGTCTCTCGTTATTTCCCGTGAAAGTTGTTTTTTTCGCACATTTCTCTCTCAGTCTCTCGGTCTCTCTCTCTCTCTCTCTCTTTCTCTTTCTCTTTCTCTGTCGGCTAAATTTAGAAATTCAAGAGGCGCGGCGATCGATCGAAGAAATTCGTGCGCACGATAAACGATAAGATAATGTTATATATCTGAAAAACAGGTTCCTTGCGCGCGAAAGAGAGAGAGAGAGAGAGAGAGATCGCAGACGTGCGCGAACTCGTGGTAAACATCTTACATACATTGTCAGCCGTGCACGCGCGTAAAGAGCAGTGAAAAAACTATATATATATTATATATATGTTAAGATACGTTCATTCGGACGGGTTACGTAAGCGAGTGTTGCGATTTCTGCTGATTTTGACACTGTCGACAATATGGGCTGATAGTATATAATGCCTTACGTTTGAATTTCAACTTTTTTCTTGTTCTGTCTGGCGAAGTTTCGCGTTCTATTATATAGATCGTCCATACACACACACACGCGCGCGAACACACGCACAAAGTCGAAAGTTTCGTTACAATAATCGGATGCGAGTTTTCAACTTTTCACGTTTGTAACGGTGATTGCATTTTGAATGATTCGGAAAAAAATCATGCACTCGCTGAATCAACTGTGAGCTATTCACTTATAAAATTACTTGGATGAACATATCAGTCTTATCTAGCGTTCGTAAAAGATCGACTGAAATTAGCATGCTATCTGAAAACTAAATATGATGATCACCGGCAAACTCATATAATGATCGTGCAAATATTTGAACATCCGTATCGAGATTAAACATTCGCACGAGAAGAAAAAAAAACGATAAAAGGGGAGAATTAATTCTTCCCGAACAATCAGAAAAGTAAATACTCGTAAAGAAAGAAAGAAAGAAAAAACAACGATAATACGAGGCAACAGCTGATAAAACGAATCGTCCTTGTTTTGCAGGCGGCAGGCAGGCATCAATGCAGCTACCTAATAAACCTACAGAAATCCGAGTTCCTACGTCAAGGCGGCGACGAGTCTTGGCTACAGGGACTTAGATCGCTACCAAGGAAATTACAAAATCTTTACGAAATTAACAAGATTTTGGCTCACAGGCCATGGCTTCTCAACAAAACACACATTGAGGTGAGTCAACGAATATACGAGTAACCAACTACGTCGCGTACCTTGTTGTTTTGTTCATTGACAAGCAGTGCGAACAATTTTGCACTCGGCCTATAAAATAAATCGGCAAAATAAATCGCAAACGTGAAAAAAAATACATGAATAACGACTACATAGTTAAAGAGTCAATAACTTCTGATCGTGAGTGACCTTAAAGTTTTCGTATTTTTTTCTCTCTTTCTCTTTTTTTAAACACCTATAAACATTGGAATTTGCATACGAATGTGATGCAAATTCACAGCTCATTACAACACTTTTGTTTGCGTTCAACAACCGAAAGAGAGAAAAATACAAAGAAAAAAACAACATAAAACGTTATTACAGAAAGATATCTTGTTCTCGCGAAATAATCAAATTTGCCTGGCGTCTACCAAGTTGAACGACACGAATCGTTGTATCAGATCTCTAAAACACGCTTCGTTACACGCTTATCACTGAACGCATTGGTTTTTTACTCGTTATTTCAGAAATTGACGAAAGGCGCGGATAGCTGGTCTTTGGCGGAGTTGGTACACGCGATAGTATTGCTGACACATTACCATTCGCTTTCGTCTTTCGTCTTCGCTTGCGGTATAAACGAAGAACTTGACGACGATTTCGGTTACGATTGGGACAAGGATGACAATCAAGCGATAAGCGATGTTCCCACACCCATCGGATCGGCCGATATTTTGGCTAGTAGTCCGAAACCCATACCTAACAGCAGCGACAAAGACGGTAAGTTTTGTGGCTAAAATCTTTTCCATTTGTTTCCAAGTTTACGATAATTCGAGTAAAATGAGCGTGTTTCGTGGTTATGAAGTTTGCAAGTTTTTGTTTGTTTGCTGTTGTTTAATGAAAAATCGCGCGTGGCATAGTTAGTGGCATAAGCAAGCGATATCTCTCTTAACTTTTAACACTATTGAATTACAAAATAGATAGTATAGTATCATGTTTATGAAGAGTCTGGTTAATAGTAGCGCAAAAGCTGACATTTTAAAACATTCATTTACACGATAGTAGAACTTTTATTTAACCACACACGCGCGCATACATATATGTTTAATTAACGTATATTATACTTAACACTTTGAAATACACAACCCACATTACATTGCACTGATAAAGTGGAGACCGAAAAAAACGCACGTGTACGTTTTTACACTTTCGAGTGACAAGCTCAACTCAAAGCAGTTTTATCAATTACGACTTATTTTGCATTATTATTGATCGATAGCTTATAATATAAAGTGCGCGCGCGTGCAAACGACAATTAAGTTGGATTAGAGCTGTAGTAAAACCTACGGACTATAATGAAACAATAGTTAACGTTGGGTTGTTTTGCAGGCAAACGAGTATCACCACCATCGTCGCCAAGTATATTGGGCGAGCAAGAAGTCGGTGTCGAAGCACTGATGGAACGCATGAAGCGTTTGTCGGAGAAATCCGAATCTTATAAGATCCCGCAAGAGGAGCTATCGAAACGCTTCGAGACCGTGGAAACACAATCGGCAGAACTCGCCGCGGCACCACAGCGTAGCAGCTCTGTTCTCGACTCTGATATTGGTCTCTTCATCGACGATCCCACTTTCATCTATCAAGACTTTGCCAAAGTACGTACCGACGAATTAGACATTGCTCGCGTTACAAACATTTGAAGTCGAGTTGAACTTAGAGCAGTTATCTTTAAATTAACGATGTAATTCTATTATCATTTACAGCGTGGACAGTTGAACGACATCCCAACTTTCCGCGCGCAAGATTACTCGTGGGACGACCATGGTTACTCGTTGGTAAACAGGCTTTACAGTGACGTTGGCAATCTGCTGGACGACAAATTCAAAGCAGCCTATAACCTGACCTATTACACCATGGGAGAGCACAATAGAGTAGACACCTCGCGTTTCAGACGAGCTATTTGGAATTACATTCAGTGTATGTTTGGTATCAGGCACGACGACTACGATTACAACGAGGTTAATCAACTTATCGAACGTAGCCTCAAAACTTTCATCAAAAGTGCTGTCTGCTATCCCGAACGTGTCTCTAAGAAGGACTACGATCGCGTTATGACGCAGTTCAAACACAGCGAGAAGGTGCGTATTTTTCCGCCAAGGTATTAGACGAATATTTCTGTCGAATATTTTACTACTATGCGAATTGAAGCTGAGCGCACACAGTATTGTAAGACGTTAAATAAGAAATCATTTTACGACGTTTTCATGACTTGGAAACAAAGTAATCACGTTCAATAGTAGTTTTGCAATAATCACGTAAATATATTTGTAATGACTCATTTGACTCGAGAGTTACTCGTGTTCGCACATAAGTGCACAAAATAATACGATTACAGACTCTTATGTAATACAGTAACGTTAATACATTTTCTATTATGTCTATTTAGATCCACGTGAATCTAATGATCTTGGAAGCTCGCATGCAGGCAGAGCTGTTGTACGCCTTACGCGCAGTGATGCGTTACATGACCTAACTGCTCGCGAGGATCAGTCCAGTTTACAAGATTTTTCTTTCGCAAGACCCGACGTCAAATGATGGGCGTTGCACAGAGGCTAGTAAAAATTATACACACACGAGACACACACAAAATATACCTCTCGGAGTCCGCGTGCGGACTGGGGTGATTAATTGACGATTAATTGAACAGAGAGCGCGAATTCGCAATGAGCACGAGAAAAATATATACGCATTTGAACTGGGACAGAAGAATTGCGAGAGAACGTGTGATTTATCGATTCCGACGATCATTCTCGTATGCGTCCAATCGAAGTTTGTTGCTGTAGAACGTATTCTTATTATTTTAATTCAGACATTTTTTTTAACAATTTCAATTTAACAATTTGCGCTTTTAAATGACTAAAAGAGACGATAACAAGCTCGCGCAAGATGGTGGGAGTTTTGTAAATGTTGATTTGATAAATAATCAGTTTTAATTTGCTTCTCACTCAGAAGAACCATTCGACTGACCGCGTAAAGAGATCGAATTCTCATTGGAGAGAGACATTTTTATTATTTTTTTTTATTGTAATTAAGAAATGAAATTTGTGTAAAATATTAATTTAACAAAAGATATCGCTTCTTCGTTACCTTTAATTGAATTTCTCTTTTAATTTAGAATCAACTTAGCACTGAGGACGTGATTTTTTTTTAATTTGACAATATGGTGTGACAAGTCGTTTAAACGACGTTTTAGATTGTAAACATTGTAGAGATACTTTAGATCTTGGAATTCACGATGAAAGCGAACAAACAAGTATGACAATTCATTGCTCGTCACGTCGAGGATAAGTTGACATTTTGATTATTAAATATAATTTTCTTTTAAATTGAAAATATACATTAATTATAAGATTAGTAGTCTAACGATTTCACGTTTGAGCATACCTTAAGTATTGAGAATTTGCGTTGAATTTCAAAAATGTAACTTGGAATTTTTATCGTAAAGGCCAAAAATGTCATAACTCCTGATTGTTGGATGTTTCCCTTCTGTCGGAAAAACGACGTCAACGAGCTTGGAAGCGTCAACACATTTTAACGAATAAAAAAGTCAGTTGAGAAAAATTATTAAGTAATTCCAAATACTTCTTACACGTGAATAAATATTTCAATACGGACTATTAATTAATCGTGACATGACCAACATTTTTGAAAAGTGGTTGTAACGAAGAAGAGGCTGTTTTATCAAATCAAATTTATATAATTACAAATATAGGTAGATATATAACGTGTAAATAATAAATATTCTGTATTGTAATATACGAAGAGACATAGTAACATTATGTAAATTATATTTAAATTATATTATTCTGTGATTTAATAAGTTTAGCTTAAAAAAAAGAATATTAAAATTTTTAACATTTTTCATCTCATAAAATTCATGGAACAAGATATTGGATTTCCATCGTGAAATGGGATGTGAATAATTTGTCGATACCGATAGAACAAATGGAATTCACACGAAGGATAATGAAAAAAGGCAACCATGATGTCTCTTTGTATTGTATGTGTGAAGTTAACTTAGTGATTGGATGTGTGATTTGAGGCTCATGTAATTCAGTGTCTTGCGTCCATCGTTAGGTTCGGCGCACTTTAATGTCAGATGTAAGATAATCTCACTAGAAAGTTATATATCGTCATAGCAATTTCAAAAATTACAGTCTTTAAATAGGATATGGCAAGATAGAACGAAAAAAATGACCAAATGTCATATGTTTAAAAATCCTCTCGAAGTAAAAAAAGAAAAAACTACAAAGCTATTTTTGACCAATTCATACAAACACGCATACATACGACTCCTGTAATTAGCATCGACATATCAATCGGAGTCCATAGTAGATGTGAGATTCATCATCTCGTTTGAAATTTCAAGAGTATCTTGAGAATAAAACAAAACACGTTTCATTAGATTGTAAGCGCTTGGACAAGTAAGAAGAAGATGAATCCATAGACAAAAAAATTGATAAGACGTTGCTGTGTTGAACCAAAATTTCATCGTGGACGTAACTAATTGTCATTCGATATCGCCGCCTTATATGTACGCGCCTTATTTCCCATTTTCATTATGAACACGAGAAAGAGAAGCGTATTATTCGACTTCTTTACGTGTCTCTCTAACAGATTGCGCTTGAACGTCTTCGTTTCGTTTTCCTTCGTCTCTTCAAAAGTGTGTGATTGTAAATCTTCTTTATTTAACATTATTATTATTATTATTATCATCATTATCATTATTATTATTATTACTACTACTATTATTATTATTATTCATATCATCGTTTCTTTCCTCAAAGAGTTGCAGCTCTTTATTGTACGCGGCCCACGGAGAATTCGTGTCTGGCTGAATCTATATTATTTAAGTTATAAACGCAAAAGTGGCCTCGACGGAACATACGATCCACCGAGCCGAGCCGATCTCATTAAGAGTGCAAGCAACCGAGGAAAGTGCGTTTCGGGCGTAAACCATTTTTTCGACTTGTTTGCGATGGCGTGAGTGTATGTATTATAAAAAAAAGGAGAACGAAGCGAAGAGATTATTAATTGTAAAGATTGTTCCGAGTAACTTCGTCAATGAACTCGAGCAATTATAGTATGGCTGTGTTAACGTTGGCGAGGTAACTCTTGACAAATCTTCGATGGCCATTTAATGATTAGTGAGTCGCAATTTTATACTTTTTTTTTCTCTCGTTCTCTATCGTTTATTACGGCGATAGTGACGTTTAACTCTCGCGACGCATTATGTTTCTTAAGATTCGTTAGTCGACTAACGTATCATTTCTTATTATTATAACACACAAAATAAATACTACTGTCGTCTTTCTCTTTGTAATTTATTGTGTATGGCGAGCAAGAGGCAAGGAGGAATATTCAAAGATATAATCGCTCGTAACCATTAACTTTTGTTCGCGATGACTCACTGCGCGAAACAGCGTAAGCTTTATCGTTTTACACAGATACGCATACACGTACAAATGCGTTTACATTTTTTAAAATAGAGACTCCACACACACACACACACACATACACACACACACGCAGTAACATACATCAACACACAGAGATGAGCGTATAAACCAACAATGAGAAATAATAAAACACAAATGAGACGAAGCCAAGTCTTGAGTAATAGTCAAAGTTCTGAGAGTGTAGAAAACGTTGTCGATCTTGTGACTTTTTTTGTTATTGTATACTACGACATCGTATATAAATAGCGACAAATGAAACGCATGTTCGAACGCGTCGTTTTCACTTTCAAAAGTCACAAAGCATATTAATTGTACAAGCCACCGTATCAAGAGTGATAATTCAAGTGATTTGACTTGACCCTTCCGAGAATCGTGGATATAATAAAGTAAACGAAGTAAAACAAAACGTGTAACAAAGGCAATGATTCGATTGGTAATTTGACTGGTTCGAAGCGTTGGAGATTGAAGACTTGTTTCCTCTCTCTTTTGTAGAAAAACGTTATATACCTATATATATATCTTGTCACCTATACTGACTTGAACATCGAACTCTCTAATAACATCAGATTGTTGTCGCTCGATCTTTTAATAATTTTAAGCGAAGCGGTCTGAGCTTAATTTTATCATGGATCGTTGATGCGTTAATCGGAGAGTATAGTTTGTTAGGTGGCAGACGTGTGATTTTGTATTATTTTTTTATATTTTTAATAATTAATTTCTCTTAAGTTTTCTTCGCTGACGCTTTGAGCGAAGTGTGACCATCACCATGTGGGGAGGGTTGTATGTGATGTGATTTCTTTTATATCGTAATAAATAATAAACACTTTAAGAAATGTTATAGTTTCATATATAAGTCATATGTTATTTGTCATTTATTTTATCCCTTAATAAATGATGTTATATAAAAAAAAATTGATCGTTTGTTTATTGCGTAGATTACTTCCCTGGTATTAGTCGACCTCTATGCTGTTTTAAACGATTGAAATAAGTTTTGGAGTAATATATCAATAAGAGGTTGCTTCTCGTCGTGTTCCTATCAGATGCGTCAAATTTGAGGGCTTCTACAAATTATTTATAAACATTCGTAGATCATACAGTTTTACGTAGGTTTTCTCCGTTATCGATTGACGCGAAGACAGACCGATGGTATTTGGCCAACTGATCGCTATATTTTTCACTCAAAATCGTCTATTAACTAATTACTTCAGTATCTTATGATATAAGACATTTTTAGAAACATTTTATTATCTTGAGAAGCGAGTTTTTTTTATAAATTAACTTAGACTGTCGCAATTGATCTACTATTGCTAAACACGTGCGGGTAACTACGATTGAAAAAAGTATTTTTTTTTAAAGACGATTCCTTTCGCTCTTTGAAGAATTACTCTACTACAACAGGTGGTAGCGATTTGAAAATGGTCTCAGTATTTGATGTCGCTCTCGCCACATGAATAAAATTGAGATACCGAATCTCTGCAATCGAACTTACTGTGATAAGATAAACGTTCGATCAATAATTACTCGTGTCAGTATCAGCTCGACCAAGCTGTCGACTACTAAACGCTTTTACATTAAACATTTATCGCGTTAACGAGCATTCAAGAAGATGGCTCTGATTAAAGTTCCATTCCTACCGATGGTCACATTAGTAGTCATTATTAGTTCATCGTCCTTTGTATGTTCAGAAAAAACAGTCGACTCTACTAAAGAATCGAAATCGGGTAGAGGATATGAGAAATTTATCAAAGAGGAGAAGAATATTATCCGCGATGCCGATCCTAAAGGCAATGAAATAGTTTTTTTTTACGTTTACAACATTAATTTCCGCTACCGCTTGTACGAATATAAAATCACAGATCAAACGCCGAATGGGAGTGACGTCATCGCAATAGTCCACGAGGGTGGTATAAATACAACTTTCCTTAATGTCAAGTTTATAAGTCCACATGGCTCCGCCATTAATTTCAAACTTGAACTGATGTGCAAGTTGTTGAAACGTTATGATTTGGAAGAGGTACAACATCATTAATAACAATACTGTGAACGTTGAATCGTTTGAATTTTGAAAAAATGATTATATACCTGGAATTAAATATTCTAATTGTTGAAATAATTGTGAGTATGTTTCTAATAAATTCCTGGCTTTCAAATTATTGCATTAACAAGCTAATAAGCTTGTTTGTTAGCTGAAAAACCAAACAATGCCGACTTTTCTCCATATCTGTTTAACCTAGTTAACGTAATTAATTAAGGTAAAGGTATAAAAATGATTAAAATTATGATTTAACACAAAATTTTCCTTTTATTCACGTATTCCTTTATATCCTTCGTGCAGTGTCAAAATGCAAAAGTACAGATGTATTAAAAAAATTTGTTGAAAGTAACATTACAAGTAGAACGATTGAAGACTTTGTTTATAATGTTTTTCATTTATAAACGAATTTCACATTAGTAACATAACAGTTGGCCAGACAAACAAAAATTACGTATTCTACGCATTCTACCATATCTATATATTTACAAATACTATTCTTATAGATGCCGGTGCTACGATAATTCTATTTGTATATACATATTTTATATCTTACTGATTCAGATTCGCTCAACTGAAGAACAATTACGCAGTTGAGAGTCCGTACGTAATTTTTTTAACGCGAGACAGTAAAACATATAACGTGCTCACATTGCGAAAAGTCGATTACGCAATTGAAAAAAAGAAAAAGAAAAAACAAATAAAGGTGAAACGGTTAAATTGTTGCATTGAAGTGCACTCATCCCAAACTAATGATTGAACACCGAGTATATGCATTCTTACGCGTTAGTAGCATGTGACATCAAACATTGAAATCGTACTTCGAGTAAACTACTTTTCTCATCTTTTACATTTGTTTTATTCGATCATATCAACGCAAGTGTTGTCTTTTCTCCTTCTCTTCTAGCGAATGACAACATAACAAATTGATTTCATACGCAGATGTATATAATTCGATAACATCGTTCTGTGCAAAAAAAAAGGAATGTACATCGAAACGATAATTTCCAAGTTGATCCAAAGTTCGTCATCTAAAGATCCAATGTATTTTATTTTTCACTTAGTAGAAAGTCAGCTATACGTATTTTTACGCGTAAAGAACGAAAGTCTACGTTTGACGATAGTTCTTAAAACCCTAAATAGTGTGCACATTGTACAAGCGTCGTGATGTACAGTGGTATTATTATCTCTATAAACACGCGTGGTTGTTTTTCATAAAAATAATATAAAGCGTTGGATCGTTAACGACGAACTTCCTTCATTTTTTCGTTTGGTCGACATACAAAGACATCAATTACAAGTTGCCGTCAAAGTCATGATGATGCACTGGCGAACGATGATGCCTGTGGATGTGGGGTGACATTTCCAGGCCCAAACTGCTTCTCTATAACCAATTAATTTACACGTTACATCGTGTTGATGACGTATTAACATTGCGTAATATCCACGCTAAAATAGGTATTGTAACTGATTTTTCAATGTATTACTTTTATAGAGATCTGTGCGAATATTTTAATAATACATGGTATAATTATTACAATAGAACAGTGAAAACACGTTCTATGTAGCTATTAATCTACGAGAAGATCAATTGTTTTTGAAGACAAATACTCGCACATCTATACATAGTTTTGTGCTCGGTTAAACAATATATCTCAAAATTGTTTTAACGGTAACTTTTCATTCAATCGAATTGAGTTAGCGAAGAAAGTAATATTGATTTACCCCATTAATTGGCGTGGGCATGGTGTTGTCGATGGAATAACCGACGATATGGCTTGAGCATTTTTCGCAAGCTTTTCGTCTACGCGACGAGGCGTGGCAACGTATTGCACGACACAATTCACGTGCCATCTCCGAACATAGCGACTCTTGCTGTTGACTACTTTGAACCATTGTACTCTCTGGTAAACCTTGTAACGAGCCTGAACATGTTGCTGGTGGTAGTGGGCTATTTTGCTATTGTTGTCAATGACAAATAATACTTGAATTTAATGCCTGAACAGTTTTTATGTTGTTGAACATTCAATGGTATTGATTGCAAAAAATGGAAAAATGAAGTAATTTTTTAATGCTCGAAAAGAAATCAATACAGACATGATTTTGTACAATACTGTTGTACTTTTATATTAAAATTCATAAATAAAGAATAGAAGACATTATTTTTACAAGGCGCATCTGTGTCATTGTTTCTGTTTTGAGCGTGTGTTCGATTCGTTAATTTTGGTTTCTCTCTTTTTCTTTCTCGCTCAATCTAAAAAAAAAAAAATGAAAATTCCGAGGACTATATGAAAACTCTTAAGAACTCAGAAATGACTTCTCTACAGCCTTCTCTAATTAATTCCGTTTCACAAACTTTTGACGTGCCATAAAAGACTATTTTCCAACGGGGAAAATTCTGTCGTTTATCATACAAATTAAAAACTCTACCGTCGTGTTGTGAAAAAATCACTCGTAATTCAATATTCTGTTCTATCTCTTTAAAAAGGTTGAAAAAGAAAGTCTCGTTATTATTATTTTTTCCGTTGACAATAAAAAGTGACTGCTCAGAAAATTGCAATTAACGAGTTATTCGTTTTCACGCGATAAGATAATGATCAGATAGCATTAACTCTCACCTGCGCGTCTCATTGCGAGGTTAACAACAAATTAAACATCCACTACCTGATTTTCTCACTAGTCGACGTCGAAATCATCATGCTGCTAAACAATAATTAGGCCATGCAAACGTGCTCAAAATCAAAATAGATGTTGATGTATTTATTATGATACTCACGCGCTCAACAGGTACATTTCTTTTGGAATTGTAACAGAATTCGAAAATGGCAATGAGCACAGCGAATGTTAATCCGCACAACAATACCACGAAAATCCCGCCTATTTGCGTACGTATATAATAGAAAAATTAATCAATTGAAGATTAAAAACCAAAATTACTGGAAATTGTCTCACCTATATTGTCGACACCCAAAGCATTAGCCTTGCTTCCTTTGTCTTTGTCATTTCTCATACAAGTGTCACTTGGACTTTTCCACCATTTGTCGTATAAAATTTGAATCTCGCCTTTTTCTTGCAGCTCTAGAATTGCCAGCGAAATTTTGTCTCTCCAAGGCGAGCCTAAATCGTTATTTTTGAAACGAGATTAATGTATTCACTTAATAGATATTTACTTTAGTTTAAAATAGATGAATTTATCGGGAAATTTCTGTCTTTGCGATATTTTGGAATTGTCATTCTTTAGACTCACCCATGGGCGTAGCTATACCGTAACCTTTACTATCTAATAGGCCACCAATTTGTGTAAGATTGCAGTCTCTCTGAACGATATAGTCGAGCATCGTTGATTCCATGAGGAAGGCATAATTCCCTTGAAGAACTCGCTTAATGCCCTCTTCATAAGTAGGAACGAATACAGAAGGTTTTTTATTTTCCATGAATCGCCACATCTTCTTGTACGTCTCGATCATTGAATCCTTCAATAAAAGGAAAGGAAATAACGATACTGCAAATTTCGTGTTAAAAAATGTAGAAAGTTGATCTATTTGTAAAATTGTGGTATTTTTTTAAATGTCAAATTAAAAACATCTGCAAACATGATGCACAATTCAATCATACACGGAACTACCAAAAGAATCACCAAGATGTATAAGTTTAAAAGCGTTGTAGTAGACAAAGGTAATCGGAGTCTATCGGTCATTATCTAATGCACTGAGCTGTTCAAGTAAACGTTAAAAATCGGTTAAAAATATCAGCAAAGAAAACTCACCCTAAAAAAAGTCATAGTACTCCCGCTCTCGAGTGTCCCATAAGAGATGTCAGTCTGGCTCGCAAGATCCTCGGCATTCTCAATGGGCGTTATCATGCGCTCGACGGTGAGAAAAGCCGCGAGATTAGCTGTGTACGAGGAGATTATGATGAGGGTGAAAAACCACCAGACTCCACTAACGATCCTCGTGCTTGTCGCCTGCAAAGAGACAACGAAAAAAAAACACATAATAAATAAGAAAAATATAAAAAGAATAATCGTAAGAAAAAAATCCCAGACACACGCAGGATGCGCGTCGTCTTATGAAATACTCATTTTCCAAAAATGTAAATAACATTAGAGGTTGCACTAAAGAGCAAATAAGAGGAAGATGCAAAATATCCATAAAATTTATTCCAAGCCGCAAATTAGCATGAGTAGGCGCGGCGCAGTAGTATATACCTACACACGTACACAACTGTCGAAAGCAAAATGTGGTTTTGTTCTGGAACTAACCTTTGGGTTGAGGTCGCTACCCTGCTGCATTAGAGTACCAATGGTGAACCAGAAGCTATTGGCCAACGAAAATTGATTTTCCACGATCTCTGTATTCTGCGAATGACACGGATGTGGATTGTTCCATTCGTAGGGTGAAAAACGTGCCACTACGAACATGGTTACCGAGACGAGAATGTAAGCAGCCAATACGTATAACCAGATTTCTATTGCCAATGGATTCATGAAGGAGAAGAGGCGCGCGGGGTGACTTGTTGGTACCTGAACGCAAACAGACGTTTGTTCTGATTCATTCGATATTAATTAAGAATCAATGACTCGTTAAATCCAAGATTGATCAAAGATAACGTTTCATCCCCAAAAAAGATTTATCATGCTACCTGTGAAACAGTTAACTAACCAATACCCCATCAGCGAAAATTCAATATCACTAATAAGCAAAGTTAGCACGCCCACTCTCTCTCTCTCTCTCTCTCTCTCTCTCTCTCTGATCCG
This sequence comes from Chouioia cunea, assembly GCA_030064505.1. NCBI lineage: Eukaryota > Metazoa > Arthropoda > Insecta > Hymenoptera > Eulophidae > Chouioia > Chouioia cunea. Next base: position 37,938,099 of record JAOPFQ010000001.1, on the reverse strand, counting down.
TCTCCGTTAAATTTCATCGTTGTGTAGCCCGTAGCAACGTCTAGACAGAAGAGAGGTAAGGGGGGCGAGAAGTGCAGTTTTGGTATGTCCTTTGAGTAAGACGAGCTTCGAGCGGTTGCCTTAATTGCGCGAACTCGCGAGGGTGGTCAATTTACTACGATTAAAGGCTCTCTCCCTTAAATACCTCAAAGCTGATTAGACTTGTATATACCGTATAAACTCTTTTTTTCATTGACAGTGTATCCATCACAACGACGACGTTGTCTTTTAAAAGTCGGGTTTTTATTTCTATGCGAACGACGGTGGACTAATTGAGCATGATATTAACGAGTCACTACTTTATTTCGCGATCTTTCTTCTTTTCTTTTTTCATGTGTTTGCGCAGGTGTCTTACCTTGAAGAGAATCGAGATACCAAGGTTCATGAATGGTTTGGTGAAGTCTATGACGCTCTCACGTGCGTAGTTGATCGTCATTGAGCCTACTGCTAGATCTGCTTTCTGTTGTAACAAACAAATTAATACGCCATTAATAAAATCCTTTGTCAAGTTTCGTCGACAAGAAAATTATTGTCCGTGTGTTTGGTTATAAATATATAACTTCAATTTTTCACTATAAAATAATCCTTTCGCACATCGTATTCCACCATATTTCTTCGTCTCTCCAAGCGTCTCTCAATCTTTCTAGCGTGTTTGCCCGCGTTATAAGCAGTTGAAATATGAGAACGCTGTGGCTTTTTCGTCAAGTCTATCCTCGCAAGAGAGCGCGTCAGATTCCCCTGGCACTCACTTTATTAATGATCATCTGACAAAAAATAATGACCGGCTTTGCGCAAGCTTGCACTCTTACCTCAGCGCGTACCACTGTCGTCTAATGCCCGACCATTTATCATTTTTCTGTTTACGACTTTATACCTAGACTTTCACCTATCTCTTTAATTTATTTAACGTCGTACCATGGCGCGCTTACATTCGTTAAAAGTTCTTCTTTCTTGCTTTGTTCGTTATTTCGGTATTTTTTTTTGTTTTTATTTTTGCATTTTCATGAAAATTCTCATCGGTATTATTCCATCAATCAATCTGCACGCTCCTTGTTTGTACGCGCTCCATTGATACACACGCTCCGATACGAGTTTATATAGAAAGGGCGACGCAGCGGTAACGATATTTCCTCTCGTAATATTTTACAATAAAAAAAAACAGAGCTGCAGGAAAGCAGCTAATCGATATTGCTTCGTTCGTTGGATAAAAAACCTTTATACCCAGGGTTATAACTTGTCGGGACTATCGACATTTATGACGAACAAAGAGCTGCGAGCTCGTGGCGTAGATTTCATCGGGAGGAAATGAATTTAGCAGTGATTAGCTACACGCGTATTGACGCAATACGTTTGTGAGAATTTCTTTGGAAATCGTAAGAATAAAAATATATATTTTTTGCATACGAATACATCTCATTCGAAACTTCAAGTGGCACTGTTAAAAAGTCCAAGGCAATAAAAATGCTGGTGTCTAGGGCATAAGTGTTTGCCCGATAAAAAAACCTTGATTGATTCAATCGAGAAAAAATTGACCAGCGTCCCGTTACCGTGTGAAATATCTCGTCGATTTCACAAGCGAGCATCAAATATAGACAGATATCGATAAAGCCATCATTCATCACCAGCTCTCAGTTGGAAAAAAATCGGGTCGTAACAAGGCGTCAATCGAAGTCTTCTGACAACGGGTTTTTAAATGTTTTCAATAATTCGAGCACCATTATATTTAAACGCCTAATGATGTAGTCCGTCGTGTACGGTTATTTGCATTGAACGTTACCTCTTTCTCCCTTCCTTCTCTCTTTCTCTGTAATCTGAATTTCGAATGCGAAGCGAAGCTCTATATACCTTAACGAATGGACGCAAGAGAGAGAGAGAGAGAGAGAGAGAGAGAGAGAGAGAGAGAGAGAGAGAGAGAGAGAGAGAACCTTTGTTTAATTCACAAGAGGTACTTGCTTCTTGTGACGATGTTTACACAGGGAAAGCGTCTTATTATTCTGAATGCGGAACCACCGATGGTCGTTCGATTTTACGCTGTGCTCCAGAGAAATATCCTCCTTTCCTTTGTCGACTTTTGATGCTGTTCTTTTCTTGAACGCTCTCACTCTTGCCGTTTTCTTTTTGTTGTGTGGGTAGCGCAGTCGAGTTGATAATGGTTTACAGGAGTTTGATCATTATGATAAAGTTTATTGCTCCTTTTTTTATTTTATCTATTGTCATTATTATTATTGTTATTATTTGAACTATCGGTTGGATGAAATAAAGTTTTATGCAAGATTTTTGTGAAACAATTTTATTTAAATTCTGGAGGAGAATTCTGCTTTTTTTAAATGCAAATAATCGACGAGAAAATCGCCACGGAAAAACCGTACTTTTCTTCTTATTAAAAATAACAAATAAGAAATTCCTGTTAAAATAGTTTTGAGAATATATACGTCACCTTGTCCATGAGTTGCCTGACGATACCATTCCATTCGCCAGTCTCGTAGTCGTAGACACCGTACTTGCCATCCGGGACAAGCTCGATCCTGTAGGCGAAGCCGACCATGTGCGCTATTTCCTTGAGCAGGTCGATACAAAAGCCTTCGTAGCGATCGTTTCCACTAAAGTTGCCTTTGCTTCTCAGCATCACGTATGGGGTTTCCTATGTGCAAATTCTCTTCCGTTAAAACGTACTTTTGCCATGCGCGCTAGTCAGTTGTACACGCGCGCACGACAAAGATAGAGAGAGAGAGAGAGAGAGAGAGAGAGAGAAAGAGGGGGGGGGGGAGAGAAAGAACTTTCGTAAGGATTTTTCTTTGTATGAATATGCATTTTCAGTCTTATATATCCAAGTTTTGCTTTTAAAATGCATTATATATTCACTGCTCCACTATTGTCGTTTTAAATTAAATATTAGATTTTACCAATGAATAATGATATTCAATTCACGTCCACGTCAAAGTTTATTGTTCGAATTTATTACGTAATTCATCCACAGGAAAATTGAGAACATTACCCAAACTCAGTAATTTTGTTTCAGGAATTATGTCAATTTCCAGATAACGTCTGTCATTAAAAATGACACATTTAACGTAGAATATAATCGTATCGTAGACATACGATAAGTTTGAATAACGTTATTCCATTGATTTAAACGTAACGCTATTGGAATTGATAGGTATTATACGTGTCTTATAAAAATATTCAATCAAGAATATTCAATGTTATTTTTATTGCGTTTAGTATGAAACGAAAAAAAAGAAAGGAAAATGATAGATAAATTGCACGCGAGTGTTAGTTTTGTAGAATGCGATCAGCACACTTCTCCCTCATTAAAATTGTTCTTGAGTCTATTTCAAAAGCCTTAATCATCGAGGTTTCATAGCTGTAGATGACTTTTTTACGATACTCCTCGTGATGCTTTATATTCTCGTAAAATGAAGATGCAGTAATTACAGGGACCGGACGTTAATGGTTTAATATGAAGTTTTAATCTTCAAGTGGAGAGAGAGAGAGAGAGAGAGGAGTTACGTAGGGACGAGCTTCAAGTGCCTATGCTATAGCCTACGGTTTTGAAGTATCTCTCGAGGGTAAAATCAAGTGAGCCATGATTAGCGTCTTCTGCAAATAACCTTCATCGCTAGAAATAACTTCCTTCCTCCCTAAAATTAAAACCGAATCTCTTTTAACTCTCTACCCCTTCCGCATCTATATTTCTGTAATTTTTTTCTAGTCTTCCCTACATTAATTTGTACGCGTTTTAGCGTATCTATAACCGTGAATATCGTGCAAACTGAAAATCATTGAAATAAAGGCTTGCCATAAAGTCAAGTTAAATTAATATCTCTCTCTCTCTCTCTTTCTCTCTTTTTCCGCCAAAATGGTTTATCAAACGTAAGTGGTGAAAATGAAACGAAGCCAATGGAGCGCTTTTCATCTACATACTCGCGCGGAGCTCGTTTGCGTTTTCCTCCCTATCCTACTAATTTTGCGTTAAACTAATAAAGAGACAAAAGTTCAGCGTGTCGCTTATATTTGCTACCTTATTCGTGTACGTTGATTAGGCTACTATTGAAACATTTAACGTAGCTCAGTTTTCACCTACGTTTCGGAATAAAAATCATCTCTGTTAGTTCACACGCCTGACTATAGCGCTGATATACTCCACTTGCGTATTCGGTGATTCGAATTCCGTGCTGTAATTCGGCAAATATATACCTTGATTATTAATGGCTAATGATAAGATGTTAATTTTTGTGCATGAAATTTAGCCGATGTCGAAAAGCTCAATACTGATGACGGCATTAATACTTTTTTAATCCTCGCGAATATTTGTACAATTAATTGCTTCGTAAATATAACTTGAAATATCATTTGACCATTTATCTAAACTTCCAATTTTTAATATATACTTAACTATATTTACTAACTAGAAAACATCGAAAAGCCAATTGAAAACATTTAACTGGTTATAGTTATTTTTGTTCGAAGCAAAAATGAGTGAACAGCCATTTAAGATCCTATTGATTTAGCAAACGGTAAAGGTTATTTATGAATCTCAATATAGCGTTCATGGATATCTCGTACAATTGACATACGATCAAGAGCCGTACAGAATTTAAATGTAATTAAGCAGAAAACTCGCGAAAAAAAGTCTGAAACAACCTGTCACACGAGGAAAACACGCGTGCAAAAAAAGAATAACCCATCAAAACAGAAAAAAACGTGGTCATGTTGCACCACTGGTAATCATCAATTTTGCAAACACATTTTTTGTATGATTGCAAAGTCGGAAAAAAAGAAAAATATATATTCAACAAAAGCGGTATACGTAGTTGGTGAATTCACGAATTAGCGTGAATTTTTTTCTTTTATGTCCTGAAAGCGCGGAAGGAGTCCGTAAATAAAAAGATAGTAGTGTAAACGTCGCCATATATTCGTTGCGTACACCTCGGAAGCATGCAGTAACACATACATACACAGGCAAGCACGTCAGCTTTATCGTGAGCGACGTATGCGGCTACGGAGGCCTAGTAGTACCTCGTAAACCAGACGAGTAGCAGGTTACAAAAAAAAACTTTTTTTTTCACGAATATTGCATCGGCTTGCGAAGAAAGAACAAACCTCGTAAAACATACGAGCTTAGCCTCCGGAAAATCTAATAAAGCCTACACTACGGGAACCCATCGATTTTGCAAGTTTTGAAACGTAGCCATCTTCGGCCCATTTTCGTTAGTTACTGTTTCAAGCGCGCCTGCCAGCTTGTGTTACAGGTCTTTTTTTTCTTTTATTTTTTAAACTTACCTTCGTTTTAAGTCTCGTATTTTTTTCTTTTCAAGTCAAGTATTTTTGTTCACAGTATGAATGAAAAAAAACGCGCATCTCGTAAGAATTTTTCATATAAGTACGAGAACATCACTTTTGATACAAATTTTTTTACGTGAGGGTGAAAAAGTTTGTTTTTTTGTTTCACCCTAAGTCATGAATTTCTATTATATAAGGATTACATCCTCATTTATTAAACATTATCCGAATTTTCATTCGAACCAAAACGAGAAGAGAATAAACTCGTCAAATTCATTTAACTAACTCGGAGTACTAGCAACCCGAACAAAACGAACTTATCACAGCTAAAAAGCTAATTCCTCGGGGTCTATGCATATTCATTAGGGACGTGAGAGAGAGAGAGAGAGAGAGAGAGAGAGAGAGAGAACGACGAGTGAGAAATCTACTTACGAGAATGGTGATGACCACCAGGGTGACATTGGTGGTTCCGGCTTCGAAGAATGCCGACTTGTCTGTAATGTTAACCCCTGACCCTGGTCTCCATTCACCCACCTATATGAACAAAAAAAACAATATCAAGTGAATTACTTGATTGCAGTAGAAAGACGGATAGAGAGAGAGAGGGAGAGAGAGAAAGAGAGAAGAATGGTTTGTATAAACGTACTTTAACCAACGACTGCTGCCTGAGCTTGAGCAAGTCAAGCTTGAATTGTATCCGGCGACCCTCCTTGAAACCTATGGGCCCGGAAATCCCTTTCCTGTCCACCTGCGTGAGTAAAGTGAAAAGGTTATAGTTTGGATTCACGATTGAAAGTTGATTTAATATTCTGCTTTTGCTCTATCATGTTAAAGATAATGTTTACTGCTATTCACTGTGAATTTACGATTAATATGAATTTCAGCATGGTAATGCAATTAGATCATACATATTTTACATGTTAAACCTCCAATAGTGTTTGTTGATAACAAACGTTAACTTATTCAGTTTTGTTTTTATTGACTTCAGACGAAATATTTTTTTCTTGTGTTGATATATGTAACTTAATACAACAGCATAGTACTTTAGATTAGTTACAGCACCGAAAATCTTTTCAACGAGCACAAAGTGTAAAGCTTGATGTAGGTTTTTGAAAAAGCAACAGACTGCAAAATACAAACCACCGTTAATAATCTTATTCCCTCAAAGGCCAAATTTACGAGCAAGACATTAAAAGCAACCGTAACGAAGTAACGACCATGAATAAAAAAAAAGTCAACTCCGAGCAGTCTTCTCGTAGAGTTTACATCGCGTTTGCATCATCGTCGTAATCCCGTAATTAAGGGACGCGTGCCTCGACTATGCAATTGTATTCTCCATTTTGACGTAGAAAGAGAGAGAGAGAGAGAGAGATAGAGAGGGGGGATGAAAGAAAGTTTGAGTATTATTCCAAGCGAAATTAACATTTGTTGCACGTCAGAGCATCGATGCTTTTAATTGATAATTCAGTTACGCTTGAAAAAATCGATGTGGCCTCTTTGTCCGTTTATTATTTCAATTTCGTGGCTTAATGAATTCAAAGCCCAGCTGCTGCCATCGTTGCTGTCGCCTCGTCAATTTGTCGAAATTTCATTTGTTCTGTCGCATTTCTCCTTTCCGCTTTTTTAAAATGAGCAATATCCTATCGTGTATTTTTGCGTATTTGCCTTCCTCATTGTATTATTAAATTGATTCTGTACGCAACATATATGCCGAAACTAAAAGATGCAATTTAATACGACAGATGTTGCGGTAACATTTGAGAAAATATTGCGTAGTCAGAAATTACGTAATTGAAATGATAAAGAAATGAGTTTACACAAACAACCCTGTTAAAAGATTAAAGTATTTTTTTGGAAGTTGTATAAAACAAATTTTATCTTTAAATCCTCTATCGCGTATATCGTGCAATTTTAAAGCTTATTAATGAATAAAGTTGAACAAACTGACTTTCTAGTTTTTGTAAAAGTTCAATGATGAAATATACTTATACGAAATCGTATAAAAATTAATAAAATTGTTGATGTAAGCAGTGCAGAAACAATATCAACATTTATCATTTAACTGTATTAATTTTTTCTATTTGTAGGGCTACGAATCATTTAAGGTAAATGAAACGAGACGAAGAAATAAAAGTTGCCACAATTTTGAAGTATCACTTCTTCAAAGAAGTTTATATCTTGAAAACTCGCAAGATTGTTGACCAGTACCGCTTTATTTTTTCATTTCGAACACAATTTCACACAAAAACTTTTCTCGTTAAAGCATTGTTCAATGACTCCCATTTTCACACACATATACATTTTGTACATTTTGTAAAAGTTCAATTATTAAATATACTAAAATCATATAAAATTAATAAAATTGTTGATGTAAGCAGTGCAGAAACAATAGCAACATTTATCATTTTACAATGTACAACATTCATAATTTACAATGCGTCATAAAAATGTTTGTCGGTAAATCGCAATAAATTTGATAACAGCGATGAGTGTTTGCGACGCAAACTAGAATTATAACCATTATAAATCCTATGCTGTGCGTTTAATTTCCTTTTTTGTTTGTTCCTTTTTTTTCAATTTTACCTATTCTAACGCAAGTTCATCAACTTTGTACCGAAATTAAATCTCAACTAACAATTCCGCGAGTATACAGTTGGATACATAACAAAAGAAAAGTTAAGCTACATCTACGTTAATTAGCGTCAGAATGCAGTAGCTTAACATCTTTCGAACGATAATTATTTCTTATCTCCTCGAGGCGCTACCGACTACGCGAGACTCTCTTTTTCCATTGTTAATGAATTGATTTAATTGCTCTCGTGGTTAAGGGGAGTTATATCTTTCCTTTTTTTCGGGAAGAACTTTCGTGAACGTGGCAATTAAGTCTTGTTCGGTGCAATTAAGCCAAGGGATTTTCAACGATGTCGCTCAAGCTCATAACTTTCAAGGACTTTACAAATTCGAGTTTAAATCCTCGAGCGGATTATCACAATTACTTTTTTTTCTTCTCCTTGGGCATATATATATATATATATATATATATATAGAGTTGAATGCTTATTGAATTTGGCAAACGAAGCGATACACTTGTAAAACATTATTAAAATTGCAAATATTCGCGGAAGCTATGGATCGATTCTCCTTCGGGAAATTTTAATACACGTCGGAGAGATGTGATTGATGCACGGTGAGAAATATTGATAAGATCACGGCAGCCTGACACACCAATTTTCCGACAAGCTACTTTGAGCAATCATTAAAATTTATAAATTGAAAAAAGTTTTTCCCCTCATTCATTAATCGTAGCGTAGTAAAAGAAAAAAATAAAGATGGTGCAGTTGAATAAAAGAAACTTTTCACCTCGTTAAATCGTCACAGGGATTAACTTTTTTAACGTAAACAATATTAAACAGTTTAAGCTGTTTATCGTTAAACAAGATTTTACGCGTATTCGTGAGAAAATATGGAAAAAAAACAAGAGAGAAAGAGATAAAACCAACGTTGTCGGAATGGTATATTCGATTGGCTTTGGGATTCTAATGACGAAGAGGAGGCCTATTAGCAATCCCATTCACGCGCGATATGCAAGTACGTGTCGAACTCTACATGTGTGATACCGTTTCGCATCTATGTTACCCTCTCATTGTCTCTCTCGGTACTCGGTATAGTATTGTATGGAATTTCCTTTCGAGGCATGCTAAGCGTTACAATAGCATGCTCTTTTTGTAATTGAGAACGATGCGCGACTTTTTAGCTTTAATAACGAAGCATTAACTTTTTCTAGCTCTTTCAAGATATATCACACGCTATAATGCGAGATTGAAAAAAGAATAACATTCGAAGCATGTTAAACTGCACTAAGCACGTGAATTCGGCATTGTGTCCTCGTAGTATAAGAGAGAGAGAGAGAGAGAGAGAGAGAGAGAAAGACCAGTTTCGCAAAGTGTAATTTAACTTGTTAGAAGTTTCGTCTGGAAATCACGTTTGAACAATTTGCTTTCGGTACTATGTTGCAATACAATTGCAATACCTACTGTGTACATGCTCACGCACGCACACACGCACACACACACACGTACGCACACACGTACGCACACACAGAAACATCATCAACATGCGCGTGTAACCGCTACTCCATTATTATAATCTTCAAACGAATTTTGTCAACATCCATCGATCTGTAATACAAAATTCAATTCTATCTGTGTACGTCAAATATTTTTACTATTTTTTTACGGGCACTTATGCATACCCTTCTCTACCAAATATTATCCAGTCCATCGTGTAGTTAATGGATTGGTCGTAAATGGGAGAGGAAATTGGCTTTCGATCGTATCCCTATGGATATACGTATGTGTATGGCATTAGTGACCCGGAAAAGCGTTCTCTCCGCGTTCTGCCAAATGTTAACCCACAGCACTAGCTTACTCTTTTTTTCTTTCTCTCTCTCTCTCTCTCTCTCTCTCTCTCAGTCATTGGCGAGAGATGGGGAGAGGAATTTCCGACTCTTTTTTTTTCTTTTATCCCTTCGTCTCCTTCTTCGTTGGAATGTACCTTGACATTCCGGAGCATCGATATTGGAGAGCATTTTGCAGCACTTTATTATATATAGATCAAGTCTGTTGAGTGGGGAGGGTGAAGGGTCCTTTGCAAAGCAACCAAGCGCGCTAATAGCCCAAGTGCTGCGTACACACATAATTTATTATACTCGTAGTACTGGAATGAGAGAGCGAGCGAGGGCATTGCCTAATGCTCTGGTGCATATGCATTCAAGCATTACCATAATTATGATTTTCCTCGCTCGAGCATAGATATAACTACGCGACGAGAGATTAATTCTCTTTCGTACACTGCACATACAAAACGTCAACGCGTTTCTCTTTCTCTCTCTTTCTCTCTCTCTCTCTCCCTCGTGCGCGCGCGCGTTGGTGCTTTCGAATTCCATTGCGTTACCTAGACGACCACCGCTATACTACGACGTGATACATTATCTGCGAGGGACCCAAGAGTAGCTCTGAGTGCTTTCCCCAAAAATTTATCGATTCTTACTACTGAGTGACTTATCCGTAAAAGCGCATAAACATTTTATCGCTGGTGAACAACTACTACCACCCTCAACCCTCCCTTAGTTAGATCCGATGGCTTTCACTGGGATTCGCTGGGATTCTCTTTTTTTTCGAGTGGAAGTTTATGCTACCAGATGCTTTTGGTTTATGGTCCAACGAGTATCTTTCTTTTGTAAATTAGATTAAATTTAACGCAAGACGATTTTCTGTCTGCATTTAAATAAATTGAAATGGGAAAAAAACAAATTGTTAACCGTAAAAAATACTCAGAAAACATCGTCTCTTGTATGAGGCTTTTGACAAATTGTTGGAATTGTTAACGAAGCGCAAAGCAGCGTTTTTCAGAAATTGCAACAAACGATCGAGCGAAAAGTCACGTGTTGCACACATTGAAGCAAAAGTTTCCTTAATTTACAGCAATTTCAGGACAAATCAAATTACATCTGCTCGCTGAGTTAAAGCACCTACACACTCGCGCATGCACGCACACATACAGGTACACACATACGACTGTAAAAGCGCAACAATAAAGCAACGCGTGTCGACGAGCACAAAAGAGCTTTTTTTAAACGAAGCGGATCGAAAAATGCGCATCGATGCGCGCGGACAAGGGACTGCTCGCGCGGAGCGCGTGTCGCTTTTTAAGCGAAAAGACTTTTTCTGGTGGTGACGCGTCGTTCATCAAACGAAAAAAAAATGTCTCTCCACCTTAAAAATTAGAGGCTTCAAAACAAAAAAAAAGAGTCAAGCAAGCATGTTGGCACAGTGCCATCACGTGATAACTCACGTCGCCGGCACAAGCAGCATCAGAGTATAGTATCCGACTTTGAAAAAAAAAGGAGGAAACGAGAAGTTTGTATATACCGTATTGATGTAGTTGATAAGAGAAAGTCCACCATCCCATGGATGTTCCAATTCGCAAGAGATGTTCATTGGCCTTAGTGCATGCGACTGTTCCAAGGTACGTAGTCCTACCGCGAACACCTGCACGCTATCGTACATCAGTGCTGCCTCAGCCTGTAACACATTCGTTAATTAGAGTCTGTATATGCTTAATTGGCTGAACGAGGCTAAGGGTTATGCCTCTGTGTTATAGTCTCGAGGGTATGTACTTGTGTTTCAGTGTTGGATTTTGGTGCACCAGAAAAAAAACGTTTTCTCTTCTTTTCAAAATGTGTGCGTGTTTATTTCGTGATAATTACTGAAGTTGAAAATTTCGTGAGAATTTCTTAAAGTGTAAAGATTTGTTCTAAAGTTCATTGTGGTATCCACCAAATAATACTTTTGCTTTTGAGTGATCTATAAAATTCAAACTAGATCACACACCATGTGTGAGGTGGTAAGTGGATGAAATACCTTTAAAATTGTTTCTGTCCTCTGTATTACTTTTATGATTCCATTATTTATCTCCGATTGAGCGTGAACAACAAAACTTGTCGACTGAAATTCAATGACATATAATAAAGATTAACATGTTACATTGTTACCCAAGTGCCCAAGTACAGCTGTGAATTTTCTACGTAAACTTTTGTCGTGATATAAAAATTGAATTGTTCATGTGAAGCGATTCCAACTTTTATTCATTTATCAATGTATTACGCTGTCTAAAAATCGCTCGACAAAACGTAAATTTTTAAAACAGCTTTTAACAATTTATTGGATATCTCTTTGAACACAAGACGAATTATGGCATTTCAATTTCAATATAAATTTTGCAAGTAGGATAATAGACCATTAGCAAACAAGCGACGACTAGACCGAAGACTTTGCAAGACGGAAAGAGAGAGAGAGAGAGAGAGAGAGAGAGAGAGAGTAGATCTGGTTGACTCGTTGAAAAAGAAGTTCCATCCAAAAGAGTATCAGCTCAAGCAGCAAAAGAAAATTGCATGTTCCGAATACGGCAAAGGAAGATAGCAGAGAAAGAGCGTCGTTCTCTCTTCTCACTGTCGAAGAGTAGTAGGTTTCATAAGAGCTATCTATCTCGGAAATTCACGGTTAGATGTTACAAGGCTGTTTATTTTTTGTCTCTTATTTTTCTTTGTGGTTGAAGAGTAAAACGCAAAAGTTTTAATAAAAATGCGCGGGAGGGAGATATAGATGTAATTATAATTTCGCGCACAGATGTCCGGTAAAGAAGAAGAAGAATACGGAGAAGCAGTCAGTAGTGAGAGAAAGAGAAAGAGAGAGAGAGAGAGAGAGAGAGGGAGAGGAAATCGAACTCTTTTTGAGTCTTAAGAAATTACACGCAGTTCGAGCGTGCAAACCTCTCATTTCCTTTCTCGAACAGCACAATTTCCGCCAGTGGCAAGCGGGGGAACGTCAAGAATTTGCCGCGATACTGCATTCCTACGTTCGATTGCATTTGGCATAATGAATCGTGGGTAGCGTCAAAAAAGTTTTTCTTTGCTCGTAAATTCGAACAAGCCGTGAAAAAGACTCGACAAACTAATCTTTTGATGTAGCGTAAAAAAAGAAAGAAAAAATAAATAAAGCAAGTAAAGATGGAAATCGTATTCGTGTCATCTCGATGAATTTTGATGGAGAGCTTCGCTTCGAGTATTAGAGGCAAGGTTAAGTGCTACTGCTCTCGAGTTTCGTCGACGAGGGGATGGCTTTCGCAAATATTGATTGAGATAACGATCGCTGGCGCTGATTGTTTTGACGAATTCGAGGGTGTTTTGCTTATCGGATCTTCATTGATTTAGGACGCTCGTATGCATAATTGTATTTCTGTCTACTTTACATGCGATTCTTCACTATCAACGATACGACGGATGATCTTCGTAAAAAATATCTAGTAGAGAAGACGAATGCAATGAAAAACCTGTGTCATGAAATTTAATTCAAGAAAAACAACTTTCTTCCAGTGTTGAACAATCCATCTTTCTCCGTACGATCAAGAATAGAAAAAGGAAAGCCAAGAACCTCGGAATATTTATAGACAAATCAGTGTAAATTTCCTTGAATTCCGCTTGCTTATAGAGAAAAGCGTTAATAATTCGACGTGAAGCGCAAGGCGTCGGTGGTAGAAGGAGGAAACGGCGCGCGAGCGTGTAATTCGAAGGTTACGCTTCGGCGTCAGCAAGCCGTGTGGCCTCAAACTACTCGTAGGCAAGCCAAATATGCAGGATTAACCCTATGCATATTTGAGTGTTGACACGGACATGAGTGAAGCTTGCCTCCGGACTTGCGGTCGATGCCTCGCTCACTCTCTCAAAGCTTTACCACTACTAACACCACCAACACCGCCACTACCCAACAACCCCGAGGGCCACTATCTCTCTCGCTCTCTCTTTTTCTTTCCCCTCTTCCTTTTGCTTACTCTGCCTGATATCTTATGAAGGGTGGACAATTCAACCAATCTTGTTTTGCCTCGAGTGTCTTCTTACGTTTGCCAGCACTTGTTTTTTTGTTCTTTCTCTCAAGGAAGGATATAGCGTTCCTAAGCGAATTGGCAATGAGTCGACATTTTGTTTTTGCTAGGCTCTCTACGCGGAAGTGTCAGTTTTTCTTAATAATTTCGTTGTTGTTGTAAGTACAAATACAGCTAGTTATTTAATTTGAAAACATGAATATTCGAAATATCAAGACGTCAAGTAAACCTGGAAAATCCTGAATAGCCAAGTTGATTATTCGTCGTATGTAATCGATTATAATTAACAAGCTATCTTGTTAATTATATTCTCCAATTACGCTATGTTTATTATTGGAAATACATGCGGTTTACCATTATGTTGCACAAGCTGAGATTCATGCAAATTACATATAACCTACATTGTAAATCTATATTCTGATACTATGCGTTCTACAATATGCAAATAATCCTTGTTCGAAATGTAACGCAAACCGCATTGTATCTGTATGCCTTACGCGTATCAACTAAAATAATTCCAAACTGTCGCTTCGTTTGCAAAAAAATAAAAAATAAAAGAAAAGGACGGCGACGCATTAGTGGCTATACAAGGGCAGATTGTCTGCGCGGATTACGCATAAATTTCATTAGCCCGCTCATCAACATGCTCTTATATACTGTTATAACGCATGCGACAACTTTCCAATTAACGCAACAGCAACACTAGCAATCGGCTTTGGATTATATATAAGCGAAGAGGCATATTTGCTCGCGATCCATTAGGCCTATGTGTGTTCAAATTATGGTTTATCGGATGTCTTACCATCGACGATTAAGAATACGCGTTAAAAATAAACCAGATATATTCCAAGAATTGCGATCGACGATTTATTTTACAATTTATTGATTGGCAAAAAAATATATCAACAACAAAAAAACGAAACTTTATAGCGATAGCTTTCCAACACCGTTAATGGGTTGCTTGCGTTACAAGGTATGTATACCTTCGCAACGTTACGATATGGGAGAGTGGATGTAGAAAACTTTATATGTTTTTATCGTGAGTGAAAAATCCATTAACCAACCATCGCAAGGCAAGTTAAATTTTTATATTGGTCTATTTACTTTACCGTGAGAGAGAGAGAGAGAGAGAGAGAGAGAGAGGCAGGGAAAGGAAGTAATAGCCTGCTGGGCAATCTCTTTGAAAATCGTCGTCGATATATAATTACACGCTAGCCCCTCGAGCTTTCGTTTAAAAGTCAAGCATGATCGTGTTTACTTGTGTTTTGAGCTGTTCGTGATACGCTCGATTGAACGTTATTAAGCTTTATATATTTTACATAAAGTACATAGTTATATACATACGTTATGGAAAATGTTAATTAGGATTTTGTTTATAAACAAAGTTGATTGAAGGTTTTGTAGTAGACTTTGTTACATACTAGATTGAAACATAACTCGTAAATTCATACGCATGAAATTTCATCGTATCTTTTCTTTTAGACAGTTGCAAGACAAACAATAATATTCATGAAAATTAAGAAGTAAAGTTGAATCTGAAAATTGCATTGTCACCTTATACAAGGCAAGCATCCGATCGTATAAGAGCGTATTTGAGCAAAAAAGACAGACGATATGGAAATAAAGTTTAATGGCGCGTAAGCTCGTTGACGGTAGCGAGTAGAAAGAGAGTGAGAGGGTGAGAGCGAGAGAGAGAGAGAGAGAGAACTTCAACAGGTGCGTCTTCATGTAGGAGGAACTTTGTTCTCCTCGTAGCTATCAATTAGGGAAGGAACGAGGCGGTGAATGCTCGTTATCTCTCGTCTACTCACTCGGTTAATTCGAGCGTGCTTTTAATTAGAACCTGCATGCTCGCCTGCTGAAACACACAACTAATCTCGTCGTCGTTCCACGCATCGCGAAGATAATATATTCTTTAGTCGATTAGCGGCTTCAAACTTTTTGTTCATATTCATTTGAAATTTACTACAAGAATATATTGGTACATTGTATAGTTTAGGTTGCATTTTTTTTGTCTCGTAGGTATGGATCCACAACAGATTCTGAGCTTTTTTCGTAACTTTTAATTAAAAACGACGAAACCTTTCGACGCTTTGGAACTTTAGTAATCAAGTCTTCTCCAGGGAACATTTCGGATAGCTGACTCGATTTACAAGATAAAAAAGTAAAAGTAATACCTTTTGAAACTCGTTAAAAATTGATTCGTATTTTTTTGTCTTCGCTCGCATTACACTCGCTTGTTATATCGGAAAGTCAATACTTAATGATTCGACATTCCTTATTTTTCCCGAGCAATACCAATTGCGTCTGACTTGAAAAGTATATAAAGTTCTCTTAATCGCCATCAACGTCAATAGATTACCATTGCTATCAGATAGGTGACCTGCTATCGACGTTTCTTATCCTTATAGTACGATCTTTTCTTGCATTCATCGTCCATAAAAGAAAGCAGCTCTATCATAAAAACGGGAAAGAAAGGCGGACAGTAGATACAACATGATTTACGGTGCAAACAGTAGGAGGTTATCCGGTAATTCATAGTAGTAACTTGAAAAAATAAACTAAAGAAAGAGATAATTACCTCCCACGGCATAAGGGAAGATCAAAGTTCGTTCGTCCAAGGATTTTTCTTACGGTTTGCAAGCGTAGCAAGTAACATTAGCATTTCAAATGCCAACTTGAAGTTTGTTTTGCGGCAATATCGAGCGTAAACAAGCCGCGAGTGAGAAAAGTTACGGCTGTTGCCAATCAGTATGCAAGTCAAAGCTTCCTCTTCTTTCTCGCTCGCCCTCTCTTTCTTTCTCTCTCTCTCTCTCTCTCTCTCTCTCTCTTGTAACGAGCTTCTTTTTTCAACGACGACGAGGATGAGGACGACGACGACGTTGATTGCGATTGTAGCAAAGCCCCCGCGGCATCTTTCAATCGAACTTGCTTGAGGTTAAGACGTTCAATGCGTTCGCGGTTTTCTTTTTTTTTGTGTTATACTCGTCAAGAGTAAAGTTTTGATGCGACGGAGTTTCTGTGTGTGAGACGTATGTATCGGCTAGAGCTCAAAGTCCCCAGAGAGTTTTCGAAGAAGAGAATGTGAAGTTGTCTTGAAACGTGTCGCTGTTATTGATTGTTCGCATCCGGCATAAAAATTTTTTGAGATTATTTTTCAAATTCATTTATTTCAACGAGAAATAATTGAAAAATTAAAAAAGGACATCAACTTCCAATATTCTCTATGATTTGATGACTTTGAACGCGAAATAACATCGTAAAAAACGTAATTTCAATTCCATCATATGAAATGACAGCAAACGTAAAATATCGAAACGCTAGTAAAACGTCAGCGTATATAGCCATTAAAATCTCGGCAACCATTGTAACTCGTGATTATTGTAAAATCACATTGCATACCCAATTCCAATAATTACGCTCTTCGTAAAATGTTAACGAATCAATTTTGTAATATGTGTAATCCCTCGACTACGTACTCCAGTCGGCTATCGATTACCAGAGTGAGTATTACGCGTCTCTATAAAAATCACGCTGAAATGGCAGCAGAGAGTCAACCTTTTCGTCGAAATTATCATCAGGTATGAAAAGAAAATAAAAGTGTAGGCGACACGGGCAAAGTATTCCGCAAGAGTCGCAGAAAATCTGAGGAAACTGATCTGACAAGTCTCGCCATCGTAAAGCTACCCTCAAAAAAAGGGTAAGAATAAAAGATCGAGTGAGCATAGACATGGTACGAGTAAAAATACTATCGTATGTTATTATAACTCACCTGTATAACACGTGATTTGTTGAGTAAGTTGTTGCCTTGAAACTGAAACTTCTCCATGTCCCTAAGGACGCCACGTACTTCCGCATCATCAGCGTCCACCAGTCGAAAGGCAGTAATGTTGACGAAGTTGTACTTGAAGTCCTCGAGATCGAACGTTTCGATATCCTATAGCATAGCGTAAACGTGGAAGAGATGTGTTCGTTAGTGTTTGAGCTGCTAGTGTAATTAACGGCTCGTGTAAAGCTCGACAGTCTCTCTCTCTCGTTCTCGCTGGTACGGCTTGCAAGCCCGCGTTTCGAATAAGTTTAACTTGGTAAGTAGAAAGCGTTAATTATTGCAATGCTGTAGCTTTGTAACTAAGAGACTTCTCTAAAAGAGAATTTTGTAATGTTTACTCGGATTTTACTCACGAATCATCTGATGAGGTTCCCGATTAATCAAAATTATTTATCTTATTCTCGTGTTGTTTTTCTTTTGTTTGCACGTATATTTCGATATTTTGTTATTTTGATCGAAGCTTTTCAAGTCATACTCACAAAAGTAGTGAAGAGGTAGTGATAGTTGTAGTCGTTCATCTGTAGCTGAAGTATCTGTAAAGAAAAAAATAACACGGATATTGAATTATTATAGGTAGATATTTGAGAGAGATGAATAAGAAGAACACGTACCATCCGCAAAAAATGATGCATATTTCCGGGTTTGGTGTCGACGATAAGATTGCGTATTTCCTTGGCTTTGATCTCGCTCAGGACCTGCCTATAAGAGTCGAGATCTGCTTGTCGCAGATAGATTTCCATGTCCTGCGATCTTCGTGATCTCACCAACTCCCGAAGCTTTACTAGACCTGCCGGATATAGAGACGACAACGTCAGCACCGGATATCGAGCTTTTACGACCATTCCAATCTCGTGGCTATTCGGGATATTTCAATTGTTATATCTCGTATACGTATTGATTACGACCCAGTTAATGATTTTTATTAAATCTAATTTTAATTTTATTGCCATCCGTTATAAGAATAAACACAACGATTATTAGTAAGAACATCATATTTATATCGTAAAAATCGGATTTTATAGAATTTTTTTACGAATTAGCTTTTGCATAATAATATCTTTACCGCTGTGGGTATGTACCAATAAATAACAAATCAATCCCCTGCTTGTACCAGAAATTCATCGATCGAAACATAAAAAACGTATGTGTACGTTTATACATGATAGAATAGTTCAGTTATGAAAAAATTCCAATAGCGACTAAGAAAAAAAAAACTTGGACATATAAGTGACCCCTATTACCTAATAATAAACTCGCAAGCTCATCCGCTTAGACGCATGGGTTGGAGCAAATTTAGTGTACTCTTTCATATCTTGTTAGTGAGCCTATCGCACGCGTATACTCAACGTATATACTGGAGAAACCTACAAAAAATTTCATGACGCAAATCAATCAGAAACCGATGAAACGTTTTGTATTTTTTTTTGCTCTCTTCAAAAATATAATCCGTATAGGAACTATTCGCCAGTTTAGAAAATTAATAAATAACGACCAAATAAAATAACTGTTACTTATACATCCTTAAAGAAAAGAAAGTATAAACGAGCATATGCCCCAAAAGCGATTTGGAAAGGTTATCAAGCGAAATGTAGTACAGGCTATTTTAAGTCTCAGGACCTCAGATATTGTCCGCTCGATACTGGTTGCTGCGGTATATGATTGGCGTCCAAGCGAAAATAGTCTAACGCCCTCTCGCTTGGAATCACACATTTATAACCACTTCTCTTTTTCTTTCTCTCTCTCTCTCTCTCTCTCTCTCTCTCTCTCTCTCTTTCTGTCGCTCCGCTTGGTCATGCCAAGAGGTCAGCCAAGAGAGAAAGAAAGAGAGGGAGAGAGAGGGAACGAGAGAAATGCTATTTCGCGAAGCGTTGAATATATCATGAGATGGAGAGCAAGAAAGAAGGAACTATCGAAAAATAATCCGGGTGAGAAAGAATAAGAGTGAGAGGCCGTTCTCGATTCATCCTCGCAGGGCTATTTTATTAAAAAGAGAGCGAGAGTTGTGTGAGAAACCCGTAAATAGCAACGGCACGACCCGATGGAATCAATACCTGCAAGCGCGCCTAAGTAATCATGGTATCATCTCAACTTGTAAGTCTTCCCTCGAGCACTCTCTCTCTCTCTCTCTTTCTCTTTCTACTATGCTACGTTATATATCGACGCAAGCGGACTCTTTGGCGAGTTTGTTCTTCCGCTTCGAATCACGTACTTTTTTCTTATACTTTCATTCTTCTCTATATTTTTTCTAATTTCATATTTTTTGTGCAACGATTATCGCCAATTATCTTTTTCGAGTGTAAAGCTTTCTGGAAGTTTGACATTATTTATGCGATAGATTCACGGTGAATTAAGCTGATTTAATTTTTTTTTCAAGAAAAAACATTGGTTGTCCTTTTTTTCTTAGCACTGACGAAGATCAAATTGAAGCCAGTAAAGTTAGCAACCAAGAAGATAAAGTTTATGAGCTCGCTAAAGGGAAGAAATTAGATTAACTATTTTCGTACAACTGCGAAACATGGAAAAGCTGAGCATTTGAGTGAGAAAAAGTGCACGAAAGACTTAAAGCTCTATTCACGTCGTTCAAAAAGTAAACACTTCTTTATGGAATTCAAAATGTGTTCTTCATATAAAATTAGCTGTTTTCCTCTCGCTCGAAACAGTTTTTACTTTTTCTGTACTCTCTCTCTCTCTCTCTTCCTCTCTTCATTAGTTCATTTGAGCTGGTGAAAAAATTCAATAAATCCGAGAGAAACTGGTTGCTGTGACTCGCGACGATGTAATTGGCCGGCACACAAGGGTGGCCAACGGGAAAAAGACGATAATTTCTCCGGGGACCTTCTATCGCTAACATACTTACCGTGTCGTGGATTTTTATTGGGTGTAAACGGCTTAAAGTCTGCCTTCAATTGGTACTTGGACGATAACAAAAAAAGGAAGATAATAAAAGTTAGCTCAATTTCAATCTGAAGATTGGGTTTATGCGATTGAATATGACATTCTATTGTGATTTTAGAAAAAGACTATGAATGGAATGGATAAGCTCCTTTTATGCTAAACTTTTTTTAGAGACTTCAACGATGATGCATTTTTTACGTAAGATTTAGCCGAGTTCTTGCTCGTCTTTATAATATACACGTATATTACACTCTGCGCGAGCTCGTTTTGAAATTATTTGTTGGAGAAATAAATGTTTTATTAAACATTTCAACCTTATGTTTACGTTCAGCACTTATGCTTGAAAATCCTTTTGGTAGTTGTTCAAGTTTCAAATCTGTGGGAGTTATTGCCGAGAAAATCATCGCAGCGTCAAATTAACAGCTTTCGCGCGCTATAGTTACGAGCAGTTAAACCAAACTTTTTATGCACTTTTTATCGGCTGCGACGAAAATGGAGATGCTAAACTTTCTATGTCCAAATATTTCGTTGCTCGCTGTGTGCGTAAACTTTTATGAAAACTTAAAAAAGACTGAAATTTTGGGAATTTTTACGACGTTTCTTTCTTTAGTGTCCGAGTTGAATGATTATAGGTATACTGCTTACTATTATTTTCCTTTTTCATGTCTTGATAAGGTAATTAATTTTTCGTAATTGCGCTGAAATAAAATAAATATAGAGGGGAAAGCAACTATTATTTTAAAAAAAATGAAAGGAAAAAGGTAAAAGTAAGGTAGGCATAAAATAAAAAAAGGCAACAGAAATCATCCGAGTTACTGGGCACTCAGAAACTTGAGAGAACCATTGTAGCGCGCTTAATCGTCGTGTTAATACTCGCTGATAAAAATTCCTGCCAAGACAATTGTGCCTTCGCGTTTAAAAAAAAGCAAACAAGGTTTTTTCTTTCGTTGCATCTTCGAAGAAATCAGAGCTTTCGTTCGTAAAAAATAAAGCAAGTTCAACATATAAACCGTAAGAAAGAGTAGAAAATGTTTGTAAGCTTTATTAAATCCTCGACCAAGCGTTCGTAATCGTACATCTCATTTGAAGAATAAGAAGAACAAAAAAAGGGAAAAAGAAAAGAAAGTATAAAACAGGAAGGCATAGAGTTTCTCGCGCTCTCGCGCATCAAATTATCGTAAAGCTCACGGAGAGAGTGAGAGTACAGCGCATATCGCGCCCCTTCCAGCTGCGTTCCGCTTTATGAAGCTCGTCGAGCTTATCTCCGTGTCGTAAAGAGGCCTCTCTCGTTCTCTCCTTCTCTCACTCTCCCTCTTTCTCTCGCTTCTCTCACTTTAGATTTCTCCGAGTTGTGAGCATGAGTATATGTGGATTTGAACGCCTCGCTTTATTTTTTTTATACTTTACTAGTTTTGTTTCTCTCACACCTATCAAGGAAATTAATTATCGAATAAAGTGAAAGAGAGAGAGAGAGAGAGAGAGAGAGAGAGAGAGAGAGAGAGAGGGAACTTTGATAGCTCAGGGTCCCTCGAGAAGAGAAACGTAGACTAAAACTGTCGATCGACAATGGACACGCTCATATAACCCTTTAGCTGGACAAAGTTCATTGGCAATTCTCCGAGCGTGGACACGTGTACATCGACCGATCTATCTCCTCTCACTCGTAGAACTCTGAATCGTAATATCATTATGTATGTCTACGTATCTATGTATGTATGTATACGTGTAAGATAATAGTCCAAATGCAAACTTCCCTTCCGTGTGCTAATTGGATCACAACGCCAGTCGCCGGCATTCGCGATATTAACCACGTTCGTTTAGGGGATTATCATTTGAAATCAACATACCAAAAGCTATCGTATGAATTGATTTGGTTTATTTTGTCGAGCGATCAACTGGAATATGTAAACAACAAACACACACTCATACGCACAGAAAAAAGAACTTAGACGGGGATAGACTAAGAGAGCAAGCAATTGCACAAATATTAAATGTAGCGTAAGCAGTTTGACTTGAAGTATCTGTAACGTATAGTTTGATATTTGGAAGTTTGCGACGCTTGAGTGCTTATACGCAAATATACACGCTAAGTTTATGCTTTACTTCCTTTTTTTACTAACCGTTGAAAGATCAATAGTCAAAGATTTCAAATGGAAATGATGCTTCCTACTCTGAGATTTCACTTTGCTCGTAAACTAGCTGCGGTTCTGAATAATTTGTTTATTTTTCAAGGTAATATTATATGAATACTACGAGTAATATTATTACTTTGTTGATTTTGTTAATAAGTAAAAAAATACGAATAATGCTTAATTATTTCGAAGTAAGTTGAATTATTAAAAAATTTAAACGTATAACAAACAAAACTTCCATTAACAAAATCTTTGAGCAAACTTATCTTTTAGCATACAGTTTTCACGGAGAAAAACGTTCAAAAGTAGAGTCTAGAAGTAACGTGAGAAAAGATCATATCCCGAGCGAGTATGAAGGGAGTAGCAAATATTTCGGGTGGAGTTACGAATATATAAAAGCAGACGCAAGCAAATAGCCGAGCAGACGTGCTTTTCTCAAGGGATCAAAGCCAATGTCGAAGGAGAAAGAGAGAGAGAGAGAGAGAGAAAAGAGATATCAAATAAATAAATCGAATCTTTGTGAGTTTGACTTGTGGGTGTGTGTACATCGTGCTTTTTACCGTAATCGTCTTCGTAGACAATGGCCACACGTGTCCAATTCAAATAGGCCATAACGTCTTGATAAGCGTTGTTGAGGAGACTTTGTGCTGGATGCAGATTTATACTGAATTCCTTGGCCTCGGAGTCCAGGTCCAGCCTGGCCTCCAGGTGTGGTATATCCAACGCGTCGCATATGCTGTGGATGTGCTGACCGAGGATCGGATCTGATGGACCGAAAATTGCTTGTACGCCGAATTTCACCTGCTGACACGCTAAGAATATTGTTTTTATTATAAGAGATTTATATGCGAATAACTTTTTTTTTTCATTTTACACTTTTTATTTAAGAGTGAAAATATATTTTTGAGGTAAAAGTTTTGAACGGTGTAAGCTAGTTTTGAATTTCACAAATCCTCTGCAAGTATATCACAAATCTCTGCAAGCAACAGAAAGGATCTTCATCTATGTCTTACGAGTTTTGGATATTTTTATGATTCACTTGTTAAAATACACGAATGAAAAATAACGTTGCAAAATAGTGGCTTGTGCAACTTTATTTTGACATGGAAGAGACTTGTGATATTAAATAGTAAAATAAAATAAAAACTAAACTTCTTGCCATACAGTTCATTTAACCTTTTTAATTTTTGTATTCTTGCATAACTAAAAGTAATCCTCGCAATGAAATAGGTCTGACCGAATCTAGATCAAAACTACTGAAATCGAATCGCAAAAGAAAAAAAACAAGTTCGATTTCAATTTTTACGTGTTTTCGTTCAATGGAAGGAAATTCAGACTTTCATTTTATCAAAGAAAAGACAAGAAGCTCTCTCAAGGTTTAGATGTCTGGCGAAACACGGGCTACTACTACTTCAATTCAATAAGAAGCATGCCTGCCAAAAAAGAGAAAAACGATGATATTATAAGTAAGAATCACATTCTCGACTAAACTCGATTGTTACTACTTCGCTACGTAGCAAGTCAGTTACTGATTATAAAAGATTTTTTCAAACAAAATAGAAAGTAAGCTCAGATTTTGAAGTATATTTTTCGATCTTGAAAGCTTAATTTATTTTTTAATATCCGCGCTTGAGCGGGAAGATGTCTTTTTCAACCCCACGGGTATATCTCGCGACCAAAGAAAGTGAACGAGAGAGAGAAAGAGAGAGAGAGAGAGAGAGAGAGAGAGAGAGAGACAGACAGATAGAGACAGAGACAGAGAAAATAAAGGATGAATGGTAAGCAGCCACTTTAAAAGAAAAATACTAGTTTTCCTTTACTTTTCTTTCATATATTGCGTTGAAAAATAATTATACAAGCAATTGAACATCCGCAGACCATAGCTGCCAAATATATACCTTTCCGCAAACAAAAGAGAACAAAAGGTAG
Source organism: Chouioia cunea (assembly GCA_030064505.1). Classification (NCBI taxonomy): domain Eukaryota; kingdom Metazoa; phylum Arthropoda; class Insecta; order Hymenoptera; family Eulophidae; genus Chouioia; species Chouioia cunea. The sequence goes on along the minus strand of JAOPFQ010000001.1, from coordinate 37,913,553 downwards.
AGAAGCTACCGTACGTTACCACATTCAAAGAGTTCTTACTGACAAATAAGCTGTAAGAGTGACAAGGGAAACAAACTGAAGTCGATTTTCTTTCTTTTTTTAATGTGATTTTATACGACTCTCTTTTTCTCACATACAACTACAAACGCAGAAAAGAACAAATAATAAAAGACGTCCTTTCCTAGCAATCGATATTATTTTTCAATTCCGTGGGAAATCGATGCCACAAGTATGATTTGCGATGAGCCTCGTGTTATGTACGTCGGGAAATTTATCACGCTCCGCAATCGAGATGAGATTTTCCTAGCTACAACTTTACTTTCTAGCGAGTCCATACACGCGCGCGCAGTGTTGTATAACAGTAGTAGCAGCAGCACGAGCGTTTAATGGTAATGAATTCGAATGGCTGCGAGAGAAACAAGCGAGAGCATGCGCCTGATTAGGAATTACAACCAGAAGCTTACTTTTCATTAAGCAATTGTTTAATTGGGCTTGTTTAATGCCCTGTTAATTGCGGCTCTCTCGATGTTGGTTATTAGAGGCTAACATTTTGTAATAATTTTGCATTGAATTTTGTTAATTATTTATCATAATTTATATGGATTCATAGGGTTTTTTTTTATTTTGTCATTCATTTTATTTGTATTAATGTTTTTGTTTGCTGATATTTATTAATTAATTCAATTTTATGCTTGAATTCCATACGTTATAGGTTGTATAATCTGTTCAATCGATACCTAAAAAAACGAATCCAATAATGCGTTATTTAAAATCCACAAAATAAATAAGTCAATAATAAAAAAGAGCATCGACTTAGCATGCAAGCTATTTGGAAGAAGCAAGGTAACTTTCTTTTCTTCAATAAGATAATTTGGTATTCAGCAAAGCGCATTACATTATTCAATTTTATAGGGAAATCTGGTATTGCATTAGTTATAGAATATAGTAGAGGCATTAAACTGGAATAGTGTCTTTCGTCGTAAGGTGAGGGATAGGAGGAGGAAAATATATTCCAAAGGAGTGTCAGGTTATTTCGAGAAACAAAGCGAACTTGCACCTTGTATACAATCGATAAGTCGCAAGATAGAAAATCGGATGGTTCAGAGTGAGAGAGAGAGAGAGAGCTGCTCGGATACAAGAATGTATATACGTAAGGAAACGACGAAGCCGCGAGCGAAATTTGTTTAGCGTGACGGAATCGAAAAACTTGCTCTACGATCTTGCGTTGATCTACAATTGCTCCACGATAATACGATGCCTTCTCTCGTTTATTGCCACTGAACGTATGCTCGTTTCATTCTTTATTTATCATACCATATTTCTTAATTACTCTTCTTCTCGTAAAGTTGGATAATTTTTTAAAATGCGGATGTGGACGTAGTATGGAATGTTGATGAAAATGCACCTTTAGTTTTTGAAAAAATCAGAGACGAACTTCCTAATGAAAATTTATATTCTTCCCTCATCGTCAACATAATTGATAATCTCGTTGAATTAAAATAAGAATTTAGGTTAGGTATAGGATAATCACGAAAAAAGAGTTTATCTCGCGTGTATGTACATTCGTATTTTCAGAGAAATGATTAACGTTGATGAAATTTCTGCTCATTAGTCAGAGTCGCAGCAGCATCCTAGCAGTTCCTAGCTCAATTTAGAGGTAAATATTTGAGACTGAAATGAAAATTCCCGTCTGAGACGTGTATATATCTATATTATATATATCTACACGCGTTTGAAACCAAAACTTTCAAATTCATCGTATAAAAATGAAAAAAAGAGAAGAACTTTCAATTCGCCCCCCTTCCCCGTGACAAAGTGCCCGTAGGCGATCGGTGGAAAAAAGGGGCGAAAAAATGCACGTCCCTCGTGGTGAAAAGTCTACTAACTTCCTTTGTCGTCGGTGGAAATTAGATTTGGCTCTCGCGAACGGAGACAAATATCTTTTCCATCTACCTCAAAGGGACATACTCTCTCTTTGACAACTACGCACACCAGAGCAGTTTCAATCGGAGTAATTGTCCGTTAAATCTTGTCGCCTCTCTCTCTCTCTCTTTCTCTTTCCCTCACTTGCTCGAATCATTTTTTTTTCGTCTGGTGAACTCTTTGGAAAAATAAATAATTCCTAGAGAGGAACTTTTCGACGAATGTCATTTTAGTGAATAGCTTCTCTTTTTTCTTTTTATTATTTCCATTTCTAGCATAAAATTCTTTTATAGTGCGCCAGACTGAAAACCAGAGCAAGCGGCAAGCAAACGCGCTAGCGCGGTAGCTTCAAGTATTCCTCTTGAACACGCGCCTGGTACATAATGGCTTTGTGTTGGCAAGGCATTACCTTCGCTAGCATTGCCTGACAATATTATTGTCGATCGATTCCTCAAAGGGCAATCCTTTGTACCTGATTAATTGAACGTTGAATCATTAAAATCAAACTCACTATTCTACATTTACCCGTCTTTTCAAAAGATTTTTACTACGCGAATATTCATAAAGACGTGGTTTCATGTCTAATCTTCTATTGAAACGATGTGTTTGATCGCTTTATAATGATTTCATGATCGATAAATATCAACTAAAATCTGATATGAATTCTCCGACGTCTAAAATCAATAAATTGACTGTCTGAAATAGTATTTACGAACAGAATATTATATATAACTGAATATTTTAACGAAGTCCTTATAGTATTTCATCAGCTTTCCTTACCTAAACTCAATATTTTGCAGACAATACACGGCGGAACATCTAGAGGGAAAATTTAATTAAAGCTACAAAAAGGATCCCGAGTACGAATGATGTAAACGAATACTCGTAGAATATGTAAACAGAGCAGAGCCGCAATTTGCCGTTTTTCTAAGCGCATTTTATTATATTTGTATTGCTGTTTACCTACGATATCGTCAGTATGCAAGTGTATGTTTCCCCGTCTGTATTACATATATACGTGAAATTCTGTTCAAACGCTGAATTTTTCTAGAAATTCACGTGACGGAGAAATTTTTCAATGGTAGTTAAGTCGACTCGATTTAGAAAAAAAGAGAGTTGTCAAGAGCAAATGGAAAAAGCCCGTTGCTGGACACAATAATCCCTAAAGCTATTTAACCGATGTTTTTTTTTTCATTGAAACTCTTGTGTACCGAAAAAAAACGGGAACGGGAGAGAATTGATGTTACCTTTCTTGGATGCGTGAAACGAATCGTCCTTAGGCACGTATTGAATGTCGTAGACAAGCGTTGTATCCGGTAGTATCAGCCTGTCCTTGTTGATCTTGTGCACGGCGTATTTGAACGCCAGCTCGGTGCTGCTGTTTGCTTGGTCAAGAGTGAAAATCGCACCTGTTAACATAGACAACCGTCTGTAATTAGTAATGCTTGATAATTGGCTGTATATTACACGTCGATCTGATAGAAAGGAAGCTTGGAAAATACCAATAGAACTCTTTGGGGGAATCGATAAAAATGATTGTTGTGATAAACGACTTTATTGATTTTAGGGGAGAAATTAATTTTGTTCATTCAATGATGAACCGACCATTAGATATGAGTTTTAAAAAATTCGCCTTCAACGAATTAAATTGAGCATTCAAGCTGAAAAATAATAAAAAAAAGTTTTAAAATACTCTCCAAAACAAATAACGTTTAATATCATAGAGAAGATTAACAAGTCGATTATATTACAGCATGTCAAATTATTCTGAACGAATCAATATACTGTTGAGTAAGTTTCTCTGTCTGTCTGTCTCTCTCTCTCTCTCTCTCTCTCTCTCTCTATCTCGACGACACATACAATTTGCATATTCACAGCAATATAGCTTGGTTGCCTTGGCAAGAGCACACTCATTTAGTAATTGCCGATCGATACCGACCATTGTAATGATGCTTCAAGAGGTCGACCGATGTCAAGGGTTAGTTCTCTCGCAAATGGCGACCGACATTGAAAGCCATCCGGTTATTCAACGAATAAGCAAGCAAGCGAGAAAAAGATAGTGAGAAAACAAAACGCGAGACGTGCTCGTCTAAATTTATGAAATCGGACAAAACGACGATTTGACTGTGTATGTACGTAATCCGCCTCGGGCTATGTGCCAGAGTAAGAGAGAAGACGATCAACCCCGCGAGCGATTTGCCTCGATGGCCCGCGAAGATATCTCCAAAGTCTTAAAGCCTAAGAGCAGAGCGGATTAAGGTCGCTCTCTCTCTCTCTCTCTCTCTCTTTCTCTCTCAATGAGCTACTTTCAATGGGAACTGGCTGGAAGGGATGACACGGATACCTCGATTATTTTTTTTCCGCTGCTGCTGTTGCTGCTTTCGTCTTGAGGCGATCTATCGCTGAGAGGACCTCGTCAAAACGATGTAGCATGCAGAGATGAAGCTTTGCATTCTACACCAAGTTAAACTTCCTTTTTTTCTGTTAGAAAGGACAACGTGAAAAGCTTTACAAAATTCGTTGGCAGTGTATTTAGCTCGGATTATTTATTGGATACCAAAATACAAGTTTTGGCCCATTTTACCTTTGAATGTCTGCCAAAATTTTGCGAATAAAGTAATCATTTCCGGACCATTTAAGCTTATGGACGTAACGATCATTTTAACAAAGTTTTTATCGTTTCAAATACAAACATTTAAGCGAAAAAATTTAACAAAAATTTTCGGATGTTTCTAAATTTTTGGTAATTTTTAAATGAATGTTTGTATCGTTTCAAAGGCACTAATGTTAATTAGAATATGTCGTTCGCGTCGAGAAAGTTTTGCATTTAATACGATTATTACAGAGTTCCAATAAGAGTGAAATAGTGACAATAAACTTATGTACAAAGTAGATATGGTAGAAAATCTATTTTTTTTTAATTAATTGAAAATTAATATTAATTAGTATGAAAGTGTGCTAATGTGATTTTGATGAATTCATAGACACACTTGTAAAAAATGTAACGAGGTCCCTTAAATCAATTATTCTTTCATACTTTCTGTCAGTTTCTTCCCGTTAAAAAAAATTATGTTTTTTCCAGTAACAAATCATTTTGAAGTTTGTGTGAAAGCTCTGATATGAAATGTTATCAACGCAAAAAGAGTTGAAATAAATAGCGTTGAGTGAACCCAGATTGTAACTCAGCAAACCCGATTAAGCTCGCTAACATCCTATTTAGGAGAGCAAAAACGACGCATTAGGTGATTAGCGCGTTCAGTTTTTTCTCCTATACACCCAACACAACGCCTTCCCTCTTCTTCGCGTTATTTTTTTTCGTGCACTTTCCACTTCCCCGTTCTTCGTCCTCGGCTAAGTAAATAATCCATTTATCCATGTGCGCGTGGTTCATTTTTTTGCCCTTTCTCTCCCTCTCCTTCTCCCTCTTTTTCCCTTTTTTTTGTTCGAAGCGTACAATTCATCAATCTTTTTCGTTTTAACGATGTGTCTTCTATTCTTTTCTCTTGTTATCGTTTGTTGTTGTCTAAAAGCAAGCTTACGCTACTTAATTAACTCGAGAGTAAGATATGTTCTCGATGGATTTAACGATGTATGTGTATTAGTGCTTCGTCATGGCGCTTATCCAACGCTCTATTCAGTTGGATCTTCGGGGTAGAAGGGGGATCAACAGCCCTCTGGATAATCTCGTTAATGCCTCATAAACAGTCTCTCGACGACATCCAGCCTTGATTTGACTCTGTCTTCTCTCTTTCGCTCTCTCTCTCTCCCATGATATATATGCAAATACGTTTTGCTTAATGAAAGTTTCGTAAATCTAACTCTATTGGTTCTACGTAGTTTTTTAATTTCGAAAATTTAAAGTCTTCTTTGCGTGGCTTTGTTCGTATATTTATTGCAAGCATTCATCTCGCGAAAATTATTTTCGTAACTTTTATCATTTCTTTGGCTGTTGCGGCCTCTCGAAAAATGTGTAAATGTCCACGTTGAGGGTAACACGGGTGATCTGTTTGAGCTATTTGAATTTATGAGTGAGCAAAATTACATTCTTTATACGTTAATCAAGATCAAAACCAAATATTTCTCATATGAATTAGCTGTTACTTAAACAAGAAATTGTTGCTTAATTAAGTATTTATTTTACGAGTAACAATTATGAAAATGAAACGAGAAGTTGCATAAATTAATTAATATTTTGAATTTTATCGAAAAAACGTAATTAAATATATATACGAATATTGGTATATTCAATGAAATCATCGATACATTAATTAACATTTTAAACTGATAATTTTGTAAAAGTAACAATTTTTTAACGTTAATTTGACACATGAATGTTTTTAAAACGAGACAGTTTTCAAAATGGTCTTGTCAAGAAAATAAATGATCGTCATATACGTAGAACCTACTTTACATATAAAATCATTTCATGATAAACGTTGCCATTTGCGAAAAGCTAACAGCCCTCTTAAGCTTGCATTACGAACGTCCGAATCTACCCAACTAAATTACCCTCAATTCTTCCAATTTCGTCGCAAGAAAGGTAATCGAGATGGTGTCCGGTTACCTAAGCGTTGTCTCATTTAACATTTTCTCTGTCATGAAGCTAATGACTTTCAATTTTTCGAAGTGCAATGGGGAGATAAGAAAAAGTTGATGTTAAAGTATCGTAGATTATTTTGGAACGTGGCCAAAGCCAACTTAACCGCAAACCATTCAACTTGCATTGATTAAATGCTTTCGAATAATTAAAAAGCTTTACCTAAATTCGAATCTAGTCGGCCGATTTTTTTTCGCTCGTTCTTTTTCGTGAAAATGTGAGATAGCAAAGAGAACGATTCTGGAATTTCGCCAACGGTCGATCGGATCTGCCGTAACAAATCGTTTTAACTACTTTACGAGGTCTTCTTCGCCTTCATTGAGGCGGAAATTTTGTGCCCGAACATTTTATATACATTTTTTTCGTCTTATTCCTCTTACCCTGGATTTTGCTGCTCTTTGACGAGCTTGCAGCATCCAGAAACCCAACGCTCGTTTATCATCGACTAATGAACTTGAACGCCACTATCCGCAGCGTTCGTCATTATCCCTTGGTCTCTCGTTAATACCCCATTCACTTTTTTGAGACTTCGTTTTCAAGCCAATTAATCGTCAATGAGTAAGCCTATTATTGTTTGGAGATTTTTAAAAAGAAGCATTTAAATGTCATGGAAATTTTGAAGTATCCAACATGCGAGAAAAAAAGTACAGTGTATCGCTTAAAGAATAAAAAAGTACATTTAAATACGTTTCTAGTAAGAATGACACGAGAATCAATTGTAAAATATATCACTTTCGGTAGTAATAACATAGAAATAGCTAGCATTAAGAATTGAGTATAAATCAAGTAATTGATGAAGTTGATGTACTCAAGATAATCGCACGTCACGCAGATATAGAGCATGACACAAAACGTCCAATAAAATTGATTTACAGGAGTTATTGTATCCGCAACGATCTCTACGAGAATATAATTTTACGTAACTTAACACAAATGATATTCGTATATAGTGTTCAAGTCAAAGAGTACATTCTCTCTGTTCACGGGACAAAAGTGATTGTTACATCGCGTCGGTGAAAAAGTCTCTTGAAATAGAGGGTAGAGGAGGGATAAGGTCGGTAGTAGTAAAAGTTGTTTGACTCGCGGCACGTCTCGCTAATTTCGCGCAGTTCTCGCGCATAAATCGCGCAGCGCCGGAGGAACAAAGCTCGGGCTTCCCCTTTGTGACGAGCGGAAACGGCGTAATTCGCGCTGAAATTCAAAACGTCGCACCTTTCCTTTCCTGCTTCTGTTCCACTCTCTCGCTCTCTTGCCAACTTTACATTGTTATGCGCGAGCCGCCAAAGGCTAAATTAGCATTTTCTTAACAGACTTTTCTTTTTTAATTGACCTTCCCATCCTTCGTTGCATTTGATTAGCTTTACAAGACTTCTTGTAAGACGTATGAAAAAGCAAGTTTATTGATCTCAAATTTGATTTGGGCTTGACTTTTATTTATTGGTGCGAGTAGAGAGTAAATGTCTTAGATTTCATGGTAGTTTTATGGCAGACCCTATGTCAATCTTACGAGAATACTTGTGATTCGGCGATGTTTTTCAATTGCATGGGAATATATCTATTGGAACTCCCTCAAGAAAGAAGTGTATATCCCAGTAAAGCGTCTTCTTTTCCGTGAGCGCTGAATAAATCTTTTTTGAAGAGCTCATGCGTATAAGCACGATGGAGATTTGCAGTGAATGCTTGTGTGTATGTTTATATTACATAGAGTGTGTATCAAAATAACACTTTCCTTTTTTCTTTTTTTTGGGAAAAGTCGATACGTACTTTATTTGAAATACATGCTTGAAAAGTATCGGAGATATTTGGTTGTAATGCATATTTATAAACAATGTCATAGACTTTGACAAAATTTGTCTCGTATAGCAATTAGTACGTAGATTGGTAATCTCAGAGGATCCAAAGTTAGAACAAATAAAGCTACGAACGAGCTTTCAGTATCAAGAAAATCTTCAACGAAAAGCTCAATTCAATAAAAGAAAAGTCCGATCGAACAGATAATACCTCGTAACGGGTATAAAAACACAAAATTCCCTGGATAATTCTCAGCTGTCGTTGGGATGAAGAACACAAAAAAAGATAGGAGAGGAAGAAAGAAAAAGAAAAAGCAAGTAGAAGTTGATCGCGAAAACAGAAAAATACAGGAGGGAGGGGGTAGAGTAACGTAGACGTCGGGTTCTCGAGGCTCCGATTTGCAGAGGCGCGAAAGAATCGATAGTGAGCTGCCTTCCCCTCTCTATACCTGACCGGTATCTCAATTCTCGTGGTCGGATTGAAACTTGTGAAGAAAGTTTAGCAGCTGCACTATCTTTCGTCATCCTCCTCCCCCGCCCCTTCGCTCCAATGGTTACACTACAACAACTTACGCGAGGGTTATTCAAGCTTGAGATTACTTTCGCATTATGTTGTAATAATATAATTTACGAGGCTGCTGTTCAGAGAGATTGAAGGTTGGACAAGTGACGGAAAAAATCGATTAGTTCACGAAGACGTTTCGTTTAATATAAGACAAACTTGAAAAGTGGGTCTGACTTTAAATTTAGAAGTTCGAAGCAGGCACGTGCACTCGCATCGTGTCAACGATCGGTCAAGAGGTTATCGGATTTTCTGATGCCAAAAAAGTAGGACGTTATTTTGTATTTCGTGTTTTTTTTTTTGAAAACCCTTAAAAAATAGATTTTATGGCACGTGTGATAATCAACAATTAGTGCAGTAAACAGTTGGTTCAAAATTAAACAAATCGTTAACTGAATGTCATCTTCGGGATCGGTAATACGTGAAAAAAAATCAATTAAAACAGATGAATATAGTCGAATTAATTTCACAGAAACCGTATATCAAATAATTGTCTAAATATGAAGGGAAATGTATAATTGCAAACTCCCAAAGTATAAACGATACGGCTCGCCAAGCCATTTGCCAAATCCGATCTTCTCTTTGGCTAGAGACGCTTGGTTGCGCAACCAGTACGCGAAAAAGCAGGTCGAGGACGGCGTCGTTGGCGGTAGTGGTAGTAGCAGTAGTCGTAGTAGTAGCAGTAGTGGTAGTAGCAGTAGTAATAGTAGTAGTGGTGGTGGTGGCGCCTGGCTACATCTTGACGCCATCAAAAGCGTTTTCACGCGAAACGCTGCTAATTCAATCCGAGCGAAACCGTACAACTCGCAGGCCTTATAGCAAACGTGCAACTTCCCTTATCGCGCGCGCTTGGAAACCAAGATTAACGCGCCACTGCGTTATGCAGATTAATTCTCTAATTCATTATCGCTTTCTACTACTCTACTCCCTCTCTCTCTCTCTCTCTCTCTCTCTCTCTCTCTCTCTGTCTTCTTGTGTGTTGTATGTAACGTTCGTATAATATACATGTATACATACATGCGCGCGTCTGCAATTAGTCTGCCGAAGGCAAAAATCGATATGCGTAACGCATTTATGAGACAGCTGTATGTCAGTGTACAAGCTAAAGTTGATACGTATATATGTGTATGTATGTGTGTGTATGTGCAGCTGTCATTTCGAAGTCGAAATACAACGTTGAATTATACATCACTTGAGAGTGTGAGAGTGAACGAACTAAGGTGTTATATAGGCTTTGAGTTGCAACACTATTAAAGTTGGACGGTGTTCTTGCACTTCCGCTTGATAGTACGTGTACGATCGTTTTTACTAGTGCATGTGGTGTTGTCTATGAATTAAGATCTACGTACTCTCTTTAATTATTCATACAATAGAACATGTCTAATTTTAGATATTTTATAATATCACTTTTTATTTGATTTTAAGTAGAAAACTTTTAATTTTCTAAGATATCAGTTTGTCGTATACTATATGAAAGACAATAAAATCAAAATCTTCGTACAAGCTTTTCGTACTGTGCAACCGCTTAAAAACATTAAATCGATAATCATGTATCGATAACATCAGTTGAGCCAAGTTAATGATCAATCGGCAAGAAATCAAGGTAACCTCTGGCACCTCTCTCCTTTCTTCTTGACAGTAGTAGAGAAGCATGTGATTTGTCGTGCACTCGAGTCCTGTTAATAGTACGACAAGGAGGTCAATGCGCCACCGCCCTTGGTTGGCAGCAATCCAGCCGCTATACTCCTCTTTATCTCTTTTCCTCGTGTGCGCGCGCGCATGACTTTTGAACAAAACCATAACATTTGCAAGCGACTCGTTTTATATACTTGTTCACAGTTGTATTTTAAATCCCGATTTATCACAAAGCCTATATACTGATGCTTTGTTGAAAATTGTCAGCTTTGTAAATTGTACCCTTTGGATTTTTTTCGGGAGCTCGATAAAAATGCATACGTACTGCAATTGCTTCATTTGCTCGGAATGTTGTATTGGATACTTTTTTAATCATTACAAGGTTATAACGGAAACGTTTCAATACCAACATTGTCGGTTTATTTATAGATTTTTTAAGCTTAATTCACCACACGTTAATTAAAATTATAAAATCGTTCACTTGAAACCTGTCGAATATCGTCGGTATACGGTAATAAAAGCGAAACATAATTTTCGTGATATAGCAATCCTGTAATTGATAATATTTCATAGTGCAGAAATACAATATTCGTTTGATCGACAAAACGTCCAATCGATGTATATTGTTGCAGATATTTAATCGGAAAAGGTTCTCCTTTTCGTGTAATCGCATTACAGTGTGTGTGAGAGAGAGAGAGAGAGATGGAGATAGCAGCCTTTCGTTCATTATCCTCAAGACGACCGCAAGCTCCTGCAGTTTCTACCGCAGCTTTGTTCAGCTTTTTGCTATATAGCAAATGTCTGAGTCCACAACGTAACGGGTCATGCTAATGAAATGCCGTTTGCTTTAGCTTTTGGGATTCTCGCGAGATTGTGTTGGATTGCACCATCGAAATGGTTTATTTGCATTGTTAAGGGATAACAAAGGAATCCGAGATACGTGTATATACGAAACTCATCGATTTCAATGTATTAAAATTAATAGTTGTTAGAGTTGATTTAGACTAACGGTAAGCTACGTAATTACTGTATATATCAATGTACGTAATTACTTGCGCAACTACATAACGGAACGAAGTATATCAACGTGAGTTTACTTATGCGGATACTCGAATCGTTGGAACAAGCTTAGCTTGTAATGCTTTATACACGGTACCGATCGTTTCTGTATCTATCGAAGCAGAAGCAACATAATCAGTAGCAGATACTCATCAATGAATTAACCGAGAGAAATCTCCTACTGTCTAACGTCTGTCTCTGATGTAGCTTAATTAGCTCCACTCGACTCCAATCAAATCTGAAATAACCGTGATGCTCGTTAAGTTGAATTATCTATACAATCTCAAGACACAACCAAATAGTTTGTCCATCCATTTCCACTATACGTATTCGATATCCCAAACACGCTTCGTCATAAATATTTATAAAACACTTTTGTTCGCGCGCAGGCGTGTCGGAGTGTTTTTCTCGTCTTTGGAGGTTGAAGGGGGATGGTATGGGTACAACCGCGTGACTGACGGTAGAGAGATCAAGATAACTTTCGTGGGACTGAGGGAAAGAAAGAGTGACAGAGTAAAAATTTCGTCAAACTTTTAGCTTTCCTACTTGACATTCCATGTGCGCATAGAGAGAAAGAGAGGTGACCGTCGTCTCGTACACTTCGATATGACGAGTTGCATGCGAATAGTATGCCCAAGACACGTGACTCCGTGTATCTATATGTACGTATACATCTTGATTTCAAAGCAGATAGTTCTTGCCAAATGTTTAAATGATGGAACTACTCTTGGATTTTTCAAATGGTCATTAATACAAATCAAAGCTTTACAATATAATCAACCAATAATGTTGATGAAATACTTTGTTGGAAACTATAAAAAGATAATATATATTATTTAACTTTCATTTCAGCTTTCTTTGAATCCTTTAATCATTTTATGAGTTAATACACACTTTTTGTTTGTAAACGATCTTACTGACAATTGTGAAAACTCATTATACAAGTATTAGTAAAAGAACTAACGTGAAAAGCAAAACGTAAAATGGTAAAGCACAGTTTAATGCGAGATAAAAAGAATGAGATTAAGAATTAAGTTTCCGCGACTTCATCGCTGAATGGCAGAACGGAAATAGGAGTAACAAAGTTAAAGCTCATGTCAGAAGACGTATTCGTAACTAATACTGCTAAGGATTTTTAAAGACTTTTTCTCCTTCCCCCTCCCTGCACTTTCTCTCATTCTCTCTCTCTCTCTCTCTCTCTCTCTTTCTCCTCACTGAAGTAGGGAGACTTGAAGACGACAAGTCTGAGAAATACTTTTTCTCAAGTAGTCTCTTATCCATAAAAAGCCGAGGCATCGAGTAAAGATCGATAAGAAAAGTGCGAGCGAGCGCGAATGCGAGCTTATGCAGCGAAGAAATTTTTACGATTTCCCGTGGGAATTTACGAGAGCGAGAAGTGACGAGAGTCTTGCTTCTCTTTTCCCTTTTTTTATCCTCACGCAGGAGATAAAATGTATTATCGCTCAGAGAAGCGTGAGAGAGAGAGAGAGAGAGAGAGAGAGAGAGAGAGAGAGAGAGAGAGTGAGTGAGAGTAGTCACACGAATCACGTCGCGTCGTCGAAAAGGAAGCAAATACATTTTAGGCAGACTAATGTGGATTTACTGACCGTTACACGCGACGCGGAAAACCTGTAATCCGACTTAACGACCCTTTTCAGTCTCTCTCTCTTTCTCTCTCTCGCACTCTTCGTAGAATATGGCTCTAACATTGAAATATATTATCACTTGGTCGTTACGTGACACTGCGGTATTAAATTCCATGTTGCTTTTAAACCACGAAATTTTTGACAAACTTGTTTAATGATGAGAACGTAAAACGTGGAATATCAAATAATGTAAATTTGTTTGTTTTATTTGTTATTACAATTTTACCAAGTGAAGAAAATGAACGAAGTAAATTGAGTTGAGACAAGTATATACAAGACGCCTAAATGCATTTCGTATCTTGTGTTTATCTTTGTCGAGACGCGTCAGACTGTATAATGGTGTGTCGACTATTACTCAACTTTGTTTCTTATCGTTAAAGAGGTGGATGTTTAGTTTACTTGACTGCTTCTATAAATGTATAGTATTCCTGTTGTCTTCATCAAGCAGTAGATATTTATTTGCGACACGACTACTTTGATGAAATTTTTTTAATTTAGTCAGCGAAGGTGAGTTTTTATTTAGATTTTCAATCATAGATCGATCATTTTGATTACTTTCAGAACTGCTTTTAAAATTTGTTCGAAGAATCAAATTAATCGTCAGACGTGAATTGAAATACATATCAGTCTAATTAGAAAAGTGATTTATTATTCTATCGATATTATTATATAACGTCAGTTATCGAGCTAAGGATAAACATAATTCCTGAAGTTCTCCCCTTTCAACAAGTCAGCGCTGCTAATAAAATTTTCACCCTACCGTCAGCAGAACCATTACACCCTAATTCAGCCATCTCAGCGTAAAAAAAAGAGAGCGAGAGAAAGAAAGAAGAAGAGTAGAAGAAGGTTCTTAATTGCCTCTTCTATCAAAAACCGAATGGGAGAAGATGAGAAATCCTGGGGGAGCAATCAAGCCAAAAGATGTCCATTTTAATCGATCATCGTGAAAGTGACTCCTGACAAGTAAATACTTACTCTTGGGAGCAATGTTACGGAAACCAAAAACTTTATACATATATACTACTCGGAATACTTGATGCTCAACCGGGTACAAGGCGATCCATCTGATCCGTATCTTTGCCAAGAAATCGGAAGCACGGCCTTCGCTCTTTTTCCTTGGATCCCTGCCTAAATTGTATTCCGAAGGAAATAGCGACATTGCTGTACCGTCCGTATGTTTCTATGTTTTTTTTTAAGAGAACGAGAGGGGGATAGAAAGAAAGATAGAAAAGCTTTTTCTTCTTGCTTGACCGTTTGTTTACAAATGTAACTGACCAAAACGTTTTTTAATCCAACCTTTATTGATAGGAGGATAACATTTTCTTGGCTAAATCTTTCTTTACCGTTTGCTAGATTAAATGAAAAGCTTGAAATGTTATCTCAAAAGATTACCTTTGTACCCAGAATTGTACCTCGCTATAATACTTATGAAAATTACGATATAATTTAATTCATAAGATGAGAGCATCGTCACTCATTTCACGAAATTCACGAAAGATTTACACAGCAGTAAAATTAAATTCATCCCTTTAGTTTGAAAGACGTATACGTATATATAACAAAAGACGTGACACGCTTGGCGCAGTCTTTATCCTGACACTCAAAGCGTTTCGCTCATGTCTTTTTAGAGCCGGGCAAACTGCATTTTCTCGCTCGCGGCAAGAATACTCCAGAGACTATCTCTCTCTATCTCTCTCTCTCTCTCTCTCTCTCTCTCTGTCTTTCTGCTCTACTCCCTTACATGCAAAGCCGTATTTTCCAACGATTTGTCCTGGTGCTCTTTCACGCCAGAAATATAACGAATCCAGTTCACTCTCTCTCTCTCTCTCTCTCTCTCTCTCTCTCTCTGTACTCATTATTATATCGTACATACCGATTTTTCAACCGTAGATTTTATTATTAATGTGAGCACTTAACCATTTTTCCGTCTAGTGTGTAAATCTCGAATGAAGCAAGATTAATTTTAAGGGTTGGAACGATTTTCATTTTTCTGTCTTGGCGAAATGCTGAGAGAAAGAAAGAGAAAGAGAGAGCGAGAGATGGAAAGTTTTAAGTAACGCGAAAAAAAAGGACCTCGGCACTTTTTTCTTTCTGGCCATTTGTGCGATGCGCGCTATGCCTCAAATTATTAAAAGCACTTTCTTATTCGAGTACTCGGATTCTTAATATCCTGCATTTTCCTTCGTGATATTGTCGACGTGAAATAGTAGCAGATAGTTTTAAGAATAGTTAGTCAAGGAAAATAAAACATAAAAAAGGTTTGATAAACTAGGAAGGAAAAAATTGGGTAAATCTCATAAACACTTTCCATTTTTTTACGTGAATTTCGTTAGAAAAATGATAAGATTTGAAAAAAGTGTGCAATTAGTGTAATGCGATATTTTTTCGTTCATTTAATTTATCTAATTATAAAAAAGAATAAAAAAGAGTACGTGGAAAAATCCGCTTAAAAGAATCTTTCAAATGTATGAAAGAATACCAAAAGTAAAATGAGTCTATCCTGGAATATTTCATTAAAGTCCAAAAAAAAAAAAAAATGTTGGAAAAAGAAACCGATCGCTAAAGGAATGAGAGATAAAATTTTTTTGAGAATATTAGTTTTCTTTACGAATTTGAACAAAACGGTATTCTACTTAGTTTGTAAGATATATTGAGAAAAAGAAAAATAACATTGTTATTCAACGTAGGATATATGTTCTAAATTTATTATCATATGACTGGTAATCTGGATTTCTTTAGATACACCGCTGAAAACTAAATTTCCGTGAAATTTTAACGTGTAAATCGTATCATTTGAATAATTTTAATCATTCTCGTCGAAATTCACAACTAGCTGGCATTTTAGCAGAACAGTCAAATTACATTCCCATTGAAGTTAAAGACAAAAGAAAAAAATGTTTCATTGCATTTAATCTATTTCGAATCAAGCGAGAACGAGAAGAGGAAAAAGAAAGAAAAGAGAGAGAGAGAGAGAGAGAGAGAGAAAGGGACAGAAAAAAGTGAAAAAAAGTGAAAGAAATTTCGCCGGGGGAATGTTCAGCGATTATGCAGGAAAAGTACTTGACTCTTCACTTCGTTTCGCTCGTCCTAAAGAACATTTCGTTCTTATCCCTTAATCTTGAAACAGCTCTCGAGATAAAAAAAAACGAAAAATCTGAGTTAATCGCATTTGCTTTTCATCAGAACCAATTATAAAGATAGCTAACGAAATCGAAGCCACGAAAGTTACATTCGCGGTCACCCTGGCGCCGTGTAGTCGAACGAACCGCGCAGTGGCTCACTCTCCCTCTTTCACTCGTTGCCGCCCCGTTTTGTTCTATCGTCCGTTGCCGCTTGTTTCCTTCAATCCCCGTGATCTCTCTTTCTCTTTTTTCTCTTCTTTTCTTTAACAACTTCATTCCCTCGGCGATGCTTTCTTCTTCGTCTTCTCGTTATGTTTGCTTCACTAACATGCTTCTGTGGGTGTGTGTGTGTGTGTGCTTGTATTTTTGTTCAACTGTTTCTGTGCTGAAAATTCTGCGTTTTTCTTCCGTCCGAGGAACATGTTCTTTTCAAGTTTTATGCAAGTACAAATGTTTCTACGTACAACTTTTCTCGCCGAAATTCCACGAGAGTAGGATATTTGTATGTTGATTTATTTTTTCCGAGGGTTGTATTTTACAAGTTTTACAAATGAAATGTTTCTTATAAAATGATGTTGTTATTAAAAATATTGTTGCAAACAAAACTTGAGTACATTTGAAAGATCACGTAAAAAACTCGAGACGTTGAAAACTTGTTAAAAATATTGAAAAATGATGTTTAATCTTGTAAATACACATGATACTCGCCAAATTCGCGAATAGAGTGTGAACTGTCAAGCAGATGTTGAGCTAAGTAGGGAAAAATTGAAAAACAATTTTTCATTAATAAGATGATGGGGTGATAGAAGGAACTGGCTAGAGGAAAACGATTACAAGCGGTTCGCGTCCCTGGGATGAAAAATACGTTGAGCGAGAAGCGCTAGAGATAAGAAAAGTAATGGAGTGGTAGGAGGGAAATGCAGAGGAAGAGAGAGAGAGAAAGTTCGGTGGGATATAGAAAAGGCAAAGGCGGGTTACGAGTGGATGGTGAACGAAGAGAAAAAAAAATGGACCCGGAAAAGTAGTGGAAGTGAAGAGATAAAAGAAGTCCGCGAGCTCGCGCGAACAAAGAAGGAAACGTGTCTTGAAGGAGAAGGAAAGCAACAGTCGGCTCTAAGTGGAGAGACAGAGGAAGAAGAACAAAAAAAAGTTGGCCTGAATCTAACCGGAACGAGAGAACTTCCGGGACGCCAGAATTCTTACTACGCTCTGATAAAAACCGACAGTTGTTCCATGCAAAATATTGATGCCAATCGTACTCTTTTATTCTCTTCTTTTTCCTCTCTTCTTCCTTGAGAGTGAAAATTAATTAGGAATATTTTAACGGTGAGAAAGTCGTATGTTACCGAAAAAAGAGGGGGAGGGGGAGAGGATGCCGATAAAGTTCTTCTGGGTTTTGTGGGATCGGGTTTTGATTCGAGATTTATGGAGCCTTTGCTGCGATTATTGATGGTCGCAACTTCGGCATCACGCTTTATTAGCGGCTCGAAAATAAAAGGCCCCATTCGTTTTCCCCATAATTTTAAGGAATATTTATTGCTTATTGAACGCTCTCGTTAAATTCCTCTCTTTTTGTTTGCACTTGTAAGTACGTCATTTTTCGGAAAATTTGTAGGTGAATGGATGTAACTTTGGAAATACTATAAACGGGTATGTTTATGTGTTTCAATTTCAGAATTTTCATTTGAATTTTAAATCTTGCTTTCAGCAATATTTATCAAATTTCAAGCAATCTCGACGAGCCGTGTTGGCGCGTTTTCATTTCCAGAGCATCAAATAAACTTCAGAGGATGCAGAAATTCAACGGAAAAAATGACAACATTTGTATGGACATTTACATCGAAACTCACACGAATATCACGTTATGTATTTATTCACAAAAAATTCGTATTTATTTGAGTACGCTTCGGTAATTCCAAAGCAAGAACTGCTCGAAAGTCAACTGCAATTATTAAAATAATGTATTATAAAATAAAAAATGCATACCGGTCGTTATAAATTATGCACGTCAAATGGTTAATCAACTTGCAGCAATAAATACCATTGAATAACTTACTAACAACGATACATCATAATCGTTACTAGTCAGCGAAACAACAAAAATAATAGACATACAAAAAGAAATTAATAGTAACGCTCGATCGCGATAGCGCGCACAAGTGTTTATGAAATTTATAGTCGAAAAGTCGATTATCCGAGCGAACGAATGCGAAAAATCACAATTAAAATTTGTAATGCAGATTTAGCTGCGCCTTATTGGAAATCCACTGGAGCATGTTATGTTTTGTTACGCGCTCAAGCGCCGCCACCGGTTCGTGCGCATATATCAATTTTATGTAAGCCCGACGCCGGGTATTGCGTAATAGCTTTGTGTATTCGTACGAGCTTGTGTATTGGTATGTTTCAAAGAAAATTATGGCTTAGACTGATGTAAAAGTAAGCGATTGTTTATCTCTCTCTCTCTCTCTCTCTCTCTCTCGTATTTTTGTTTTTTTTAATAAATGTAATGATAACAAGAAGATGGTAAAGAAGTCGATACCCTAAACTGTCGAGTAAAAAGGACCGTTGAGACTCTCTGCCGAGTTAGCTAAACTTTCTTGCATTCAAACCGAATGCACGAGCAAGTAAGCGAGATAGAGATAGTCAGAGAGAGAGAGAGAGAGAGAGAGAGAGAGAGAGAGAGAGAGAGAGAACAGTTCGTTGAACTCTCGGCCGACTGCATAACTGTGCCAATCTTTCTGCTTACGCACAAAAGAATATTTTTCTGCAAGTGACTTCGCCGAAACCTGCAACGTATAACGTTGTTGCTGAAATTATATATTCCCGCAGGCTTTTCTTCGGCTATGTAAAACTTGTTGCAGTGATAGAATTGAAATGTCTTTTATTCATCTGTTCTTCAAAGTCCTGTGTTGTTAGTTTTGTCGTTTTCTAAATAGAGTAACATTTTTGATTTTCGTGGAAATATATTTAAACGATATCTTTGACAAATTTTCAAATATTATAATAACGAAAAAAAAAACACGTTTTCATAAATCTATACAGGTCAATTGTTTTGAACGGAAGTAATTGCTGTATTTCTCGTGTACACGTTGGTTATTTCATTTTTGTTACTTTCTTATTTTTCATATTTGTATTCCTATTTTTTTCTATCATTACATATATGTTTTTAATATTTACACCCGTCCGAGTTTGCCTATTCCAGGAAAGTAAAAAGTTTTCATAAAACAGAAGCTATAAACGTGAAGCCACAAAAATATGACTACCATGCAGGTAGCGTAAAATTATCAATTACATACAGTTCATACATGTATATACGAATGAGTCGATTAAGTATTAGCATGCGTTATACGTTAATATTGAATCTGGGCTTCGGTATCTGGTAGAGTCTAAATACTTGCCTTTCGTAATTGCGTCTCTCCATCTCTCTCTCTCACTCTCTCTCTCTCTCGGTATGTATATATATATCATTTCATTTCTGTTAATTACGTATTCACTAAGCGTTTGGAATCAACTAGACGGTAATATCCCGAAGCTCTGGCGAATTCTCGAATGCTGCTCGGACAGTCCTCTCTCTCTCTCTCTCTTACCTAAAGTTCATCGAGAATCGACGAAATGGAATGCATACCTAGTTGATAGTATGCAAGCGCTTTCTGGGCATTTCAAATATCTGTCTTATGGCTGCCGATTAGCGTTGCATATCCATAATGTAACCGTTCTATAACGTTTCACACTCAATTACGTAGTTTCTTTCTTATTCTATGTATTTCTTTGGTTTAGTTGTAATTAAAGTAGACGTATCAGCTTTTTGTTCCTATAGCAGTTGTGCGAAACTTTAAGCTTGGCAATTAGAGGGGTAGAGCGTGGTTAGGCTATATTCCAAGTTTAACTCTTTGCCGACAAGAGTTACCTTGGCATTTATTTCAAGGGAGGTTCGTTACTACTATTGCATTAAGATTATACGTTCGACCGTGAGGATTTATCGTTATTCTTTGACAAGCATTAGATCACTTTCTGAGCTTTACTAGATATCTATCGAATATTTATGGTTTGTTTTTTCCTTTGTACTTTATTCGGTTACACTGCAATAAAAAAAATTCTTTACGAGCTCTCGAATATATAAGCAATGTCGATGTATTGCCATGGACAATAAAATGAGAGATTAAAAACAATTCGTTGGATATACTAAATGTTTCAAACGACTGGGATTCCAAAACACCCTTGGGTTTATTGTTATCGACAGTCACTTTGAATAGAAGATACGGCAAGATATATTTTTATCGATAGAAAGGTTATTAAAAAAGATGTGTATTAATTGCTTTCTTGTTAATAGGGGGAAAACTTTACTGTCTTTCTAATTTAAAAAAAATAAAATAAATTAGTTTGATGTTAAATATTTCATTAATTATAGGAAAAAGGCTTCCAGAATACGAAATTCTACTGGTGAAGGCATTAATTATGACAATTAAATTTCTTCGAACCGTCAAATTGTTAGATTTGAGGTTCATTGCGCTGTGCCAAACATAATGGATACTGACAGGGCATCGTCTAATAAAATAAATAAACGCAAACAGAATACAATAACGTAGAATCTTAACGACAGACATAGAATTGGCATAGACGGTAGCAAGCACTTGCATAGGCCAAGGGCTTGGTATACGTAATTAATTAACGAATTAACATGCAGATAAGTCTATATTCGGTGTAAGAGATAATTCTGCACGGGCAATAGTACTATGAAGGATATGTGTGTGTGTGTGTGTGCATGTAAGAGAAGAGAGAGAAAGGGAGGGCGATTAAAGCCGAAGTAACGCGGTAGTAGTTTACGCGCGCGCGCGCATACACACAGAGGTATACGCATACATACCAATTTTGATGAGCGGAGGTAGAGCGTGAACTGAGCCGCTGGTCAGCTGGTGTAGTAGTAGCAGCAGCAGCACTACGGCGAGAAGTAAGCCCGGCTGCTTCCCCTTCATAGCTCATCTCGGCTGTAGAAGTGCTCGACCTCCCACTACCATCACCAACACCTACCACTACTACCACCCCCTTCGCTTTATGCTATACCAGCTACATCAATCTGAAACGGACAAAAAGATAAAATATTATAGTTTTTGTCTATTGTCTTTTACGACAATTTCACATTCAAATTACATTGACTCAAGAGAGCTAATTAAAAGTCCAACCGTGGAACGAACGAACGAACGCACGAATGACAGGAAATGGAAGAAAGAAGATTATGTATATACAGTTTCTATTATCTTTAACTTTCGGACTAAGGGATTTTCAATGGGAAAAGGACTCGTTACATAATTTCACGATAGAAACTTATTGTTTGCGTGGCATTAATCAAGGTGTCGAGGGGATTTTCTCTAGTCGAAAAGGATTATTGCTCAATTTAAATGCAGCGGTTGGATTTAACCTTCGTTCCTCTTTATCCTTTAGCGAAGGGGATGTCGATGGTAAACGTTGTTGCTGTTGTAAAGTGATTTAGTAATAAGTTTTTGACTGATTTCGAATGTTCTTTGTATCGTGTTGTACATACGAGATATTTCGAGGCAGCAAATTGCTTAATTAGAAATGTGTACATGTTGAGAGATTCTGGCAAATTCATTTGTAGCTTTGCGCGAAACTACTTTACTAAATTAAACCGTGACATTTTAGAATTCATTTTTCGACGCTTTTTTGCAATTTTATAATTCTGATGTTCTTTTTTAAAGATACATGGACAGCGAAACAATTAGAGAAAGGTTATAACAATAATGGCATCATTTAACGTAAACTCATTATTCACGAAGGTTTTCGTTCATCACTGAATACTTTTTTGTCGTCTACGTTTATCTCAATTATTTGTTTACATCGCAAATTCTTTTTTCTCTCTCTCTCTCTCTCTCTCTCTCTCTCTCTCTTCCTCAGTACTACATCGAACATTTACCCAAAAAGTAAAGAAATAGGATACGATCGCTCAGGTACTCGAAAAAACCAACCGTTAAAAAATTTCTCTGACGTACTACAAGGTTTCGTTCACTGTCAGATTGTTAAAAATTCGTTTTGAAACAACGTATGAAATAATAACAAAAAAAGCATCGTGTATAGATATATAGCCGATGAAAAATGAAATGAAAAAAAAGAAGAAGAGAACGAGAACGTCGACCTCGCTTGTTGGCGTCAATTAACCGCATCTTTTCAACGCGCCGACAAAAATGTGACGAATTTATCCGAAGATCGTTGAGCTTCGTTCATAATCGTAAAATGTTTCATCATTCCTTTTCCTTCACGCTATACGTACGTCGCCATTAGTCGCCGGTAGGGTATTCTTTCCAAGCCCCCCTTTTTTTGTTTGCTGCATTGTCTCGAAAAAGCGTCTTTTTGCGGTCGCTCGAAATTTATGCTGCGCTTTAGTTACGGGAGGATAGGGAGGAGGTAAGATTAATTAGCGCTGACTAGTAGAGAGAGAAGAGAGAGAGAGAAGAGAGAGAAGAGAGAGAGAGAGAAGAGAGAGAAGAGAGAGAGAGAAGAGAGAGAAGAGAGAGAGAGAAGAGAGAGAGAGAGAGAGAGAGAGAGAGAGAGATAGAGAGGGAAAGCGAGATATTCATGGCTCATTGGTAGTGAATTCAAATTGCAAGACCCTTTAAGTATCTTTTATCAATTGCACGCGGTAAAGTTTAAATTACATCAAGTTTATTAGCCGAAAAGACACTTTCAGATCATTAATCAGATTTTGTCTCTGATGATTGAAAGATTCATTGGCTACTACAAATTTGATGAGTCAATTGCATAAATGTTAGCCCATTGCACGGCTTACCAAATATTAAATTGTAGTACTACTACGATAGATAATTATACCTAATTAAATTCGTAACACGTTGAATTAGGGGAAAGCATATCTTATATAATCGATCAATTCGATTTTATTCATGTACTATGTGTATATGTACAATTATGATTCGAAAAAATGATAATAATGGCATCTCAGAGTGTACTACAAATGTAAAATTTATATAGAATTTAAAAACGTAAAATATCGTACAGACATAGTCAAATAATAAAAGAAGTAATAAAAATGAAGAATAAGTCGCACGACCATGTAAATCAATGGATTGCCAGATATATACACAGTAAATCAGTAGAAAAGTACTGGTTATAGTCGGCCGCTCTCCTCGTCGTGTAAATCGCCCGTGTGCGCTCTCTCGCCTAGGGCGATTTCATATCATGTAGATAAAATATTCCATTGCTGTATGATATTGAGAAATAACAAAAGTCACTCTCTCAGATAATCGATTTATAATGCGATAAAAGTCATGTCCGCATGACAAATGCGTGAAAAGTATTGATTGCAGCCCTTTCTCTCTCACACATACATAGTGTTGAGAATAAGAGAGGATCATAGGGGCATTTCTCTCATTGTCTCCTTCAGCCCGTGATTTACGACCTACTCGAGCTCCTCCTCTTTGCAGCTTTATTTATCGACTTTGTTTTTTATTTTGTTTCTCGCTCAGCTAATTTGATTTCTTCTTTTCTTTTATTCATTTACTTTTGCGTTCAAGCTTTCGTTACAAATAGCAAAGAAAATGTAAACAAAGATATACAAAGATAAACTTACCAGGTGTTCTGGGCTCATCTGTGCGCGTTCAAATTTAGCGGCTACGCTGACGTTAATGATAGACGGTACTGACATAACCTTTCGATTGATTTCGAGAAAAGGATGAAGAAGAAGAGATAGGGGAACGAAGAAAGCTTGCACGCGACACCAGACGACAGACAGCAAAAGCAACAACGGTGGCAGCGATAGCAGTCAGCAGTAGTAGCAATAGCAGCAGCAGCAGCAGACCTCCCGTGGCAGCGGCCAGCGTGCGACTAGCCGCCGGGCTGCGCAACCCTAGCGGCGCGCCACCACAATTTTCCACGTGCTGCTTACTGATGCTGTCTTCTTCGCTATTACAACGAGCACGAGCGCACGCGCGACACGTGCTCTCCTCTCTCTTACTACCCTCTTTTACTCCCCTCTTTTTTTTATTTTGGGTGTATACATATAGCTTAACCCAATGAGGGATGGAAATACTTACTGTATTGGTAGATCCGTATGGATTATTTTGGGGGATGGATAATCACCATACTGACTTTTCGATATCGCAGTTCTAAAGAGATTGAGGTACGAAGCTTGGTTTAGGGCTTTTAAGAGTAGAAATGGTATCGTTGATGTACTTAGGAAAATATATATTTGTTGTCTATAAAAAGAAATAAAAGCTACGGGACGTGATTCTTTGTGTATATGTAAAGGTGAATTGTAAGCTCTAGAGCTTTATAAAAATACAATTGTCTGCAATGCGATCTGACTGTTCCAAATTTAAATAACCTGATCCAGATTCGAGTAATTCGATTGTTTTATTATGCATTTATAACTCGTTTTAGCATTACAAATCGATAAAAGCATTGTAAATTGATTTAAAAAGGCTTTTTTCCAATCTGTATAAAACAAAAATAGAAATTACGGTTTCGTTAGACTAGAAATCTTACAATAACGATTGCGAATGTTTGTTTACATATATTTTTTTAACAACGAAGGATTACGAAGCATATAAATTTGAAAATAACTCAGCAAACTAGATAAGAGTTACGTTACGCACGAACTTATCCACTTTAAATATGACGCCATTTTATAGTATACTCCCGTCGTCGGTGAAACAGAAAATAAAAATAAAATAAAATTTACTTTGGTATTGTAGTGGGGTGCGAGGCATGTATTTCTAAAATTGCATGGTAACGACACGTTGAATATAATAAAGTTAGACGGAGGCACTTGAATTAACGGGTCATTGCATATTTATGAGAAGGAGAGCCAGAGAGAGAGAGAGAGAGAGAGAGAGGGGGGGGCGATCTACATTATAAAGGGGTTGGTGATTTAAAATTTAATTTTTGTCCTCTTGTACATATAGCGTCCATGGCTTATTTGTCCAAAGAGAATTCATTAAATAAAAAAATATCGCATCAAGCCTCCGTGAGTTTGCCTCCCAATTTGAATTAACGAGCTGAAAAGTTTTGCGAGCCCATTAAATTCCTGTGTGAACGATGAAAAATTGGATTTGAATACGATAATATACATATATACATGTATGCGTGTACAATGTAATGCAAATCGAACTATCTCTTTTACTCTGCACGGCTAAATATGTAACAATAATGTACGAGGTTCATTTATTTTTTTGAATACCACGGGAAATCAAAACGTTTTAATATTTTTTTTTCTTGGACACGATACAATATTTGAAGTTATTTTCAATTGAATGGTAATTATGAATATGCATTATTTTTATTAAAATGCAAAAGCTTTTGACTTTTACAGACAAAAAGAATTTTTAATTAAAATTCTAATTATTGAGACAATGAATTGTCATTCTAAAGGCTTCTCAAATGTCTTTTTATTTGTGTGAGTTTCTAATGAAATTTAACAAATTTTTCTTTACAACAATAACCTAGCATTAGAATAATTAATCTTGATTAAAAATTAACAGTCAATTTTTAGTTTGAAAAACAACAATACTTGAAAAAAGCTACTTCATTAAAAAATAACTGAAGTATTTTTCTTCGTCGTACGACAAACATGGCAATAATGTCACGTAAAAGTGATATGTAGCGGGGAAAGTAAACATTGAAAAATAGGTATACTCTTCGCACCTCATGTTCACCGTACCAAAAAAAATGAGAGAGAGGAGAGAGAGAGAGAGAGAGAGAGAGAGAGAGAATATGTATGTGAGAGAAGGGAGTATAAGAGGGAGAGAGAGAGCGCGTGTTTGGAAACGTGATTCCATTTGCGCTTGGGTTTTGACGGGGCGCGTTCATTCATTTGACTGAACAAAACACGGTGTAGGGGCCAACGCTATATGCCATGACGGGTGTGAGAGTTATTTCGCGAGGTAGTAGACAGCTGCGATGAAGAGCTGCTGCTGCTGCTGTTGCTATTGCTGGCGACGTTCATTTTCTCTGAGCGAGAAGCTGCATTTCAATACGCAATGTCAACGAAGAACTAACTGTATGCTGGACAATTTGAAAACGAACTTTTATTAAGCTGAAATTTTACTATCGGCTAACAAAAAATTACCATCTTCAGTTAATTAATATTCAATGTCATTATAGCATTTGCGAAGCGTTTCTTTTTCTTTTTCCAAGCTGATTCACAACAAACACGTCTCTTTGTTAAGCTCTCTTCGATACTAAGGTAGACAACTTTGGAATACAGGGTATTTTCTATCATTAAAGAGACAAGATAAAAGCAACTAAATAACTTTGAACAAAGGTAGAGTGCAAAAGAAATTTAAGCTCAAAAGACGATGAATGTGCTAGTGAAAAGGGGTACGTTGTCACTCTTCCTCGTAAAACTTTCTATAAATCCATATGAAATGTCTTCATTTGCACCAAAAATAGCCACGTGTTATTTTCATAAATTTAAAATTGGAACGAACGATCGATACTAAAGATTTAACGAGCATTGCTCTTGTGATCGACACTATAAACTTTATCGTTCAGTCAGTCAGCGAATTTCTCGCTCTCTTCGTTAAAGTCGAGTAACCGTCGTACAATAGCCATTCGGTAGTATGATAGACATTGATCCAAGAATGCTTACACCATGTATACCGTGTATTACCATCGTGGGCAACTGTTTGAAACGGTGAATATTTCATTGCTATAAGTATTCGACTCGAATAGTGAAAATTAGTCGCAGATATATTAACAGGAAAAGTTAGAAAAGTATAAGATTAAACTCGAGGCGAGATCAGCTAGTTTTATTTTTCGAGCACTCAGGCTTACAGTAATCGCTCAGAGCCTTTACACAATTTCAACTCAACTGTACATTAATAACTCGAAAAATCACACACTTGAAGTGATTCAACGGCGCTAAAACTAAATTGCTCTAAAATGTCGACTGACCTCGG
The DNA here is from genome assembly GCA_030064505.1 of Chouioia cunea. Classification (NCBI taxonomy): domain Eukaryota; kingdom Metazoa; phylum Arthropoda; class Insecta; order Hymenoptera; family Eulophidae; genus Chouioia; species Chouioia cunea. Next base: position 37,886,294 of record JAOPFQ010000001.1, on the reverse strand, counting down.
ACCTCGGAGATCGAGCAAAGTTCAAATCAACGTGAGCTTTTGCTGTCGAATTTAAATCAAGCCCATTGAAACTTTTTCCGAGACGTAATTCATTGTGTGGAGCATTTCAATTATAGCACATTTGCGCACATTGCGGAAAATCAGTGGTATTGTTGTTCATTTGTACCAGAAAAAAATTTACATTTTAATGACATTACGGATATTGTGCCATTGTACGTCACGTAAAATAATCCTCTCACAATTGTATATGCATGGAAAATCGTATCATTCCTCGTGGAGAAGGAAATCTTGAGTTTGGACAATGCAAACGGCTGGTTTCTCACGGAAGAACTTAGCCAACGTCAAAGCGTAAGCGCAACTTCATAGTGCAAAGCATGTCGCAAAGCTGATATGCTACCGATTGTGCTTAAGGGTTGGCTACTATATATGCTGTCCAGTTGGCCGCCACTCGAGAACAAACGCTGTCGAATTAAATCAGTATCTAGGATGCGACAAGGGCGAGAAGTTCGCTAACTGGTTGAAGGGGTACATTGGTGTGGCGTGTTTCACTGATGGCAAATAACTATAGTAAGCGACATCGACCTCAAGGGATTTGAATATCTGAGATTTTGTTAGCATATGGTTGGGTTGTATTTCAATTATGGACACTTTATAACGTTGCTAGAGATTTACTTTAGTTGGAACGATTTTGACGTTTGATTTAAGATTTATGTCACTGTTATTGCCTTGTTATTTCAATGTATGTCAACGAACAAGTGTTATTCTGATTATCTAAAACAGTAGTCCATCAATAACGTTAATATTGATTTGTCAAATATGATTTAACGTTGCTTAATATCACGGTACCTACCCAATTCGATTTACAAATATTATTTCATCGTGAAACGAATAAATCTGTTAATTGTTCGATTCACAATCGATACGATGATCGAAGCGGGTGACTACTGTAAACGTAATCGCTAAAGATAAATTTTGACTGAATCCAACGTAATAGTCTTTATATCATCGATAAAATCGCAACCAAGAATCAAGCGCATGCGTATTGCATATAAGTTTTGTCACTGAATGTTGGGTCTTACGTGCCGTCTCCTACTTACTCTACGCTTTGGAATAGGGGACGAAGGAGCGTTCAGCTGTTTCTTTAAAGTTTAATGTTGATAGAGATTTTATTTAATTGTGTGCAGTGATTTCACGTCTCTTTATTCTATCCTCTTTATAATAGACATCATGACAAGAAAAATTAATATATCTCGAACCATCGTTTCGTTATTAGTAAGTAAATACTATATGTTATCAGTTATTATTCACGTTACAAATGTTTGCACGAATACAGTTTACGTACAAATTTATACGAATGAATCGTATCGACTGTCATATCAATACGATGTATTAATACGATGAAGTATATATTTTATTTATGGAATTTTTGACTGTTTTTTATTTCTACGTTAATTGGCTAGATATTTTTGGTACGTTAACTGTCTTATTTTGAGATATATCCTCATTTTGAATTTTAGCCGATTGACATCATTGAGTGCGTCACAAAAGTACATTTTGTCAATCCATGTACGTAGATAATGATCACATGATGATTCTATCACGTTTCCCTTCGTTGACATATGTAGGGGCCTGTAAATGCTGCAGTTAATACATTCAGCCAAACAATTATCTAAGAAAACTACTCGATATTAGTGATTCATAAATTAGCGATTAAAACAATATTTGTAATTTCAGCTATTAGGTATACTTCAGTCATCCAATGGAGCTATCACAAAAATGTCAATTCCAGAAAAAAGTGATTTGTCCGAGTAAGTTTCTTTGTCGAATACTTGAATTAACTAGTTTTATCAAAAAATATATTGGAATAACCGGAGTATTGCATTATTCATATACGAATAGTATTGTGCTGCAATCAAATTTTTTACGCATCATGACCGGTTATTTTCGAATCTCACATGACAAAATACTATTCCGATGAAACCGATACGAAAAGAATTTTTGACAACATTCATTGCGTAAATCTTTTAGTTTTGACAAACAAGTTTTTATATTCTCGTTCATTGGAAATTGTTTGAAACTCTTTTCTATCTGACAAGTAGGCTAGCCGATGAGATTGATATGGGTGTCGATTACAACGACGACGTTGTACCAGAGTATATGAAAAATGCCTTGGTTAACATAACTACAATCAACGACTCTGTGACAAAAGAATACGGCGAATTTTTGGGAACCTTAAGGTTGATCAAAGCTATAGCTTCGTTATACTCAAAACTCATCAAGCGTACGTTGAATCCAAAAAACGAAGTAATAGTAACAGCAAGTGGAACCGAAGCTTTATTTATAACAATCAGAGGTCTCACTTCTATTGGCGACGAATGGATAATTATCGAGCCCTTTTATACTCCGTTCGAGCGACAACTCAAACTTGCAAATGGTGTACCGCGATTTACTAGTTTGAAGCCGGTAAGAGATATCAGCTGATCATTGAAATTATTAGGTTTTTTTCACAATTGATTTTATTTGCGTATTTAGACGAAAATAAAGGGCAATCTGAGTGCAGCCGATTGGCATTTAGATCGCGCGGAGATGCGAAGAATGATTAATTCGAAAACTCGAGGTATCATTTTCAACAATCCGAATAATCCAATCGGTAAGAATTACGAACGAAACGATCTTGAATACATTGCTTATCTGGCGAAAAGATACAATCTTCTGGTAATTGCCGATGAAGTACATGAGTTTAAAACGGATCCGATGATCAAAATGGGTATGTAACCATAAAATTTAAAACATTTTCAATTGTATGATATATGTATCTTGTTACAGCATCGTTACCAGGAATGTTCGAACGAACGGTAACAATTGGTTCGGCTAGTAAAGCCTTTGGCGTACCTGGTTGGAGAGCTGGTTGGGCTTACGGACCAGCTGAATTCATCGAACGTCTTAGAAAAGTTCACGCCGACGTTGTGGGATTTGCGGCATTACCAATTCAAGTATTTCCTCTTGTGACGTTATAATAAATCATTACTATAGTCTGGCACGAGGTTTGAATAATACGACATTGAAACGAACATCTGGAGTATTACAATAATCACAATCTGTTATAACGATACGCATGTTTACACAAATGGGTTTTCCATTACGTAATTGAACTTTTTGAATATTGTTTACCGAACGTCCTCGTTTTAACGTTTTGTTCTTCAAGTGTGCAAATATTTAATAACTTAAAAGCGTTCATTAACACAATTTTTGGAGCTTTAATAAATCAAACGATGACGTTATAGGAAGCTTTGGCGGTAATCTTTGAGAACGAAGTGAAGAATTACGGTACGCCGCAGGCTTATCTTCCACAGAGCCTAGCCAACGTGAAGCGCCAACGTGATTTTATACTGCAAGCGTTCCGTGATGCTGGTATGGCACCAATTGCACCACAAGGTGGAACTTGTATGTTAGTCGGCTGGCCAAAATTTCAGACTATTAGCCATCTTGCTAAAGTTTCTAATTTAGCTGAATGGTTAAGTTCGACTATCAGAATTCATGCCTTTAATGCTGGTAATTACTATAGCAAACAACATCAACATCTTGGAAATAATCATCTACGATTTTGTTATCACAAGGTTCAGTTTTTTATTGTTTTGGGTCAAAACACGTCGCGCTGAGAGATCTAATGAATATTTTTTCTTTTTAGAGCAACATGACGCTTCATATTGCAGCTGAGAGACTACGTAAACTAAAGGTTTGAGAAGAAGTCAATGTTTCGTTATGATTTTCAGTTTATTATTAACCATTGATGTGAAAACTTAGAAAAAGAAGTATTAAACAATGTAATATAGAAAAATCAATTCGATCGTAATATTCAGTCAATTTATCAAGTTCCACGACTCATACGATCGCAATAAAATAACACGTTTTCGTGCACGTACAATGCATACAATTCGACATGCATCACTTTTAGTCGGATAGCATACTTAGTCGAGAAGCGAACCATTGTTTCCAAGCGCGAAAAGTGCAGTTGCGCTTGGCGAAACCGTCGGCTGATGGCGGCAGTTTCGATCGCTTTCTATCTCTGTCTCTCGCTCGTTCTCTCTCCGTAGTTGTACAGCCGCACCTCCTCACGCACATAATATATGTACACGCAGCTAATAATAATCACGCGATATAGATTTCGGCACGAGCCTATTACGAGAATTCAATGCCCTCGTCTGTCACCGTAAATTCACTTGCACTTTTAGATATATCAATTAACGACTTTGAGCATTGAGTGTAATCGCTCGGAATGATTTGGTGTTATCTCTAACGAGTGACCGGTTGACATTTTTCGTTTATCTTTCTCGTTTTGTTTGGTAGTTTTATTTATTTTTTACTGATGCTGTTGTAACGATCTTATTAAAATTGAGTTTGTAATTTATTCTTCTTTTTTTTTTATTAATGAGTTTGAATATGTTTAATTTCTCATAATTACTTATTGATAATGAGTATCTATAGCCATCGATCGAAAATTTCACTGTGTAAAGTGTATGGATTAACAGCTTTATAATTAATGTAACTTTCGTAATAACAACATTTTTAATTATTTTTTCTAATTCACATCTCATATAGAAATAATAATAGCAAATGGACGGTTTTTAACGGTTTTCAACGCAAGTAATATTACGACGTTATATTGTCTACAGTCAATACGAGTTAATTGTATACGAACTAACAACTACGTAATACGTGTTTTCTAATCTCAGTGCATTTCGATCAAGTCAGCAATTATAAAAATTGGAATAATTTTATCGAAAATAGTCAATCGCGCGAATCGATCTATCAAGCAAAAAAAACAAATAATCGAAAAGTATCTCATTTCCTAGAAGCTTATATATCAGTAAATGCTTTCGCGACATATAATTGTAGCCTGTCTAGAACACGGCATAACGGCTAATAATTTTATTTCTTCCACAAACCTTTGAATCCGATAATATACTTATCGAAATTCCTATCTTTTCTCCATGGCTTCGTTATATTATGAAAATTAGCGATCACTCGTTTTCATTCCAACGTAACCAAGAAGAAAAATCGATTTATGATTACTTATCACGTTGGTGGTCTTAATTGATTTATCGAAACCTTTTTATTGTACCTTATCGTGACGGTATTCGTCTATAATGTTTGTTGTTGCACATACATTTGTTTTGCAATTAGTTTACAACAGTAATCGATGAGGCGTTGCTAAACAAAATTGAATTATCCGTTAATCGATGAAAGAAACAATATTACTTTTATTAATTTGCCGTGTACCGCAACGTTAAAGAGCGAACGTTCAAAAGACTATCCCGCAAGCTTCAAGGCTAATAATACTTTGTTCCTGAACGTCGACGTCGGCAGCGATAAAACGAGTTATCCTCGAAATTGAAAGAAAATGCATTAGCTATATACGATATATATATATATATATATATATATAATAAATTGGCCTCTGGAAAACCATAAAGTCCAATCTAATAATATCGTGGCTCGTGCTGCTGCTACTGGATCTCTCTTTCTCTCTCTCTCTCTCTCTCTTGCTCTTTTGTTCTCTGGCCTTTTTCGGGGGAGGACTACCTCTGTAGACTCTCTTCGCGAGCTGGTACCTCGTTATTTTTGATTTACCGCTCTAACGAGGCGCCAGAGAGAAATAGTGTGTCAAGAGCGCAAGCGTCACCTTTTTAATCGTGTTTACGATGCAAATTGAACGAATTCCTCTTGGCTCGTGTTGCCCCATCCTTGTTGCAGCTCTCTCTCTCTCTCTCTCTCTCTCTCTGCGTTATATGTACGCGCATTCTAAGTTGGTTAACGCTGTAGAATTTGCTCTTCGTTCTCGCGTGCGAATGACATCGTCATTTGTTTTCAAGTGCTGCCTGGTTAGAGAGATCACTCTGAAAGTTTTTGGTCGATGATGGGCTTTCGTACACCTCATTTTTGTTCGAGCGAATTTTTGTTGTAGGTGTCCAGTAGAGTTTGAAAAAATTGTTGACATTTTTTTGACATTTAAAAGTATACCTCGTTTATACAGATACTTTTATGTTTTTAAAATGACACCACGATATGACACGAGTTTTTAAAAGAATATTTAATCAGTATACAACTATCATTGGCGCTTAATCATTTCGAAAGTATTGAAACAAATAGCAACCTTACCCGATAGCACCGAAAAAGTAAAATTGAAGTTAAAAAATTGCCGATAACTCAAAAGTATGACGACGAAAATATAACGAGTAATTTCACAAGTTGTCAATATCGCACTGCGTGGTCCTTTTAAATTTCTAATTCACCTTTCACATTACTGTGCATAATAAATATTGATGTTCTTTTTGTTCAATACATCCGATAAGAGCATTACATACGAGAGATGAAAATACATGAATTCTTACATAAGTGCAACTGCAATTTCTCTTAAATAAATTAATTCTATAGTAAAACAATGAAACTATCTGTTAGATTAATAATGAAACGTTTTCATGCAACAAGAGATTACAAGTGTCGTGTACAAGTGAGAAATACGTGTGACAAGCCCAGTCTTCAGTTCGCAAAATACCACAACAATCCTCGGCGTTTATTTCTTTCTACCTCACGTCCTTGTCGAAAATTCAACATGATTTTTGATAGCACAATCAACATGGTCGTTATAAAAAGACAAACTGAAAAGTTTCCTTGTCAAATGGTCAACCAGTTGGCAAGCAGTTAACACTTAAAAACAGAAAGAAAGTGAAAGAAAGAAAGCATTCACGATGTCTATTAGCAAAGCAACTGTGATTCTAGCAATTGTTCTGGCCGCTTACGTAAGTTATCCCATCGTAAAAATTGATCGTTCCAATATAACAGAAACCTTTCAATATTTATCCCCCCTCCTATTCTATTTTTTCCTTACGCTCGGGCTACCATTAGAGGCGTACTGTTCGTTCGTTTTTTCTTTTTATTTTACCTTTTCTCTCGCTTAGCTCGATTGATCGAGTCCTTTTCGCTTCGCTAATGATGCCTCGTAGTCGTCGACGTTGGCCCCCTTTTTTTTCTCCCTTTCTCTCTCACTCTCTCTCTCTCTCTCTCTCTCTCGGCGAGCTGAAAAATATTTCCTTCAATCGATGCGCACTCTGTCGCGCGCGCCCAGAGCAGTTTCCTCCGAGAGACCCTTTTGTGTCTGTATATTTCCATCGGTGCTAAACGGACTCGAGCGACCCTTTAAAAAACTCTCGCCATTATCCTCTTTCTCACCTCGATTATTATGCTATTTTCAGTTTTTTTTCTTGTATTTTTATTTTTCAAAGAGATATTTCCGATGATTAATGGACTACTCGTTCCTTTTTATTGAACACCGATAGACGCTAGTTAAGCGCGGGTTGTTAGCGTGAGTAATAATTCTTCTCTTCTCCTTTTTTTTTTTTGAAATAAATTTGACTTTGAGAGTGATGCTGGACGATGCAAGTCTTGTTTTCAAATTCTAATTTTCGATTGTACAAGATCTCGTGAATAATTCTAGTGTTACCGCGTTATTTTTAAAAACTGAATTAAATTTGATGTAAAACGCTGTTACTTTTTGCATTTTTATAAAATATTCGCTCTCTATTGTTTTAAAGTACGGTGCGTAAAAAATATATTTTTTCGTACGATTTGCAACTGTTATTTTCATACTCTTTCTAGATCAAAACAAATTACATTGCCTATATACACCTCGGACTATATTAACCGCAGTAGAGGTACAAGTCTCTCGATCATTCGTTAAACATCGACCACTTTCTTTCCCGTCCCAATAAAACTTACAGCTGTTGCAACTGATACAATCAAGATCGCGAAATAACAGCTTGGCCATTAATACTTGTTGCATTCCATTCATAATCGTTTTTTTTTGCTCGCTTCTGAATTGATCTTTTCTTTTCTCAACAGTTACTTGACGTAGCTGAGACACAGGATTTAGGCGCGCTTCCCGAAGCTATGTGGAATGAATTTTCATCAAGAATACAAAACTTGACAGCTCCGTTGGTTCAGAATTTGCAGACCACTGTCGATAACTTGATTGCTATTCTACAGAGCAATCCTCAGGGCAATCGTTAAAATATCAAGTAGCAATTCATATTTTATGGATTCGTCTATTTTTTCTTTGAATTTTTTATCGATTATAAATTTATGGATATTTCGATTCAAAAGTCAAAAAAACCAAAGAAATTTGTAAAGCATGTCACAAAATAAAATCAATTTTTGAAATTCATCGTTAGTTTTTCATCTCAAACAACTTCATTCAATAAAATTCTAATTATTTATATTTTTGTTGAGCAAATCAAATCAATGAAAATAAAATTCCGTTAAAAACCCACAGCCTACATGTGGCACGTCGAAATTTTCTCTCCGCAACATTTCTCATTACAAACGCTCAAGTCACATGTAAAACTTAGCTCACTACGCTCGAAGGCGTAGAAGGAAAACTCGGACGAAACAAATAAATCTTCTCATACGTTTTACCTGTAGAACACACGAACGCGGTTAAATATAAACTCGTGGGGTTATGAAATATCGGGAGAAACACGTGCGGCAAATAAAGAGTCTGGCGACAATAAAGCAACGCGCAGAATTTTTATGCGGTATTTGGGTTAAATAAAAGCAAACAAAATAAAAATATACCTCGAGATTTGTGTTAAAAAAAATAAAAGAAAGATGTTTTTATTTTAATAAAACACACCAAAGTTTCGTTGTACGTGTGTGAGTTTATCGCCACAAGTATATAGATCAACACTTGCTCCAACGAATTGGATACCATTGTGCAGGTCTCTTGTGTACGTCCTCGTGAGCGATAGCAGAAGAATGAGCGTTCGTTGCGATTATTTCCCCGGATGGTCCTCTAATTATTGCTCCCGTGGGTGATGGTCCCTTGATCACTGACGATGCAATTGGTACATGCGAGTAGTGCTCATGATGAACGATTTCGCGGTGAATATGGTTATCGTGTGGCAAACAATTTGGTCCAGAGATGGTTATCACTGGTCGACCTTGAACGGACGATACATGAACTGGACCATAACGAGATGCTGCTTGGGCAACCGCTCGGGCTGCTGCCGAGGCGCTCCAACCGGATAATGCGGGTGCACAGACAACGTGTTTATGTTCGTCGTAGATCTCTTTTACTGCTATCGGATGGTTGTGCTGGTAGTATACCGGTCGCTCTATAAAAGTAGCGGAGTTTTAATTTTTTTTGTTCTTATCGCTTATTTGGTGGAATATCGTAAAAGAAAAAGAGATAGAATTCTACCAGTATAGTGATTATATTAAGTACTCCAAAGTCTTAATCCAAGACAGTAGATTTTGAACGAGCTAGTTGTTAGTACTAATAAAGAAAAAATATACTCATGAGGTATGAACTATTTGAGCGACCTTTGATATTGCAAACGTAATTTTTCTATTATAAATTGTTTCACTTAACGAAACAAACGAATAGTCACGACTACAAGGTATTCTCTCAATTTTAACATATAATATAGTCACTCAAGATACTGCGATAAATCAATTAACATTGTATAAAAGTTGAATCCTTTGATCATCGCCACTCAATAATCCATAACCCACGTAATAGATTTTCTCCCTCTTGCGATGACATTAGATTTGGAACAACGTGCATGTGTACATTACTCCCTCTCTCTCTCTCTCTCTCTCACTCTCTCTCTCTCTCTCTCTCCTCGTGCGGACGTTCGTGTCGTCGTATATATAGCATAATTATGCGTGTGCTCGTCCAAAGCCAACCTCGCTCCGATAGCTTTTAACAGTCACCTTTGATGTAAACGGGACGCTCCACGTAATTGACATGATGGTAGACGGGCGATGACACGTAGTTGTGTGCGTTTGCATGAGCATGTGCTTCGGCATGTGCATGAGCTTCAGCGTGTGCGTAAGCATCTTGTTGCGTAGAACCAACAACGTGAACGTGTTGATGATGTGCAGGTGGCTCAATATGACTATGGCTCACCGAAGGACCGATAATCGTAGCACCTGATGATACTCGAGGACCAATGATAGTGGCACCAAAATCGGTTGGCCCAACGATCGTTGCACCTTGTGCGGTTGGACCAACGATCGTTGCACCTTGTGCGGTTGGACCAACGATCGTTGCACCTTGTGCCGTTGGACCAACAATCGTCGCCCCACCTGCCGTGGGTCCAATAATTTTCGCACCATTATCGGTTGGACCTACTATTATGGATCCACCTGTCGATGGCCCAATTACAGAAGCTCCACCAGCCGTTGGGCCAATTATTGTCGCTGCGCCTGCTGTAGGTCCAATAATTTTTGCACCACCATCGGTTGGACCTACTACTGTTGCTGCTCCTTGAGATGGACCGACTACCATAGCCGAACCCTCCCGAGGTCCTTGTACTAACACAGGTTCTTCGGAAGGTCCAATTATGGCTAAAAAGAAGATACGAATGTAGCACAAATTTGTTTCTTATGACGAGCATCAGTTTTTAACATCACGAATGAAGTTCTTTTGTTCATTATGGGAATAAACCAAGTATAGCTCTCTTCGAGCGAAAAGCTAGTAGTGCATGAAGAGAAGCGTAGGGTATGCACGAAGCGTTACCGGCTTTTCGATTGAAGTGTACAGAGATTATTCCCTGAACGACCCAAACGTCACGCGTGATATTGATGGAATTGACCACGTACTCGTTTATTTTTGTTAGTGTATAATATAAGTGAGTCAAGAATAACAAATTGACAATTTTTTTTCAAAAAAATGTTTTGAATTATAATTGAAATTGTTTCCCTGTATTGGTATTTTTATTTAGCTCTTCTCTTTATCCGTGAGTTTGTAAATCAAGCTTGGCATCGTATCGAAATGACGTAAACATACCTTTTGACGAGGTGACTGGACCTCTGACGACAATCGGGTTTGCGGCGAGACTGCCAATGACAGGAGCATTAACGTGTTGGTACTGTCTTGGCTCGTCATAGTAGTCGTCGATTACGGCACCTGTTGCCGATCCGTGATAAGGCCAGATACTCGCTTGCCCTCCGGCCGTCAGCCAACTCGCCACTGCCAGCTGTGCAATAGACAACGATAAAATAAAAAATCTTCCATGATTTCCTCTTTTGTGGCGAATATCAGTTAGAAATGTGGTTTGATTGGGGCGACGAATAGAAAAAAAAAACTAAATTGGATAATAACGTCGTTTTGACTTGTTTATAACGAACGATTGTAATGAACGCGCGGAAAATGTAATCATTTAACGGGATATACATTCGTATGGAAATTACATAAAATAATTGAAATCACGAAATAATTGTATCAAGCCTCTCGTTTCCAGAATTGCATGAATATTCAGTGTATGTGTGTGTATGTGGGGCTATACAAAACCTCGTGAATTTCTGTTTGCCAAACGAATTCGATATTACGCTATAAATTTTCATTCATGGACAGTTATTTAAAATGTTTTTCTTCCTTAACTCATTTATTTATTTCTCCAATGTTTGCAAACTATTAATTTTTATTGTAGATTTTTGTTTAATAATTGATAAAAAAATTGTATTTATAAAATTCGTTGAACAAAGATCTCTCAGTCACGATCAATTCAGACATTTCTGTTACAATCGCATTTGTTGTCTCACGCGAGTAATAAATAAATCTAAAAAGGAACAGTCGAAAAGCGAAATATAGAGCAACGCTTTCAAACAATTAAAAGCCAACTCTTTCGTACTTTACATATAGCCAAGTTTATATCAATGCAACGAATGAGAGAAGGCCTCCGAAATTAATGTAGATAACCGCTAATAACTTGGTTTTTCCGTCATAAAGCTGCACGGGTTGGCTTTGCTTTTGTTAGCGTTAGTAGGGTAGTAAACTCGAGTAGTGGTGTGCTTGGTAAATCTACGATGATAATAACGCTGCCTCAATGAGAATACGTACACGCATACACACACACAAGTATATATATACACATATACATGCGAGTATATACATGTATGTGTATAGAGGCGTCTCCGGCTAACTGCGTGCCAACATTTGCATAACGCACAAGGTGAGAAACGCGCAACAGCGGGGGCGGCTTTTACGACTTTATACGTGGGACGTTTACGTACGACCTTTCTTTCTATATACGTTGAACGAAAGAGTTTTGTTTATTACTCATTGGCGACTTGATATTTATCGTCATTGACAATTTTGCGCGTATGTTATTAATATCGTTGAGGTAATTGAGTTTCATTTCTTTTATCGTTATTTGGATGGTATATAAGTGAATAATCAAATTTTTTTGTTGTGTAAGTTGAGGCTACGCGAGATGCGTAATTTATGTATGTAGGATTAATCGGATATTTAGTATTACTATCTGATTATTCACGTTGCACGTTAGATTAAATCTATACTTGTGAAAAACACGTTGTATCACGAGTAATGTAGCATAGATTTCGATTTTTTTTACGTAAAGAAAATTCATTATTCTAATTATTGATACCCATATATATGTATATATATATCTCTTTCTAACTGATGTACAAATCAATTAGGTGAGATTAAATAGCTCGTGTTAAAGAAAGGTAAAGCCATTATTAGTATTACGATTGGAATTTTGCACGATTTAAATGAGTTATTGAAATGTAACAAACACATTGTATCCAATATCGATCCATTAGACGAGAAATAATTTGCATTTATTAAAGAGAAATAAACACATTGACATTTAGATTGAAATTTCGTATGATTCGAATGAATTATCGAAATTTTGCAGATATATTTCAAACCAATATTATTGCTATAGTTCACTGATAAACACTCTTCACGTTTTGGATTTAATATTCGATTTATCAGTGAATTTTATTTATTGTCGATACGATCGGCGTCATTAATCGAACACTTAATGCATATGCTAACCCTACTCATGCTGTTCTAGTTAAACAATGATTTTTCGTCAGCTCATTCAATATCATTTCTTTCCAAACTCCATGTTAATTTCTCGTTGGATCGGTATATTTATTCGGTAGAAGAGTCTTGATCACTGTAGCACACAACCCCCAACTGAAAGAGCGGGCACATCTACAATAATTACACTTGATTCTTACCAAAAACAAAACTTTCATATTCACTAGTTCGTTGATACACGAGAATACAAGAACCGTACAAAAAGTTGGTCAACAAATCATTATCGTTGACCGATCTCACGGAGACTGATCATCGCAGTTGGGTATGGTATTCTTTTATACTTTGTGTGGTCGTTGTTACAGGGGGGCGCGAGAAAAATATCATCATCGGTACCACGCCTCTCTGAACAAGGATGGTTATGGCTAATAAAAAGATCTTGAGAATGAATGAGAGAGAGAGAGAGAGAGAGAGAGAGAGAGAAAGACGCCTACCTGTTATATGAATGCAACGGACTTTGGATGTCTCTGTCCAAGTTCGTGCATTGTCTTTTTGCGAGGAGAGGGAAACACCAAATGGGTGTGTATGTGTATACGTGTATGTGTACATCTCTCAGTTGAATATTTAATTGTAGCCTTGTATCGTCAGTTACCTTTTAATAAGTTGGACAAATTACGAAAATACACCGTGGTGAATGATGTGGAAAGTACGCGTGTTAATTGATTACTCCGCACGTCTTTCCAATTATGATGATGATTATCATTGCCGATCGTCCTCGTCTGCTATACTACATCATCTTGTGGGAATCGTTTAATGATAGAAGAAAATACACGTTTGTTAGTGGATTATTGGAGTGAATTCACTTCGTTTTATTTATTTTTTTTGTACGGTGTAAATATCATGTCAGAGAACGGGATGCGTTATAATTTGTTTTCACAGAGTAATTTCTGTCAAAGTATAATAACATATCAACGAGTTGTATAAAAAACCAATAAAAAATTATCTCGAATTAAAACACGCTTTGCATTTGTATTAACTTCAGTGTTTACAAAGCCAGTTGCAACAGCCTAAATTATGTCGTTCGGGCACTGCTAGGAAAATCGCTAGGATATAACATACGTAACAATGAGTAGTAGTTCTATCAATTTTCTTATTAGCTACAGGATTCGGTTAAAGGAGAAAAAAATAGACAAGTGATCGATTGATCTATGTAGTATATTACGAGTGGTTGGTTACGTTTACCAGAGTTGTCGTAATTAATGAAATATTGAAAGTCATACTAAATTTTTCAAAACTACCTGTCCCAAAGTTATTCCGTCGATGCTTTAAGATAAAAGTCGCAAAGATAAATTCCAATTGAATCAAACAATTGAAAATGCAAAACAAACAATACGGAGAATCGAATAAACAGAAAAGCTCGTAGTGGCATCAGCATTGTATTGAATTTCATCGTTCAAGTACCACACATAAATTCAGCGTACTAGATCATCGCTAAAATTCGTTAAATAAACAACGTACCGAGGTAGAACACAGTACTGTCGACGCGCACATGAATTTAAAGTGTCGGACATCAGTCTCGGCGTACTGCAACTACATTATTTAGCTTCTCTCGTTCTCGCTCGCGCGCGAGCTGCTGTTTAACATGCACATGCGTATATTACTTTAACAGGCGGTGGTGGCTGCATCACTTAGGAGTAATGGCTATGCAACCACCCACACACACACGCGCTTGCTGACTCATCGATTAATTGGCCGATCGCTCACGTGCGTAAATTGCCAGGTGAGTGAACGTGTTATAATTAGCTACATACGCATTTGTTTATACTTTTAGGAAGGAACAAATTTATCGTTTATGATCATGGTGCAATGGTGCATGGATTTTACAGTAATACTGAAGTTATGTCAAACCTGACGTATGTACGTTATTGGATTTAAGTATGTATAAATAGATCACGATAGCGAATTCGCTGTTGTGATAAGATGTTTTTTTGCCTGATACTGCTGATTGAATGCACTGTTTGTCGCTTTTATCCTAATACGATTGGTATTGGTTACGTTTCCTGTTTCGCAATAACATCTAGGTGTTTTACATTTGTCTGGATGCAGATTTTTCTCTTATTTTTTTTGCGATAAGATATATAAGGAAATATCGTGTTCGTAGGATTTTTTCTTCAATAAGAGATCCATTATCAGATAAAATGAATTTCTTGTAAAAATATATTTTTGGAATGCAAGCATTAATTTGAAAACTTGATTATCCCGATATGTACGCATTTTTAGTACCAATTTATTTATGAACCATCGTTTGAGGACATTGACCACATTGCGCGGTAGTCAATTTGGCGTCTTTGTTAATATGCATACGCTTTAGCATTTGAATCAATTGGAATTGAACGATATTTTTTATTAGTATTAATTGAGGTCCAATACGAATTCTGATGTTTCTTATATAGTCGTGTTTAGTTATTCTCTAGAAAAAACTTCCGCTCAAACATTTATAGAACAATTAAATATTCGTCATAACTGTAATCCCCTAGCATTTTATAACGTTTAAAGAACGTAATGAATTCTGTCGCTACAATTTTTATATCACCTTAATTGAATTTAAACGTGACTAAAAGATTCACTTCGGTACTAATGCAACCATAATATGAGTATCGCAAAAATGTATAACGAATGGCTGTTAAGCATGCTTAACAGCCATTCGTTATAAACTTTATTAATCTAAACTTGCGTATGAGCGTTTATTTCGCCAACTAATTGGAACCTTGTATCCAATCTTGAGAAAAAATCCTAAAGTTGATCAATTTATATTGATTCACAAACGGAAATATATGGATAAATTTACTTTTAGTTGCGTGAAAAAAAATGTTTGCAGACGTCAGCAGGCATTGAAATATATTGTTGTAAATTGAAACTCGATATACCATATAAAAGTACACTTTGTTCCAAATCCAAAAATAATCTTTGATTGTTCAGCTCTCACGAGTAATAATTTATAACGAGTCATGTCTTAAAATAAATTATATTTCAGTGTGAATGTAAAAATAACGATGGAAAGATTGCATTTTTTAAGTGGCTCTTTGCGAAAGCGACGCGCTCCAATTAAGCAAAATCTGAATGAAGCAACGATGCACAGCAGTGGCGGCCGAGCGCGGTGGCGTCTGATTTCCATCTAATTCATAACCATTCAGTGAAGGTTGGGAAACGCCCAGCAGAGGTAAGGTGGTAAAAAGGAAACAAGTGCCCATTGAAAGTGATATGCCATTTATTAATGCGTATAAAAAAAGAAGAAGAAGAAAAAGAAGAAGAAACGATACATTCATGTGTTGCGTGTGTATGTGTGTTTAAAATGGTAAACGATGTATGCATGAATAAAAAAAAACAAGATCGGCTCTCTTCGTTGCATCATATTTGTACAACAGCTTGCTCCTATGTATGTGTGTTTATGTATGTGTGTGTATGCGTGTGTAGAGGTACTATAGCGGTCGCTCAGTCAGCGGAGATCGTTGGCTAGCTGGATTTCTCTGGTTTGTTGGATTGTAAAAAACCAAATTTTTAATATGGTCCCCAGCTATGGCCACCAGCATGGATGATACCCGATGGGCCTTTAATCACCGCTGCTGGAGCTACGGGACCCGAGATGGCAGCCGGTCCCGTATGTGGCCCAGCCAGCACCGCACCATGGCCTGTGATTTAGTAAGCTAAAGTTTTACAACATTACTATGGTGTATCTACACAGCTTGGAGTAACTTATTAGCTACACAGGGGTGGAAGGATTCATCTTAATTTTTCCATCAGCTGATTTTTATAATTTTATCGCGTCAAATAAATTATTGTATAAACGCTAATGGAATACAGCTTTTGGACAGTAAAACAATGATACAAGCAATTTGTTGCGTCACGATTAATAAGGTTTTAATCATACATCAACAAAGACTTCGTGTTAAAGACAAATTATTTCACAATATAATCTCATAAGTGGTTTTTCACACACACATTCGCGTAAACGTTTTGCACGAGTCGGTAAATAAAATCTTTATTCACGATAGGAGAGCGCGTTCGAGTGAAAAATTGATGATTTTATTATGGGAAACGTGATTGGAGCATTTTTAAAAACAAAAATCAACCGAACAAGTCCGTGCGCAACGTTTATGTTATTAATTCGATTGGCCATCCATTTTCATTTATGCTTATATAAATTGATAACGACTGTTTGCTTACTAACAAATCAAAAAGTAAGTAACTGTAAATGTTAAATTATTGAAAATATTGCCATTCATTCGAGCTCGATCAAAAGAAAAAATGTTTTGTCTTTTTAAAACGGGAAATTTTAGCTTATTAGATATAAAAAATAAGTAAACATACCCCATCCACCGTGTCCATGAGGTCCAGGACCACCCCAAGCTCCATGAGCACCGTAGAATCCGTATGGTCCAGGGCCACCCCATCCACCGTGGGGTCCTGGACCGCCCCAGTGGTCATCGACGTGGGTACCTATTACAAATAATAGTATAGTGTTCTCGTCAAATCATATTGTCTACTACATCGTTTGATTCGATTCTAAGGCGGGATATCTCGTCTAGACTAGTTCGACTTTGTTTATGTTATTATATTAAAAGGACATTAAAAAAAAAGTATACAATGTTTGAAAAAGTGAACGTCAAAATAATAGTTATGTTCAAAGCTAAGCAAAAATGATTGTTAGTATTTTTGAAAAATTGTTAAAATACCAAAGTCAATGCTTCCTTTGACCGAAGAAGGTCCAGTGATTGCACCGGTAACAACGGCACCATGGTCAACAGCACCAGAAAGTCTGGAAGGTCCAACAGAGGGTCCAGCCAACGACGATGGTCCATTGGATGGTCCAACAAGATGATTAGGTCCAGTGTGTGGTCCAGCAAGGGCAGCACCGTGTCCCCAACCACCGTAATGTCCACCTGGAGCTGCCGCAGCGACTGCTGCCAACAAAAGTGTTGCTACGAAAGCCTTCATTGTCTCAGCGTGATCGTTGTATTGAGTCTGCGCTACTTCGCAAAACTGTGTGCAATTGCTGTGGCGTTGCCGGCTGCTTTTATACTGAAAAACACCTTTGAGCAACCCTTATGGGCGGGGCGCGAGCTAGCGCTCGGAACGCGAACGCACGCACGTTCTCGATTTCTCCTACTCCTTTTAGACGACTATAGAACTTGCCTTTGTCAGCGGCAAATAATCAACGGCACTTGCGCTTGGACTGCATTTTTGGGGGTTCCGCCACCACCGCCACTACTACTATTACTACTACTCTTGCTGCTGCTGCTGCTGCTGGTAGGTCGATTTTGAAAGATTGAGATTTATGAGAGAGAGAGAGAGAGAGGGAGAGAGAGGATATGCTCGGTTGGATAATGGACGACGGTGATTAACTGCCCGCGAAACACGCGGTATATAGTACCGATTTGTTAATGCCACCTGTTTTTCGGCAAAAATTGATTGGAATATGTATAATTACGTTCAGATTATGATTGCTAGTGATTTTTCATTCTTTTGACGCGCGACTGACGGGTTTCGCGAATTTATGGCAAAAATTTGGAATTGTTACTCTTGTATTCTCTCAAAACGACTTTATTGTAACTTGCGCTTTACTCGTTGTTTTTCTATAATTATGCTAAAAATGTAATAGCTTCGCATTTTTTCTGATTAAATTGACAGGTTCCAAACTTGCCGCTCGATATTATGAAATTATTGTAGAAATCACACGAGAGTACAATATTTTTTCTTTTTATCTCGTTAGATTCTTGTAGATATATTGCCAGATTTATATATATATATATATTTTTTTGTTTCTATTGCATTATCGTGCAGAAGGAAAAATTCTTGAATGTGTTTCAGCAAAACTTGGCGCATTATCGACTTAATTTATACTATTCGATCGAAGTATGCTGAAATCATAAGAAATTCATTCTCGGTCATAGTAGTTTACTGAAATAGAGATAAGCGTACTTTCACGAAATGATATTTGTATTTATACTGTTTCATCAAACCATAGCAGACACACGAAACGCTAATAAAAATTCATATTTACGGTAAAATTCAACCATATTAGTAAAATTTTTGGTTTTTTCAAATTAGCACCTCACGATCGGATGTTCTATAAGTTGAAAGAAATCACATGTTACGATCAATCGATAAGCAAGAATTTTTCTCTCTTTTTTCTAATTAGTTGTTCGATTACTAACATACGTTGAGCACGCACGTTTATTACACAATATGTTACAGGTAAAAGTATTGTTGCGATCGTGGGTGTTTGGAATCAAAGTGAAATTTTTTTTCGTACGATAAATATGATTGAGTCAGACGGTTGAGTGTTATCAGAAAATATATACCATAGCAATTAAAGCCCGTCATGTTCGACGAAAAGATCACAATTTAGTGTGCACGCTTTCTTTCTTTTGCCAAGTGCATTCCATTGTAACATCAAACACTTGCACATATCGCGCAATTGAAGCGCGCGATCGTTCCTGCACACTTAACGTTATAACAACCGAACCAGTTAATTATGGGATCGAAACACAGTGCCTGTATGGCATAAGTCTGTACATGAATCTTCTTCGTGGCCTATCATTCATGTAATAACGGAACAAAGTTTCTTTACAAAACTCAACGTACTTTCGTACGGTTACACATATTTACCAAAGAAAATCTTCCAAGCGAGTAATCAGTGGAATCGTGCTTTCGTTTTAAATCAATATTGAATTTTGTTACAAGTTGATTCGTTAGATATCGATCGTTTTTTTACATTAAAATAAAAATATTATATTCAATAGTGAAATTATGAAACATGTCAATCCATAATTTTTTTTCTATGAAAAAACCTTTTTTTGTTTCGTTTTACCGTTGGTGTAATATATCACGAGTACAAATTTTTCATATGGATGTTTCCCCATCAATAAAATTTTTTTTTCTGTTTTATCAGCAATTCTAGCCAATAAAACTCTATTCAAAAGATCGGACTCGAATTCAATCCATCATTCAAGCTACAATATTTTTTCCAAACTTGTTGGGTAGAGAAAAAAAATAAATCTTTGATGTATAACGAATTGTCTAATCTCGCTTAACGTTCGCGTTCGTATATGAACCCAACACGTACCATTGAACATTCATTTCCCTCTCGCGGAAATAAACCAAACCCTCTAAACTTTAAGTGATATCGCAAAATCATTGAAAACTCAACAGCACGTTTATTATTACACCTACATAGACACAAGCATTCCGTAACAAACGCGTACATAGACCCTTACGTAATAGCTTGAAAGAAAGAAATAAAGAAGTTGATGGAAGTTAAAAAACAAAAAGAAAACAACAACAAAAAGAACAAGCAGCGTCAATCGGCATGACTAATTTTGGTCTCACTCTACTATAGAGCAAAAGAGTTACGTTGACAGCCAGGAATGCGCTCACGCCCTATGCATGTGCACGCGCTTGCGCTACCTTTCTAATCGATGTTCAACTCTCTAAAGTACGAGGGCGACATGGAAGCGTTATTGCTTCTTTGTCTGCAACATTGACACGGTATCCTTGGCCGACCTTGAAAGATTTGTTTGCGTTACATCTCTATTGTTTTCCTATGAAGATGCGCGACTAAAAATGACGACGAGCACTTTGTACAAATAAAGTTATCTATTGTTTCGTTCGATTGTATATTCAATCCGACATCCGTTGTACGCTGCTGCTACTCGTAGATGGAGAAACGAGTTATCAATGCCCACGCCCTGACTCTCGGGCATTGTGGTGCGCAGTAGCTACGTAAATGTACTGTTCCACGGATCACTGGATACATGTACTCTCGAACTGCTGCAAAACTACCATCGGCTTTTTTCAAATTCCTTCGATTTTACGCAAACAATAGATTTGCATTAAGCTTACGGCATTTGTAGATAAACGAATTTTTGGATAATATGCAGGTGCGATAATTATACGTGAGAGAATTACCAATAATCGCTTTTTGATGTCTAAATAATCGAACATTTATAGGATGCGGGCAATTTGTTTTTGCCATACGTATACACAATGCTCTCTGAAATATCGAAACGTTAAAATTATATTGTTATTGTTTGGATGACGGTGAAAATAAAATAATGGATAGAAAGTGAAAGCAATAACTTGTGCTCGGTCACAAAATAAAAAAAGAACATCATAACGCTGTGCTGATTTATCAGGAATTTACATTCACGTAGGTATGTCTCCTTTTTTATAGCTGTCGGTCAAATTGTTATCGAAGTTGTCGTAGTTTATTCGAACAGATATGTCATCCTCTTTGGACGTTAGTTTATTATGAAATCTATACATTTTCTACTGACTTGTCTTGAAATTGGAAATTCAATCAACTTGCAAAGCTATAGCTTTGCAATTATTTTATTATTGTCGATAACTTCTACCATTGTGTTCGTTGATTTGCAATTTAGATTCGTGCCAAAATGAGCTTTTACAAAATCGTCTCCATAACGATTCCTATAACGATCGATCGTTTCAAAAGATCCAATATTAAGTTTTTTTGTTTTTAAATCGTTAATACTTAGCAATTCACAATGAATGATGCAAACAAAAGAAAATGCATTTCAAAGTTTTTACAATAGTTCATTAGCATTTGATATTTGGCAACGATATATATAGATCAAATTTCCAACGTAACGAAAGAACGAATTCTCATCCTTGCAAAAAGATTACTGTTGTTAGTTTCCGAATTTTCATTCGAATTATTGAACGATCTTGAAATATGAAAGAAAAATAATATCAAATTCGGAACATAGCAATAGAGACAGGTGATTTGTAGATCGTAATTACACGGATGTAAGTGATCCGCTGGGAAATGATAGATGCCCTTGGCGTTCAACCGTAGAAATTCATCGCATCCCCTCTCTCGCCCTCTGATCCTCCTAACCGGCAATCCATTGATAGATGCGCTTATGTCGCGATACGAGAGAGAGAGAGAGAGAGAGAGAGAGAGATAGAGAGAGATAGAGAGAGAACGGAATTATGGCGCGACGTTCCAATTCCGCCGAATGGAAATTTGCGTAATTAAGGCTTGAAAAAAAGAAGGTGCATTGTTACGCCACGTTGACGGTTATGATCGAGGTTACTTCTATTCAGCAAAGTGCAATATTTTTGTTTTTGTTTTCCAAACCGCATAGTAGGCAATGAAATTTAACTGCCAAAGAAATAAGATATCGACTGATTATTCGAAAAGATAAAGTCCAAGTTACGCACTTGTGCCGAGAAAATGGATATTCTGTGTTGGCGCGTACAAGTGTAAACTTTTGTTCGATAAAAGTACTTTTCTAGACGTATAACGTATTAGGATGCTGAATCTGGATTACCAAACTCTATTGATAATACATTTTTTAAATATATATAAGAGAAAAAAGTGGGAGTTACTATCGATACTACGCGACATATATCAGTTTTGGCGAAGTTATTAATACGTATTTCGTGACAATATTTAAGTTTACAACCCTGTCACCCTGTAAATTAAACGATATACATCGTGTGCAATGTACATTAACCAGTACGAGCCATTGTTCGCACTGTTATTTTGTTCGTTCTTTCGATCACTTATTCGCTTAGCATTTCACTGTATCTGTATCTTTCTCTCTTTCCCTCTCCATCGTATTAGTTAGAAATATGCGATTGGTCTACTACGTGTCATGCTAAATAAAACATCCATTTGGAATTATTTTTCCTCGTTCTGGTAGCTTTTAGTAAAAAAAATGTCTCGTGGCCGCACCCTTACGCTCCTACGTATGTCCCATTGAGTCCGACTATAAAAGTTCACATTTGCTCAACTATGCGATCACAATTGATCCACATGATTTCTCTGAAAACTGTTGTTAGTCTCGAAATTTTCATTCGAATTATTGAACGATCTTCTACTTTATGCGCTGATAAAATAAAATCTTGTCCGCATGAAAGTATTTAATCAATAAATATCTTAAACGTGAAACTTGTATGACTTTACCGACTTGTCTTATCTCTATCTTGTTTTTTCATAGCTATGTGATAGTTTTGAAAGATATTGAAAAATCTCGTTATTGCAATCGCTATAAGAAGAGAATTTTCGATAATTAAACGTGTTTCTTATGAATATTCATAATTGTTTTTTTTATTCTATTACGTTATTGACTTATACGAATTAAAATTCTATACGATTATTTTGTACGTTTGCATACTTTTTTCGAGTTGGAATATCGATGCGGATTTCATTTCTGAATATGTCAGTTTTATTCACTTTGACCTGAATAGCAGATCGTTAGAACAAAAGTATCGTTATAAATGCCGAAAAGACCTGTAAAAATTAATCATTTTTTTTGATTATCCACTGAATGACTAATATAACGAAGTAATTCGATAATTAAACATATCTTATATTGACAAATCCGAAACTATTTTCAGTCCACTATCAACCGACTAATGTACTAACTTGTCTTTGTAAGTAGCATTAGCGTCGATCAGACGTAATATCTACTCTGCATAAAACAAGATACTACGGTAAAAAAATCAAAACAAACATCGCAAATTCTCATAGTAGCCATAGCATAGTAATATTGCGAACGTGTGTTAGAGCTAGATGATCTCATTGCTGTGCGCACGCGCATTGCAAAAGATTTATTTCTCTCATAATACTATAGAAATACCCGACTTATCTCCGATAAACGTCACACGCAATCAGGATTTTTTTCTCCTACCCATATACCAGCGAGCAAACGAGAGAAAGTTATAAATTACACATTACACGACGATTAAAAAAATATCTCAGTAGATCAATGGTTTCGCGACTAGACACAGAGAGAGAGAGAGAGAGAAAGAGACAGAAAAGAATAATCGTATACGTGCGTACACGTATTGCGTTGAAAAAAAAGCACCAATATACTACTTATTAAGTAATTCGATGCATTTTTTTTAAAGTTGCATTCAACTGTATCGCAATATAATTGCATGCGACCTTGTCGTAACGTTGGCGGTGGTGGCAGCGGCAACAACGGCGACCACACCTCGGGTCGACGTTATCTCAAGTTCGGAATGCGCTGACCCGGACAGCGAGCTATAGCACGAGTGCGCGCGACGTGATTTATGGAGCCGAAGCAAAATTTCTCGTTGTTGTCTATAGGCAAATGATCAAGAGCTCGACGAGTTGGGGGACAATTGGCAGGTGTTCGACGGTGGAAAAATGAGAATAATAAAGAAACGTAGACTTTCCTATTTTAAACGGATTATTGCACAATCTTAGATATGCATTTCTCGAGAAGAGAACGATAGAAATAATCAAATTCGAACGATTAATGCGATCTATTTAGGATTTTTCATTAATAACCGAATGAAAACAAATAAGAAAGAAAAATGTTGCCATCCATTACGCCTGTTATATACGCATGTGCAAGGGTTTCGAGACGTGTTTAACAAAAAGGTTTATAACGTAACAAACAACTTGCCATGCACGCGGGCCGAATGAAAAAATTATCAATTACACTTGCTTATCGGCATATCTCGCGTGAACTCGCAGTCGGCTCCACATACGTACGTTAATTATTCGGTGTAAGAACGAGGAAAAGGCTTATTATTATTCGTTTGACAAAGTGACAATGAGTATGAATAATTAACGAGCGTATGAAAAAAGAAACAAATAAAGAAAATTCGTTCAAACGACACGTCGTAAATTCAATTAATTTTTCAATTTCAATCCGTGGCGCTGCACACAACAAAGAGTCATTATGCGTAAACGTGTAGTCGTCTCGGAAGTCTATCCTATCTATAGCGACAGCTTATTTATCTGAAATATCAAATCGTCATCCATCAAAATATATAGTCGCTCCCTCGTGGATATATAACATCGTTATGCAACTTCGGTGCACACAATAGTTTTGCGCAATGAATATTCGTCGATAGAGAACTCAATCGAATTTGTAGAGAGAAAAAAATTAAACGATGCCTTAATCAATCTAGAATTAAGCAACGCTGAGACATGATACTGTGCAGTGCAAAGTATTGTTCTACATCCAAAACCAATTACGAGTAAGAGAGAGAGAGAGAGAGAGAGAGAGAGGGAGAGTGGGAAGACCTGACTTGCTGAACGATTATTCGGCTATAAGGTGTACTCGACCTTTCGGAATGTGCATATATATATACACATAAAGCCTCTCGCAATGTTGCACTTCGCTTCACTGTGATGAAACTCTCGAGATTACGCAGTCGCGAGAAAAGCCTAATAGAACGTTATATAGCTTGGCTACGTATAGAGCACTCATCCCACTCCCACTATTCCCACAGGTGCCGCTCCGTGGGAATCGACGATTTTAGCCCTTGTAAGGCGACGATTTTTGTACTCCTCGTCTACCGTGAGTTTTCATAGTTTTCTTTATCTTTCTCTCCGATTCAGCGGACTTAAAGGCTTGGCCCAGCACGACGAGACGATCATTGTTCCTCTGCACTTCAGCTTCTATATTTATATACATACCATCTTTATTTCTTAGTTGCTTCATTGAACGACAACATATACCAAGTGTTGTAAGGAGGTGTCGATTATTTGCAATTTTCGGTAAATTATCGACAATCGTTTTTACCTAACGATTTACGTGAATACACGTGCTGTTTTCTTTTTTCTTTGCGCTTTACGAGCGCTCTTTATCCCGACATACCTACCTATTCACGATTATTTTCAACGGCATTTTGCCTTTTTTTTCGTTTTGCTAAATTACCTCCTAATTTCAGATAAATCTAATTGAATGGTGCTATTATCGTAAAATTATCGCTCGATTTTACTTTACGAGTGTTTATTTGTGGAAAGATAAAATAGTTTTATCACGATTGAATCGTTATAACAGAATAAAAATTATAAAAATCATCGTAAATATAACTTTTCTCAAAATCTGTTTATATAATTATCAGTTAGTACAAATTACCGAACGAGAATGTTGGTTGAATGGACATGCTTACCTTCTATGCAACATTTTCACCAAAATAAGGTTAAACGATAAAGAGAAATTATTAGTTAATGATTGAAAATCGTGCGTTTATTGAGCGTGTATCTACTTGTATTTACATACACCGCTAATTTTCATCGAGTCGTAAAAAAAGTTACACAGATATAAGTATGTATGTATATATGTATATTCAATGGTATAAATCTCTCGCGACAGTAGGTGAGTAGGAGGTATACAACAACAAAAATAAAGTTGGGAGGAAATGACAAAGAGGAAAGTGAGAAAGAGAAAAATCCAAGCATACACATCCAGAGCGGACGACCTCTCACTCGACACAGAGCAAAGTCTTCCGCTCTACATATAATATATTGGCACATGTGTCGTTCGTCGGTCGCGATGCCGTCAGGTACTCCTCGTTCCGCAGGCGTTCCACTCGATTATACATATAGTTATTAAAAAAACAGTAATTTGAATGAGTTCCGCTATCTATCTAAATAAAAAAAAATAATGAAAACTCTTCGTCTCGCGTGTCCCAGGATGCTGTATTTACCAATGACCATGTCCATGGCCAGTGACAATAGCAGCACCATGACCAGCTCCATGCGTCGTAATTTTACCAGACGGGCCAGCGATCACGGCAGAGCCAGCATCAGGCCCAGCAATGGCAGCTGGACCAGCATGTGGTCCAGATACGGCAACTGGTCCGGCATGTGGCCCACCAAGGTGAACGCCATGAGCGTGTGGTCCAGCGAGGTAAGCGCCATGATGACCATGTCCAGCAAACACGGCACCATGATGAGCTGGTCCAGCTGCAACATATCCATGGTGTCCTGGTGCTACAGCTACAGCGCCGTGATGACCATAACCATGACCTCCCAAATAACCATGGCCGGCATAACCGTAACCAGCGTGTCCGTAACCAACGTAGCCACCACCTAAAATGTCGAATTAGATATTTGTCAATTACAGATCGAGTGAATGATTCGTATGAAAAGCAGTACAACGATTGCTCGATTCCCGGGTTGATGTCTGACCCTGCTTGACCGTTTCTACTTACAGGCTGACATGAAACATTACACTAGTCGTTAAGAATGTCCAGTATAATATTTATTATATATAGAATTTCATACGACCTTTTTATGTAGAACTATATGGGATCGATTACATCTGTGATAAAGCTAACGAAACTATTGAGTGCATCAATCTTCTATTACGTTTATTTATAAATAGATTATTGGTTACATCATCCCATTTTTACTTGTTTATCGAAAAAGGTACATGAACATTCGATACCAGACAATTTTTACTCCATTAATAAAAACGAATAAAACGATTAATTTTAAATTGACTCTTTTACTCAACAATATCGAAGACGATTCCTATTAATGATTAGATTCATTCTGAAACTAAATTGAATGGTAATATCTAATAACGAAAGTATTATATTGTTATTCCTTCGGAAAAAAACAATCAGAATATGTAAATCTATCCGTTGAATCTATTTGGGAAAGGAACGTGCACGATATGATTATAAATTATTAATAGAATAATAACATCCAATATATCATGAGATAAGTGTCTGTGAACCGGAAACAAAACGATACTAAATCCCGTATACTAGAATAAGTTATATCTATTCTATGTATGGTTTTCAATATGTGTAAATAGAAAACGAAATTTCGTAATCCGATTAATCTATTCGAATGAATGCGTTCTTTATTCATTGATAAAACTCGTGTGAGCGAGTCTGTGCTCGCGGACGCGTGAGACAGTACTACTTGGTTTATTATTACAACTAAACGCCGATAAACACTAGCTTCGAGCGTAGAGTATCCGTGAGTCTATCATACTTTCCATATTGTTCAATCGACTGCAATCGCGTTGTTATGTACTTTTCTTGGCGGCTGGAAGGTCAACGTTCACTTTTTTTCACGCTCCGATCAATCTCACTCATTACCCTTCATGTTTCATTCAGTTATTCCACAATGATTGTTCTTTTTTATTTTATTATTATTAGCTTAGCTTTCTATCGATGGATATGCTAAGTAATTGCTTATCTATCGTGTTCTGACAAAAAAAAAATTTTTTTTTTACGATCGATGCAATTTTAGAAACTTGGAATTGCATAATCCGTCATAATCTTGGTTTTCGAAATACGATTCACATCGTATAGTTTCCTTTCTGCAAACATCACCGACGGGACATTTGAATAGAATTCGATTTTAGAAATCTATGTATTTGTAAATACTGTCTGATAATCAGTTTTCGAAATAACAATCAAATTAGCCATTCAAACAACCCTCTAGGCGAAAGTTTGTGGTTAGATATCCGCCAGCAATGATTGCTCAAACAACTACGCAAGGCTTTAACAATTTTGCGGATAACTTTTTTTAAGCATGAAACCGATACATAGGTATTTTATTAACGACATGGAAATTTTAACTCCGGATATTGTACATAAGTATGTGTTTTATAACGAAAAATAATTATTTACATTCGAATACTCATATTTTGTTTTTCTCCAGTAAGCTTTATCAGTAAGAGAAGT
The DNA here is from genome assembly GCA_030064505.1 of Chouioia cunea. Taxonomy (NCBI): domain Eukaryota; kingdom Metazoa; phylum Arthropoda; class Insecta; order Hymenoptera; family Eulophidae; genus Chouioia; species Chouioia cunea. The sequence continues at coordinate 37,857,946 of JAOPFQ010000001.1, read as the reverse complement.
TATTTCAGTGTTTGATTAATTTGAGCATAATATTGTTTTCAAAGGAAAGTTAATTATTTTTAATATTTACATGTGAAAAAACAAGGAAATACACCTTCGGTTACGGTAAAACGATGATTCTGATATTGCAATACAAGTAAACAAAAAATTTCAATAATACTTTAAATTTTGCACGAATATTACTCAGTGAAGTCTATTTAATCATACTTATTTATAAGAAAAATGTAAAAAAGCACAAAGAAGAACTTGTATAAAGCAACTGCTTCTATCATAGTTATAGTGATGATTTATAATTGTAGGGATTATCGATTCTCATAATAACACTTACGATATTATAATAACAGTCGTTACAACTATAAAAAATTGTTAGAAAGTTTATAATCAAATTGCAATTAGTTTTCCATAACTTATTCGTTATTTCAACGGACTAGCATTCGACCAGGTGATTCCTTACGTTGTATATACGAAAAAAATTCAAATATTAGCTCACCATAATGATTGCCATCGTAAGGTCCAGGTCCGTCATATGGTCCACCGTAGTGTTCAACATGAGCAGGTCCAGCGTGGGAAGCAGAGACAACGGATGGTCCACTCACAGCACCAGTGACAACGGCACCATGATCAACAGCACCGGAAAGTCGAGATGGCCCAACGGATGGTCCAGCAAGTACGTTAGGTCCATTGGCAGGTCCAACGAGATGGTTAGGTCCGGTGTGAGGTCCAGCTAAGGCAACTCCATGACCATGGCCATAGTAACCTAAGTCTCCGTGGCCGTAAGCCCAAGCGGCTCCACGTTTTTCACGCACGTCCGCGTTTACGGCGGCGATAACAGCGAGACAGATGATCTACAAATTAACGGATTTTTTTCATTTTATTATTACATCTTACAAACCTTGTTCGCTTACATCACAGCGTGAAGTTTTGTTTTCAGTAGTAATATGCGATTATAGTAGGACACTGTGCGTAAACTCGATAGCTACGGAAATATGCAAAACGAGAAGGAAGGCGAATGCACTAAGTAAAAAAAACTAGTTAACTGAAGCGGAACGATGAATATGGAAAAGCCAGAAACAGTATTGTTTGTTTTCTATTGAGTGAATTGTTACTTTTATATGCGTAATGATTGAATGATATTCGACGAATAATAATGGACTCGGAAGGAAAAAAAAATTTTTTTTTTGCAGCCTATGCTTTTTATCCATGAAATAGCGAGAGACGAGCTAGATAAGACGACGCGCTGGTTACTGCTTCAATAACACTTTTATAGCTCATAAAAGCGGCCAACTACGACATCCGCGTCATGTGTACCTCAGGTGGTCCGAAGAGTTATATTTTCTTTAAAGTTTCCAAGCTAAGAGTAATAAAAAAAAGAGGATTGTTTGGAAAAACTCTTAGAATTAACAAAATTCATTTTTGTGTAAATAGGTATATACTCTATCTTACGGTATATGAGTATTTTTATGTATATTTTTAAGTAGTAATAGACTTTATGGTCAGACGCAGAAATCATTCGAAAGTTCAACTATTAATAATATTAAAAACCACAAAGGTCCTAGAATATTAAAATTTATCATTTGTAAAAATATCTTTAGCACTGCGTCCTCCGATCGAACGATGGATTCATATTGAAAAAGCACCAAAAATAAAAAAAATGACACCCACCCGTAAAACTTGCTCAGACACCACAAGTTACACAAGTGTCTCACCCCGTAGAAACAAACAAAAGTTAAAAAAAAAACGAAAATATCACACGCACACTGTGTCGAGGTAGAAATACAGCGTGAACAACCGGCGTCGTTTAATGTCGTCATACTTACAAAACCCTTCATGTTGTCTTGGAGGAGTAGGTTGGAGAGTAAGTGCTGGCAGTGGAATCGTGATGGTGCTTATATATGCTTAGCGACCGCGCCCCCGCGCGCAAAAACTCTCTCTCTCTCTCTCTCTCTCTCTCTCTCTCTCACTCTCCTCTATATACAAGTATGTGTCTGTGTCTGATCCCTTCGAATAATCGGGGGGAGAGCCGCGTAACCCATTGTGCAAGAAGGTCGCAATCGTTGGACACACCCATAATAGTTTGTTCCAGTAGTGTGCCTCACACACACACACACACACACACACACACACACACACACACACATATACTTCGCACGGCCTTCGGCTCCTTTTTTCTGTTCTTCATCTACCCCCCTCCCCTCTCTCTCTCTCTCTCTCTCTCTCTCTCTATCTCTATCTCTCTTTCTATCTCTCTCACACTCTTTCTCTTACAATTCATACATATGTCTCTCTAACTCTCGCCTCCACGTGTCGCACAGATAACTCTTTTTGTTGCACTCCCGTACCGTGCCCTTACCAAACGCACCGACACTAGTTGCTACGAATCACGTATTGCTTTTATATATAAACTAATCATGTATCACCGCGGCGCTGAGTCGGTACTCAAACGTCGCGCAGTTTGTGACAACGACTATCAAGTCGCAGAGATATTTTCTTCGTGAAAAAACAAAAAAGATGTGGAAACGGACTTTTCTCAACGTTGCACTACCACCATCAAGGGATTGATACGTTCCTATTTCTCTCTATCTACTCTCAAATACTAATTGCATGCGCATTTGCTTGAATATTAATCGGTATTAATAAGCTATGAAACGCTTCTGTAATTGTTCTCGATCATTATTTTATTATTTCGTTGCGTGCGCGCGTGTGTGTCTTTTTTTCCCTATACCGATTGGTAAACACACCATCGTTCGTCTCGCAAAATTTCGAAAGCTCGTCTGAAACAACCGAAATGACTGTTTTTCGTATAAGGTTTTTACTTTGTTTTGTTGTTGTTTCCTTTTGTCTTTTTTCGTCTTGGCTGTTGTGCTCCACGCCATAATAATCACACCGTAGCTGATATGTCGGCGGTTACAGAGAAGAATAGACGGTCGCTGCACTGTATACTACATCGAACGTGATCGCTGCTAATAGCGCACCGCCTGACATTTACGGTCATTGTCTGGCGCGCCGAGGCGAACGCAATAGCACCACCACAGCTCAACTTAGCTGGAAGGCCAAATTAGATGCTTCGCGAGGGCATGTAAATCGGTAGCCGAACGAGGCAACGATATACCTATCATGCTACATATATCGCTCTCTCTCTCTCTTTCCTTTTTTTTTTAATGATGACGATCGTGGTTTTTTTTATTTTATCTCGTACGATGTTTACGAAACTACGTATACGAAAGTGGTAGATGATCGTCTGTTAATAGCTCAACAAACGAGAGTTCTTCGTGTATGAAATTTAACACTCTCACGCGGTTAATTCGCGGTGAATTGATGAAGCTATTCATTACTTTAAACATCACTTTGATTGCATTTAGAAATGCGGGTATATTATCCGCAAGCTATGGAAATTATGGCAATTGGAGTGTAAACTTGTGGATTTTATTTTATTTTTTTTTTTCGTTTCGTCGATACGTTTTCATTGTTGCGCAAAAACTGCTTGTTGCGCTTGCCTTTTCCACGAATAAAAATGAAATCTTTTACGTTATTTTATTGTATATGTGCCCGTTTTTATTAGCACTGTAAATTATTTCACAGATTTTTTGAACATTCAAATTTGTTTTGCTAATTGCATGCCTTGACTTACTTACGAAAAGAAATTTATATACGCCTTGAAAATGTTGCATCGAGTAATGAGTAATTGTCTTATTACGACTAGGAATAATTATTCTCCAAGTTTAACTTTCGTTTATCTTCACAATTTATCATAATTTCTTTATCGACGTATATTATCTTTTAATAGATCGATTCGTGACTATGTCAAGTATATCGCAATATTTTTCCATATTCATTCATTTCGATTCATACATTGATAATAATAAAATTTTTTAGTATTTTTTATTTAGATGAACTTTTGTTAGGATTAGAAACTTTTATACGTAAAAGTAAAAAGCTTCGATTAATCGTATTTTCCAAAAACTAAGAATTGAGTTTTCATGTATGATGGTTTCAAAGTGCATTCGTTACTGTTGAGGTAAGGCAGAGCATGTATTAGCTAAAATTAAGTAAATGGAGCTGTAATAAATAGTCTCCTCTTGGAAAACACGAAGCATTTAATTAAGACCTCTTTGACGTGAAAAGCTTTCATCTAAATGCTGTAACTTCATTTTCTGTGTCTCCATTTCTTCTCCACGTTCGCGCGCGTTTCATGATATTACTCTCACAAAGAAGATTTTAGTAGTGTATTAATGACAATGTGAAATTTAATGTGACGTAAAGTAGGTTTATGTTCGTAGAATAAATTATTATTACGCGATAATATAGAGGATAAAACACAGGTTTACACGTTATTTTGAATGTAAGCTGCTGTTGATTTTCAAACGGTAATGCGATCGGATCGAGCGAAATCGTTAATACAAACGCCATCTACCGATTTTAGACGGAGCTTTTCCGATTTTATTTTTAATTAAATTTTCAGTTGATTGAGCTATTATTCATTTGAACTTATATTTCAGTAATTTGGGTTATAGGAATGTATGATTCAAAATTTGTAATACTTCCATATTAATAATTACCGACTGCAAAATGATGGAAAATCTATGATCGGTAAAATATTTCAGCGACATCTGGATCGGCCTAATTCCTGATTTTGCAAGTAGGTTTTGTGCGTATAATTTATCTCTCAAATCCATTATCTGTGCTTTATTATTTTTATTTGATAAACCCATACAGTAACATGCATCTTGTCGTTCCAGACATTTTCATTACAAATTCATATATTCCAAGCAACATATTTTTAAATATTTTTTTTACGTACAGCGATGATATTTTCAAGCTTAGATTATGCTTCTCATGATTGCAATAATAACCTAGATAAAGTTTTCGAAATATAAATGTGTTCATTAGGGAATGTGGTAGTCCTGTAATGTACTATTTAACGTGCGGATATTAAGAATTCTATACTTTTCGAAACTGGCATTTCTCACTGTTCGATAAATACGTATGGCACTCGGAATATTTGTTAATGTTAATAACATTAACGAAAAAAAATTATTATTATTTTACAAAATTGAGCTTCGTAAAAAATATAATAGAATTATTAGCCTGTTAGGTGTAGCTGATCGGTATTCTATTAGACTCGCTTATTTTAATCTTACACGGGTGAAATCTTAAGTAGATTATATAAAGTGAAAAAAGTGTCTCAATATATCCCGTTTTGTGTCTCAATTTTTGCCCCTTTTTTCTTGTTATCGTTAGCAAAACAAGTGTCTTTTACCAGTATCAATCAATCTTACAGGTTGCTCCATACTTTGAAATGTAAAGAATAATTATAACATAGGTAAGGCGATCGAATGTGTAGCGTGAGTTGCGCAAACTTTGCGCGTACAGTAAAATATAGATAACTTTGGCATTTTTCGAATATATTCTTAATTGGCTGTAATTACTGCCGCATGATATTGCTCAACGCATACTAAGCATAGCAAGCATTTTTTCTCTTTTTGTAACTTCAATATACTTGAATGACTTCAGTTGTATTTTTTTTAAATAATCGCTTTCAGTTGTGATTGTACAAATTTTGCACTTGCTCTAGTAAAAACTTTGCAAGTATAGTAAGTGTTACTCTTGAACTAAAGATGAATATTTTACAAGATAATTCATGTAAAATGTCTTAATTTTTGGTTATTTATCTTTTTCAGTTTGTATATTTTTCAAGGAAATTGAAAACAACTGGATGAAAGTAATAAAGGACGCGTCGAGAGAAAAATATTAGGAACGGTACTAAGTCTTGGATGTAAGTGGTTAGGTGGTAATCAGTAGAACAAACATGTATATGAGTTTTAAATACTGATGCTTTATTTTTATATAAAGTATTGTATAAATGTATAAACGCTATAAATACGTGGCATCTATCTATGTTGGTGTTGGGGTGCTTGTCGTGATCGCATAGAAAGGGAATATGACGAAGGCGGTCAGGTTGTCCATGGGACCACGGCGGCGGCGCGCCATCTCTATGTACATTCATTCATTCGCGAAGGGGGGGCAGGGGGATCACGGCTTTTATACCCTACCATAATCAACCGGTCTCCTCCTCTTCACTAAACATAACATTGCGTATATGCGTAATATGTATATAATATACGTATAAAAAAACGGGATGAGTATACACATGTAGCCGTAATAGTACGTGTATTCTGCGTATATAATATATAAAAAAAATAAAGATTGACGGAAGAAAAAAAGAGTCGAGAAGAGAAGTAATAGTAGTTAAGGTAGTGTGGCACATTCGATGCACATTGGACGAGTATACGAGACAAGTGTGTATATGTGTGTGTTTACAAGTGTGTTGCGATTTATCTGCATGTATACGTCTGTGCAGCGATGGGTATAATAACAACGATGAAGACAACAGGGCGCGCGCGATCGAAAAAGCAACGGTGCCTTGAGTCTCCAAAGATATTAATAATACGAAGAGAAGTCAAAGAAAATTCACGTGACATTCGCGTGCGAACAGAGTCGAGCGATTTTCTTTTGCGTCGATGACAATGATGTTGTTTGTCGTTTGTTGTTGAGTGTGTTAATTAGCAGTATAGTCGCTCAAAAAACAGAACGACTAAGTCTGCTTGCTCGGCTCGTTTGTTGCCTACATATACGTGATCATACGTATATATATGCGCGTGTGCGTAAGTGACTTTCTCTTTCTTCCTTTTCTTTTTTAATCATCGTTCTTTTTTTGTTATTTTTTTGTTTTTTTTGGTGTACTCGTTTGGCTGGTGTGTGTTTGTGCGTGTACGTGTGTCGAGGCTCGTCCAGCTAACTTAGGCCCGTGGCTCACGCCTCCGATCTCCACCATCTCACAGAATCACTCGCGGGACCGGAGCGCGGGAATTTATTATTTATTTTTTCGAAAAGAAAAAAATAAGAAAACGAAACAAACAAAACAAGAACAAGAAGTCGTATAATCCCGAGTCAACGAGATCCAATGTTTCAACCGACAATTGACTAAATAGTGACGTATCGCCAGTCTTCACTTAAAAGCAAAGTATAAGCCGACACGTTTATCACCTATTCCTCTCCGTCTCTCCGTGTTGTATGTTGCTTGTGTGTTGAAAAGGGGGCGATGGGATGATGGGGGAGTTGTCTATATTTCTTGATCGTGTTGGTGATTGTGTTGTTGTGACTGCAAGCTCGCCGCTCCATAATGTCCGTCTGACTAAATGTAGAAAAGCGTGGGGATTCGGGGGTGCCAGCCAGGGGTGATTGAGCGCGCCAGCGAGGATTCGGTGCTCTCGTACTCGCGGACACGGAAGATTGAGAAAGAATTGAGATAGAAAGAAAGAGCGAGAGAAAAAAGAGCAGAGACCAAAGACAGATGACAAGAGGCAAGAGAGAGAGAGAAAGAGTAAAGAAGTAGAGACTAAGAGAGAGACAAGTGAGCGCGCTTGAGTATCCGTATTCGACCGGTATGACTATGGTGAGTTGTTGTGCCGCCGTCGTCTTTCATCGCCGAGATGACTCTAGTCCAAATTACCATTTGCCATGGTAACCACCGGGGATGATGGCTCCGTGGGAACCAAGTCCGGCGTGGATGGCGCCACTTGGTCCATTGATCACTGCGACTCCAGCGTCGTGTCCTCCAATGCCTCCGTGGATACCTGGGCCACCACCGATCACGGCAATGGCACCAGCTCCGTGACCTGAACGACACGAAGGGTATACTTAGGATCAGGCTTATTTTGCGAGTGAACACTGACAGGCGATAGGGCATTGTATTTTGGGACATATATGAACGTCTGTGATTGAATTCTTCCGCGTTCTTGGATGGGAGAAGGTTTCGAGTTATACGGTGAATTTTGTAAAAATTCAAAACAACAAATAATGAAAATAAACAACAAAAATACAAAATAACAAGTGCAACCAAAGCAAGAAAGGGTGAGCAGTGTGACCCTTATGGATGGATATCAATTGACGAATACTCACCACCTCCAAGACCACCTCCAAGACCACCTCCAAGACCGAAACCACCACCAATACCACCGGGAGCGGCAGCAGCGGCAGATCCAGAGCTACCGTCATCACCGTTGATGCCACCGGAGCCAGCGTAGAAAGCAACACCACCGTAGCTGGGTCCTACAAGGTTAGCGGTAGCCTGAGATGGACCAACAAGGGTAGCCGTTCCCTGGGATGGTCCAACCAGTGTCGATGGTCCGGCAGCTGGTCCAACAAGACTGGCTGGTCCGGTACGTGGTCCACCAATGGATTTGGCTCCCTCTTGGGGTCCAACAAGATCGGATGGGCCGCTCTGGGGTCCTACGTTGGCCTTAGGGCCCTCAGCGGGTCCGATATCAGCCCTTCCACCGAGAACTCCTACACGTTAAGTAAGACAACGTTTAATGCTCAACTGTATAGACAACGGAGCTTGCAGTGAATTCTCTAGGGAAACGTCGCGACGATTAATTTAGAGAGTGGGGTTTTCAAAATTATGATTCGTTCGCATTTCAACAACAGCAATAAGGAGCGCGTGTATGTCCTTGGGGAACTTGAACGATCGTGAACTTGTAAATCAGTTTGCTCGAGTGAAAGAAGATGTTCTTGAAGCTATAAAATAATACGTGACAAAGTAAAAGCGTAAAAATTGACGATAGTTCGTCTCTCCAAGAAAAGTTTTTCTGTGGAATGAGGTGGAATGTTTGATAAAAAAGAAAGAAGATGCCTACCACCGGAGACAATCTGCTGAACTCCCGCGTGTCCAGCCGCAGAGGCGGCACCCGCAGCGTAGTTGGCGCCAAGGCCGCCGGAGCCAAGGCTTGAAGCGCCACCCTGGAGCGCGTGAGCAGTACCAGCTCCAGCCGCGAGTCCACCACTAAGTCCTGCTCCTCCGTGTCCAGCATAACCGCCGTAGCCGCCATAACCACCGTGGCCACCGTGCGCAATACCAGCGCGGGCCGTTGCGACTGCCAGGCAGGCGAACACAATCTGCAACACAAGATACAATAAAGAACGTAAAAAAAAATTAAACGAGAAAATTTAGCGGCGTTGACAGTATCTAATATAAACACGTTATAAAGTTTTCCCACAGTGTCATACACACCAAGTGCAAGTGTATCCCACGCGACTGTGTAAGATACTACCGGCGTCGATTACTCATGCGAGCGAGAGCTGTGGCTTTCACTTTCGGTGTAGTATGAGGTGCTCTCGCACAATAGAGCGCAGTTTATCTCCGCGCGAGAGAGAGAGAATAAAAAACGCCAAGCCATAGCTCCAAGGGTCGTTATGTCATAAAACGCGGTAATAAGGCAAGTAGCTCTAGCACAATTTATACGCCTGTGCGCTAACGTTTCGTAATTGGACTAATAGAGTCGCGTCTAACCCGGTACGAGAACGTATATACATACAAACACACACACACACATACACACACACACACACACACACACACACACACACACACATATATATATAAATGTGTGCGTGTGTGTATATACATGTATATATATTATATACAACACGAGACTCGATCTCGAAGACAGAGAAAACCGGTTGACTATGAACTTTTCCCATATTAGGAGAAAAATGCAGCTGCGACATGAAGTATCTGTCCTAGAGAGAGAGAAGACAAACGAAGAAAAAATATATATCAAAAAGGAAGGTGGCTTTATGCAATCGGTTAGCCGTTGAACCGTAAAATACGCCTTGTCTACTTGCATGCGTATAATGAATCGATTGCTATACTACTACTGTCTCGTTAGACGGCCCACTTTAGCTGTCGCGAATAAGAGACTCACTTGCGAAATATATACAAGAGAGGATAAATTGATGCAGGCGGTCGCTAGTCGTTGCACGTCCCAGATCGAGATCGCACGAGTATTCCTAGAGCGCAGGAGAGAAAGTCGCATGAACACGTTCGAATTAGAAATCAATCCCACCGTCACCACCATCCTCAACGCCACGCGAAACTTTGCGCGGGAAATTATTAGCGAATGAACGCGTAATAATTTCTGCATATACTTTCACGCGTACGAAACTGCTTACCTCCCTTTTTTTCATCTTCTTTTTCATTTTCTATACCGGATACCGGAATGAAATTTCCGCAACGCTAGGCGTGCGTTTTATTACGTTAGGTAACTTGGTTAGGATATGCTTAAACGCATTCACGATCGAAAGTTAATTTTTTGAGGAAATAATTTATCGGCTTTTATATTTCTAGTTCATCTTATCTATTTTTTATTTTTTTTTTAAGATTTGCGTAAATTATCAAACGTCACATTTACAATTACGGAAATACACAGTAGATTTATTCAAGGCTGATTTTTTAATTATTTAAAAAAAAAACGTTAATTCATTGAGAAAAATATAGCAGCATTATTCGATTCAACAATGATCAACAATTAAATACAGAAATGTTTTCAAGTGTAGAGATATAAAAACGCAAATTCAAACGTATGATTGGTTAGAATTTCAAGTTAATATCGAGAAACAAAAATTTGCATTTAAACGAAAAATTATCGAAAGTTTTAGTTTCAATGCGATTTGAATTTCACGACTTAAAATGATTTGCCACGTAATATGTAGCAAACCTGTTGGTAACGGTCTGGCTGGAGAAATTAGCATGAAAATTATTAGCATAAATTATTAGAGCTAATAATAAGTAATGATATCTGCATGGTCGAGAACGAAAATGAGCAATTTGAAACTCGTTCGAAAAGAGAAAGTTAGTTTTCAATTAATATTTTCGAAGTATACGTAGACTTTTCCAAGAGGATAATAATCTTGCCCACACAATGATTGTGCTGAGTTAGCGCGATGGATCAGATGTTCAATGAATGCGCGCACGTGAATGTGAAAAGTGAAAAAAAGTGTTATAAGCACTGTGTGATCGACATAACAAAAGAAATAACTTGAGAGTAAGAAAACGGAGAGAGCTTGCGAGTGAGCTTTCCCATTGGTTTTATCTTTATATGTTTTTTCTTAGCGCGCACTGCGAGAGATCCGATAGAACTATAATGCCCGTAGGGATTAGATACTCACAAAGGCCTTCATGTTTGGTTTTTGTGTGTGGTGGGCTGGTAGTCCGGTGAATGACTGACTTGGACCGGGCTGGGTCGGCCTTATATACGCCTAACTCCCGGGGCTCCACAATCACCATCCTTTCGAAAGCAACGGTGGCCCCCCTTTCGACCCCCCTTAGGCGGCAACGCCGCTTACAACGAGAGATCACGCGAAAAGCCGTATAATCCTTGGCCAAAGAGATAACCACAAGCTCACCCCTTCTCCGATTCGTGCTGCTAGCTACTATTGCTGCGGTATTTTTCTTTTTTTCTTTTTATTACTTCTCCTCTTTTTCTTTGCTTCGTTTCGCTTCGCGTCGCTCGTCGTTCACCCCGCCAAAAGCTTTGCGCTCTTCGTGTCGTATACTACCGCCACTCTATACGGCTAAGGTATGTAACACAACTCCAACCGAGTAGGGCTGATGCAAAAGTTTCGGACTCTTGCGAGAATTTTCAACGCGCTTCCGTCATTTGCACGCGTGGAGACTGTCAGTGCGGTCGCCTCGACTAACAGTGCGTCTTACTTTGATTATTAGTGTTCCTTTCGTTTTCTATTCAAATGCATTCATCTAGACTGCAATCACTGTACCGTTACAAGTTCGACATTCGATAAGTGTTTGATCTTCCGAATAATTCCAATATTTTGTCGTAAGAACGACATTATAAGTGCACATAACGTTCAATTCGCATTCGTCTTTCAATTTTGCACCATAAAACAAATTCTTTTTAATTTTAGATAGGTGTTAAGATCTTACAAAACTGTAACAAGTGCAGTCTACAATTATATTCATAGGATGATTTCCCTAAGCGCAGAAACTCGTGGAAACGTTTGCGGAGGGAAAAATTTTTTTTCTTTTTCGTTTTTCCTTCAAAGAAATACTACGTATCGTAAACCGCGACAATTGTCTTAGCTTGTGAAATGAGCCGAAAATTTACTTTTCAAGAATTACGGTGATCTGCGTGTGCGTTTCGAAGACTGCGTAAAATTTTACGAGGACGAATGAACATAAAAATATTTACTGTTCTGTACACGAAATCCCTTAATGACCAACGTTCAACCGTTGTAAATTTATTTTGCACATGCGCTATTTTATTTGGCTATGATGTAAATAAAGCAATTTTTTGTTCAAAGATATTACGTACACACGTTAATTAAAAAAATAATAAATCCTTTTACGAAAGCATTTGTATTTAAAGCGAATAGACATATTTACGCGGAAATAGAAAAGGGACTTTAACGAGAAAATAAAAGGAAAAGTTATTTTGAAGATAGTGAACAGTGATTCGAGCGGCTCAGTAGTGGTTTAACACGAATAGGCGACAAAATCTACTTTAAATTTTGCTGTCGATCCGAGATGCAAGAAGGATTGTAAACTCATTATTCAGGATTATGTTAAGTGTTAAACTTCGTAGCTCTTGTATAAGCGAGCTTATAGACAATACCTTATCTACCGGTCTTATTGTTTGATCTTTCTTTGTGAGTATAACGTTAGAAAAGAAGCGAATCAATAATATTTCTCTATTTAAAATAAAATAAATCTGTTTTAATTAGCATGGTTATTATTATTATTATTCGTATCAAATCTGATGTTTTTTTTCCGTTCAGTCATTCGATTAGACGAATCGCACGAGTAAAATGCTTAGGCGCGTTTCTCTATAAGAACAATGTTATTGTTTGATGGATTGTGACAAGAGGTCTAGCACATTCCTATAGCGACAGAGCATTTCAAGCACGAAAATGAAAGTTAGTTGCATGATGCCAGTTATGCACGAGAAAGATTATGAGGGTAATTATCGGGTAGACAGGTGGATTATGACGAATAATTTTTCAAAGGTAAAAAAATGATAAAAAAAAGTTCCATGTCATTTTCCGACAAAACCAGATTGAATTATACGTAGCCTGCACAGGAATTGTAATGAAAAATAATAGTCATGAAACGAAAAACAAAAGTACGAATTGGCAATTTATGAAGTTCACAAATCGTCGAACCATTATCTCCGATTCTCATTCAACGTTGGAGCGATCATCATTTTCGGCAAATCTGACGTCATAAAAGCTAAAGCCCCTTCCTCCTATTTTCTCTCGTCGAGCTACAATTCAAGATGTTGGATAACGTATAAAGTGGCTGGTATGGCGTACGAATCCATGTTTGGCGTCAAAGTAGATAGAGCGTATAAAAACGTGTCGGGTCGTCGAATGGCCTTAAGAGACCTAAATTCTTTTCTAAATATATAGAATGTCGCTTACGCCTATTACCCCAACCCACTAATTCGCTGAGCGAACAAGCCGCAGAACGTACCCTGAGGGGTTGATTTCCCAGTAAGAGTTACATCCCCATCAAAAAGCTGATTTACATACTTTTTTCGTCTCTCTCTCACTCTCTCTCTCTCTCTCTCTCTCTCTCTCTCTCTCTCTCTCGATGCTGATTCAATTAGGCACTATTATATCGTTATCGTTTTCAAAGCATCGTTGTCGTACTAGTCGATTAGTCAAACTGCTATCTAGAGACATTTTTCAGCTCTATCCACGCCAATTTTTTTCCCAACCCTATTTTATGCTAATACAGTGCCATTCCAACATGAAAAGTGTATGAAAACAATTTTTGTGACTACACTGACCGTGTATAAAATTGAGTCCAAAATCCGAATAGTATTCAAAATAAAATTTTGTCTTTGGCTTAAATCTTAATTCATAGAAATTCCGGTAATAAGGCATGAAGATCTAAGTTGAATGATGCTGTTAAGCGCACCATTGCCATCAATTAGGATCACTAATAGGTAAAAGCTTTAAAGCTTCACCGAGAGTCTTGGTTAACGAGATGAAAAATCAGCCTAACAAAAAAGGAAGAAGAAAAATGGGTCGAGGATTGGAACTTCCGTTTTATCAGCGTCTGACCGGTCTTGGGTGAGAGCTCCTTATCTTGCTTGCTATTTTTCTCCCTTGAAAAAAAGAGGGAAAAGAGAGAGAGAGAGAGAGAGGGAGACACAGAGCGAGAAAGATTACAAACTCAGACGCCAACGTCGCCACTACGACACGGAAAGTGAAAGCTCCCATTATGCTATTTCGGAAGTGACAAAAATCACGCGAAAGCCGGCATCTCTATCTCTTCTTTTTTTCGCTAGTTAGCGACCGGTTTCCGGCACGCGACGTCTATAATCGTTTTGCATGTATCGGTTCTCTTTATCCCTCTCTGATACGTGTATATATATTTATTGCCATAAATGTCTCGTTAATCTTGTAATCCTTCTCGTTGGTTTTCCTCTTACCGCCAACTTTATCGACGTTTTGTCAATTTGTCAATCAAGCTAATTTGCAAGTCCACTCGGAAATATATATAAAACGTATCACATGCGATAAATAGATTACGTTACTCTGTAACTTAAAAGATAAGGATGCATTTTAATGATGGCTATATAGAGTACGTAATGAGAGAGAGAACGCACTTTTTGAATGATAATGTTTTATCACCCTCGAAATTAGTGCTTAAAATACCATTACAGACACCTCGAAGACAGTTACAATGTTTAGTGTAAGCCTTCTGGCTCGTAAATATCAAATGTAAATGGCAGCTGTAGCAGAGCTCCGCTTGCTTGCTGTGACGACGACGATTGTAAAGCCGCGCGTGGAAACTTTCGCACGGCGGAGTAATTAGGCGCTCCGCAAGCGATAAAGTTCGTAAAATCGGCGAACGATGAGACGTAACGTCTGTTGCGGCGTGCATTCCACGCTACGCTTCGCTAGGCATCGTCGTTACGAAAAAAAAATGCCAATTTGCCGCGAACAGACATTTCGTTCGTGAGCATTGTTGTGCGAGCCGTTTCACCTTGCGTAATCCGTACACATGCTCACTGATTTTAATTAATCGAATATTCGCGATGAGCGCTTGTACTATTCTTCAACAGTTGCGCATTTTCGAGAGGGTGAATAACGAACGCTTCATATTAGAGATTTCGCCATACATATCCCGGATGAGTTGAGCTTTTCATTACACGACATGTTAATGAAACCAATAAGAATCATTTTTGTATTCGCGTATCATCGAGTCAAAAAATGCATTTTAAGTTTATTTTATTCTACGTACATCACAACGTGCGAAATCCTCACAATTATGACAGATCATTCAAAGTACACATACAAGCTATTGAAAAAGTTACTTGATTTATTATTCGCGTAATTTTTTTACAAAAATAAACTGGAAGTCTATGAAGAAAAAAGGGAAGTCGGAAAAAACAAATAAATGTTCGGTAATCGATTGATGCAAACAAACGATATTAACTAGTCTAGCAATGTACATATCTATATGTCAATTAACTTGCAAACATTGTTCTATTTTAGCAGGATTATATCTATACTGTCGTTTCTATAATTTTTTGTCATTCTTGTCGCAGGTATCCATTTGATCTATCAATTGTTCAACGGTATTTGTTCTCATGTAGCGCTCGTGCAATATTCTCTGTAGATTAAATTTACTCTGTGAAGTATTAGAGCTCTATTAATTTACGAAGTCAATTTAATGATCTTGCCGCATGTTCTAGTTAATTCAAACACATTTTAAATCGATTTTAATTTAAATTCTGAAATTTAATACAATTTAAATCTACATGAGTATTCAGCAAAAATCTCTTCAACCAATCTCATAGACTTTGTCAAATGCCAACTTGTAATGGATCGATCACAAATAATGTGCCATTGCACACTTGCGATCTCGACAGTTTACTTCTTCGAATAAAATACATCAGTTTAGATTTTCTCTGACTTGATCGCTCGATCATTTCTAAAATACAGTTATCAAGTTTAAAGCTACAACCAACGTCTATACGAACCTTCGAAAATATATTTCGTTAAAATCAGGTGAAAAAAATATCAATCGTCTTGAGTCACACCAATAATTTAACATTCGTGAAACACATATAATACAGACACAGGGAGAGGAAGGAAAAACAGCCTGTTGCAACATTTACGCGTGTCGCTCCAACGATCAATTTTGCTTGAAAAGCTGTGATTACATTAGAAAAGATATCGTAAAATTTAAGAAAGAGAAAGAGAATCACGTACTTAGATGCATATTTAAAATATAAAATCTATGAATACTTCTAAAAATAATTGAAGATATTAGATTATTCACCTTTTCAGTTTTATCTCAATCTTCAATTCAAACGATAATCTCTTGTTAAAAAAAAGGATCCCTTCCTACTGAGAAGATTCTTCGTGATTCACGCTTTAATCCGAGTTTAAAGAGAAAAAAAGAAGCGTCAACGAGTAGCACTGGAAAATCGGTCGCTCGGTCAGCAGTATCAAACTAAGGGAGACGAAGGCCATTGGATTGACTAAGCTAGGAATTCTTGTAAAAAAACAAGAAAAAGTGGTACAAAAAGTCGATAGAGGAAGTACATAATGCAGACTTTATTAATATGACCGTATGGTTTATTACGAGAACAAGTGCGTAATGCTCATCGAAGCATATTATATTTATTTGTGAGTGTGTGTGTAGGTATGTTGAGGGAATGATAGACAGAATAAAAAAGGAGAGCGAACACATTCGCGAGGTGTTATGGGTTCTGAATGTATACTTCCCTTCGGTCATTTAACTGGAAAGTCCCTTACATAACGTTTGCGCGTGCGCAAAGTGTGCGCGGGCTACCGTCGTTTCCGTGTTCTCTCTCTCTCTCTCTCTCTCTCTTTTACTCTTTTACAGCTTATATACATATATTCACCGCAGAGAGTAAGAGAGAAACGATATCTGCCGCGAGACATCCGATATACACGCCCACGCGCACAGCGGTGATGGCAGCGGCGGCAAATGCTGTCCATTGTCGATTTACTCGCGATACAAACGGAATTATGTAATACTACAGCTCTCACGTGTTTACATTGATCGTGTGAAAACGAGAGAGAGAGAGAGAGAAATTAATCGTTCATAAATTACACAAGTCATCGTCGAATATCCAAGACTTTGGGAATGCAGGCGTTCCTCGATAATAAAAATGTCATTTTACACATCTGTACATTAAATAATCTTCCTAATGCCGCTATTATTTATCACCATAACTTTGATTATTATAGCCATTTCGACCTGTTGGATTTATAACATTATTTAGACTTACATTAAGCAGCCATAATTATATATGTTGAATTACGTGAGGATCGATAAATCAAGCACACATCGCTTAGATTTACAATCCGTCGTCGCTCTTGTAGCAGGGCACACGATTTTTTTCGCGAATAGTCTATAAGCAACAAACATGAGAAAACAGTCCTTGACTGCACTGACCTGCATTCCCCTCTGTGTGTCTCCGAAATACCACCAAGTGGTGTTTTTGTCGCCGGACGTCGGTTTGGAATCGCACCTTATACTACAAAACAAGTCAGCGAAAGCCGGGTTTAACTATCCGTAAAAGTCCGCCCGACAGCTTCGGGGCTAGTCCTCGTGACGTTTTTTTCCTTTTTCTTCTTTTCTTCCAGAATAGGCACTCGTAACGCCATACTATACTATGATCGACGCTTAATTAGCCGGTGAACAAGCGCTTGCCGAAATTCGCGTCGCGATAAAACGAGTTTAGGATGTACCACATATCCAACAATAAAAAATGTGCATTTGTAGTATTTGTTTTTTTCGTGATCGAAAATTATTACGTAATGTCCTGTGAATTAATTTATTATGTATATATCACGGGTTAAAGTAGAAGGAGAAAGAGAGAAAGAGATATATTTACTACGGAAAAATTTCGTCGAGAGTTATGTTTACATATGCTGATAAAGTTATATGCTCTACGTCGTATGTCAAATAAGCTCAGGCTGAATTATGCAAAGCCAATAAGTCACGCGCTCTCTTTCTTATACTATACAACGCTGTTTTCGCTCCTATATACAACGTGTAGAGAACGAATCATCAAACTGTAGAAACGCATCAATCTTTCTTGAACTGAGAGGGCGGACAAACGGACTACTGGCATTCCTTTAAACCGTAAATTGCATAAGAAACACAAAGATAAAGAAGTACCCCTTAGTCAAATTCGACAAATTCGTCGTTTCGCAAGTGGACATTTATTACACTTCAACGGGTTTATTTATTGTTTGCGGTGTTTCGGCACAATTTGGCTTAAAGCTATAATGCACGAAGACAAAAGTGCACGTTTATCCAGTAAAGATAGAGTTTTAATAACGCCAACAATTTGTCGACAAATAATAATCTCGTAATATTGATACAATTGCAGTTAAGATTAATCGTTTTTTTTTGTCACGCTTAATGACACTTATTTGAAATATAATTGACACTGATATTTTAGATATAGTACATTCGAAATGAAATTATTCATTGGTTTATTGAATCGATCGAAACTTCTAATTTTATCCGGTTTTACGCGTTACTAAACAAGTCACTGCTCTGTCGCGGAAGTGTTAATTACGATACGTACCTAATAGTTAACTGCAATTGATAACGAAAAAAAAAGAGAAATAAAAAACCAGTTCATAGTAAACTATGCAATTTCTTCATCGACCGGCAAGTGAAATATGCATGCATGTTCTTTCTGTGTGAAATGATCAGAAATGTGCAAAAGCAAAAACCTCTATCGGCAAGTGTCATCGAAACGTGTATACGAAACTATCATAAAACGAGTCTGATCTGACGATGGCGCGTCGATTAAAAGCTTCGCAATATCCTGCATTGAGCGCGCGAAAAAGCGTATATAAATCAAAGCTCGAAGACCCACTTTCACGAATCTGCCAAAAGGAAGCGTTGAGAAATGATTTATAACCGCGGGCGATTACAATGAGTCTCTCTCTCTCTCTCACTCTCATTTTCTTTCAGGATAGAGCCGAAGAGTAGAAAAAAAATTTCGAAAACAACACTGTTAAATAAACTCGTAAAACGATCGTCTTAGACAAACAACAACAGCGCGCATCGTGATTACGTGCTCGTCAATCTTCCTGCCGTTAAAAGCCAACAACGGATAAGTACTGAGCATTCACTGAAACCCGACAATTAATGAGGGTATTAGCTATAGACTTGTGGAAAGCCAGATGTTACGAGCTAATAAAGTTTTCAAGCCTGCTACCCGAAGATTCCGTAAAAAGCTCGTTTTAAAATATCTCGCATCTTCAATTGCAAGCTTTTCCATCACTTACAATTGCTTGTTGTAAAAAAAAATACGTGATAAGTACGTATAGTTGTGTGAGAAAAATAAATATTATTGACACGAATAAATTTATAACGCTATAATATCTATGCACGATAGCCATTAAACATTATATAAACTTCATAAACAAAATGAATACGTTATTCATACCTTTTACCACTTTATTTTCATTCGCATACTCCTATAAGTCGTATATTTTACACTTGCATCCATAAAAGCCCATTATCTCGGCAATAGAAATCATTTGTATCAAAAATTACGATTTTCTTTGTACGTAATAAAAATTTTAAAAATAAGGCAAAAGTAAGGTAGCGTATAATTACTTCAGATGGTCGGTAATTATAAAGTCGCCTATCAGCGGTAATTATCTGACCCTGACTATCACTCGAGCGAGCGATTCGCATGCAAGTTTAGTATAGAGTTCTGGCTAAAGCGTATATATCGAGAGACGAAACGCCTTATAGCCACTTGATTTTTTTTTAGCAGCAAGCTTTATAAGGTTACTTTTCGCAAGACTTGAAAAACCGCAGCTATATACGAGTTTCATAAAAATTAAACGCTCGATTTCTCACCGAGCTGAGTAGCCTTCCAATTTAGTTACAAATTAATTAATTAATTTATAAACGAAAATTAATGATAAGAAATCAAAGCGCTATTATCGTACTTTTTTTGTTTGTTGCACGAAGATACGTTTAATAGGCGTTGCAAGAAGTACATACCAATGCTCGTTTTTACGTTTATACACATACATATATACATATACGTGTGTGTGTGTGTGTGTGTGTGTGTGTAAGCGAGCGTATCGAGAAAGAGAACATTGAATAATAACCGGCGACGGCGCACACGCGTTTCTCGATAAAGCAAGTCATAATGCGCGGAAAATGTATATAAATTTACAATATCCCGTGTTGGCGCCGACGCGCAAGCTATTTTGCAAAATCGTTCAACTGGCTATTTTTCGGTGAAAAGTTGTATTACTTCTGAAGAATAAAATGAACTCGTATGTGAAAATGTTAAAAGTGTACCACTCTATTTACGATGTAGAGTGCACACTATGTATCGAATTTGGAATTCAAAGTTGGAGGTCACGTTGCATTAGACGCGCATACGGGTATTTCATAAAGTCGCGCGATTTGATTTGAATAACTAGTTCGAGCGCTCTATGGCGATTTTACGCGAGAAATCCACTTTACCGAGGACATTCCCTTCGATAGAGAGTTGCGGTAGCTCTCGTAGAATCGCCAAGGCTTTTTTTCTCCACTTCAATTTTTTTCTTTCCTCCCCCTCTACCCCTTTCCTTGCTTGTCGAACTTTGATTAAATGGCTTTAAACGACACGGCACGTTTTCCAGTTTGCGAGATTAAGTAACGGGTTCCTCGTGAAATTACATTTTTTCAGAATTATTTGGAATGTATTACTACGAACAATTTCTGCATAGATCGCTTTCAAAACTAGAACGTATATCTTATTAAGATTTTTTTTAATCACTTGAAAAACACTCATGTTTTATTTTTACTCAAAATTTGTTGCTTATTTTACAAACTAAAATCGTTATTTACAATACGAGCGAAAGTTTTTTTTAGAAATGAATTATTGAATTATGAACCATATTATTTGAATAATTTGTACATGCAAATTGAAAGACTCATAGAAAGCGTAATGATAAGTTAAAATTAATGCTAATTAACGTAAAGAAACAAATAAATTACACATGATCACCAGTACCGATAGCCCATACATTTAATACATATTCGCGTAAGCTCGTGCATTCAAAATGAGTATATATTAAAGGATTTTTTATTTTTCAGTAGAAATGGACAAGATTAGTCGGACGTAATTATGTGTGCTCAAATATCAGAAAACATAATTCGCGAAAATTTCAACGGCAACGAAAGAAGAAAAAAGGAATTAGCTGCAGCATATATTTCACGATCAAAAGTAAAAATGTGAAAAGAGCACAGTGTAGTGCGTATGGCATACTGGGAAAATGTGAGTAAAATGCCACGCTAATTCGCCATATTCATGCACAAAACATCAGCATAAATTACCAAGCGGAATAATCTTTCACGTTATAACTTGCCATTAAAAATCTTTTGCCGCCCGGGTTGCAAACAAGAAAATTCAGTTGAAAAAAAAAATAATAAAAGGTGCACGAGAATGAGAGAGTAAGAGTGAAAGAGAGAGAGAGAGAGAGAGAGAGAGAGCTCTAATTCGCGATTGCGCAGCGTTAAATTACGAATAATGAGCGACCGCTTCGAGTTATACGCTCAAGTGATTTTCCGAAAATTGTTACCGCCCCAGGGGGTACCACCGTCGAGTTTTCGGAGTACACTAAACGAAAGAAACAACGTGCAAAACTTTAAGCCGACGCCGTCGTATTCGCCGTACGTAAATCATAGCTCTGACTGTTTGTATTTTTATAGTAGTTCGCTGGAAGTAGCCTTATAGATTTACCGTGTAATGTAAGAACTGCCGAATATTGTCCTCGTTAAACAAAAAAAATAGAGAGAAAACCTTATATATACGTCTACAAGTCGAATGCGCTGTTAAATGACTGAAATAAAATCCGAGGCTGTTTCAATTATTGTTTCTCAATGCATCGTAAAACAGAAAAAAGAACTTTTTATCGGCGCAAAACTACCTCTCAACCTTTTTATAAGGTTAATGAAACGAGCAAGCTGCGGGATTCTATTTTCATTAGATAGCGATGGGCAATCTCTTTTAGTAGCACTTTAAACGCAAAATACAGAATATGAAAGCTTGTTTTTTCATTATTCCATGTGATATAAATAAAAATATACAGGTTGGTGTATTTTATTCATATAAATTTTCATCTCAGCAACTGGAAATCCAGCAGTGAGTCGAAACCCAAGTTGGAGAGTTGCGCATAGAGAAATTGTGACCTAATTGTTGAAACGTTCGGCACGAGTTTGGTACTCGTATCACCATAACGACGTCCCAAAAGTTACTCGCATGTGCGAGCCTACATGTATATTATACGTGTGTATGTGTGCATGTATATAACGTACGATAGCGAGTATAACATTCGATTGAAAAACAGGTGGCTGTAGTATATAGAGAGCGCAAGGCCTAATGATCGGTGCTCGCTTGCTCGCTCGCGTATAAATCAATTTCCTTTTGGTCTCTGTACGATCTGTATATCTTTGCTATACCATCTGTAGTTGTTCCTTTCCCCCCATCTGTATAGTAATAGAGCAGGCCAATCCTTCCCAATGTGTATGTGTATGTGCATATATATATATATCGATTCTCTCGCGTTAGCTGGACGAGAGAGGAGGCATTGTGAGATCTTGCTTGCGCAATGTTCGCCGGCTATCCCGATAAGTTCATGTTCTAGAATCCAGACCGAAGGCGTTACCTCGCCCGTGTGTATATATATATAAAGATTTACAGGTATATGCGATATACACTTGGCGCATTTTCTCTCACTCTAGCGTGCGCGACCAGTGCTTTCCTTTTCGTCTTTGTCTAAGAGAGCGAACGAGTTGCGCAGGCGGCCGAGGCGTATATATTGAAGCGTAATATGCCTATAGCGCGGACTCTCAAAGCTATTGGAGCCCTGACGTCACCTTGCAAATTTAATAGGCTATAATTTTCTTAACCGAGCAACAGACACACACGTACACTCGCATATATAAGCCATGTCGAGACGTATATATTGTCGATGCTCGACGCAATAATTACCAATCGATTTGAATACGTCCATTATTAATTATATTATATAATTTCCAGTTTTCACTCTTGCCTAGTATCTTTCTCCCTCTTTTCCTGCTTTATGGAAGGGTGGCACTTAACGACTTGTGCTCTTCGTAACCGTAGGCCGATCCAATGCTACGCGTAATTCAAAAACACGAACAGACGTAAATTTCATGTAAATCGTAAATCGAATCCTTTTATCCATTGTTTATCAGGAAAAATTTTTCAATTCGTTCGGATGATTGAGCACCAGAAAATTTCAATTTACCGACGTTAATAAGCTTCGATAAAACATCAGTGGAAAAGTAGGTAAGACATATCATACGAGTCAAGAAGTAGCGAGAAAAAGTAATAAAAGAAAAGATATGAATGTCCGTAAGAGCTGAGAAAATAACGAAGATCAATAGAATTATAGATAGATAAGTAGCTGGGGGACACCGCGACTCGAGAGGGAGGAAAATATTAGAATGGAGATCGAAATCTCATCCTTATTGCTTTCTCTTTCTCTCTCAAAGAAAAAAGTTTGCCCTTGAGGATCTTTTCTCTTTTTTGCGTCATATCCGCTTGTCATTTGCCTTTTTTTCTTTAATGTTATCCGTGAAACTTAGTCGAAGAATAAAATTGGAATCACTCGATTAAAAAAACCTCTCTTTTTTTTTATTACCTTGGCACCTGGTGAGAAAATGTAAAAAAATAACGTTTGAAACAATCCGAACCTGATCCGGCTAGAACGTGCTATCAATTTCACGAAAGGGAAGCTCATAGGGAAGTTCGTGATTGCTTAAATAGAAGGCATTATAGTTGCTTTATTCTGATGATGTGAAGGCTCTACGAAATTGCATACGCGCACTTTGCGCGCAATGTATATTTATACGGATTCACCACTTTGTAAACGTTTTCGTCGCGCTATATTCTTCTCTGTATTTTGTGTAGGTGCCTGTGTGTGTGTACGTGTCTATTTTCAGTTGCCGCTCGCGAAAGAAGCATCACAATTTCTTGGGGGTAATGTTTTTCGAGATTTCTCTCTTTCTCTTCGGCTCTCCGGGTACCGAGTGGATTTTGAGATTCTCCAGGATTATTTATTGTTTTACCGTTCTAGTTTATCTTGCGGCTTGATAGTTGCCCTGTTTATTAAGAATATATACGTTGAATTTTACGCATTCCACGTGAAATATGAGTGTATTTTAAGTTAAAACGTGGATTTATTCATTATATTTTATGCAAATTACACGATATTGATTTTATTAAAATTACGGATTAACAAGTTTATGTATACATGACCATTGATTTGCATTGAACAATGAATGAAAAATACTCCTTCAACCTCGCAACCGTAACTTTTATGACCATCGGTTTATAACTTTTCAATGTATCGTGGATCCGCAATAAATTTCAACATTTATTTGGAATGACGTAGCTGCTGATCTTTTTACAAGGACTTTCGTCTTTTTTATCAGAACAGGAAGCGCCCACAACAGTGCCAAGTTACAATGTCCAACGGCAACTCTCCTTGGCACATACTATATCCTCGAGAAGCTGGCAGACACCTTTATCATATCGCAGCTACGAGATCTACTGAAAAAAAAAACAACTCTCAACGTCAAACAATCAAGGATAAGAAGTTCAAAGTACCTAATCAAATGGTTGGGGTGAATTGCTACAAATCGTTTTACAATTCAAGCACAAAAAGCTTTTACGCTCAGTTTGGTTTTAAATTTGCTCTTAACACGAGTGTCCAATTGATAATTTTAACATGTCGCGTGTCGCCTTTGTTACAGCTAATAAACTTCCGACACGTTAAGCACCTTGAAAAATATGCGCGACAGCCATGTGATAAGCGTTGTAACGCGATGTTTCCGGCACAACGGCATTATGTAAATGTGAAACGAGTTTCCATTCGAGATGTATATATATATATATATAAAATCATATCTCTACAACCAAAATGATTCTTTCGCTTTCGAAGAATTATTTTTTCTTTCCTTCCAATTCGTTTCTATCGTTGCTACATATAAAAATACAATCGGAGATGGTAGAGCGGATATCGGTTTTCATTACTGTTTAATTATCGACGTCGCAAAATTTCCGGTGAAACGAGTTTTTCCTTTTTTTTACTCATGTCTCTACGTTTGCACTCGTGCACAGGTGCGAAAATTACTGGACCATACTTTCATATAATTGGAAAACGTCAATCTCGCGCTACTGGTTCCTCTCGGCAGAGATTTCCTTTTGTTTTAACTTTTGCGTACGTAGGTGAGTTAGCCGTTCTTTTCTTTTCTCGTACTATAAATTTTCATTCGCAGATTCAGCTGGTCGAAATTTGTGATATGATTAATGGTAGCTCCAATGTATATTCTTTCAATTACACTATTTTTTTAGGCTACGTATTTGGACAAAAGTGAATGTAGATTGAATATTCAATGATTTTATGTAAAGAATATTAAATCAGACTTTGTGAATATTGCAAGTTGAATAAACTCTCGTAAGTAACGATACGCTGCTACTTCTTATTAACCGAATAAATTCACTTTCTTTTCCAATTAACACCTTGAAAATCTTCGATCAATTTCGACAAAAAAATGAATCGTATAAAACTACGAAGAGAACTTGTGTAATCGATGGCAAAGCTCGTATTAATTCGCAAGTAGAAAATCGAAATTTAAAAGATTCTTATACAACGTGAAGAGTAATCGCGTACTATCTAGCAATTAAAAAAGAAAAACAAAAGAGAGCAGCGCGAGCTCGTGGCAGCGTGTTATCGATACACAAGATCGAGAGGAACCGCGTTGTAACTTTGCACGTTTGCGCGGTAGATTCGCACTGCGTTTCGTTGCTCTTTCTTTCTCTATCTCTCTTTCGCTCGCTCACGCTCTCGGTGTGTAGACTAGTAACGAGCAATACTTGCGCTTTGCCATACGTTCGCGCGCGGCCATTACGCAAGAACCACGCCTAAACCATAGCTCTATACACTTGTGCTATTGGGAGGAAAGGGAAATCTTTGGACTTTAGATACTTATACTTTGTTACGAGCTTCGATCGAAATGATTAAAACGTCCAAGTTAATTGTGTATTTTTCTTATTTTTTAATAATCTTTAATTCGATCTTTTTCCTAGCTTCTCTCCGAGTGTGTTTGAATATTACGATTGTATGAAGTTCAAAATATTCAAGACTGATTTTCCGACAATTGTACAGAATATAAAACCGTTGTTTTCCTAATGTTGTTGTTTAGTATTTAACGTTATTGTTTACCAAGTTATAAAAGCCAAACTCAGAATACATCATTGGAAATTATAACGTTATAACTTGGCAAAACCACGCCTAAAATCCATCAAATCTATCAAAGTCGAGATTACGCATACATATTTCATCCGTACGCGAGCAAACGATGCAACACAGTCATGTTTCTCATCGTTAAACGTTGTTGATGTTGAACCAGCATATATATCATTCAAAATTCAAAGCTACAAGCACACACTATAATTATCGCGAGCTTGAAGCGTTAATAAACTTCTTCCCTCCTGAAGACAAGCACATACTGTTGGATTTCATTATTCTATACTACTCGAAGCGTAATTAGCTTCAAATAATGAAGAAAGAGGAAAAAATGCGCGCATTTTAACGATTTCTCGAAGCATTATTATTACGTTGCATAATGATATTATCCGTGATTATCGTTGACGGTGCTACGTCATCATCCGATTGAATCGATGGTGCGGTGAGTGATTAACGAAAAAGAACGACTTTCTCGCACGGAGATTAAAATTAATTAGCCTTTTGTAACCTGTGGGTTCGTCGCGTTGGTGACTGCGGCAGTATCGAGCAAAAATCGAACGAAGACAGTCGATTTACATGCGGACGGTAAATTGGTCGGCGATGACGGCAGCAGCAACAACAACACGGCGTCGGCGAAAGCCGTCAATTTCTCTCTGTCTATCTTTTGCAAGTAATTCACCTCTCTGCTGCACGAGGCGTGCGCTCAGCGCTCATCGACTAGAAAGGTCCGACTATTCGAGCTCAGGTTCCCAGGAGTCCCAATTAGTAGAGCGCGAACGGCCAGAATTGAAGTGCGATTACGCCAATGGATCATAATTGGTCCAAGTCGCGAAACAAGTGCTGCTGCTGCTGCTGCTGCTGCTGCTGCTGCTACTACTACTACTGTTGGTGTTCGCGTAGCTTTTGCGTTGGCTCCGGAATACCAAGCTCCTCATCGATTTGCACCACTACGCTGCGATTTTTTTACTCTCTTTGGCTCTTCTCTTGATTGGCTTCACCGCCCCGATTGTCGTCGGCTCTTTCTTTTTTTTCTTTCTTTCACTCTTCATACCTGACTTTTTCTCGCGTGCACGTCATTTCGCCGATTTTAATAGACTTTGCAAAAAAGCTTTCTTGGCCTAATACTCATGGAATAGAATTGATCGAGTCAACGATTAACGTTGATTTTAGGCGATCGCTCAAAGAACTTTTTTTTTATATTACCAAATAGAAAGTCAACATTTTTGAGAATCTTTGTTTTACTCTCGCAACTATGCGAAATGACAAATAAAAAGTAAATTTATGTACATAATACATAAAGTAACGAAAAAAAAGTCGTAGATTGATTTACAACGTAGTTGGAGCTTTCAATTTTTATGAATGATTTACAGGTATACGCGAAGTCGACGTGCAGTACATTTATTGCACTTGAAATTGTATTCCTCTTCCCGATTACATAGTGTCGGTATAAGAATATATATATAAAGAGAGAGAGAGAGAGAGAGAGAGAGAGAGAGAGAGAGAGAGAGAGAGAGAGAGAGAGATAGAGAGAAAGAGTGAAAGACAAGATATTGAATTCTACAGAGGCAACCCACAAAGTACATTGAAAGTATGACGCAACAGTGGAGCTATGACTTGGCTACACTTGGTTTGATCTGAAATTGAAAGAAATTTGCATGAATTGCGCGCGGAGATACACGCGAGAGTCAAAGGGAAATTTCGAATGCATGATTTACGTTGCTCTTTCACCGCCAAGAGAACACACTATATGTATACTTGATATTATGGTCGATCTCACGTGTGAATTTTACATATTAAAATCCATAGAATCCACGTGTATCAAAATCAAAAACAAATGTTTCCTAGAGTCATTTACATTAATGTACAAAGCGTTAATTCTTCCTGAAACTTTTCGAGCGATCGATGTATGCATCAACATCATACGCATACTTAACAGGAAAAGAAAAAGCGAAATAAGGTATATAATTCATTAAACTGCCGAACGGAGAAAATAATAATAATGAAGCTAGAAGAAAGGAAACAAAATAATTGAGAGTTTTGCCGAAAGGTGAGTAGAGTCAATTAACCGTTTGAAATACATTCAGGAAGCAATGAGGAAAGTTGCTGTATATATGCGTGTGTCTATGTGAGTATACGTATGATATCGAGCTGTCGAACTTCCGAAACAAGAAGAAAATGGAGCGTAATCTCCAAGACATTCCGTTACGCATGCATATCGTTTCGCTTCGTTTATATATATATACTCGTAGTTATATGCACTATATGCTCTATAACGGAAAATATCGACAGCTAATTGGCAGTCGATTTTTTAAGGTTTCTGTACAATTTTAATGAATTGGCGATGATTTTACATATTTTATGGAGTTTTAATCGAAACAAAGTAAGTGATCTCTTAAATGTGTTGTCATAAAAATATTAGTCAAGAAATTTTTCAACAGAGCTCCAATAATGCCTAACTTTTTGAAGATGCAGTCTATTTTTAAATCAGTTCTTCGAATAAAAGCTAATTGTTTATTATTTTGAATAAATAAATAAATATGTAAGTAAACTAAGGCTAAATTAAAAAAAAGGTAAACGTTTAAAGTAAATATCAATGAAGGAAAAATATAGATAACAGGCGAGTTTTGTATATCTAAATACAGAGACAAGCGAAGTACGCTTTCAAGGCAATTTCGAGGTCGAGATCACGGTGAGATGGAGTATTGCGGTTTGGAGGGGTTTGCAATACACCGAAATAAAGACTTATTCCACGTCGATTATACAGGCAGCAAACGTGCAGCATACGAGCTCAAAGTTTTCACCTCGGTCTGGCTTGTCCACTTCCTTTCAACACTTTCAAGGAAGGAACTGCTCTGTGCGTTTACAACTACGGAGTAAGCGAGCAAATAATTACGCGTCGAGTGCACCGTTTAAAAATAAAAAAAAATCATCCGGAAGCAACCATCATTTATATTGCATCATCAAGTTCATTGATCATTAAAGAAAATGTATGTTTCTTATTTCGTTTGGATGCAAAGTCGTAAAGTCCAAGTTCTAAGTACCATTTGTTAGTGTACGCGTAGATTATAAAATTCATATCTGTACACGGGCGAGCGCCTTTGGAATTTTTCCGGCGTAGTAAAAAAAAAGTTTTCGACAAGGCTAGGGTTACTCGGCAAGTTTGTTGCGCTTCTCTCTCTCTCTCTCTCTCGCTCTCTCGCCTCCTAGAGAGTGAAGTTGAGAAACTTGGCTAGTAGTTCATAAACTCAAATTGTTCTGTTACGAAAAGCAGAGTGTACTTATTACTTGTATACGTACGGTACAAGTCTCACATTGCCAATAGTTTATTTTTTTTACTTCTTCGACTCTGACGGTCTTGCGACACTTTTTTCTTTATGCATTGTTGGCGTTACCTCTCTGTATTCGAAATGAAGGTCCATCTAGAGTTAAATATAAGCATAGTGTCTAATATTCTAAAAGTGTATTTGTATATTTTACATGTTACTAATAAACCACATTCGATATCTTTTCGATTTTTTTTCTTTTCTCAACGTATCACACTTACACTTTTTATCATTATATGTATATAATACTGTAACTGAAATATAAAACGATTGCTTTTCAACTATTAAAGTTTATTATGAGATATCAAAAGTACACTGAACTTGACCAACTTTTACATTCTTTATTTTTAAGATTTCCCCAAGATATCATTATATAGATACTCATATTTCTATTCATTTTATGTAACAAACGAATAAAATAATGACAACAAGATTGTCCAATGAATGAAGACGTAATGAGGTTTTATATAGGAACGAATGGAAGAATAACGATTGGATTTAAATTGACATCAAACGTAGTTCGTGGGAAATATATTAGAATAGCCGAAAAGCGCGAGAGACTGTTACGCTGGATAATCGTCTACCGACGAGACACGTTTGCAACGCGACGTACGTTGTCTATGTGTTCGACGTCGACTGAATAGCGAAAAATGCTGACTCTATGTCTAGCTTGAGTACATGGACTTCGAATGAAAAAAATACACATATGTGCCTATGTGAGCGAATGCGGTAAACATCGATTTCATTTGACGGGGACACTTCGAGGATAAAGCGTGGTATAAAGTGACAAATAAAATTAAAAAAATGAAATATACACATATACATATACATAACTAAACGAGATTTTAAACCACTTTGTATAACACGTTTTGCAATGAAACGAATGGATGTATTTGCGTTATTTTCTTATACGAGTTATAGAACTCTAATTAATTGATAGACATTTTCGAAACAAGTTTTACATTCGTCTGGCCAAATTTGACCGATACTACGTAAGCGAAAAAAAAATATATTTTTTGTTTCAATCTTTGCATACCAAATTTCACATGATACAACATCGTAATCATGTTAAGCTAAAAGCCACAAACTCAGCAAATAAATAAAGAAAGCCACGCCTCTTCGTTGCTCGCACTTGCATCCTTACATCAAATGCCTTGGGTGGCAAAGTACCTAGAGAATTAGGGAATTTGCATGGCAAGTCGCTTTAGCACGCGAGACGCCTATCCTCCGTCAAAGAGTCATTCGACGGATACGTTAAAGAGTGTCTGTGTATATATACTCTCTTGCTCTATTGAGTGCAATTTTAATTAAAATACTTGGACATTTATTCATCCCCCCTCTCTTAAAAAAAAAACGACCAATAATTTTTTCTTCCATTGTCCGCAAAAGAGCGGATATGCCACTGCGCTTACGCACGACTCTCCCGTGAGTATTTTCGCAATTATCCGTGTATGTTGCCGATTTGAAAGGTCGATAAGGGAAATATAATTACAAATTCGAAAAATGAACTAGACGCGCGCGCGCGCGCGCGAGAGAGAGAGAGAGAGAGATCGCAGGCAGTGTAGCTCTTTCGTAACTCTCTCTTACTCGTGTATATGTGCGTGTGAGCTGCATAAGCGCGAGAGTTCTTATTACCCGCGTGAAGTCGAGTATATATATATAAATAATTTCGATCGGCTATACGTGCGGTTATTAATGATAACGATCGCTTTTCAATTGTACGTAATCGGCGAATGCAAACTATACATACAGATTCTATTCTTCATTGTACAGCGCGCATGTTTCGTAACAGTGTCTCGAGAGTAAGAGGGTGACCAGAAGGGAAGAATATAAGAAGAAGAAAGAATGAAAAAAACAATTTTTATGAACACGATGGCCTCGCGTACATTTTTTTTTCGACGTAGGTAAACTCGCTCGAGCTAGCTGAAATCGTAAACGTATAGGTTGGCTTTTCGCAATCGTAAAGCGATCTAACGGTTCCTGTGCGCTCGCGTTCGCGCGCGCGAGCGAGATCGTAAAACTATCCGCTTCGCGTGATCGGCCACCTCTCTATGGGAAACAACTATACTGCCACGCCACCGTGGAATAATGGGAAGAAACGAGAGCGTTGTAGATACGTTTTTCTCCCTCTTTTTTCTTTTTTTTTATCTTACTTTCCGACGGAGGACAGGTGTAGTTAATGTGCTTTAACTAGCGAACGATTAGTATTCGTTTGATGTCGATGCGAGGAAACTGTCGAAGGACTCTGCGAATTGTTTACGTCGCGTTATTATTGTGGCCCGTTTTTTTATTTTTTGTTCTTTTGCGACATTCAAATATTTAAAATCGTAGATGAAATGTGCGATATTATTCTGCGAAAATCGATTCTTATTTGGCAATACGTGATATCATATGATTAAATGTCATTGGTGGATACGAATTAAGTTAATATAAAATGTAAAATAATTGAAGATACGAATGAGATCCAAATGACATTTGGTATATCGTCATAAGACAAGTATTTTCAAAGATGCTGACATAAAGTTGTTCCGGTACGTTTACATTATAATGTAGCTGAACCGAAAAACAAATCCGCTTAAAGCGTTCTCATCTCACCAATTTCCTGGCTACGCGCGTGCACACTTTACAAGCTCACGCGCACAACGGTGGGATTACCTAACCGCGTTGAGCCACATACATACACACACACATACATATACATATAAATATGCATCCACATAGACAGGCCATGAAAATATTAGCAATTCAATGCAATGTGTACGCTCGATTTCCGGCCGCACGAGTAAGTGCGGGTTATTGCTCCGGGGCTTCGAAAATTTTCGTACGAAGAGGGGGAAGAAAAAAAAATAATCGAACCTCAGCGATCGCAGCGGAGCATTAAATTCAATTACGTTCTCTCTTACTCTCATACACACGTTCATACTGAAGGGTTTCATTGTCGCGTATATACTACACGTACGAGAGAGAGAGAGAGAGAGAGAGAGAGAGAGAGACCTCGAAAACGCCTTGGCCGTTAAATATGCAACGAGATAACGCGCCGCTAATAAAGCCGTACGTTGTGCTATACTGTCTACGGGAGATTTGCATATTCACCGATGAATGAGCAAATGAAAATACTGGTGATGCATGTATGAGCTTTTTTTCACTATGTATATATGTCGCAGCAGTGACAATGATGGCGATGTATTTACTTTGTAACGAGGTGCGATTTATAAATATAAAGAAAGAGAGAAAGAGAGGGATTTTGCATGAACAATTGAGTGATTACCATTGTACGGTCAAGACAATCGACACTCAAGGTTTTTCTATTCGTGATTGCAATGATTCTAAAAGGTTTACTTTTTTCTTAATATATATTTTTATAATATAAGGTTTCGATATTTTTTCTTTTTTTTTTAGAAAAATTGGATTGTATATGGATTAACTATTAATTAATTACTAATTAATAGACAAGTTGATATTTTGTAAATTGATCGTGCATTGTCAAGCAAATTAGCATAACTATTAATCAACAATGTTTCTAATTCAATCACATGAAATAGAAATATTTTAATCTTCAAAACTTGGTGATGCACATCTATACGTCCACGAAGTTTTCTTAACTTCGGTAAACTTCATTTACCGGAAAGATCCAGTTACAAGCACCGAAACAACAACATTCGACAAAAACTTTATCCTTCAAAATTTCAAGCAACCAACATTTAAGCCATGAAAATCGTAGAGATGCGTTGTCTGTCTTCGTTGATGTAACTCATAATTTTTCAGATTTCGAAAAATGAAAAGAAAAGAAAATGCAAAATTCTACTTACTACGGAAAAATTCGTAAATCCATTCTTACCTGAAAGTTTTTCGTCGAAACTTTTTTGTTGTTGTTTCAATGCCGTTCATACACACTTTACGAAATCAGCTTGTTAAATGCGTTGTATATGACTTACTACGTTGGTTACAACTTACCCGGTAAGTCAGTTTTGTACATAACTTTTCTTATTTATTCGAGTTTTTCCTTTGCACCCCGAGTGAATCCTTGTATACATTTTGCCTGTATACCCTGCACTTGACTTTTTTTATGTTTATTTTTACGTCATGGTAAATAGATGCACGTCAGCTTGATAATATACCTTGCTAATCTATATTGCCACTGATAATATATTAATAATTACACGAGGCTGCAGCGTTACGCTCTTCGCGCAATGTTCCTACAAAATGTATGCATGTGTATTGTAATTACCTTCAACGACGCGGTATGTTTTAGAACAATGTATTCTATGAAACACATTTGTCCGTCGCTGATGGAAGATTCAACAAACGTTAATTTTACGTGTTATTCTTGTTGTTTTTTTTTTGTAACAAAAGATTAGCTCGCTGAAATAGCTTAACAACAAACTTGAGCGAAACGCCTGTACTTTGCCTTTCGTTCATACAGCATAGTGGCAAGTGCTCTAAGCGACAAGGGAACACTTTCACCGTTGCCAAACGAATCAAGAGTCGCGAACGCGATACACTTTTTTTTTATTATTACCATCGCGAACTATCTTCACCTTAGTGAGCTTCTCTCGATAACGGTTTCTCGATAACGGGCCAATTGTACGTCGGGCCCGATCGAATCTGATGGCTACTGCCGATTCTCTAACGGCTAGTAAACTCCACTGCTTTTCGACAAGTCTGTCTGCGATAAGGACTTGTCGATTCGCTTTTCTACTAGTCCCTGAATATAAAAAAATGCCACAGAGATATACAAACAGTAACGATATATTTTCATCGTTAAACAAGACGAACTCTGGTAATCAATTTTTATATTGTGAAGGAAATAATCAAATAGTTATGGATCGTGTATTAGAATTCAAAGTTCTAACTTATAATGAGAAAATGAAAAACCGCGAAAAACTTTTCTTTGATATAATTAATTGAGTTATGTAATCGTCTCTTTTTATAAGTCTGCTCGACCCAATCGATCACGAGCATTCAACTTTAATTATAACTTTTTTCTTAATTGCGCCCTGAGTCCCGGAGGCGCGGAATTCATTGAACGCTGTACAACTCTATTGAACTGTCGTACATAATTCAAATGCAGTATATTTTTTTAAATTTCGTTTTTCATGATAATTAGATTCATCTGTCGATTGAACTAAACTGAAATTGTAAAATTTTAGTCGTACAAGAGGCCAGCGAACACGCGTAATGATATTGAATTTTATTTTCTTTTAAAGGGAAGTTGAAGAATGATAAATAGCACGAATTAAAATGTATGAAAGCATGACCCACAGTATATTATTATCTGTAATTATGAAAACACGAAGTCGATAAGTACTCACTTGGAACGTGAAATATAGTGCAATCGCGCAATTAATGAAAATTAAAATGTTTCTCAGTTTGAAATGTGATATATTTTGAAACGTATACCCACATTCTTAACGCTAATCGTGTCAAAGTAATTTTTTAATATCTAACCATACTCTCTTGTAGCAGTTAAAATGTATAAAATAAAAACAAAAAAGAGGCTTAATTAGCCAACGACTTTTCCGCGTCCAAGCCTGAAAATAGCACACACACACACACACACACACACACACATATATATGTATATGTATATGTATATTATACATATATAGACTGTATGTATATATATATATATATATATATATATACAGTCCGTTACGTAAGTTAACTTACCAGCACTCGTAGTCGAGTAGCTTTCGATTTTCTTGAAAATTTTTACAGCCGATCGTGTGACTCAGCGGTTTCACTTTTCGCGTTGGTACTTTGCATTTCCTACTTTTATTGTGTTTCGCTCGATCGGTTTAATCATTCCCTCTCTTCTCTCTCTCTCTCTTTATCTATCTCTCTTCTCTATACGATCAGACCGAAAATAAAAGACACACACACATACGCGGAAAAGCGGTTACCACTTGAATTACCTGTTCTAGCCGATTGCTCGTACGAAATTGGCATCGACGGACTCTGACTGCAATGCTATGTCATACTTTTAATTTGACTTTTTTCCCGAACATGAAAAATGTCTACATGGACTTTTACAACGTGTCTTTTTTTTCGAAATTCATCTGGTTTTCGAGTCAATGAACTGATTTCACATTGTTATATCCTTCTCTTTCTCTCTCCCTCTCTTTAACTATAACTCTCTACACTATGAAGTTAATGATAATTAATACAGCTCGCTGTAACGCGTCGTTTGATTTAAAAGGATTCTCTGAAACATGCCCTAGTCTTTTCCGATAATTAGCGAACAAAGCAACAGGGTTCACTTTACCACTCAAAAGAGCGCAAAGAATTAAATGCTACCATTGAAATAACCGTTGAGAAATTAGTCGGCTAACAGAGCAGCTCAATTCATACGCGTGCATTTATTTAACTTTTATCGGTTCCACTCAAAAATATAGCGATGTTACATTTCAAATACAGCTAAAGGCTGAATACGTCACATATTCAATAAGTAGTATGCACTACAATTGATGCTATAGTTTCAGTAGTGCGAGAAAGAGAATTTCCTTTATCCGTAGGAAAAAAAGTAGAGACTAAAATGACGGTTGCGTATATAGATGCGCGAGAAAAGAGCACATCCCTCCAAGCAGTTTTGGCTGTGATCCAGCGACTCCTAGCAATCGATACCACACGCTCTGTAGGGCGGACGCACACGGAAAGTGGTAGAAAGAGAGAAAGAAACTCCTTTACAGGCCGTTAATTTATTCGGCCGACCGCACACCATTTCTAGCTTAATGCATCGAGTCGCCAGATAATTGCAAGAATTTATTGGCGGCAAATTTCTCTCGCCTTCGTTGTCTCTTTTTTTCTCTTTTTCTTTTTCTTATGCGGCGGCGCGTTTGCGCCAGCGACCTCTTTTGATACTTTGTATTCATCGTCGGCAGTTTCTTAGCATAAGTAGGTGCTGCGTGAATCGTGTGGAAAAAAAGACGTGTTCCTCTATTCCTTTTTTTTTAAGAGAAAGAGACTTCTGAATTTTTAGGAATATGCTTTAACCCTTTAGTTCTCAGATATCCGTTTACCGATGCCAAGTTTTTTTACGATACAAGACAATTGATCGCACCTGCTTAATCTCTTTATTCGGAATATTATTTTGAAATCTAAGAATGAGGAGAACCACTTCGAAACGTTAAGAAACAATCTTTTCTTCGTAGGAGTGTTTCCGAAAAAAATGAGAAATCAAATAGCAGCTGTTAAACGGAATATTTACTTATCCGACAATCGTAAAAATGAAGCCCTTATCGTCACTTTACCAACAATTAAGCGAGAATGTATAGGATGAAGTGAGATAATTATTTGAATTATTTTCAATTTATTGGCAGGAAAAATCTTTCCAACGGTTTTTCTAATTACTCCTTGAAAGTATCTATACGAATGTTTGTATATGCAATGTACGTCACAATTATCGAAACGAAATAGAAAAGATGAAAACGACAGACTTTTGAACGAAACTGAAGTAAATATAATAACTCTCCTTGGAAAACGACAAAACGTGCTGCCATTGCAGCAAAGTGCGAAACGTGCCATCATTCGTTGCAAATCCAGCAATTTCCATATTCACCGAAAAATTGTGCAATTTTTCATCAACTCGAAAAAAGCCCGCAAGTAATATGCAGTCATATTTTTTCTCCGTCCGTCGTAACGTAAAGAAATAACTTTGATACAAAAACTTTAGCTAAATTTATAAAAAAAAAAAGAAGAAAATGTTTACCGAGAGCTTTCTAAACGAAAGTTTTCAAATTTAACCGTAATCGAGTTTTCTTGAAATCCAAAAATAAATACAAAAACAACTCGCCTCGTTTCAAGCGAACAAATATCTGCTAAAGCCACACGTTTCCTCGTATAAGCGTCGCGTGTGTTAATTAGGGGATGAAAGTTGGTTATAGTCTACCTGCTTGTGAGACTGAGCCTCATTTTTTTTCTTGCTCTCGTGGACTGTTTTATTTTCGTATATATGCATTAATTAACTGGAACTTTAGCGTCACGCAAGAAAAAAAAATAAAAGATGAATGGATGTGAACTTGATCGTTAAATTTTATTAGCAGCGTTAAAAGTGAGAATTCCTTAACTTCTATTCTATGTAAAAAGTAATTTCTTCGATAAGCTATAAATAACCGATAAATATGTTGCAATACGGGTTTATTGCGTTTTTCGCATTCATTTAATAGAATTTATATTTAATCAACGCTCAGCTGAATTTCATCGCGCTTTAAGCTTAATTTTCTTCAATAATATACAAATATTTTTTTATGTGTACGCCCATAAGAGCGTGGATCGAAAATTATTGTCGCGTATACTCCGACAACCTTTACAAAATTACACGAATAAATCTATCGAAAAAAACTCCTGAAATATCTATCTCTCCTGATTACACTAACTTTCAACTCATTATAAAGCTCAAAGGGCCAGTATGAAATCAAAGGTCCATCCAAATGTCTTTTTGCATCCAGCTTTCTAGAAACGTCCCGATTACATTCCACAAGTGTAATAACACATTGGGAAATATTATTTACAAAGCAGACTTTTCAATGTTTTTACCCAAATGAGCTGTTGAAATGAAAAGTTACCCGGCTAGTATAACATTCCCTTCCCTGTTATTAAGTTAGCTTTCGTATATTAATTCTTCATTGAAGAAGAAAAAAATGCTCCTGCGATTTTCACGAGAAATGGTTAAGAAGAAGAAAAAGCAAAAATGACCTAGTTGTAAGATGAAACGATTTGGATTCCCCGGCTGTATCCAGCTCACGCAGTTACGTGCGGACGCGAGTAGAAAGAGATGGCAACCCGTACGAGGACCCTCACTCGATCTAACCCCTTTCCCCCTTGCCGGATTATTTATGCGCATACTAAGGGCTGTTTTATTTATTTACTCGTATTCAGGTATTCTATTTTTTGCAAAAAAAAAACACTTCTTTTTTTCTTTCTCGTTCCTGTTTCCATTGGAAGAAAAAATAAAACATTTATATGAAAATACTATCTCGCGATTGTAATTATATTATTGATTTTTATTATTCGATCTCACATAGATACGCTCTATTAAACGTAAAAAATCTCGCACGTATTGTCAATATTACAATTATCGCTTAGAATTTAATAAGTAATTCAGCAATCATACTACTGGCATACGAGTTCCACTGTTACGATTATGCACTGGATATACTCTACAATTGAAATGAAATACACAAACTATGTAGGCTAACATTTAATCCAGTTAAAATAAAGTCGAATACCGAACGTCGAATTATTTTTGTATCTGGTACGCGCTAATTTTAAGAAAGATGAGTAGGTTTTAGTTATCTCAAGGTCTGATGCAGTAATATAAGTTTCAAAGATAACCGTGCTGTTGTCTCGAATGCGACCGTCCTACAATTCATGAAATTGTCTACTATCGCCATTCACGACCTAATTAACCAAACCCTCGCTCAAAAATTCCAATATCGTCACACGTGGTCTCGCCTTCTATTTTTTAACTCGAAAAATAAAAAGTATATGGAAAAAAAAGTAAAATGTCCTATATAGCTGTGATACTTTTTGTTTTGAAAATGCCGAAAAAAATCACGGTTATAGCATCTGACAAACCTGTTAGAGTCCTCACTGATGAAAATGAGTCAACTGTTTTTACCTCAAAGTAAATAGAACTTCATTACCCGAAAAGAACTTTTATTATTCTTCTTTAAATTGAAGTTTATAACACCATCAAACCTAACAAGCTTTAGAGCTTGATGGCGTTTTATTTGTATAAGATGGTAGTGAAATGTTTACCGTGTAAAATAAGCTGTTTACACATAAAACGCACAAGCCAACATAAGCGATTACCTTTCTTTTCCTTTCCATTTTCAAATCTCAATATACCCAATGGAAACTCAAGCTCGTCCTTTAGACACGTATCCGAACGATGTAACATTCAGACTATAAAAGTCACCACGTCAGCAGATAG
Organism: Chouioia cunea; assembly: GCA_030064505.1. Lineage (NCBI taxonomy): Eukaryota > Metazoa > Arthropoda > Insecta > Hymenoptera > Eulophidae > Chouioia > Chouioia cunea. Next base: position 37,818,532 of record JAOPFQ010000001.1, on the reverse strand, counting down.
ACGAACACGTGGACACTACATGGCGTTCGAGGGATTCTCAGAGGATATCATTGTCGTCGTCGTCGTCGTCGTCATCGGTTCAGTGCCTTATATATATACATCTAACTATCTTGTTCTCTCTCTCTCTCTCTCTCTCTCTCATTCTGAGGAGGGTTTTTGTATATGTGTGGGTACGTTGGTGCGCTTGCGCGTGAGCTTGCGCTTGGTGCACAACCCCTTTTCCCATCGCTCGTTTCTTGCTGTTGCGTTCGTTTGGCGGGTGCCGCTTTGGCGCGGAGCCGCGCTCTTCTTCAGTGGCCGCGCGTCAACCGGACTACGCGCGCGTGTGCGACGTGTGCGTGTAGTTTTTTTTTGGTGCGTGCATCACTTACTATTTCCTTCTGTGGCGCATGTTACATTTAAAATGTGCGACGACTTATTTGCGATCTCGCGATCACCATGAACGACGAGGCCGTATTATTGCCCCAAAAAAGGTAAAATTTTTTTTTCATGTTCCTTCTTGGTGATTTAGTGCTGTACATTGTGATAAAGTGATACTCTTTATTTTTCAACTGTTTACAAATGTAAACAAAATTTTAATGATTTCCAAAATGAATTACTTAAAAAAAGATGTACCCATAGTTGCTCATCGAAAACTGAAATGCCTAGGAGAAATCGTTCCAATTTCATATAAACGTTAGTGTCAAATAAATGTTGAAACTCTCAATTATCATTTGACAATGGTCGTTAGTGTCGTTAAGTGAATATCAATCGTCCTCATTCTTCGGGCTGTTTGGCTTCAACGAAATGTACAATGGGTAACTCAGAGTTAATTGAATTTGGAAACAATCTTCTATCACAGTCATTGGTTTGGGGGAAAAGGGAGTTAAGCGTAGTTTCACCAATTGAGCTCGTGTATTACAGAGGCGAGCAAGTATCCCTATAACGGTGAATCCAATAGCCATTATAACATTATGCATTTAATTAAGCCTTAACTATTCATATATGATATTGTAATGAGCTCTCGTTACACGCAAGTATGCACCCTTTCGTATGCATTGCAAGTATATTAATTAATCGAATGAATCATTCGATCGTTTTTAAAAATTAACAGACGAATAGAAGTGCCAATCCACAAATTAACATTATACGAGTGCGGTAAATCGTAATACATTTTCAACACAGAGTAGTCTCATTGACAATCAATTCGATCGTCAAATTTGTGGAAAATTGTAACGAATTCCGTGTGAAAATAAAAATAAACGCGCTGTTCATACCGTATATCTTTTACAATGCAATTTCGTCTGAGAATTGATTGGATCTGAATGAAATCGTGATATTAATCAGTCGTGACAAAGAAAAAGAAAAAAAAGTTAAATTGAAGTACCTCGTTCTCCGCTAAAATGACGAATCGGATTGAATATAAAATTATTCGACGATGTCAGTGACGCGTTAAAAATAATCGCCGTTGGATCGACGGGACTGGCTTCGTTTAACATAAATCACGTCTTTGCTCTTGTCAGTTATACATATATGTGACAATCGCGCGATGGAATGGCACTGACAAAGTATGTGTCGATACGCGTATCCATTAATCAATTATTATATAGTTATGCTTTATTAGGCAGCGATTAAACGAACCTCCCAAAATAGGTGATTCATACAGCCGAAAAACGGTTAATTATTTTCAAAGAGTAATATCGAATATTAGCTTAAAAGACATTATTTACTTGAAGTTGATGGGAGGATGAATTCCATTTACAATAGCAATTGGACGCTCGCTGGAATATAATTATCTATTCAATGTCCCCATTGGAATAGTGAATTCCTCCTACTACTTGTCGCCTTAATACTCGATGAGAAAATCGAAATCCGCAGCAGGTCGTACCAAACTTATTTATCTTTCCCATCGCACTTCGAGTTTATATTAGTTTTCTTGAACTTTAAACCGCGATACGTTGAAAGTAGTTAAGAAAAATAAACGAAAAATTTGGATAGCAACGACTTTATATCGAATCCTCATTGTCCATCTAATTCCGTGGTCTAATTGCGCCAAAAGCTCATCAGGCGTAGTTGCGGTAATGTCGGTATCTCTCTAACTCTCTCTCTCTCTCTCTCTCTCTCTCTCTCTCTAACGCTTCGATGTTTTTAATTAGCCGAAAGGAAAACACAACGCGCTCGGAATGTCTGGAAAGAGCATTTCTTGCGATTGGCGCCATCTTCATCAGACTGTTTCCCTTCCGCTAATTGAATTTAACCGTACACTTTTGCGACCCCGAGTCTTTTTTTCTCTCTATCTCTCTCTCCCTTTCTTCCTTCTGACGTTAAACACCTCACGGGGATATTCGATCGGATTATGTAAGTCATTGTGTTTCTTGTCTATCGTAATATCTAACGTTGTTGTTATTGTTGTTACCGTATTTGTTCCAACAACCTTAGACAATATTTAATAAACAATAGCTCGTTATTTATGTACGACCAAAGGGTCTTCATCAGATTTCACTTTGTTTACATGTTATGTATGTATATATATATATATATATTTTTTTTTTTTTTTCGAAGATAATCGAAACGATGGATGTTGCGTTTGACGATACCTCGTCAAGAATCTTTGAAATATCATAGATACTTAAGTGTCGTTCTTATTTGTATGAAAATTTATTGAATAAACTTGATTAATAGAAAGTCTATTGGATTACACGCTCTTAATAAAGCATAATTATTCTAAGAATTTTGTAGCGCATGCTTAATTTTAATAATTATGAGAACACTAAATCCGAACTAAGACATTCTAAAAGAACAAAGGAAATACGTAACATAAACGTTAGAAATAACATTAGATTATGAAAGGATTCTCGTGTGAAAAAGTTTGCGTCAAATTATCCAATTCTAAATTTTCCTCAGTACCACATGCATTGTATCTTTCGTATCTTTTTTTTGTATTTACTTAATTTAGTTGTAGTAACGAAGATAAATTACGATAAGAAAATTACAATATACCAACCGAATTGCAATGGATATTTGATTGTTACAGGAGGCGAAGACACGAAGAAGAATGCCGCACGAATTAGCGAAGGACAAGGAGTGCCGGTGAGAGGAGGAGAGAAGGACGTTGAGCTTTACTTCCGCAAGACAGCACGAGAGGCAATGTCGTAGTGCCCTTCCGCGTGGGTGCGGGAGTGCGCGAGATAGTGTGAAAGAGAGCGAGAGAGAGAGAGAGAGAGGAAGAGAAAGCAAGAGAGAGAGAGAGAGAGAGAAAGAGAAAGGGAGAGAGAGAGGTTCGAGTGTGAGAGGAACAGTCGGGTGGGCGCACAATGGCGCTCCTCTTCGCCGTCATCGTCATTATGGTCACCACTGCCATGTCTCTGCCGCCGGTCATTAGGATTGGTGAGTCTAATTAACTATCCTCTCTGACTCCCTTTTAGCTTTGAACACACAACTCCCTTCCTCTTGGCATGCATCGCATCCTTGATAGGCTTGCCAATTCAATGTAACCCTTTATCTCAGGTTTAAAAGATTTTATTCGTGCACTCCATATTTTTACTGTCTTTGCTTGTAAACTATAAAAAGTTGGTTGTGTATTGACGTTGATTGATGGTTAAAAGAAAAGTGAACTTTTTAATAATGTAACTGCGATTAAACTGATTCAAATTTGTGTTACGTTAGTTTTAATTTCGAAGCATTTCCCCTTTAATTTATAGCATTACAAGTTATGAAACTGTATACCAAAGCTTTGAAACGTCATGATTTGCATCCACAAGTGTATATCTCGTATTTTGTCTGTGAAACAACACGACACAAATAAGAGATTTCGACTCAAAGTAAAATTTCGTGGAAGTAATTTCTTATAAAAAAACAATGAAAAGCAATTTTAAGGAAAATATCAAGTGTTTTCTTCAGAATACTTTACTTATTTTATTATTTTTATTTTTAATTCGAAATTCTGTTAATGTTGATGGTATAATTCGTTATTAAAAATCACATTTTCATGATTGATTGTCATGTCTGTAATACCCATAAAACATCAACTTTATAGCTATATTAATTCTTTGTGTTAATAAGCTCTTTATGAAAGTAATACCAAATAGCATTCATCGGAAATTCTCATACGTTATATATTGATAACGTGAAAAGTAGCAAGCAAACACCAAAAGAACAAAAAGCTCGAGAGTACTTAATTAGGCTCTACACAAAAGATCCCACTCTAATAATGAACATCGTATAATAGGTATTTATTTGCAGGCGCATATTTTATAGCAGATCCTTTTTCTTTTTCTTTTCTTTTTTCGGGAGAAGAAAGGGCGATGGAAAGTTTGGGCGAGAAGTAAATTCGATTTGATGACGCCCAGCAAAGCATAATTTATAGACATAAGAGATCTTTAGAACAAGGCAACCGAACCTAAACTTTCGGCGCATCTATAATTGGACGAATTTCAATGGTACTCAAACTGTGTGTATGTATGGGTTCGGGATGAGAGGGAAGCTTTTGCACGTGTGAGCTGAAACTTCGTGTGGCAATTCAGCATGCGTAATGACGGCGGTTTACTTGATGAGCTGTGAAATGTTCTCGATTTTACGTATCGCTACTGAGAGAGAGAGAGAGAGAGAGAGAGAGAGAGAGAGAGAGAGAGAGAGAGAGAGAGAGAGAGAGAGAGAGATGTTTCCAAATTTTTTAAAGCTTTTCAAGTCTGAAAAATGTTATATTCAATAATTGTTACACTTATAGTACGTTGTTTCTTTCTTCAACTAATCAACTATGTGAAACATACGTTCTGATTATGAATATTTAATAATGTAGGTATAGAGATCGTTCTTTCAAGCCTTTTCAAAACGTCACATAAGTCTACAGCAGTTTTCCTTCCTCACTGGGACGAAATTCAAATATCCCCTTTATCGTATCGATAAAAATTCAATAGATAAAAAGATCTTCAACCCACCACTAAGTCACCATCGTAAAAAGTATTTCGAAAAGGAATTTACAAGATTCCTCGCAGAAACGATAGAAGGGTAGGTTGGAAATTTTCTCAGCTGACTCGACAGCAAAAAAGCAATACAATGCGCGTGCAGGAAGCGAAAATATCTCTTACACGCGCATTCACGCGCCTTTATTCTACACGTTGGTGCGAAAAGAGCGCAAACCTTATAAAAATAAGAAATGAGATCGCATACAAGCGTCGTAGAAAGAGAAAGGGAGAGAGAACGAGGTAGGACCAACAAAAGCAATCTGACGCTTGGCGTTGGCGAACAAAGGCTCTAGAAAAGATAATTAAAAAGGAGCAAAGGAGCTTGCACTACGCGCCAACTCCAGAAAAGTAGCGAGACAAGACAAGAAAGGAGTAAAAAAAGAAATAAGAGGCGGTTACAAGAAACTCACCAAGCCTTTTTAAATACAATTCTCAGAGGGAAAATTACCGGTCCTCTTCTCGTTGCTGCTCTGATAATTTTTAACGTATATAAGCACACCCGTATATATACATATCTCATCTAGATTCAAAGCTTGCGTGAGTTAGGACTCTAAGCATACTTGCCTATGCATGCGCAGTTTACATATGTACAGCTATTACGTGGCGCAGAAACAATTTACCCCATCAACACACCAACTCGCTCCCGTTTAATTCCTCTTCTTTGCACTGCTTCGAGGTGTATAAGCATTATACGATTTTTGACGACAGCAACTCTCTCACTGTACTTATTCCAACATATATACTACGTGCAGCATGCCGACGTTGTATTATCCTCGAAAGCTCTTTCTCCCTCCTTCTCACGTTGTCTTGATAATTCTCTTTGTTATTTCTCGCTCGCTCGACGCATATCTCACGGGGAATGTGTTATTCCGCTCGTACTGTTTGCTATACGTCGCTGCTGTGTGCTGTGTATTGCCAATTTGATGCAAATATCGTTATATAATAATATAGATCACTGAGCGCCTACGTGAATGCTAAATTTTTTTATGTTTGCCCGCAACCGTTTATGTCACTCACGCTACCAATCATGGGTGATCGAGGAGAAAAAAAGGTGCAGCATTGTTGTATCCAATGAAATTAGAAAATAATAAAGGTTTTTTCCAAACTTTTTTCCAATTTTTCTCGACGCAAATTACCTATTATAGAGAATTTGAAAGAGAATTATTGAATAGAGGATCCAGAAATGAGAGTCCGTGAAAAGGAGGTATCATATAACGATATTTGAGTACAAATCTTGCAACTACAATTCAGAGATTAGCCAAGCGTATTCTACTCGTAAATGTGTATAATAGCCAGATGCAATGCTGTATATTCCAAACGAATGATTTACATGTATGCAATGCATAAGCCGTGCTACACATAGAATCAAGGCAGTGACAATTTGAAATTATGCATATCCGGCATACATGAAACTTGCGTGTAAATATAATAGTCATAGTTCTCTTTTATCTTCTTTCTCACGCGAGCTTATTAAACATGTAACAATAAAGGCCATATACATCGTCGTTGCCCAAAACAAATGAAAACGTAAATATGCTATCGGTTGGGCAGTCGATTCATTCTGGCCGTTATACACAAAGCTCTCTATATCGAGCTCACGTTTTACGAAAGGGCGTCGATGGTAGAATTGATGGAACGATTATTAGTAATTTATGGAACATTGCAGTACACACGCATCGGGTGTATAACTATAAATTGCTTGAATGCTTTCTGAATATAAACGTCCAACAAATCGCTAAAGATATCGCATTTTTAAGAAAAAAAACAGTTGTGCAAAACATCCATTTTCCACAGCGTCGATCATACGCGCCTGTCAAATAAATGCAAATCCAAGCAAAATTCGTTTTTCTGTGAGAAAATCGACGGTAAAGAGAGAGAGAGAGAGAGAGAGAGAGAAAGAGAGAGAGAGAAAATATACCGGCGACATTAATGAACAGCCAAGTCAGTCGTTTGGAACGAGACTGTAAAATTGAATCCGTTAAGAAGACACGTCAAGAATTGGATGGAAATCGTAGGGTGCAACGCGTTGTATTTATCGACTGGAATTCTTGAATTGAAGAATGATGAGAGAGATATTTTATTTCAAGTGTCTCTTGTATTATCTCGTATTCGCCTCAAATTCACTCGGTTTACGGCTTCTTTCGTCGAATTAGTTTACGCCTGAATAAGCACGCGTTGCAGATTCGTACAGTGCTGCGTTGCTTATGATATGCTCATAACGAAGATTTTCAAATTCTCAATAGGAATAACAAGATTTTTTTCTCTTCGAGTCTCGTTTCATATTTATCAATAATTTTGTCTTTTTATTTTTCTTCGCAACACAGTCTGACTCAGCTAACCATTATAGAATGTCAATTTATAAAAACAGATCAAATCGAAATATTATTATTTATCAATGTGATTATAAGGATGTCTTATTTGGTTAAATTTTTGTAGACGCATTACTTTATTATTTCTGACTGGCAATAGATCTTATTGAAACTCGATTAAAGTAATTGTATTTGGCATTACAATGTCTCATTTAGGGCAACTACATAAACCTATCATTTTCAAATGAACTGAATTCAAAAGATTAGTATCATATTTGTTTTTTTTTGTTTTTTTTTTGTTTTTTGTTGTTTTTTTTTTTTTTTTTGAAAAACTACGTTTCTACGTAACCGAATAGTAAATCTCCTTATCCTATTGAACGACTAATCCCTTTCAAACGTTCCATTTCTATCCTTTCCGATGAACACGTAACTCTACCTTTTTTGTGAGGTACATCAATCACGTAAGCCCTATTTGAAGGATTAGTACCATAATAATTTGGGATTCCACTTTCGTAATTATGTGATCGATATTGTTCTATTTGCATTTCTATTTTTTCGTAATAATTTATCTTTGAAACGTAACGCCGAAATCTCGATTTCATTCAAAACTCAATTATCAAATACGATATGAGACATGTTTTCGAGGATGTTAAAGGAGAAAAAGCGATTACCGCTGTAAAAAAAAGTATAAAAACAAGAAGTTCTCAACTGAAAGTATTTGCCAAAGTACTTTAATTTTCTATTGAGCTCAACTGGAAACTCATTTATGAAAAGCACTGATGTAAAGATAATAACACTGAACCAAGCGATAAACGAGAGATAGAAGGTAGATTTTCGCAATCTCCGTTAATCCCAAGAGTTGAACAGCTGGGCAATTTTTTGCCATAACTTGACGAATAAAGAGGGCAAATTATATGGCAACTCACGCACGAGTGAGCGAGCAGCAGCTCGCGTGGAAAATTTATATCACACGGATAGTCGAGGTCAATAGGCGAAGAATATTCCTTTTTGTCAAGAGTGATAAATACGTAAGTATTATCGGTCTAATTGACATTTTTTGACGAAAATAGCAAGGAAGAAGATAGATAATACGAAGCTATTACTCTTATCTGGCGATCGACCTCGAAGGAAAATTGTCGGCCGTGGCTTTCGCAATTTTGCGCAGTGGATAAATTGCACTGATTACACCTCTGCCAACGATAATAAGTCAGCACGGATTAAACGCAAAAGGCTAATCTTTAGGAGAGTTGTGCTTGCACGTTGAATTTATTTGTTCGCGAAGACGAGAAGCTTTTATCAACTACGAATTCAATCTTTGGGTAAACTTTGCTGTTAATGAAAGCTGATCTTCACTCTCTCTCTCTCTCTCTCTCTCTTTCTCTTTGATGTAATCGGTCGTTTTGTTTGCGCTTTTGGTTTCGGGTGCTCAAAGTGTGTATATATTAGCATTGTGACCAAAGCTTCTTGTTTGTTCAGTCAACTACCTCTACATATATAACTAATGTATTCGATTGTTTAATTAAAATTAACGTTAAAGTTTGAAGATTGTTAGAGCACGAAATAAAAATGTTTGAAATGTTAAATAACGCTCGTAGTTTTAGTGTACAATCAGTCAAAATGTCACGTAAGTTTCTGAATTGTGGCAAAGATTATTATAAAATATCCAAGCCATCTGACACGCGAATTAATTAATACATCACAAATGTATATACAAAGCACACACATCGTTGAACTAAACGTTGTGGACAACAAGTCTTTCGCAAAGTTGTATATACACACACGCTACAAGAGTACATTCGAGCAGCGTCGGTGACAGGTGCGTAAGTTCGTTAACGGACATCGTACAATCCAATGCCCGCGGTTGTATTGCAATATCCCATGGATAAGTGTCAACGTTGATACATATTCCACATATATATATATATATATATATACACACTCACTCACTCGTGATGTTCGTTTATTTTTCGATTAATCACTTCCAACATTTCAATTATCGAAGTCTGCAGTTATGCCTGGATATTCTTGGAAAGGAGAGACAACTTGTTTGACAATTGATTGCTCTTGATGATTATTCAGAAAATGAAGTCGTCACTTTCCTCTTCTTTTTTTTACTATTTGTTTGCCAAAGTATTCATGGAATGTCTCTGTTGGGGATGATGACGTTCAACGAGAGGAACTCCACGAAGAATTCCCATATCGATGCGTCGCGCGCGGTTGCCTCATCCCCTAGTTCTCTCTCTCTCTCTCTCTCTCTCTCTCTCTCTCTTACCAACGAGAACATGCTTTGTCAGATAGAGCTGGTCTTCTCCTTGAAAAATTTTTTACTATTGATCGAGTATTTATGCGTTCGGAATAATTCTACTTCACGATCGTATTGCTGGAAAGTCGTCTTTTGAATCTATTATTATATTTCAAGTACTGTAGTCAGAACTCGGAGAAACTGTTTTTTTTATTTAGAAATGAAATGTTAACCATAATAACATTGTTTTTTAAGGCAATATAATTTGACGTTAAATGGAAATTATGCTAAAATCAAAATAGCAATTTCAGTATATAATGGTATATTTGCAAGACTTACTGAAGCATTTCAAACGCAGATTGTAGCTCCAATAAATAATTGGATGTTATTAAAGCATCGTTGACGTTGGAATAATAGTTATAGTCTATTTTCAAATGTTCGGCTAACAAGAAACGAGAGAAATTCAACAATATGAAACGCACTAATTAACCAATTGAACCCATGAATAACAAATCGTATTCGTAAAATGACAAGATATTCAAATAAAACCGTAAACGACAAATCGTTGTTGTTTTGTACGTTGATAATAAATGAAGCAATCCATTTGTCGTCGAGTATAGTAAGTAAGTTAGAGGTAATAAAAAGCGACGTGATATGGGGTAAAAGGAAAAAGAGAGAAAATCCCACACGTATAAACAGGAAGGAAAGGAACAAGAAGGGCAGAGTTAGCAGGCTGATATTGTCGGGCGGGGTGTGGATTAAAGACGGTCATTTCGGCGATGAGATCAGCCTGTCGAACTCGGCGCCGTATCATTTCATCCAATGAAGAGCACACCATCGTGGAATGCGAAGATTCCTTTATATCAGCGATATATACACACACGTGTTCGCTTTTAATCAAATACTAAATTATTACAACGTTACGCTTGACTTTACTTGAGTTAGTATTGTTTTATTTATTCTATACGTAAAACAAGTCAGTTTGATACCAATATGAAAATTATCAGATCAACTTACTACACTTTTAGTAAAATAAATAATTTTATCAAAATATTTACGCTCGCAATACTGAACAAGTCAGAAGATTTTTTTATATTTACACAACGACGAAATATCGATACTACAAAATTTACCGTGATATCAAGTGTTTATAATTGAAATCAAACATTCGTTAAAAATTCCCGTACATGTCGTTGGTGCAGTTGACAGTTAACTCATTTTATATTTATTTCCTTTTTTTTTATTTTTATTAAAAACACATTCCCGGCCAAAATTTGAAAAAGTTTACGATGTAAAAGGATTTTAGAATGTAATAAACATCTGTAACCATAATTCTGATTAAATCTTCGTGTAAAGTGGAAATGAAAATCAAATATTTACTAAGAATCATCTAGAACTTTGATATTGTAAGACAAACAAAATAATCATAGTTTATATTAAGATTTTCATAAAGTATGGAAACGCGACATAGGTTTAGACGTGAGCTCACACGTAGTCGAACTTCACATGTGGTCTATGAATCTCTAACAAATTGGAAATAATTGCAAGGGTAAGCTTTGAGGTATAGAGAGAGAGAGAGAGAGAGAGAGAGAGAGACAGACCGAGAGAGAGAGAGAGAGAGAGAGAGAGAGAGAAATGAAGGGAGGGGTAAAGTGCAAAGACCGCGAGAGCAAAGCTCGATTGGCCAAAGCTATGAAAGAGATAATTAACGAGTCGGAGAAAATCAAAGAGAGTTGGCTGCTGCTGCAGCTGCTACGAGAGAGAAAGGAGAGAACATTTTGCACTGTGGCTCTTTGATGCGAAATAAGGACACGACGTCGAAAACTCAGCTAATTGAGAGCGTGAAAGCTCCACGCGTCACTGTGGGAGAAACGACGAAGCCTCGCAAGCGTCCCATTCACAAACTTTGATTTTATTCCGCAGGCGTAAATTAAATGTTTTTATTATTTTATTTTTTAATCTATACCTTTACGATTACTATTACTATTACTACTGTTGTTGTTGTAATAGTATATGAAAATTTTCAAGCAACTAATTAACTTGAAATATGGCTTGTCGTAACTTTGTTACTCACCGTACACCGATGCTAACATGATAATTTTACAAGTGGCAAGTGAATAATTTTAATAAATTATCTTTAGTTTAGAAATGTATAGAATCTTAAAAGTTTTCGCAATTCATTATCAAATTTTTTGTTAAAGGTTTACAAAATGTTTATTACAATTTCAGAGTTATAATGCTTCGATCGTTCGATTATATTGTGTGATCAGTTATAATTTTATCACTGCCGACAGATTTTAATGTAATTATATACTTGTTTTTTAATACGAAAAGAATTAAAGATATCATTGTAATATTTTTAGAACAGGTGGTAAACGAAAATCTTATTTTTAATTCATCTGGCAAAAAAACAAAATGACTACTTAAATGGAAAAAATGAGAATCTTGAATATTCTACCTCTATATTACCAATCCACACGAAGGCTATAAAAATTCTTATCAGATAAAATCTCATAAAATTACAAAAAAATAAAAATGACAGCAGCAAGCCACAAACGTAAAACAATCTTAGTTTAACAGTCTAAAGAATAATAGCCCGAAGTAAAAAAAAAGAAAACGGAACAACGAGGTTAAAGTTACGCTGGGCAATACGTAAAAAAGGCTAGCGGCAGTACGCGCTCTCGCCATCAAAGTTCCACAAACACGTACTGCTGATGGTGGTGGTGGTGGGATCTAGAAAAAAAAAGATAAAGAGAGAGACAGAGGTAGAGAAAAAAGAAGAAGATAGAAGAAGCCGCGAGCTCTTTCTCGTCCGCCGAATAAATTCCGTTTCTCTCTTTCTCTCTCTCTCTCTCTCTCTCTCTCTCTCTCCCTCTTCCTCTTCCTCTTTCGCCGCGGTAACCACGGGATACGGCGTCGACGAGGTTATATTGTCCTGGTGGCTCGTAAAAGTATACCCGAGAGCGTCAATCTCTCGACGTTGCCAACGGCTTCAAGGGAACCCACAAGTATTCACTGTACTTCGACCTTGTAACCTCCTTCTTTAAAAAAAATTTTTTTTCTTAAGTTGCATATCGCCTCCAGTCAAGGACGTCGTCGTACATTGATGAAATGTAAACGTAGTTCAAGTATAGACGTAAGACTTCAAAGGGTCATTATAGTGCAGGTGCTGATGCTACCACTCCGATGCTCGAGAAAGACGAGTTTTGGCCACGATGCCAAACGTAAAACGACCAAGGATTAAAACACCATTACTCTTCAATGCCTTTTAAATCCTGCGATTCGATTCTCTCACTTTTTTCTTCTTCTTCTTACGTTTCTTCTTAGATTTCTTCTTTTCCTCTAGCGCACTTTTTCCATTCCTAATTTTCCCATTTAGTCAGCTCTTTTGCTCGACTATCTCACCGCGTAAAATTTCTCTTCCATAGAGAGGCGTATTGAAATGAGCTCTCACAACTGTCATATTTTTTTTCTGATTCTTCTCAGATTTTTCCATGGTTATCAGACTATGCAAATATTTGCTATATATACAGGATTTTCTTTGAAAAGTGAAGCTTCCATGGATAATTAAAACCTAGACTGAAATAACGAAACCCTATGGATACTGTTTAAATAGACGTATATATCTTTTTACAAATAGAATTACTTTAATTAAGAATTGCAACAATCACAGTTATTGAAAAAACATTGCTTTTGTTTTACATGTATAAAAAATAATCCTTTTCATCTTTTCAATAATAGAGCATGTCTCTACCGCGACAATTACAACGTGGATTCGAAACGCAGCATTCGATAAAAAGTTCAATCGTCCACTCTTGTCTGTTCATACATGCAGTTGATTTTTTTTGGAAAGCATAACATTTACTTTATTGTCGCAGATTAAAAACCAACATTTAGCTATTATACACCAAACCGATCGAAGATATGGATATACATATATTCAGCAAAGTTATTGTCAAGCGATTTTTATTGCACGAGTAAATAAAATTGATTCCCGGAAAATCCGGTAACGCGAACGACCCACATAAATGCCTCTGGCACTAAGAAAATTGAGGGCAGTTACGTCAACTCGAAGCACTGAGGGTAGTAGAAGTAGTAGCATACGAGTCGGAGGCTGGGAATGAGCGGCCTATATCGACGATAAAGCTCGCGACACCCATTTAGATAAAAGCCAAGCGAGTACTTCCGCACCCTCTCTTTCTCCTTCACCGTGTTCCAAGTTTAGATTATTCGCTGAAGAATTCGTACATAGTATTAGACTTGACTTCTGCATTTAGATTCACTGTCTACTTTTGATATATTAGATGTGACTTTCATTATTCATTCTCGGTATATTGTACAGCTCGAGAGTGGAAGGATTTACCGTCTGCGGCGGAATTTGACGGTGTGATTTATTAATAAAAAGTAGTTGAAAATTTGTAGGAACATATTCCGTCGGCTTTCTGACTTAAACGAATTGAGCTTATTTCAAAATAGATATAAAAAATTACGTTTGATGGAAATATTTTGTCAAATAATCGTTTTACCGATTAAAGAACGTCGCTTCAAAAATGTTCGTTTAGATTTATAATATACAGTTATATTGTAACAAATACATATCCAATTTCTTTCAACGGTAATGGAACTTAAAAGAAAAATATGAATTGATTGTTTACGAAAGCGTTTGTTAGATCTCGATTAAAATTAAACGTACCTACGATTGGATAACTTTTGCCTGAATACGCTTATCTAACATTAGTACTTTGCATCCACTGGCGAGTATACACCAGTCGCAAAAATAGTCACGTTAAAAGCCAGCGTTTTCGGTGCAAGCGTTGGTGCAGAAAGGAAAAACCGCGTAGAAGAAAAAGTTATTAATTTTTTTTAACATCCTTCTCTTTTTCATCCAGAACAAACGAAAAGAGACTCGTAGAAAGGAAACAAGGCTACTTTCCAAAATTCTCAGAATGCTCTTTTCAAACTGCTCTTCGAGTGCGCTCGCAACGTTTTTATGACGCAATGGAGTTTAAAGCTCGTCGAGGCGTAATTTACGCGGATCCTCGTTTTTCTCTATATATAGAACATCGCACATACCACTAGGTATATCATCAACTCGTAAAATGCGTTTTGATGAGGCGTATGGCGATCCCATGGGGTTTGTGTGTTAGCGACTCTTCCGAGGAAACGAATTTTGTTGTAACTCTGGTACAACGTTGATTCCGAATAACGCTTATTCAGTGTGCGTGGTACGCGAGCGTGGAATTCGTTAAATTATTTCATATAGAATAATATGGGATGTTAGCATTCTCGCACGTACTTTTTTTTTTATCAAATTTTTGATGAAATTGTGTAAAGGATAGGAGAAAGTTGAAGTGGTTTACTTTACGGTAGTTTCCAAGAAGTCTTTCAAAAGTTGTATATCCCTCGGTGATTTACGAGCTGATGATGCGAAGGAGTCGCGTTAACTTTTTAATTGCGCCAATTATCGCGCTTCATGATGGGCTTTTCATTATATTGCCATGGCGCGAGCCCGTGTAATTAAGGCCTCTTTAACGATGTATGGATGCGATGTAGCTACGTTATTGATATATGTATAATATACCTTGGAAATTTTAATATCTTGAGCGTAACGAGTAATTGTGAGAATTTCATTACGCAAAATTTATTAGGTTTTTTTTGCGATCGACAGTTTTATAACGAGATTTTCAAATGAAACTTTTTATTGCTTGGACGTTCGGTTCAATTATGCCATATTTTTCTTTGATATATATATATATATTCAACATCAATTCTCCAATGTATATTATTCAAGCATTTTCATAAAAATCTGTGTCATCAAACAAAACAGGTATAGATTTCAATGGTATTTAATAAATATTTTTACTACATTCGTAATCTTAAAAAAAGTGTATTTTACGAACTTGGATTTTTCCACGATAATTAAGGAAAATTTGTCAACATAAAAAATTCATGGGATTGAGCTTGAAAAGCACATTGTATTAATTGAAACGCTATATTGAATTTGAATTTTTTCGCGAGCCATTAACAGCCGTAAAACCCGCTCGTTCGGTAGGAAAAAAAGTTCATAACTTTAAGTCTCAGAACTGGAGAACCCGGCGCAGTTAAAATAAATACATAAAAGGAGAGACGACGTGCACTCGTGAAAAAATCTGTAAGCGGGCACTCAAAAAAAAAATATATCGTTACGGAGGTGCTCGTGCAGGGAATTTGAAGAAGTTGCTTAATAGGCCGCGCTACTTCCAACCCCCCCCCCCCCCCCGCTTTCCTTCGTACCGATAGAAGTTGTAAACGGCCGAACAAATTTTTAACATCGTTCCTCGCTATCCCCCTTCGTTCTTCTCACCCTCTTCATTTCTACAAAGTTCGGTCAATCGCAAAACTCGCTCGATTTCGCGGCGTACCGAAAAACTTTTTTCTCGTTGCGCACATTCCACTCGGTTACTCTAATAAATTTTTCCAATTCCGCGTGACTGCCCTCCTCTTAGGAGTAAAAAAAAAGAACAAGAAAGAAAAGTAAGGCGCATTGTCTAAACTATAATTATAAACAAAAACAGAGTTTTTAATAACACGATCATTAGAAGGTTGTTTAATCGTTATATATATATATAATAGGTGGAAATGGGTATACTCTTTTAATTAGAGAGACTGAGGTAACTGGGGAACGAGGAAACCCTTGACTTCTGTAATTAGAGCGTTGGAGCGTTAATGCCAGCCACTTGATAAACAGTTCGAAGCTAAGTGTGAAGTCATGCGCGCGTGCGCTTGGATCTCAGGGAGATGCGCTCAAATTCTCAAAGGTGTCTCTATCTGACATTCTCTTAAACACGATATCTACGTTATTTTCAGTGTAAAAATATACGATTTATCAAAATGTTCGTATTTTTACTCGTTGGAAAATAACCGTAAGACTCAAGGATTTGGAAGTGAGCGATGGGATGTATCGTGTGCGAGAAGAAGCTAATTTCGTTGAAATTGTTGCCACGGAGCCGTTGTTCTTTTTTATTGTATGTTTTTTGTCATTGTTTTGCTCTCGACGCGGAGTCACTTTACTGCTAGTACTTGAGATCCACTCCAAGCATTCCCATTTATTTTCTCGGGCTCTCGTCTCATCGGATCAACGACCCGATTAGGATTCATTCGAATGCAGTTCTTATTCGGTGAAATACTTTCCGTTAGTTAGTCATTCGATATTTTTACAATATACTGCTAGAAATTAACATTCGATCGGATTAATTATTTCTATTTATTAATTTCAATTTTATATACTAATCAAATAACTTTCCCTCTTCTGATATCAAAAAATCATTACTCATCCTTTAGCAGTATGACATTCAATCAAAGTTAGCATATCCGCTTTAAGTAGTAAGAGGCAACATTCGGTCAGACATCGACGGTAAGCTTCAAAAATATCTGCAGCGTTTTCATGGCATCAAACCAAAATGAAAAATACATATACATTTCTCTTCTCGAAAAATTTTCCCAAGCTCTACATATCTTTTCACGCACGACGAGAGACGCCGCATATACCTATCTTCTTCTCGAAATTCTCTTGAAATATCTGGGAAGAATAAACTCGCGTCTCACGTCAAACGCAGTTTCTCTCTCTCTCTCGCTCTCACTCTTGTACGCGCACGGGCGCGATCGTGCTTTGGCTCGCGTATTAAAAGCACTTTAGCGCTCTCTCGCCAAGGAAAAGAATATGATTTATTGTCGTCGCACCCTAATCGCGTTCTGGTACTGTGCCAGAGAGAAAGAGAGCTTCTGAACGTGCGGACTTTGTTTCTGTCCAACTTGGTGTATATCGAACTGCTAAAGCAAATTTGTTCACTGCGCATAATATTCGAATTTACGAGCTACAATTTTTTTTTGCTTTTTGACTTTTTCTTTGCTATCGTTGTATCTCTTAAAAATTGCTCGAACGAACGAAAGTCGATTGAGTATAGTATCTTGTGCTGGACTGTAGAACGATACAAAAAAGGTGATATTACGACGGCGAGAAAATCTGGCAATAGCAAGAAATGCAGATCACGCGTTTCATGGATGCGCTGTCCTATCCTTGGTGAGTAGCTATGGTATTCCTTGCTCGAATTCAATTGGGAGTGTCTTACTGGATGCAATTTGTCCGCTTTCGCTATGGAGTTGTCTCATAAGAAGAGACGTTCATTGAAATGGCTTAGGATTCAATTCCATTCCGAATGTACATTAAGTTCAGGAGAGATGCAAACTTGCTTTGCCAGAGAAAGAGAGAGAGAGAGAGAGAGGGAGAGAGAGGGAGAATTCTTGAAATGATATGTATATAAAAAATCAAGGCTGATCGATCGAACACGACGAACGTTCGCGAGGGACTCATGAATATCGCATGAGAGTTTAATATACGAGTAATGCGCTTTGGATCCAAAACTTGGTTGCTCTATCTGTGATAGCTTTACCTTGCAGTTGGTCCCTTGCGCCACAAGATTTACGAAAACATATTAACTTACTTTGACCAGTCAACAAACACTGCTTTTAGTCGCTTAATCATTTATCTAAATCATTCTAAATCATTTTTTGAACGAACAAAATTTTATAATTCCAAATTTCATTTTAGACAATGATTTCGATGAAGCTTTGAAAATTATAATATGAAAATGCTCCACTTTTCTTCACCTCTGATGGTACGTCAAAATAATACAAGTTTTCAATTCGAATTTTACATATACACGCACTGATGTACTGGAAAAAGACTACAGATAATACGATATCATCTCTAACGATAATTATTTAATCATATCCTGGCTTATCGCTAATGAGCGGGCATAAATAGTTTGCATTACATCTGTTGTAAAAAGTATCAAAGACTCATCAAATTATACCGAAGCTTTCGTAAAATTTTTTGCATAATATTTAATTTCCAAACTTTTTTAAAAAACTTTTCACGGCAGACATTATACATTTTGATTATTCAAAGCATGAAATTACGAATAAAAAGATATTGTACAAATCATAAAAATAGATTGGGAGATATTCTTGAAAAACTCGTGAAACTTTATCTTGTAACGAATTTGACACAAAGTAAAATTGCAACCTTCGGATTATTTAACGGTGAAATCGATTGGAAAATCTGGTGACACGCGTATTTCGAGATTGAAATGAATAAGATAGATAGCATTTTATAAAACCTGAAAATAATATTTTATTGTTATATGCTGTACTCCGGTTCAAAAGAAAACATTCCGACAGGCCAATATTTTTGCTTTGGATTTGTATTCAATTGACGACGTTAATACGCCGAGAGGCGCTTCAATTTTTTATAGCGTTCGAATCTCTCTCTCTCTCTCTCACACACACACACACACACGAGTGTACTCCACGATATATAGTACGCAGCGGCAAAAATGCAGCGGCGAACACGTTTAATGTAGGTGGACGTCTACTTAACTAAGCGCGAGCGACATCAAAAGGCTTCCTCGGCTTCTCGAGCTAGAGACTGATCCGTACGCGCACGGCACACAGCAAACGAGAGAATCAAGCCGCTCAACGTATATATTTTTTTCTTTTTTTTTATTCACTCGATTACGTAAAGTTTATTTTGGCGAAGTATATAAGGCCATCTTTTAATCAGGTTAACAGGGCCGTCAATATCGATTCTCAATATTTCTCCTTCCACCAGCGCGACGCGACCCATTCGATACATAATTGAGTTAAGATTAATTTAATTTCGCTCTTCGCTGAGCGCCAACTTCGTCACATTAGCATTTATGTAATACGAGACTCAAGAGAAGGGCTATTGGTCTTCTCCTTTTTTAGGTTGATCATGTCAAAGGGCAAAGCTTTATTATTTTTTTATCCTTTTTCTTTTATATTGCGACGTACACGTATACCCACAAAGCGAATGCAAGTTGTATTAATCTTTGCAGGAAACATATTGACTTCAGCCGATGGACCATCAAACGGCTTACAGACGAGTAAAAAACGTGTCCCCCTGCATTCTTTTATACGCGAGAGATACTGATGCTACTACTGCCTCTCGCGTTTCAAGGGAAATCCTCGTAGTGGATGCTTGTGGCTTTGAACTCGCGTAGGATTAAAAAAGATGGGCTCACCCGAGTTATATTGCGTTTTTCCTGTAACTTCATTTCGACTTTTCAGTACAGAACTTTGCTTTTGTACTCGTGCTAGAAAACTAATTTTTTCATTCCTTCTTTCTACGTGCTACCGCTGCACTTATCCTGTGATTCTCTTTTGTCGGCTCGGAAGCAAAAATTATAAGGAAAATCGTCTTCTGTCGTGTAATTTTTATTACAAACAATTGTACTTATTGCGTATGTGGATTAAACATTAACACGTTGCATCATAATTAAAGGATCTTCAACCAAGTTGTTAATATTTCAAAAGAACCTAGGATATGTGTTTCTGTTGTCCACTGCACTAAACTCACACAGCCAAGTCGTATTATTTAAAAAAAATAACGCGAGTATATATAAGACGTTAAAATTGACCATAAATCTCCGATAAATCGTTCGTTTCGTTCCACAGTACTCTTCAAATTCAATAAACCCTCTTCCAAGCAAATCAAAAGCCAAATTCACTTTAGCAATGAGAGTTGCAAGCAACTGTAGAGTAGTCAAGACAAATCGACTTTACTGAAAAAGAAGACGAAGAAGAAAAAGAAAGAGTTGAAGAAGAGTGAAGCACGTAGTTGACGTTCCCTTAATAATCCGACGGTCAAGCCACCGCGAATTTGGTCAATCTCGAGGTAGTGCCCGCATGCCAATGAGCCGTGATAGTACACACTTGCTTGTGGCCCGAGCATCTTCAGTGGTCACGTAGCAAGTGCCTAAACCGCGACCGCATGGTACTCAAATCACGACATCGTGTACTACATCTAGAGAGAGAGAGAGAGTCCAAACACTATTACTGATATTACTGCAGGAGTTTACCAAGACGGTGCCACTACATTAATTAATGCCCAGCAGCGATCACAAATTGCTTCTCTCCTTTGTTTTTCTTAACTAAATGTTGCAATCATATTATAACGCTTGACCACTATCGAAACTGGATAATTTGATCGTAGACGATAAACTTAACGTCGAATGCTGAATAATTGACCAAGACAAATGCTACGTTTACCTGCTAAGACATTCGATCTGTCTTTATTAAATTTCACATGCATTGTGCGATAGAGTTAATGTTACTTTAAAAGCAGATAATTATTATCGCTTTGGTTTTGTTCAATAACATTTTCGAGTCAACGAGTACCTCGCTCATGCACCATTAAAAATATATGAAATTTTCATCACATTGTACGCCATTTAGAAGTAAGAGTGCAACTTACAGCAAGTTATAAAGTGTCTCTGCGACCAGGCCATAATAAACTCGGTCTCCAAAAAATGACAAGTTAAAAAGGCTCGTAAAGCGGACCGCCACCGGGTAAAAAGCTCAACAACCATGAATTAGGTACTCGACCACCAAGTAGCGCGTTGCAGTACGTTCTCCTTTAGCTGCACCCGACCTTCAGAGTGGAACTCTTGAGTCAAGATAAAGAGAGAAAGAGAGCTTGCGACAGCTTTGCCCAGCTGAGCACGTGAAAATGTTTATCGGCAACTTTTCCCAATCAACTGGATTATCACGGTTTAACTTAAAACTGATCAACTTTCGTTTGATTTGTTCAACGGTACTTTCGACCGTTTGGTGAATTCTAAAAACAAGTAAAAGATTTTACTATACTTGACGTTTTACTACACTTCGAAGGGAAATTCGAAGAATACGCAACTATTACATACTCGAATTATCATAAATCGAGAAAGAGCGAGGAATGCTTCATTCGATTACTTTCTTCGTTATTACAGAATTATAAATAATCTTCTCGTTTGCAATGCATATAATAAAACTGTATTAACGGATGATTTTATGAATTGTTTATTTTACGCGGAATATACTACGTGAAAAATTCGAAACATAGAAAACTCGGTTATACGTTTGTAATTATAAACCACTCGTAACTTTCTGATTCTATGTGGAATGTCTCTATTGAATTTCAACTAGCAGTGATCGAATTTTCGATATGCCAGAGAATATTTTCTGAAATACTAGACGTATACGCGAATACCCCACTTTTTTCGCGATATTGCACCAATCAAATTCTTCAACGAATACTATTATACAGATAAAACAGAAACCAAAATATAATCAACAATCAACGATTTGACTACGACAAAAAGTTAGAGTTGATGCTCGCGAATCGTGCAATAAAATTGACGAATTACTTGTTTCATTGGAATGATCAGTGAGAGAAAGGAATTCAATGCTTCAATATCATCGGATATCTAGAGGTGAACTCGCAGTCTTGAAATTCTCAACTAATTACTGTGGGCCTACTACGTACAATTACGAATCAATTTGTCACAGTCTTTCTTATTAAAATATTATTAACTACACTCATAGCAAACTCGTGATTATCTTATAAATTAAAGATTCAATGAATCTGCACAGCAATGTATACCGCGAAACGCAAAGACAATTGACCGATAAATTACCAACGTACGATGCTCTTCAACAATGAATCTGATCCTAGCGAGTCGGTAAATCAAGCGTGTGGGCTTGCGGGATTATAGTGAAATATGAAGTAACCGCGTGCGACTGGAGATAGAGTCCTTTTGTCCAGATATACTCAATATATATATATACTCCGAAGATCGACGAATCGTGATTCAAAAAGAATCTCGAAGCTTCTTAAAAATATGCCACGTAGATCGTATCAGTCATACGGCCAACCGATGAATAATACATCAGTTGAGAAAGAGTACTTGTAATGGGAAGGGCTGCCTGGCCAAAGGCAAATTACGCAAATGAGGCTATTCTCTTTAAGAGATTACACCATTATCACGCTATGAAAATCTTACGGCTAATCAATTATAGATCGAGATGACTATCGCTTCGAAAGGCTGGAATCATTAACTCAATCGTAATAGAGGAAACATCGTTGTGTTCTTGGTACTAGCCTTTCTTTAGTATTGTTGGGTACATTTTTATTTTTCAATTTCGGTAATAATAGAAATGAGATTAGAGAATTGTCGAGGGTAGATATTTTCAGAAGACTCGGAAGAACATCATTTACCGTAAAGGACTCTTGAGAGGAAAACACATTTACTTGAACAGAAGTTGGAACTGAAAGTCGGCGAATAATTTATCACAGTCATAATAATTTCCCGTGTCCCACTCGAAATTTTTCGCAGCTCCTTTTCATTATATTCTTAACTTAGGATTTTCTTCATTTTAACTATTCCTTTTGTATTCCGCTAATCTGCATTTAGCGAAGGCATTTATGGTAATTGTCTATGAAAGTCTCCCGTCATATTACATCATTTTAAGCTTCTTATATCTCGAAATATTTGATAAGAAATCATACTAAAGCCTATTATTGGTTTAATTCAGTTCATTAGATATAATTGATCTATTCTATTCTCACTGTAATAATTAGTACTGATGCTCAGCATATTCAATATTATCGGTACTTAACAGTGTTGGAACATTATTGATCATACTGTGGTCAATGAATCCTACTAATTGCGTAGTACCCCAACGATTCATCAACACCTACAAAACAATTAGCAATTTATTAATAGTTTCCAATATCCAACTTTATAATAGATTGTATACTATATCCGCTCTAGTAAACAAAATCACAATTATCTTCCTTCAATCTTAACATCCCTTTCCAAGTTTTCAATTAAAATGTCCATCAGCGTCGACTGCATCCTATAACTTGTTGTAATTGAAATTTACTTGGATAAATTTAATCAAAAATATTCCAAGTAACCGATCAACTCGGACAAATCATTGATAACCTCTGTGTTGCCGGACAATCAATTAAAACATAATACACTGCAGCTAAAAACAAGAAAAATCACGAGTATACGAACGGAAAGAAAACATCTGAAATCTCCAATTAATTATTAGCTTCGAGCGCACGAGTACGTTGCACTTTTTATTTAACGGATCGACGGTTCAGAGCTTACACAACAAAAAGAAAATACAATAACGGAGTGTAATCCTGTACTCACGTCCATTTGTAGATACAAGGCCTCTCTCTCTCTCTCTCTCTCTCTCTCTCTCTCCTTCTTTTTGGACGTGTGTTATTCCGCGCCCCATGAAATTCATCGCGTTGTGCGCTTGAGACTTCTTATTTATTGTGCGCGCATGAGTTATTTATGTCGTCGTCGTCTTCGTCGACTTTAAGCTTCCTTTTCTCTCGCCAAGCCAAGAAGGATTTTCCACGTGTGCTCTGCTTATCGCGTTAGAGTGCAGACAGTGATTCTCCCTTTCACGAGCAGATCTCGAGGAGCTTTTCCGTTTGTGTTTCTATGTTTACGCTGTCTGCCAATGAAAGATCATCGGAAACTCTCATTCTGTTTTCTCTCTCTCTCTCTCTCTCCCCCCCCACCCTTTCCTGCTAAATCATTCCAACAAACATCGAGAAAACTTTTAACTGAAAAGGAGAAATAAGCTTTCGATTGTATGGAATATATAACCGAATTCCTTCCCTACGAGAAGGAAAAAATATTATTGATATTTAAGTACGTATTATTGGAAAGTACATAAGCTAAAGTAATTGGAAGAAAAGCACTGTCTTGAAAAAAAAATATCCAAAGCAATATTGTTTTTAAGTTCGTTTTACTATATACCGAAGCCTCGTAAAAAAGAAAAAAAAAGAGCTCAACGCACAAGCCGGATAATCTCCGTGGCGACAGCACGCCAAGGCAAATGCGTGAAAATCGAGCTGTAACCAGAATTTCACGCATCCATCAACAACCCCTAGACTACGTATACAGATATTTTCCTTGGAAACATTGTTAACAGTGAACTTCTCTCGTTGGCTGGCTTAGTCCTTGAGATAGCAGAGTTATTGGAATAGTTAGAGCCGATTATGAAATTACTTTTGGGAATTATATGTTTCTCCAATACTTATTTCAACATTTTCTATATAAATGCTCATATTACGCTGAAAATATCGAAAGGTCTTTAAAAAAAGATTCCGTTATAGACTTAACGATTTTAATAAAGATGTTATTACAAAATGAGTTTTAGAAGCGGTTTAATGGACATAGTTATCAGAGAATTCAAATTGGTATCAAAATCGTTCTGAACTTTGTCGGTAATCTACAATTGCTCTGGCATAGAAGTTGCCGACAGACTAGACGATTAACGTTTTGCTATTAACACGCACGGGAGTAACTGAGCTAATTTGAGGTTGTGGTTTGAATTATCTCGTAATTCCAAAACAACTATGAAAGAAAAAAAATATCATTTTATTTAGATTTAACAACTATAATTCTTCGTTCATAACCTTCTTTTGTTATTTATAATCTTATAGTACTTTTAGAAATGAAATGGAGAAAGAAGAAAGGCTTTCCGATGATGGCACACGGGATATTTGTTCGACACGTAAGTCTTCGTCTTAAGAGAGAAAACTCATCCTTAGCAGAGCATAGATCCAATCAATGAATTAACAGTTTTTTGTTTTGGTTGGCATTGACTCTTATATACTTTTCACGATCTCGTCTCTTTTTCAATTAAAGTCACAAGGCGTTTAATCTCTTAATTTCGCTATTGCTAAGAATTAATCAGATAACCGAAAAAGAGAGAGAGAGAGAGAGAGAAAGAGATAAAGGGGAAAAATGAAATTCGAACCAAAGAATTTAAGAGGAAAAGGTACTTTAAGTGAAAACGTCGGTACTCGAAAGTTTAGTAAAAAAAGATGGGAATCGGAGCGAGCAAAGTATATAAATGAATGCGGCGGCAAATGAATTGGGCGAGGAAAAAGTTGGAGGCCTCTATCTCTTCCTTTATCTCTCTCTCTCTCTCTCTCTCTCTGTCTCACTCGCTTGCGACTCGTAATTCGATCGGCAATTCAGCAACTTCCTGGCTGATTGGGCCCAGGTGCACTCGTCGTCTAATCTCTTTGTCCTTCGCTTCTGACTATTCATAACTTGGTTCCGTGGTTACTTTCCGCGACGAGAAAAGAAACTTTTCGTCGTCAAGTAATTCAATTTTCAATTGAGGCATGGGGCTTATTCGAGTTAAACTACAATACCTAATCGTTGTTCTGATCGTATTGATTGTACGTTTTAAATATGGGAATTTTTAAAAGAACAAGAATACCTCAAGGTATGTCATGGATTTTAGAAAATGTATGAATTGTTTAAAAGGTAATTCGTTAATATTTATCAACACTACGAAGAATATAAACGAAGATCAATTAAAATTAAAAGGAAAATGCGCCAAATTTTCACATGACTCCACACAAAGTACCATAATACATTTAGATACGAAGGACGAGATACGACCGCCATATCAGCCAGACTTCTTTAATGTGTAAGAGCGCGCGTTACTCTCTAAGATATCGTATGATGTCGCAGATTTTCAGAACGGAGGCGGTGCTATACTTTACTTCCAAGCAACCAAGCAGAAAAAAATGTGCTAGAGTTGGCTAGAATCCCATGGCCATCAACTTGTCGATCTCTTAACGCTACTCTAGTCACCACAGCACCCCAGATTCTGTCGAGTAAAGCTCGGTCAATAACAAAGCAATATAAAAGAATTACTCGTTGACTAATCGTCTTACATTTGCCGAGCAAATCCGAATCGTAAATAAAGGAAGCCACTATATACATGTGTAGGAGGGGGGGGGGGGGGGGATATTTAACGTTGCGCCTCTCTCCTTCATTTGCTGTGCAGTGCATTTATCTTTGCAACCTTGGTATCGAAACAAATATATATATATATATATATATATTACCATTCTATCCTATCCCCTCTCTCTCTCTTTTCTTTTTTATTTACGTGGCTTTTTCTTACTCATATATATACCAGATTGCCCTGCTCTCGATCTTGCAAATGATATCAAACTCATCGATCCTACCTTCAAAGACTTCCGTTAGAAGCTCTGCGGTAAACTCTACATACCTTATTTATGTGCTCTCTCTCTCTCTCTCTCTCTCTCTCTTGCGCGCACGCGTACATACACCCCCCCCCCCCCCCGGGAAACGTTTTACTCGACGACTCAAGGGTATATTTTACCAATGCTCGCTGAAACTAAACAAAAAAAAAGTTGCGGGTTGGTCAAAGGAGTGAGAAAGAGAGAGTTTCATATCGGCTGTCAAAAGAAATATTTGGGTTTTTACGAAGTGTAGGATGTTGCCAAATGTACTCTAGGGATACACAGAGTTTGCGTTGAAAAACAAAAAGTATCGGATGCACATGGAAGAAGATAGTTCGATGCTTTGAAAACAGTCGGAAATCTTTGCTTTGGTAGCATTCGAGTGAAAGATAACAAAAGGTGCATTGTTTCAGTCGAAAAAAAATACTGTAGTACTGTAAAATTGTTGTTTCTTTCGTGAATTGTGAACTAGATATAATTAAATTGCGTAAATTGCAGGTATCAATGAAATGAACAATTGTATAGTGTCAATTAATAGTGAATACGTTAAAATGATATATCGTTGTCAAATTGAGTTACTAAAGTAGGAAATTTATATTATTGAAACGCAATAATCTACCGAGATCACAGCGATATTTCGAGAGAAATAGTACAATGATATATTCTGAAATGAGTCGCAATCGTATAGAATCTTCCGTTCACATATGTCATTGAAATAACCAAGCTAATTTATATACATCATTGAATTCGTAATATTAATATTTACGATCTAATTTCGGTAATTTCACAGTACAAGAACTACATTAAAGTGTAAATGATATAAAACATATTTAGACCACGAATATAGTCCTCAAATTCAATCATTACACTAGCCGTAATAGTCATCGGTCTATCACGTATCTATATTCGGTCAGCATCGTAAAGCAGTCAGTGTGGTAGACATCAGTCTCTCTCTCTCTCTCTCTCTCCTTCCCACACAGAAAGATAAGCAGGATATGCGCAAGACAAACTAGAACAAGCGCATTTCCTTACTAGCGCAGCAGCCAGCTTGACCCGCCTTTAACCTCCCTCTCTCCTTTCTCTTTCCTTCTCCTCCTCTCGCCACATAGCCATAAAGATTTTTAGCACATACTAACGCTAAATCTTGCCACGGGGGCTACTCGTCATTCTGGTGGCGCCGGCCGATCTCTTTTTCTCGTACACGCACGCGCGCGAGCCTCTTACCACGTTTAAAAACAAAAGCTCGCGACGCTTTAATTTCCGACGTCTAGTCATCCTCTTTATTTATCGGTATACGTATCGACATCTGTAACGTCTACGAGAAACTAATGGAAAGTTTACTTTACGTGATTGAACTTCTCTCGATGTATTTCACGAAAATACAGAGATATATTTCCTCTGCAATGAGTATCCAATGCTTTTGACAATTAAAGCCAAAAGCACTTGTTGTCTATTGTGTACATTAAACAATAACAACAATAGTACTGCTGGTGGGTTAATTGCCTTTTCTACGTAACGTGTGGGAGGAGAAAAGACGCAGGTGATACTTACGTTGGGCTTATGCTTTGCACTATGACAAAGCCACACTACACTACTATTGCCATTACGAGTCTGGCGTATTCTTGCTGTCATGTTGCTCTCTTCGTCGAAAACCAACCGAGCGGAAATGTCGTCTATTCATCTTGCCATCCCCTACCCGCCATTCTATAGGTTTGCTTCGTTTTCCAATTTCACGCTGGCTTTGCTTTCTATCTTTTACTTATTTTTTTTACAGAGTACTGTGTGAACGATTACATACCGAAGCTAACAACGACAATGTTCACATGATATCCATTTAATTTTATACGTTTATGTGACTTTATTTTTATATAACTATTCGATTTTCTGCAGATGTCAAGTAATTAAACTTTCATTTCATGGAAACTGATATATTTATGACAAAATTATTTTTTGGACAAAACAACGTCCTTGAAATTTCGTTCTAAAATTTAATTTATGTCGTTGTTATATACATTTTCATATTAAGCATGAGAAGAAGTATCGAGTGGCCCTTTAATTACATCGACTGTTTATTTTAAAAGACAATAATGGAGCACTTTAAGTGGATCTCTATAAATATTTGAGATCCTTGTGAGATTTTATTTATCCGACGGTGAAATATAGAAAACGATGTGCAAAACTTTCCGGCGTTTCATTTTAGCAATTATTTCATTTATTATTGAGCAAGAATTTATCACGAGCAAACAATGACAGTTAACATAATCACGTTTTCTTTTGTTGTATTAATTTTGTAAAGATTGCAATTAATTTAGTAGTATTAAGTATAAACTTCGTTATTGTACTATAAATGTTAAATAATCGCTTAGATAATATTCGAATTCAGAATAAACGAATAAATAAATCAATAATCAGCATTCAGATACAACACCTAATTTTCACAAGCTGTTTCCCTATATAACAGTGCGTGTCTCGTCAGGTTCACCTACACATTTTTCATTCTACATGCATTCAATATGGAAAAGATTAAACAGAATAACATAAATTAAAGTCGAGATTTTCGAAACAACCTGAGTGCTTTTTCCAAATTCAAGATAACACCCGCATAAAATGTTAATTATCGTAAAAAAATAAGAAAAATGAATTCAACCGTATGACATATACGTGACAATATATACGTGTATGTATGCGTGTATCTGTGTGTGTGTGTGTGTGTGTGTGTGTGTGTGTGGAAAAGGTTCTTTGGCAAAGTGGAACGAGCACATACGTACGCATACATACTTACCCGTGGCGAGCGACAGTTCAATCGTGAAATGGGATGCGCTCGTGAATCGCATTAAGCGAGCTTTTTAAGCGAGAAAACGAGAGCAGCAACCTAATTGAAAAGCCTCCTACCATTATGATCATCCGTCATAATGGTGAGCAAACATGACGATTCAGAGAGTTCGCACGAGCTTGCTATTGGGCTAATTAGAGAACGTTATAAATCACACACCGCTCGACGCTATATACGTGAAAACGCGAACTTACACTGCATACGGCATGTTAATAACAGGAAAACTTGTATTCTTTTTTTTTTTGTTTTAATCTTTTTTTCTATACACGAGAACACAGTTTTCTGTTTTCACTCCGTGCGTACTATTTTTTTATGGCGAGATACGTACGATACTTCTTCTGCTTTTGTTTTCTTTCGTTCTTTTTACGTTTGAAATGGTACTAAGAGTGTGAGATACGAGAGGAGAGAAGAGCTAATTGCCAACGAGGTGCATTAAACGCACGAAGGAATATTACGATGGCCGGAGCACAAGCATTTATGAAGCCGGAAACGCATTATCGGTCGCATGGTAGGTGAGCGCTCACCACGATAATTCCCTACGTTCCGATTTACGCCATCCGAGAATTCATTTGTGTCTGTGGTGACCTCCCTTTTTCATGATTAATACATTTTTCGTACGAGGATTTGGAACGAATCAAGGCTTTTATATAATTCATAAGTTGTAGTTATTGTATGGAACAAAATTTAATTTGGATAAGTTGGAAAAGATTCTCGTGAAATTGACTATAATGAAAATACGCTTTTTTTCAAGATAGAATCTTCGCCAAATTGACGGCTACTCGCAGTAAGAGTCCCAAGCAGATATAACGGATTATGTATTTGCGAATATTTCGCGTGGAAGTAATACCAAAAGATTTAGAATCGGATCAAATAGATGAAAACTGCTTAAAAAGTATAAAGGCGAGTTTGAAACTATTGATTTCAATTTATTCGCAGAAAAAAAAACTGAAATCGGAGCTATTTGATTTTGAAAAATGAGATTTGCTGTAGAAAGTAATCATTTAACAGTTGTTTTAGCTTTCTCTGGAGTAACCGTTGACTTTATCTCATCTCATTCAAAATCATTTTACATAATGATCGATCGACTCACTATTCACCATGATTCCCTACTCAATTTGTTCAAAGATAACTTAAAAAGTACATAAAAAAAGATATTTCGCTGATTACTGCAAGATTCATTTTCCTCCAAATACCGTCAGTATCTCAATTAATTCCGTAACGACTTTTGCGACTCGTAATTCAACGCCATTATGTGCACAGGCGAAAACCGAGTAGAAACCAGATGACGAATTTCAAGAGAGTGTTAGCTTTTTCATCAATGCACAATTGACAAAATTGTTTGAGAATAAGCTCGCAATGGCAAAAGCGAACCCTGCAAAGCCAATACAAACACAAGAAGACGTCTTGTATGCCGTATGTGATCAAGCTACTATCTAAAGAGCCCAAGTTTCTAACGGTAAAGTCCCAGCGATGAGCTATTAATGAGGATACACAAGCTTCGATATACCAAATGTCAAAGCGTGCTAGCGCTGTGCAGTGTAAACGACAAAAACTTTTAGCACACTGAACGTCGTTGGAAGCTTTAGAGCTCTCATGGCTTCAAATTCAACTTCTCCCTACGAATTCTCATTATATCGCGTTCAAGCTGTGCGCCGAGCAATGGTCGTTGAACTTTCGAATGGCTTTTGTTGCACTTTTTGAAAACGTTTTGGTCTTTACATTTGAATGGATCGTTATTGTTACAAAATGGCATATTTATGCAGGCGTTGAGAGAGAGAGAGAGAGAGAGAGAGACGTTATTGTCCGGGTAATTATACTTCAACAGTGTGAAAGTCATATCGATTGTCTATTAATATGTCCAAAACTAATGGTTCAAACTTTAGATAATATTTACGAAAATTGTTTAATCTGCGGGTGTACTAAGGTAATAATCCATTTTTTATTAATTTTCACAAGACCTTCATTTTCACTGTTTACATTTTATTTGTTCAAACTAAAGACTATTGCAGTAGTTAATTAGAAAAAATGATACAACTTGTGAAAAAAGTCACAAATCAAATAAAAGAGACGAACGTTTGGATGATCGATTCAAGCATAAAAAGAGAGGAATATAGTCTTTAGAATCCCGGAAATCCATAGGGAACAATCAAACGGTAATTAAACACGAGAGGTATATGGAAGGAAATCGGTAGGTTTTGCTGGTCGCACCGTGCGTCAAGATTTCACGCTCCCGTCTCTATCCCGTGGGATAATAGTATCGGATTAGAGCTACGATTGGGGCGGCGATCCGTCAGCATAAATTGTCGCGTAAGCGGCAATTCGCTTCTCGCAAGGCTGCGGCACGATTAAGCACCGAGCAGCACACTCGGTTCGTTCATGAAACCGACTGACGTTGCGGATTTTCTTTGTGCTACGCCACGTGTGCGAATGCGTACGTGTGAATTCAAAGCTGACGAGCTTTTTCTCTCTCTCTCTCTCTCACTCTCTCTCTCTCTCACTCTCTCTCTCTCCATCTCTTTCGCAAAAGGGATCCACTTGAGTCTCACTGACGTTTTGCATGTGAATGTTTCTGCTATGGTAGCCAACTCTACCGAGAATGATTAATGGTCGAGATGTTTCCGAGTATATTGACTTGTACTACTGATTTTTTTTTAAAGCAGATCCTTTTTTCTAGTTTTCTAAATGTAGTTTTCTTATGAAGTTAGATAATTTACACGATAGTAATCGACTGATATGTGCTCGATTAAAATGTTATAAACAAATTAACAGTTATTTTAAATATATTAACTATTTCTTTGAAATAGTTAATATATTTTTGACTACTTCAACGATTTTTAGAGCAAAGAACAATGAGATTAATTGAAAATAACTTTTATTTATAAATAGTTTATTACAAATACGTAATTGACTATCAATGTCTTGAAATGAAATGAAAAATGTCAAATATGAAATTCAATTTCAAGCAGTTTGCCGGAGCAAACGGCTTCACCGATCTCATCTTTTTTTCCATTAAATCTTGAGAATCATTCACTTCCAACTTTTATCTTCTGAAGAGCTCAAATCTCGCTTTGAAAGCCAAAAATAAAATGATCGATCGAAGACATTCCTTCTAAAAAAAATGTGCCACTTTTCAGTGCTCAAAAACATTCGACTGTTCTCAAAATAAAAAAACCTAATTTACAAATTAGCCGCGTACAACCTAGATTTCATCAAAATAGTTGCTAATTAAAAAGACTGTGATAACATGATACAAGTATTCGTTTTAGCATCATGAAAAAAAAAGGAATAATACGCTTGCACACAAGTTAATCCATTAGCAAGACAGTGAGTAAATAAAGCATTTTAGAGGTGGGAAAGGGTAAATCCTGCCAGTTATACCGCTTGACGCGTATAATAGAGGGTCACGCGTGTTTATCCTTGGGGAGATTGTCGATGAGGAGCAAAGTGGTGAAACGGTCAGCATCCGTTGAGTATACCTCTCTACGGGCAAAAGGGAGAGCGAGATAGTGAGATAGAGGATCACGTCCGTCTTAGCGGGACTTTAATTCACGCGTCGGCCGAGACGCACCCAATTAAGCCACTATGCGGGGTGCTTTTCAGCCTTTATATGACGTCGAGCTGAGCGTCGAATAATTACATACTTTGCGGTGTTAACCGAGAGTGTGTATGTATGTGTGTGTATGCGAGAGAGAACACACGCCCTTTGAGAAATGATAACGTTACTTGGGAAACCTCGTAATGACAGTTTCTATTTATCCGAGTATATACATTGATGCGACATTTCCCTTATGAAGCTAACAACTTTCATAAGAGACTATTTCAATTTGAGTTTGAAATACATCAGGAAAATCTTCTCACATTGTATTACAAAGTGAATACTAATATATAAATCCATTACGGGAGAATAAGTTATTAACGAGAAATTCAATTTAAGTATGCAATATTCCGAAAATTCAATTCAAGTTCAATTTACCAAAATGAATTTGCTATGCCTATACAATAAAATTATGAATTTTCAATCGAAGAATCTCCATAAAGAAGTATCTTGTTGAATAGTTTTGCTATTAGAATTCCAAATATCTGATAAATTCGAAAAGGAATATCGCATTCGATAATCAAGAATTCAATAAAATTTCCATCATCATTCCAGTTTTCGAGCTCGAGATTCGTATCTATCATCTTCAAGAAATCAGCGTTCGCTAAGATAGCTATGTATAACAGAAGTGAAACAGAAGGAGGGGAACCTTCGTAATTCATTGCACAGAGCAATTACTCGAATCTAATTAAAACTCCGTGTTAGATAGAGGTGGGGGGAGTGGTAAGGGTGGGAAAGAGCGAGTCGTTAATTTGCTTGGTCGAAAGGGGTACATAAGGGAAGGGAGGAAGCCGATATATCGAACTTTGCAAACAGTAAACTTCGTTATGAAATTCTACTTGGTTAATTTTATTGCGCTGCTCTACTGACCAGAGAAAGAAAGACCAGTGATAATGTGTCTGGCACTGGCCTCGGCTATCAATTCGATTATCGGCTTTACTCTTTCTGCCCAACTAAATTTAAGATTGGCTATTTTTCGCTATTACACCGATGTTTCTGCTTTATCGTGACGAGATACTCTATTGATACGGCTTCATACTCTTGCACGATGAAATTGTCGAATTGTTTAATCGATAACATTTCACAATTTTACACACGATACTATTCGAGCTGTAAGATGACCTGAATGTAAAATTCTTTCTTTATATAAAAGTACTCGACATCGAGAACTTTGAGACAGTTTTTTATTTGTTAAAAATTTCGATGGCTAGAATGATTTTCAAATGAATCTAGTAAAAATGGAAAGTGTAAATTGGATTATTTGTACACATTTTAATTCTAAATTGAATTTTAGCTAATATTAAACCTAATATTTGTAATTTGATAGAGTAATCTGGTAAGATTTGATTAAATTTAATTATTGATTACACTCTTTTTGTTTGTAAATGTTATGTACCTCAGAAAGATCTAATCAACATATTGTTGTTTGCAGAACTGTTTGTACAGTTATGAAAGTGCATTTGCATGATATCTCTCAAGTATATAAGCGGCTGTAAATTATTTGTTAAAATCTCGTAAAAAAAGTTACAATACAATAGTAATAACACAAAGTAACATTCTGTCAACTTTTAATAATAGAGTTACTTGTAAGTTTATCAAGAAACACCATAACAACATCATTTATTGTTGCAGGTGCAATTTTTACCGAAGACCAGAAGGACAGCCCCTCGGAGTTGGCGTTCAAGTATGCCGTCTATAAGATTAACAAGGAAAAGGTCCTCTTGCCCAATACCACGATGGTCTACGATATCCAGTACGTGCCTAAAGACGACTCGTTTAGAACGTCAAAAAAAGGTCAGTTCGAGTATCGTATATTGACCTAGAATTCAATCTTTGAACTTTCTTTCAACCTACTTAGCGATTATATTTTCAGATTGGATTTTGTTATTAAAAAATTATTAAAATATTTTTACCTTCGATGGTCGTTAAATCGAAAGAAAATTAATATGATATTCCATTATGGAAACCCAATCCGTAGAAAAAAGTAGGTTTTCCATGAGCGTACAAATTGAACGAGATTATTTTTGTCAGCGTTCCCTCGTAAATAAAAAAAGTTTCGTACGAGCAATCGCAAAGTTACGTAGTATATAGAAGCACTAGCCTGCATCTCCGTCGCGATAATCAAAGTTCAAGTTGCTTTTACTAAGAGAGAGAAAGAGAGAGAGAGAGAGAGAGAGCGGAGAGGCCACCTGATCCCTACTAATGAGTCTCTTGCAGTACGCGTTTAATCAATGGAAACTCAACCGCTACTCTTCCGCCCAATTGACACACATCCCACTTGTGGTCGTAGTCGTTGTCGTCTGCACGGAATAAAAAAAAATTCTCTCTAACGAAGCGAGTGGTTGTCGTCGTTGTACGTGACCTATTGTTTCCTCGCGAGAATCGTTTAGTACTCGATCCAGCATAAGAGAGTCTGCTAGTTGTCGATAAAGCATGAAGCCACTCTTTTGACTTCGATCTGATGCTGCTTGGCCACTCGACAAATGGAGCTTGTCCGCGGTGTATATATCAAGCCTCTGTACAAAAAATACAATTAGGTTAAAACTTTTCACCTTTACGATCAATTTTATTCTTCTTCAAGCGGAACCTCTTCAGCTTCTATTTATACAAACTGCTTACGGTTAATACTTGGCTTGCCGTTGTAACGTACACACACATCTTATCCGTGCATGGCGAATCAATATTCGTTATTTGATTGTTCGTATACGTTCTTCCAGAGGAACGGATAATCACATTTGCATGGAATTCTAATAAATAATGCCATGAGTAGGATTATCATGCCGAATAATGAAAATTTTTTTCATTTCCAATTAACGTATTTGCTCCAGTTAATGATTTAAAAGATCTATAATTTAGCCATAATTTTTCAATTGAGCAATAATTACAGCGAAACTGAATAAAATATTGGATAAAACATGTATATACGTACTTACATCTATTGCTTTGATGACGAATGTAGATTGAGCTTTTACGAAAAAAATGTTGTTAAATCTCTATTTTTCATGTCTAGGTACGAAATGCATTAAGCTGGCATATAGATCGATGACAAATGTTTTATTTTTTCTCAAGAGTACAAATATCGTTTAAATGCATAGAGAATGCACTGACTTCAAAAATGTTATTTTTCAGTTATCCCATGCACTGAAAAGTTTTGTTTACTCCATTAGAATCCATCAAAGACTTTAAGAGCAGAGGATTTACAATGTCTCTTTTGCTTTGTTTCAATAAAATGGCATTCTCGTTAGAAAAGACATTTTTTATAATATTTCGCATACTTTCTCCATTACCCGAATAATGAAAAAAACAAAATGATGATTTTTATTGTCGAAATTTCGTTAAGCTCAATTCATTTTGATTCCGGTGGACATTTGAAACATCAAAAATTGGAAACGATATAGTTCTTGAATTAAAAAGAAAAAATCAATAGTTGGAATTATTACCGTCAATAAAGCCAACTATTCGATCTACATCGAGGTTCAAACAACCTTTCATCGTTTTACAACTAAGCTCCTCGAATCACGATCAACTTCTCCAAATACTATCCAGTCCATAACCTCGGAAACTAAACTTCGGTTAACCCAGAGTATCAGCAATACTAGCAACAACAGCAACAACAGCATAGAAATTGCAATTCTCGCCAGGACGGTTTTACAACCGTATCGCACTCGGCCGTAACCCTGACGATATTAAATCTCCTCTATATACACGAGACGGTTGGTACAAGCATTTTTTCCTTCTTTCCTACTCTTCGTCGACGTGATAATCGACTCGCTTTATAGCGAATGATATAAAACAAAAGCGCTAGATAGTAAAAGTCGAATATGAGTTGAAGCGAGTTTGCCAAAAGAAAGAACATCGATCGCACACCGGCCAAAATTGAATTTGCCTAGCGTGTGACTTTGTTAAAGGGCCGATGTCACGTGACGAGAATCCCTCGATAACCCTTCAATTTCTTCTATATATACCAGGCATTGATCGGGAAATGTATGCGAATTCGTGACAGCAAGAAAATCAATAATTCCTCTGAAATAAATAAAATTGTGGCATATATCAGAAGACTCAGTCGTTATTTATGTATTTGTTTATTTATTTATTTATTTATTATTGGATAAAAATCACCAGGACAATGTTGTTTTTTAATAAAGCTTTCATTTTAGCCTAATCGTATGCATGGCTTTTCCATTTGATCGCGCCACCTAGGAATCGTCCTAAATATGGAAACCGCAATGTTTATAAAATAGCAAATCGTATAATATGAGCGAGAAAATATGATAAATCTGAGGCGATATACCTGTAATCGAATCTTTTATTTTTTTTTCTACAAGTAATGTTTTCAATACACTACTTATTCAAACGCGAGTAAATTTAAACTTACAAATTGATTTCTTTTCGTCTGTTTTTGTATGAAATCACTGAGCGTAACAAAGAAAAGTTGTCAAATTTTTAACCAACTATTGTTCTATAAACTTCCATTTTGCTGTTCAACTTTTGAGATTTCATTCACGTTTTATCTTTACAACCAATATTTCCAACAACAGCTGCCAGATCAACAAAACCTACAATAACGAAAAAATTCCTACATTGCAAAACAAAAATACGCCACTCCGTGATACGAATATATCACATCCAATTCAGAAATCAGGTAGTATTCATTCGTTCTTCATTGACAAGAAGAAGAACAAAAAGAAAATACACAAGAGAAATACAATTACAAAGTACAGCTAATCCAATGAATCATTAAGCGTAATCAAAATTCCAACGGAAGCGAAAGGCGGCAGCGACGGCCGAGATTGTTAAACTTTAGCAATGCGTCTCAAGTTGGAAAGATCCGCCCCACAAATCTGCATGATACTCGTCGTGGCGCAAGGCTCTCGCTATCTCTTTTTCCTTCGACTATTCGTTTTCATCTTAGTGGAGGTGATAGCAAACCATCTATAACCGGAGTATACATATATTATTTGAGGTCAACGGGAAATTGTCGATGATATGCGAATAAAAGAGAAACTTTTGACAAAAACCGTGAGAGGGAGAGAGAGAGAGAGCGATCAGTCCTCGTCCGTTGATAAGAGCTCATATACCTTTTTTTTGTTAATGTATCAATTTCCGTTGCACGAGACGCGAATATAACCGAGTTACACTCGTCGCTGTCGCATTTGTTCAAGTCACTTTGCTCGATTTTTCAGGCTCCGAGACAGTAGAATGCTATTTAGGACATCGAGAGAGAGAGAAAGAAAATACGGAATAAAAAGCCAAAAATTATTTATGACATTACTGCGACATTTTGTAAATGAACATATGTTTCTGACAAAAAAACAAGGATATGCATTATCAGCGTTAGTATGGATTAAATGTTAATTCGAACCGTTGTTTGTTTTTTGATGATATAGATATTTTTTTGCAACAAAGCGCTTCTTTTTTAATTGAAAACTAGTCGCTGCGGAAGTGTTTGTTAGTTTTTTTCTTTCAAATGAATGGAGGGAATGATTCAAAAATAAAACTGTTACAAAATACTTCGTTGATTTGTTCGTTTCTTTTTCCAGCAGAAAACAAAATTAAAAAAATATGTATCATTCGACAGATTAAAAAAAATTATATATATGTATAGATATCGTTCTTGGAATTAAAAATAAAAAATAATTTGATAAGACTTTCAATATAAAAATAATTAAAAAAAGGTTTCTTGCTCGTTAGTTTTTGTGATTCGATCAAAAATGATTCTTCACAAAGAACAAAGTAATATCAAAGTCTTCAATAATCATATTTTCAATAAAGTTCATTGTTCAATTTTTTCCCACGAAAGATGTTCGCGTCAAAGCGTATAATCTACTCAACCTCGTTTTAATTGTGCTACTAAATATTTGGTGAGCAATAGGAAACAAAATATAATAATACAACTAATATAATATAAAATTAATTACAGCTTGCAAGCAGATGTCGCGCTCGGTGCAAGGACTTTTCGGGCCAGCAGATCCATTACTAGGAGCCCATGTGCAAAGTATATGCGAAGCCTTGGACGTGCCACACTTGGAAGCACGAGTAGACTTTGAGCCAAGTTTCAAAGAATTCAGTATCAATCTTTATCCGGCGCAAGATCATCTAAATCGAGCGTTTCGTGATCTTATGTCATTCCTCAACTGGACTAAGGTCGCTATCATCTACGAGGAAGACTATGGTAAGACAAATTGAAAGTTGAAAAGATGAGAAGAATGAAAGAGAGAGAGAGAGAGAGAGAGAGAGAAAGCGAGAGAAAAAAAAGAAGGAGAGATGATCGTCACGAAATGGGTACGTCAAAGTGTCAACTCCAGCTGCGTGGAGTTTGACTTTCGTTCTATCTCGTTATCCGGTCTCGCCTCGCTACCCTACCCCACCCCCTTCTCTTTTTCTTTCTTTTTTTTAACCCTCCTAGTGTCGAT
This sequence comes from Chouioia cunea, assembly GCA_030064505.1. Taxonomy (NCBI): domain Eukaryota; kingdom Metazoa; phylum Arthropoda; class Insecta; order Hymenoptera; family Eulophidae; genus Chouioia; species Chouioia cunea. Next base: position 37,779,279 of record JAOPFQ010000001.1, on the reverse strand, counting down.
TGTGCAATAGCTCCGGATCTCGTTATCTTTTCCTCGCACTTTGATCACACTACTGGATTTTTTTCTCCTTTTCACGATAACTTCTTTAACTCTATAACGTCTCGTTCATTGTTCACAGATTTAATTTAACTGCATTGCTAGTTCTAACGAAGTGTTATAATCTTATGGGTCGATTTTTTTTCTCAGTGAAGAATTCTATTCCCAAACCAATAAATATGTGGATGTGTGATTCTTGGCATGAAAAAAAGCAGTTAGCGTTATTATTTCTGTAGATTTGATAATACCTTGCCAATCAAAACCAATTTTTTTGATATTTTTCCAATAAAAAAAATATGAAAGAAAACTTTTTAAAATTGGTTTTAGATATCTATAGATGTTCAAAAACTTTCAATTCGAGACTAGAGCTTACCCATCAATTTATTTATTGTCTGGATATTGAAAAAATCAATCAATTTACATCTCTTAATTGCCTTCAATTTTTTATATTATTTTATTTTGATAAACAATTTGTTAATTGTATAAATATAAATATAAAATTTAACAGGATTCACATTCATCTTAAATTTATTTTAAGAGACTAATTAAACGGTATAATAATAGCAACAAACAAAAGCGAAAGAAAAGAAGTTGAAAGATAGCGTGAAACAATTAAACGGAGAATTCTGTCTCCTAAGAGTAGTAGCCTCCTGTAAAATGATTAAACCTCAGCCTGGAAAGCAAGTCGCAAAGATCGTTTACAGTATGCGCGCGGCCAAGTATATAAGTCGTAAGTTCGTACAGTTCGCTCTAGAGTAGTGCACAGTTAATTGAAGCTTGCAACGAACTCGCGCGGTACGCGAGAAATCCTCGTCGGCGGAAGAGCCGATTAGATAAGCAAAGTGCGCTTGTAGAGAGCTGAAGCGGGAAGAGAGTAAGAGAGAGAGAGAGAGAGAGAGAAACAAGCTGGCAGTTTTAGGGTCTCATTTCCCTAGCATAGCATGTCAGCCACCAGGCTCTGATGAATTCAGAAAAAGAGAGACAGAGGGAATTCCTGCGCGCTACTAAGAAAAGACAAACGGAAAACAATGGAGAAGGGGGACAGTCGCAAGCGGAAAATTGAACGAAAACGGAAGTGACAAGTCTCCCTCAAGTTTACTCGTTTTCTTTTGTTGAAAATATTCTTTTTATTTCTAATCGAATTATATATACGTGAATAGCCGTAATAGTTTTTTTATTTCTAGCTTTGATTTAACTAACCAACAAACTTTTATCCATTAGGTTTTTTCTTCTCACATACGATAGAAAAAGAGAGAGAGAGAGAGTTTTCTCTCAGTTATCTAAACTTTTTCAACTCGAGCGGTGCGAATGAGTTGCCTTAATTACCTTGGAAAAATGTCTTCTCGCACAGCGGAAAAATTTAGAAAGCTTGCAAGGTTTGAGAGTAGTTTTTGATATAATAAGAGCTTCATTTTACTTTAACGAGGTCAAGATTACATAGAACTTTACCGCTGATTTTTGTTTTCTAAGAATCAGGCACCACCGATTACTTTGTCTCCCTCTTTCTCACTCCCCTCTCTCTTTTCCTCTCTCTCTCTCTCTCTCTCTCTCTTGCTCTCTATTTCTCGCTCTCCTTTTCTCTACAAGTTTTGACTTTTCAACTTTCTGAAGATGAAGTCCTCAAGTAAGTTCTGAAGAATTTTTTATTTATTCATCAAAAGCCATTGAAAGGAAGTTTGATGAACTTCAGAAAGTGTTGGTCAGTTACCTTTTTTGTAATAGTTTAGGTAAAACACAGAGTATAATTTGAATTATAAGGGGTTTGATCAATTTCCTTTAGATACTCTTGAAAAGGATCCTATTTTTACGATATTTTCCAAATACACTTTATCGGTTTTTCTTTCAAACTTTTTTAAATTTTCTTCCGAAAGGTATAACGTTCATGAAACCATATTACGAAAAAAAAATATCTCGATTTCTTAGATAAAAAAAATTTATTTCAGGGTTGTTTAAGCTGCAAGATTTAGTGAAAGCGCCACCTTCGCCGAAAACGGAGATGTATATTCGCCAGGCTGGACCTGGTTCATACAGACAAGTACTTAGGGAAGTTCGACACAAAGAAATTTACAAACTCATCATTGATACAGATCCCATGTATATGCAACAATTCTTTAGAGCAGTAAGTTTTTAACAGCTACGCACAAGCGCATTTTGTCGTTCTGATGAAAAAAGAAATTATATTTTAATTACATCACGATTAATTGTACGATTTAACGAGGTCAAGTGGAGAAATTTAATTCCGAACTTGTAATATTGAAAATCGTGTGACGAGTAATTAAAATAATTCTACGAATAATTGCATGCATTGAAAGATCAAAACGTCAAAATATACGTAGATAATTATTTTAATAAAAATGTTGATTTCTTATATTCCTAGATATTGCAACTACAAATGAATGATTATAGATATCACTATATGTTCACAAGTTTTGTAAGTAAAATAATTCTTGGCAAATGTAGTCTGCCAATTTGTATCCTATTGTTAAATAAAAAAAAATAAAAAAGTAACGATCTCGTGATTCTAGGACATTGAAACGTTCGATCTCGAAGACTTCAAGTACAATAGCGTAAACATGACTGCCTTCCGATTAGTTGACCTGGACGAGCCAACGGTTGCGGATACGCTCAAGCACATGGAACGTTTCCAACCGATCGGCCATACGATTCTCAACAGATCGGGAATCATACAGGTTTACTCACGCGTGATACTTCAATTCTTTTACTATTTCCAATTTTTTCGCCAGCTTTGTCCTTCTTTTTTTCTTTCATTATTGTAAAACTCGGCTGTATTGTTTTCTTGTTTTCAGGCGGAACCGGCATTGGTGTACGATAGCGTGCAGGTATTTGCGCATGGATTGGCAGCGCTGGACCGCAGTCACGTGCTTAGACCTGCCAATCTGTCGTGCGATAGGGAGGAACCATGGGACGATGGACTGTCGTTGTACAACTATATCAATTCGGCGAGTACAGATATCTTTATTGAGTGTTGGATGTAACATTTGTTTTTCAACAACGTTACGTTTAAAAATATTTTCTACCATTTTCAACTTAAGTTCTTTAATGACACGTAAAATTACATTTTTTTAATACATATACTCTTAATATTTCTTAACATCAGCTTCATTGAATAAATCACTTCCAAAAGTTTATTGTAAATTATCGACCGAGACAATGACGTGCTTTTTTACACGAACAAAACGCTATTCGACGTTGAAAACAGCATTTACGTCGTTTTAAATTTGAACAAAGCTGAATTCCACTTCTATCGATGAAAAGTCGGACTACATTCCATGATAAATGTTGATTATATTTCCATATAGTTTGGCTACCTGTGAATAGCAGCAATATGACGCAAATTGCACTTTTAGCGTGAAATTAATTTTACAAAAAATCCTCTGAAAGTGTTTATAAAAAATACACGTTAAAAATGAAAATTTCATGTTTCTACGAAGAAAAATTGCATTATTAATCAAAAATAATAAAACTGCAAAATATATATATATATATATATATATATAAAAAGGGTAAAATGGAGTTTAATCACCTTCTACCTGGGAGGTGCATTATAAAATATGGAAGAGGTGATTCAACAACTATCAAAATAAATGTCAACTAATAATAATAGTACAATTATTCAAATGATAATTACTTAAAATTATAGATGGATCAACGGAAATGTATCTCGAAACATACTTGAAATATTTCTGCAACATAGCAATCAAATTATTTATTCACCCAAGTAAAGTGCTTTTAATAATTAAAATCGTGCAAGCTTAAAATGCTTGAGAACCACATCAATGAAGTATTACTTGAACAAAACTTGAAGATAATTGCACGCTAAGAAATAAATTTGCGATGTACTGTATATACGCACACGCACCCGTGTATATAGCGGTATATCAGTATGTACGGCGTAGACACGTAAATGTTTGTAGCTCGTTGACACGGCGTAGACGCTTAAATGTTTGTAGCTCGTTGACATGGCGGTTCGCCGAATAATCCTGCCACGAGGAAAATTTAATGAGGTGGCGCCACAGCGATGAATACTAAATCATCGGTGGGACGACGAGTTATTTTCACTCTGGGAGAGAGAGAGAAAGAGAGAGAGAGCACGCCTTAATTATATTCCGGACGAATTAATTAGGAATCCAGCAACGAGCTTTTGTAATTTAGTGCTGTTGGAGAAACTGGCGCAGTTTGTCTTATGTATCCTATATAGCCAATAAATTTCAATCTTCTCCAGCGTGCGGATATGTCAGTGTATTGCACGTAAAGCTTGCGGTCAATATTGCTAGTTGGCTTTCACCTATATATTTATCTGACAAATACTGATCTTAAGCTCGACTGAGTAATAGGAAGTTAATAATTTTGAAGTAGGTTTTTCATCGATCGCTCGCGCGTCTCGAGTATATAGAGATGTGGTTGTGTTAAAAGACCTATAAAATATAATTAGCTGATATTTATGAGGCTAATGAACTTGCAACGGAGAATGAATTTTTCTTGAATAAAAGCGGATTGTACCAATTTTAGAATGAAATAATTAGGTAATCGCTTCAGCAATGTATATTGTAATTAACAGGAACATCACGTAAAAAATAGATATGTAGGATTAAAAGGATCCATAAATGCTGTAAAACATCCCACGTAAAAAATTCGAACTGCTCTACTATTGCAACAACATTTTCGCACAAATCGGTTCTAATTCAGAAAGAGAAATAAAATCCAAAATAGATTTTTATTCCACAAACGGCATTGTATATTTAAACAAATCTAGCGAGAGCCACAGCTGACAGCGAGCACTATCATGCAAATGCATGAACGTTGTCGGATCCAGCAACGGTACAGTACAAAAAAAAAAGATAGAAAAACTTTCGCGTCAAAATTATCGCTTTTCAACCGAATAAAAAAAAGATAAAAAAACATACGAGTACGACAACACAGCCAAGCGATTTGCGTACGCACAGGCAAACTCAATAATTAAGCACAAACTATAGAGAAGGACAAGAACGGCCAATTTGACTTTTCCTCGTACCCTGTAAAGCTGACAAAATTATTTCATTAGAAAAAAAGAGAAGATGTGGCAAAGGAAATATAATATTTTATATCCATATGAAATGTTTTGGCTAGTGGAATATTTACTTTGCGCAATCTCCATTACACAATGCTCTTTTTGTAATTCAATGGGAGAGATGACCCTTTCATCGTAACGAAAAACATACACTGTTACATTATCTCTTTTGGAAGGAGGAGAAGCTTCTCTTTTTCAGTTGTGAGCCAAGAGACATTCGATTAGCATTCCGTCTGAAAGGATTCGCCTGTTATGAGAATGCTAACGCGGTTATTCAAATGTTAAGTCGATGGTATTGCTGCTGGACATTGCAAATATCAATTCGTTACATTATTACATTGTTGATACTTTATTCAGAGTATCCAAAGTAATTGTGCATTTTTATGTATGATTTTATCAGCAATTTTTTAAAGTTTACATTTTAACGAATCACGCAACTCCAAAATGCGTGCTCTTACAAAAACGTTTTCCTCCCTTTGCATGTAACAATTCTTGCGTTTTTTCCATTTCAACAAATTTTAATTAAATAATATTCTTACGAGACTGAAAGTTCACGTGTATATTTCAATTAACATAGACAGAACTTTGAAATCTTTTTACGCTAAAATTAGCTAAATGAATCCTTACGGGTAGGACACAGAGAGTTTGAAAACGAAATTAAAAATCACATATCAAGGGTATATAAAGTAAATGAAAAAGAAATAATCTTCCATCTTTTACCAATAGGCAAGCCTTCAGGGTCTCACTGGACACATTGAGTTCAACGAAGGCAAGCGCACCAACTTCAAACTGGATCTGCTTAAGCTCAAAAAGGAAGAACTCATCAAAGTCGGTGAATGGAAACTTGGTAGTGGGGTCAATATCTCTGACGTTGCTGCTTTTTACGAGAGCAGTGCCACCAATATCACCCTCGTCGTTATGACACGCGAAGTAAGTGGTTTTTTTAATAACAACATTGAATAACAAGCAAAGGTCGTTCGATTTATTGAAATTGTTGATAAAAGGCGTTTAATAATGGCAAAAAGAAGGGCTTATAATAGACGAGCTATGGGTAAAATATGGATATTAAATAAACTTCGGATCTAATTAAACAGCAGTCTTTTACATTTGTCTGCTCGACGTAAACCAACTAATCACGCTCTAACAAGATACAAACGTAATTGGCAAAACGAGGGAGTTAATTCGAGTGAGAGTCAATCGACCAGTTCTAATTATCTCTTAATCACGAGTGATCAATTAACATCCAGCGTAATACATGCCAACAATTAGATTCTCATTTTCGAGACCTAGAATTATGAATAAACAAGCATATCGTCAATTTGTTCAACAGGAAAAGCCATATGTAATGGTAAAAGAGGACAAGAATTTAACTGGTAATGCACGATTCGAGGGTTTCTGCATAGATCTACTCAAATGGATCGCAGGTCAAGTTGGTTTCCAGTACGCGATACGCCTTGTGCCTGACCACATGTACGGCGTCTACGATCCCGAGACTAAGGAATGGAATGGCATCGTTCGCGAGCTAATGGAGAAAGTGAGTATTGTAAGAACACATCGTTCAGGCGCCTTCACCGGTGCACCTATTCACACACATTATATAGCTATATTAGCATCACACTTGCGCAATTCACCTTTCAGCTTCACCATTCGAAGGCTCGAAAGCTTTTTTACTTTTTGAATACTCAGTCGAGTGGCGGAAAAAGAGACGAAAGAGAGAAAGAGAGAGAGAGAGTTTTACCTCGCGATTTTACAGCTTTATATTTCAAAAGCAAACTTCGTGAATTTTGTAGGGCTGTTGAGAGCTTTTTTACGCGTTAACCACTCTTACTCTCAGATACCTCTATTCCATTACAATTTTATTGCCAAAGAAGAAAGAAAGAGGGAGACAGAGAGAAGGATGAGTGTTAGTTGATATTTCATTCAATAAAATCTAGTTGTATGAATTATTTGAAACTAGAGGAATTAGAGATATCTGATCCTTCGATATTTAATAGCTATTGAGATGAAAATTCAATTTCCGGAACATTTGGAAAAACATGTTGTTAAAATATTGTCGTTCCCGCCAAATAAACGTACGCTAGATTTATTGAAATAAGTACGAGTAATTATCGAAATTATATTAAGCAATATAATGCAATCAACGTTGAATGAAATTCACGAGTTTAATCAATTAACACCCATTGAATTAAAATAATCGTCGAAAAGAAAAATCAGAATTTACCGAAAGTCAAGCCATTCGTCGAATTAAAAAGTTTGACAAGTCGAATTGTGGATTAGCGAGCATGGCTCGTAAAAAGAATAGAATGCACGATGAGCAAAGCGCACGTTTCTACTTATCAGAGCGTCTACTGAATTCATAGATTTACAGATGCGGCAAAGCCTATTTGCAATGCAAACAGAAAAAAAAACCAACTTGGCTCTCTTATTAAGAACTGCGCACTCTGGATTATTCAAGCAGCCTGGGCACACGACAGACGAAAAAAAGGCTAATCTTTCTGATGTATTTTCCAGCGCTTAATTGAATCCTCCCATCCATTTTTCAAGAGTTTCTCCCTCCTGATATTCCAGTGCTTTCTCTCTTTCACTTTTTTTTTTTTTTTTTTAATTAAGTCCAACGCGAAACAACTTGATAAATATTAATATACGATAGCGTGACAAAATGGTTTTGAATGGCGTGTCGAAAAGCTCAAGGATTAAAGCATTGTCATTCGGAAATAATGATTTTGTTGATGCTATTTTGTGTCGAATCGATTATGAATTATTCATTTGATAATTGATGGGCTTTGAGTTCCGTGCCGAATTTCAGCGCTATATTGGAATTACTAGTTTACCGTTGTTAGAGTGAAAATACCGTAAAATCAATATATGCGTTAAACATAAAACCTAGAGCCTTTCAGTCTGAAAAAAACACTATCGATTAGAGCGGATTGTCTTTTCATACCAAAAAATTTTGTTCCAAACATTCGTTATGGAAGCATCTTTTACGGATACTTATCATCTCGTAGCTTTAATATGGTCAAACAAAAATAAAAAAGTACATAAAAATAGAAATGCGAAAGAATAAACAAAATTGAAAGTCAAAGATAACGCAACACATGTTGTACATCTTATACGAAGAAGTTAAAGGGTAAAAGTCGTGCGACGACTTTTATGAGGGTTCGAGTGAAATTCTAGTCGGCGTGTAATTCTTAACAAGTTTCTTCCATCACCCCTTCAGTTTTCAACGTGGAAACCCTATCTCTATCGCACGTACGATTATTCCAACGACTCAGGCTGGGTGTCGTCTCGGATTACATTTTCATCGCTCGTACACAATTTTGCGAAACGTAAAAAAAGAAGAATACAGGGAACAAAGTCAAAGGACAGAGAGCAAAAGATTTTGGCTTCCTTTCGTGTGTAACGTCGTGAACTTAATCATTCCGACGCGAACAAAAGGTTGTCATGCGACATTTAAATTCGAAATGCTTGGACTCACGGTTATATGTGACTTGACCCTTTCACGAAAAGGTTTAAAAGTTGAATGGAGCTTTATCTCCGCGAACTCTAAGCTTTTTGCGCTTCCCCAGTTCACCGGTTAAAACTTTTGCCGCATTGATTTTTTCTCTCTCTCTCTCTCTCTCTCTCTCTCTCTCTCTCTTTTCTTTCTCTTTCTCTCTCCCTCTCTTGCATAGGCGCTCGCGATAAAAGCTTTAACTTGCTGAATGCAAAGAGATACCCACGTGAGCGATGTGCCATTTTGACGCATTTTTAAGTTTGTGTAAAGTAATAATCGATAATTATAAAATTACATAATGTATATGGGAATGCGAACGAATTTGTTTGAAATATAGTTATTTGTTTGGTAATTATTTTCTACAATTTAATTGATTTTTCGGCAATTAATTTACAATATTCGCGTTAAATATTTAATTAACTTTTGGTAATCCTTGGCTGAATTATTTTATCAAATCCCTCGAAACGGAGAGTGTACATTTGAAAATATTGTTATTGTTAGTCGTTGCACGTAAAAAAAGACACAAATGATACATGCACTCACTTATTCTGAATTAAACGAGCACGTAAAATTAATCGACAACAATTTGAAAGCTTTGCTCATTTGAAAAATATTCAAGATCTCATAATAATCACTGAAAATACCAGGATTAAGCATTTTCAATGTCGAGAATCAAATAATCGATAAGCTTGAACAAGCGGACGGTTTACTTGCATCGAGTAAAATTGAATGCTCTCTCGGCGAAAAATGACGCTATATAACAGTCCAATACCATTAAAAGCCACATTAATAGGATTCATCGTTTCCACCGCATTACAATTACTCGTGGCTGAAAGCAAGTAAAAAGTGGAAAGCTTTCATGCGCGTTTGAAAATGAGAATCGCGCGCGTCGTGTCGAAAAACCTCGGACGGATACAATTTGTGGTTGGTAGTTAAGCGAACCACAAAACTTTATCTGACAAACCAAATGTAAATTAAAAATTAGCTACCGAAAAAATTTGCCGAGCATTGCAAATAATTTGACCCGTTCGCATATACATACATATATATATATACGTATGAAACAGTCCTGAAAATATGATATTTCATACGTGTATGCGTGCGCGTGTCTCTTGAATTGCTCGTAAATTATTTTCCTGTCCTACCCACGCAAATATTTAAATTTTCGCACTGCTGGAATAAATCGAGCGTGATAACATTGTTGCATGGATATAAAACAACAAAAGAAGATGAACTGTTACAAACTGTCCGATGCTCTCGTTGAAAATTCACACTTCACTAAATAAACAAAAGTTTTAGCATTAAGTCATGCACGTGCATATTCATGGCATTAGTTATCGTAACATAATCATTCTGTTGTTATAGACGAATAAATTTGTCAACGTGAGCATTGATTTTCAACATTAAAAAATGCAAAATCGTCAACAACAAAAATGTACGAGCTCGAAGATAACTCCATGGGAAAAATTATGATATATCACCATCCATGAATTGTGCTCGAGTAAAGACATTCCGTAGGAAGCTCGGTATGAAAAAAATTAAAGCGACGCTCAAGTATCAAAGGACTTTACAACGCTTTCGAAAACTATAAACCGTCAAATTATTAATAAAAGAACTTGTGCGATAGAAAAGAAAAGAAATAACGCAAAACTGAAAGTTGGTTGTCTTTATTGCGCTCGATACGCCGATAATCGAGTACTCGACTTGCTTCTCTCGCTTTCTTTCAAGTGCAGGCAGCGAATCATCCTTAAGAGTCTCTCGGTCTATCGCTTCGCTCAAGAGTCTCCAATACTGAGACATTCGCCCGCTCTCACTCTCTCTCTCTCTCTCTCTTGCTCACTCTTTGACCTACATTGTTTTTTACTCACAGAGAGCAGACTTGGCAGTAGCTTCGATGACGATCAACTACGCGCGCGAGAGTGTGATAGACTTCACTAAACCCTTCATGAATCTCGGTATAGGCATCCTCTTTAAGGTGAGTAATATATAACGTTGCCTCGCTTCGAAGCACCCGTTATTATCAACTTCGCTTACCGTTACTCTGCATGTGCGCGACAAAAAAATGGAAGGAAGAGGTTATTCTACATATGTCTCTCTGCATGATAGACGTAAAAAAATTAATAAATAAAAAGGCTGCATGAACAATGAAAAAAAGAAGAATTTTTGGGATGGGGTTGGGGGGAGGGGGATCGTTTTAATTAAAATCGTAGCGTGCCTCGTAATTTAGGTGCCGTCGAGTCAACCAACTCGCCTGTTCTCCTTCATGAATCCTTTGGCTGTGGAGATTTGGTTATACGTACTAGCTGCCTATATGCTTGTCAGCTTTACCCTCTTCGTCATGGCAAGATTTTCTCCGTACGAATGGAACAACCCACATCCATGCCTCGGCGAGACGAATGTCGTGGAAAATCAATTTACCATCAGCAACAGCTTCTGGTTCATCACGGGTACTTTTCTGAGGCAAGGCAGCGGATTGAATCCCAAGGTATTCCAACATCCCATCCGCATTGTGTACGCCAAACAAAAAAAAAACAAAACAAAAAGACACAATTATAAAAGGAAATCGATTATAACCTCCAGGACGAATAATCTTACCGATTTATAATTTAAAAGAAAAAAGAAGAAGCGAGTATCGATGGGAATACATGTGCAGAGTTTTAAGGGAGGTTTGGAAGGGGGGGGGGGGTGTTAGGAAGATTTTTTCGTTCGTGAATGAAAAATGCAGAGATGAGAATGGCGATTGCCATGTGAGCGTTTACGACATAGACGCCAGCCGAGATAGAGGCAGTTACTTTTTAGTGCCAGGCCGCCCGTTGTAATATCCACGAAATATAAATTCAAACTTACATGCTGTTATTGCACACTCTCTCCATGAGGCCAATTTTCGAGAAAACTTTAGATGGTGGCTCGCTAGATGTTTACACTATAAGGATAATCGCTTTGCACCATCAAAGTTTTGAATTATCTATTTGGAAATAATTTTACAAAAGTAAGATCTGTTGTTTTTTTTGTTTAAAATGACATTTTTTATAAATATCACGTCACCAGAAGCACGCTCTAAAGTTTGATCAAAGTCCCATTCCCCGAAACGTTAGATCTATGTATCTGTAACGTTCAAAGTGAACAGCTAATCAAGCAGACAGCCAAGAACAATTACGATCTAAGTATAATATCGACGAAAACGCAGGTATCGGGTCGCATGCCATCGCGTCTGTTCTCGTTCATGAATCCATTGGCCGTGGAGATCTGGTTATCGATGTTGGGAGCCTACGTCATAGTCTCACTGACAATTTGGCTGGTTGCACGATTCTCACCGTACGAGTGGGCTGAACCAGCTCCTTGTCCAAGCTGCAAATGTCCCCTTCAGGTATTTTTTGTTGTCGTTGTTGTCGATATTTTTGTTTTCATTTCGTCTCTATGAACGTCTCGAAAACAACCAACGAGAACAAAAAAAAGCGAAATAATAACGCATGAAGAGTACGTGTGTGTGTATGTATGTGGTATAGGGTGGATTTGTCGGCTCATTGGATCCGGATGCCGAAGACTTACCGCTACCGCAAATGGTCAACGACTTCACTTTGGCCAACAGCTTCTGGTTCACGGTTGGCACACTCATGCAACAGGGCAGCGATCTCAACCCAAAGGTAACGCATACACTGTACGTGCTATTTTCCAAAACAAAGCCAGTCGACAGAGGTTTATCTCTCTCTCTCCCTCTCTTTCTCTCTTTCTCTCTCTCTCTCTCTCTCTCTCTCTCTCTATCTATCTATCTATCTATCTCTCTCCATCCCCTTTCTCTCTCTCACACACTCTAAATTAATTGATGTTTCTGTTGGGACATGGGCTAATTTTCACGCCTGACGCTACGAGTGCTTTTGTCAGGAGGTCATTTATATGTTTAACGTGGGCTTTTGCTCTTTTTATTTTAACACTTCGAAATTCTATGTTTCACGTTCGAAATGATCACGAGATAATCTACAACTACAGGGTGTGTAGATGACTACTCATCTTTGAATAATTACATTCAAATGGAATTGATAATAAAAAATTGAATGAAAAATCAGTTGTATAAAAAGTTCACATTCACTTCTTATCTGGTTGGAATAAAATCCATAAGCGTTCATGAAATGAAAGTAGTCCGCAATATGTGGCACAAACTTGTTATCAATGATAACTTGTTAAAAGTTTCCAAATCAAACAATTACTTAGACAACTTTGTGTAATCGTTCAAGTCAACCTTAGCGTAGTTGTTTGAAAAAACATTCGACAAGTCAATTAACTTTGTACGAGCAAATATATGCAACAGTTAATCTTGTTTCTTTACTCGCATTACTTGAATTTATTTTTTGAAGCATATAAATAAACTTTTTTGGGTTTCTCAAAAATATCCTGACAAAAGCACAGAGCCGCGGCATGAAGCCATCAAAAAGGTAAACAACCTCGAGCACCATGTGTAAAAATACATTTCAAAAAGAGACAAAAAAATAGAACAACGAAAACGCGTCAAAACCTTGTTTCGCCCCTTGAGCTTCTTGGCCCTTTTAACCTTCCGCAACACAACGACAAGTCTAACAAGAAAAAAGAAAAAGAGTTCATGAGCAAAAAAAAAGTAAAGAAAAAAACTGCATGTCGCATGCGTGCACATCACAGCCGAGCTCAGCACCTAGTGTTCAGTGTTGTGTGTGCGTGTGTGTTTTTTTTATTGTTACTTTTCTCTCTTTAGCAGAAGCTTTTTCGCGCCTAATGCGATTTAGCTTGCTGGCTCTATAATGGGAAACGCTCGGGCGGGCATTGTTTGCGAATTCCAAGTCTTGCAAGTTGCCAACGAGGACGACGAGAAGAGGACCAAGAGCATTGCTTTGCTTTCGTGTCTCTCTGTGAAAAGTTACTACGATGTCTCATTCAATTCTGCATGCGGATTGCACTGCCAGCTTTGCGCTTGCTTAGTTGCTTTACTTTACCCGCAGACAGTTTCGGAGCTTTCGGAGCTTTAAGCTTTCGAGTTTTCTCGAGGAAAAGCTCGACTGACGATTGAATGAGATCCTCGCATTTCTTGCATGCTATTGACAGATATTATATTTGATTAATATTATTTCTCGGATAAGTCGCGGAAAAGCTCTCTCTTTTCCAAATCGTTTTTTGTAAGCTCTCTTCGTTACGTTAAAAATGCCTAGACACTCTTTTATTAGATTCCGTTTTGCATCAAGGAGACTACGGGGATTTATGAGTGAATTGCATATTTGTTGGATCAAATGCAGCATGAATTATCATTAAGAATTCCAAACGATAATTCAGGAATTCGATAAAGATTTATATGCTTTCAAAATATATACCATTTGTTGTAATAATGATTCAACATTCATTATTTGATTCAAATTCATTCGTAGGCTAAACATACGATATGTTCTTGATTTGTGTGCGTAGTTGAGACTCCTGCACTTGCCAAAATATCTTTAATGTAGGTTAATCTGACTGGCGTTGGAATGCGAGTGACGCGTAATTTTAATGAACGTTACTTCAAGTACAAATACGAAATCGTAATTTTATATTTTTATCCTGCAAAATCGTATTGCATTCTATTTTTTTTAAGTTAGATTATTTGTTCCTTGCAAGATAAAAAGTTACATTTTCCTACAAAGACTACGTAAATACCAAAGGTTAAAAGTATGCTAATATATATCCCTTCAAACTCGGTAAAAACTTCTCCATAGACCATCATAAAGCATGTCGTAATTACAAAAATAGCACAAAAAAATTCTGTATAACTAACAAACACCAAACAAAAAACGAAAAAAAAAAAAAAAGAGAAGCCTTACCCTCGCTAGAATGAAAACGTCAGAGTGGAAAGCATGCTTGCCTGCACCAGCACTCGATAAATTTCGCTGCTCGCCCTTCTCGCCAACAGAAAAAAAAGAGAAAAAAAGGAAGGGAATATCAGCCGTGGATTTAATACAACGACTCGACTGCAGCCTTTATATGCGCAACACCGCAGAAGTTGTTTAGTCTGTGGTGTTGGTTATAAATCAGCGGTGGTGGCGATTCCAGCTTTCGCGCGCGGTTATGCCGCACTTAAATTTTCCTTCTCTTCTCCATTACCTAGGGCTTCTACACGTGGTGCTTAGCCGACTATTGTTAGCACGTATGTGTGTATATATACCTAAGGGTTGTATTGCAGTTGTATTAAAAAAAATGATTTAACCAAAATATTTTTTTTCTTCTTCTTTATCTCCTTCGATTTAAACGTTATGCGAAAAAAAATTGTTCGTACTCCTGGAGGGTTATCGATTTTTTTTGTCATACGAAAGGCAAGCGATGCATAAACGAGCATTGATACGCTTAAAATGAATATTACTCGTCGACGGGAGCCGATTATCTCGCTTCTCCATGGGAATATCAAGCGTAATAGTGTGTGTGTGCTTGTGTGTGTGTTTTTACTAGAGGATTTTTTTCGTGTAAGTTTAATAAAACTTTTGGTAATAGATTAAACGTCGCGTTAAGTACTTGCAAAAACTTTTAACTAGAAAATGGGTCCAATAAAATGACGTTGGATTAACCTTTGTGTAATATTTTCAGAACGTGACTTTCCCTTACGGTGAACAATATTTTGAGAAATCCTATAAACATTCTTTGTATTAGCGCGGGCTCGTTGAATATATTTAATTTCTTAATTGGATCGTTATATTACGCTTTAAATTATTGAATATATCGATTATCAAACCAGTTGGATTAAGCATTAACATAATTAATTCATCATTCGTTGTAATTATCATGACTGCAAAATTATATAATAATGACCAAAAGATTATCTTCGGATCATGTTATTTCCTTTACGTTCATTAGATAGTAATGATCGTACATTAATTATCAGTTTACCAGTATTATAAACAACATCCATTGTTTTTCTGACATTGCAAAAATACATTGAAAAAGTAACAATTATCTTTCATACGCGTAAATAAAAAATCACGTCTAGGTCAAAGCAAAGAGAAACTGGTAAATAAGTGCCAACGACTTTGTATTTCTCATAAAAATATAATCTTACAAAGGCACTTCATTCCAATATCTTATTCACAAAAAAGCGTCCTTTTGATACGCCATTTCCGAGTTTAACTTGCATCTACTAAACTAGCTCGTAGACCGCAACATTTTCTTGACACAGTGAAAATCCTACGAAGCATTAAGGAATGGCGTATTATTTCTGGAGCATGCCAAAGAACTGTCGAACAAAAGCTCGCAAAACTCTCGGAGAACGACATATAGTACAGGATCAATGATTAATGCGAGGTTGCTTTGCCCTGAAAAACTCTTTCTGTTTCTCTCTCGGCTATAAATAATCGATAGTCTCGTTTATGCAGCATGGCCTTTTCGAGTGTGGTGACACGAATACAAGATCCTATAAATAACAAATAATAAGACAAGATAATAAGAAAACTTGATTATTATAAAAAATTATTACGGTGTCGTGTATGTATAGGCAACGAGTACGAGAATTGTCGGTGGTATATGGTGGTTCTTCACTCTCATCATCATCTCGTCGTACACGGCTAATCTCGCTGCTTTTCTCACCGTTGAGCGTATGATTACGCCCATCGAAAATGCCGCTGATCTTGCCGACCAGACTGATATACCTTACGGTACACTGGAGGGTGGTAGTACTATGACATTTTTTAGGGTAAGTTTATTTTGTCATCTTGTGTAATAAAAGCGTGTAATAAAACGAGTGCGAATTGTATATTAGGATTCGAAAATAGCAATATATCAGAAAATGTGGAGGTTTATGGAGTCAAAGCAACCTTCCGTATTTGTATCCTCGTATGAGGAAGGCATCAAACGAGTACTCGAGGGCAATTACGCGTTTTTGATGGAATCTACGATGTTGGATTATGCAGTGCAGAGAGATTGCAATCTCACGCAGATTGGCGGCCTATTGGATAGCAAGGGATATGGTATTGCAACGCCCAAGGGTAAGCTTTCGTTATATCGTACTGTTAATGTAGTATTGTCGGCATGCTTGTTAACATCAATTCAAGCATCGTAATTGAACAGTAGTATTCAAATAGCACATCATTTGAATGGCGTTTTGAATAATTTATAATGATTGTACGGATACAAGTATTATATTAGCGGATCTACATCTGTGATAAACTGACTTTTTTCGTAAAAACGAAGGAACGCAATCGTAAAAGCACGTGCACTTGTGCAAGTGGCACAAAACGTTTGTAGCAATTCGAGGAAAATCCCAAAGTAATGACGTTATAAAGCAAAAAAAATCTAATGGCAGGTTCACCGTGGCGCGATAAAATATCCTTGGCGATTCTGGAGCTGCAGGAAAAGGGCGTGATTCAGATTCTTTATGATAAGTGGTGGAAGAATACAGGAGATGTGTGCAATCGAGATGAGAAAAGTAAGGAAAGTAAAGCGAATGCTCTCGGTGTCGAAAACATTGGTAAGTTAAAAATATTAACGACTTTTCATCCTCTTTTATTTTCTTTTTTGACAAAATAACAAAGAATGAGATGTCAAAGTATACAGACACGGCGAGAATTCGAGTGAAGAGAACATGCAAAGTGTATGTGTCTGTGTGTGTGTGTGTGTGTGTGTGTGTGTGTGTGTGTGTGTGTGTGTGTGTGGCGGACTTCCGGATTTGCTATGTCGACGTATAGGTATATAGCTTGGCAACAAGTTCCGAGCTTATAGAGAAAGAGAGAAAAAGATAGAGACGCTCCTCTTTATTTTTCTTGTAGAACTACTTTTACTTCTTTGTCCTTGTTCCGCGGGATTCTTCGTATGCATGTTTCTCACGACTTAGTCAAGCTTGCGTTTACATTTGCCAGCAGATACTTTTGTTATATATATCAAGATGCTATTTATTGAGTCATAAGAAATCAATAATGTGTTGTACAATCAGATATAAATAGTATATATCGTATTTTGTAACAAATTCAGGATCAATTATTTGTCATAGCAGTTGTCGTAGATATTCAATAATTTTCACGTAAATCTCTATTTTGTAGAAATTAAGAAAAAAACAAAGATAACAAAATCGCAGTAATGAAAATTCTTTGACAAAAAGAAAAGTACATCCAATATTTGAAAAAAGACCGACGCGCCTTATAATAGATAATGCCAGAGAGACGGAGTAAGCTATATCCTCGCACGTCTCTCCCATACGAATACTTTGGTAAAGTCTACAAGCTCGCTTATACGCGGAAAATATTTGGTCGGTGTGGGTACAATATCGTCGTGAAGAAGGGGAGGTAGGAAAGTTGGTGATGCAAGAATGCGTTTTGCTCTCAACTAGGCGAAGAAAAGAATGTACACCCATAACACGCTTTAGCGCTTAAATTAAACGCGAAGAGGACATTACTGTAGAATTATAACTTGGTTATTCCCCATCCTCTCCTTATAAGAGGCTAACGAGCGGATCTCGCCTAAAACTTTTTCTCCTCTCCGAATACGTATTCACTTTCTTCTTTGCGAGACGTGCATAAGAAGAAAAAGAAAACAGCAGCTTTTCTCTCATGAGCGCGAGGGTCATGGCGTTTGTGGGAATTTTTTTCTTGGTCGGTTTGCTGTTCGTTCATTAACGGTTTTTCTAGTTAGGCGTGTCGAGCGAATATGAGGTTTTTTTATTATTTTTTTTTCATTTTTGCTGGGTAGGGAAACTTTTTTGTAAACTTGAGTTGTATCTGACAAACGAGACGAATAAATTGTTTAGGTAAATACCGCTTGTTATATGGAATGAAAATATTACGTTTTTTCCGTGAAACGTAGGATGAATGAAAGCGGGAATAGCGTATGAAAAGCAAATTATTATTTACAAAAGTCAATTTAAAAAGAATCATTAGCATTGGGTAGTGCCTTTGGTTCAACTTCCACTAAATTATATAAATAAATTACGTGTAAAGATATCGGTTCTTAAAAAAAAACTTGAATTTGCAGAAATCAAACTCGTTAGTCGGCAGCATAAATTATAGCTGAAAACACTAACGGAAACTCGCGGAAAGTAGCAAATTAGCTGCTCCTTAACTTGGCTTCTTTTGCATTTTCCACAGCAAACAAACTTTCAAATATTCCGCATTATTAAAAGACGCAACTTAACTCTATTTGAATATTTCTATATAATCCCTTTGTAACCGCATTCAGTCTCATAGTATATATCTCAATGCAAAGGTTGTAAAAAAAAGACAAATAAAGCCAAAAGTACAGCGTATCAGCTCGATTTTAATCTACTTGCAAAATTTTTTAGAGAAAACGAATAGCCTAGCGTAATGTATTCCGTAGCACGCGGATCGATTTCCGGTGGAAGAGTTCACAAGCGACAGAAGGACAAGACGTCGCCGTGAAAATAAAGAAAAGAGAGAGAGAGAGAGAGAGAGAGAGAAAGAGAGAGGATTTAATTGAAAAAGTTGGTGGCCTTCCAAAAGAATACGATCGATCGTGTATCGCGAATCCTCCCTTTTGAAATACGAAAACCCTTCGTACCTTCAATTACTTCTTTCTAAGAATCTTAAATTCCAATCCCAAAAGGACGTTAATTTCCTGTTCTTATGTAAATCTCATTTTAAAACGCCGTGTGACATGAGTTTCTTGAGGCATTCTTTTCAAGCATATTTGCTAACATATACGATGGAGACAAATTGCGATTCTTACATGCTGTATATTTCAAAATTTAGTATGACATAAATTCTAAAAAAAAAAGAAGAAAAGAAAAAAGTCTATTGCCAGTTAGGTCTTTGTGAACACGAACATCGAAGAAAATAGACGATCAATTCCATCGAATGCACGTCAATAAAAGTAAAAAAAGAGGAATAAAACCAAAAACTTGTTAAAGTTATGTCGTTAAAAATTGTTCCGCGTAAATTCTCAAGAGCAAAAAGTACGTATAAATAAATAAAATATTACGATTGAAAACAAAATCGAAATCTTCTTTTCTTATTTCTCGACACTTGGAGAGTTGGTCGAATATTGAAGACAGTTTTCTTCTTTTTTTTTTCGTAAATACTCGCTAAATAAAGCAGCACAAAGTTGCGAATGGAAATAAAGAAGAAGAAAAAGTTGGTCTTGCTTGAAGGGGGAGAAAAATATAGCAGTGCAGGACTGAATGAGAGAATGCATAGCCCCGAGGAGGAGGAAAGGAAGGAGAAGAAGAAGTAACTTGCGACTCGAGTCTCGTTGGATATTGCGCGCACGATTTTCCGTCTGTCTTCGCATTCCCGATTTTTTTTCCATTGCCTTCGTCTCATTAACGAATGAAAGCGGATCCCATCCTTTTCGATGCAACCCATAATTAGAGCTTTTTTTGTAACCGGCAAGATCGTCATATCTGTTAATTACATGGAAAATGGTTTCGTCTGATTTTTTTTCTTTTTCTTTTTATTCATCGCCTCCGGAAGTTCAAGTTTCTTTATTATCTCATATCCTGGAAAAATATTCAATTGTTATCTTATGCATTGTAAGAGCACGAGCAAAGAAGCTTGAGTTTCCGTTTTGAAATCATTTCTGAAGCATTTTCATGACTGAATGCTCTCGAGTAGAATACTTTCTATAATATCTTTACAATTTGACAAACAACAGAAAAAAAACAACTAAAAAACCATTTCTCCAAACAATTAAACTTTCGATCTTATCCAAAATGAAAAAAAGTAATTAATCAACCGTATTAATCGATCAAATTCTTTTTTTTTCTTGGCAATAATAGAAATGAGTTTTACTTTCTTCTTGTTTTAAAGGTGGAGTATTCGTGGTACTATTGTGTGGCTTGGCCTTAGCGATCCTCGTAGCTATCCTCGAATTCTGTTGGAACTCAAAGAAGAACGCCCAATCGGATCGGGTAAGCTATCTTCAAACAGCTATCCTCAACGCGGCGAGTTTTCCGCTTTGTTGGCTTTCTCTATACTACACATCCACATCCACACGCGCGTGCGCGCACACACACACACACACATACATCTCAACGGCTGATTTTCACGGAATTGTCTTTCGTTCGAACGAAAAAAAAACTTACAATCGCGTTATGTATTACCGCGTGCACTGTGCTCTATATGTTGGACAATTGCTAGCTTCACGTAATAGCGCGTTTTATCCGAATTTTTCGTGATGGTCTTTTTCGGAAAATTGGTTTTATGAAAGAAATCGTCTCTACTTCTTCTTTTAAAGATAGAATCTAGATTAGAGCAAACAAATGTGTTTTACTCGTTAAATATTTCGTATCGATGAAGAAAAATGTATAGTAATAGAAATGTACGCGAGATATGTTGTTCAGAGCTTTGAAGTACTCGTAAAAAAATACGAAACCTTTGGGCATCCAAGTATGCACAAATGGCAATTCCGCAAAAGTCATTCGCATTATTCTTGACTCAATCTACGTACTGATATACATTTCTTTATGACGTGTGCGATGCATTTATACGTAGCATGATTGGATCTATATTTTCTCGTATGTACGTCGTATTTTATCAACCGAAACTAAACACAAACACACGTACATAAGACGCCCACACCTTGTTTTTTTTCATGAGCGGATAAAGACTATAAACGCATATAATGCGCATTGAAATGCACGCAAGAGAAGAGACGAGTTTTACATAGCCGAAACTCGAGAGGAAAATGTAGCTTGGCTAGTTTCACGGTGACCATCTGAAATAGAACAAAGATGAAATTTGCTCCTATCTTGGCTTTCTCTAATGTATCGTCTGTGTATGTGTGCACACGGTCTTGCGCGTGTGTATGTGTGTATAGCTTCTCTCTAGGAGTATATGAATATGTGTTCTCTCGGTACTCGAGAGAAAATCTCGAATTGCTGCTGCTGCTGCTGCTGCTGCTAGTACTACTACTGCTTTGGTGGGACCTTCTAACTGAAATGGAATAATATACCACAAATAGAATTTATGCACTTTGGACTTTGATTATGAGTGCTGAGATTGTTAAGTTTCTCGTTGGTCGACCTTTTGAATATTTGAATATTGCTAAAATTAGCGTGAATTTCAGTGACACTTGAACTCGAAACGTCTTTTCAAGTAGCTCTTACATACATTTCTAAATACACGTATTTTTCACTGCAACCTATTATTTTCCGACATCATTTTAGTAAAATGCCATTACATTTCTTTGCGGTGAGACATATTGTCGAGTAAAAAAATTTAATTCTTTCGTGTTTAGTCGTGAAATTGACGTACGTAGTTATTTTAATTAAAAACGAGGAAACTGAAAGAAAAATCTTGACTAAACCCTTGAATTTTCGTAAGAAAATGGTTTTCCATCTACGACTGCCACTCGTGTAGTTTCAGAAAGACGAACTTAATTAACATTTTGTATCGGACAAGACGATAAATCAGCAGACACTCTCAAACTCCAAAATAAAAAAAAAACGTAAAAACACATACTGGTGCTTCAGAAGCAAACTTAAAATCGCCTAAGCACATAGAATCCAAACGCAAACAGGCAAATTCTCAAAGTAAGCTTCGTTGCACCCTCGTCAAAATCTTCGATAAAGTTATGCCAAGCAACAGTATATAGCAGCGGCAGTAACAACCGCAAGTTCAGCTGCAGCGGTATTACTCTCCACGCGCAAACAGCTCGTTGAAGATTTTCTTCCCTGTAACTTGTAGTTATGGTATTGTGTGTCTGTATATCAATAAAGTCGCTGTGCGCGGAGATGGCTTCGGAGTTGCGTTTCGCAATTCAATGTGGCTCGCGTCAACGCAAGCTTCGAAATGCAAGCTCGAGTTCTTCGGCTGGTGCAATTGCCTGTAGCCGTTGCAGTTCGCGCTCGTCAATGAGACGAAGCGTCAGATACAGGGATCCATCACAGCGTCGCGAGACAAGCCGCGAAAGACGCGCAAGGGAATTACTTCAACATCAACAACAACATCATCAATCGCACGAAGAGACGACTTATGTGCCAAGCATCGACATACCTTGGTTAAATGGTGTAAGTCACGTGATGCCAGTTCAAAACAAATCGCAACGATCCTCTTTAGACGTATATGCGCTATTTAGGGTGGTTTCAGCTTACACGTTTTTTCGCATATAATACATACATATATTGAAAGGGACGATTACTGAGATTGATCTGAACAATTGATTGATTTCTAGAAAATAAGTACTTTAATTTATGAACGAAAAATTGACAAATTTAAATTAAATTATCGCAATACTCTTGTGTATATCTTTGCCAAAAGAAAGGTTATTTAAGTATAAATGGAAAGCTGGCGACGCAATCTCTTTGACGACAGCAGATTATATTTTTATGCTTCGCTAAGTAAACATGAAAAATGCGTTTGATATCATATTACTCTAAACTCGTCCTGTGAAATTGAGTATTTTTTCCACAAATATAACTTTTACAATAAGCCAATGTTTATAATTTGTTAGCGTAAAAAATGAACGCTATCTTCAATTAAAACTGCAGCAACGACATATTTACAAATCACAATTTGAAAAAGATTATACATAGAATCGTTCAGTTTAATCTTGTCGTCATCCCCACCCATAAGCACATCCTTAGAACTGCTCACTGGAGAAAACCTGTAGGCACATTTACACGCTCTACTCCTTTTCCATTTTTCCATTCCTTCTTTCACGACTAGAGCCAAAAAAAAAAAAGAAGGCCTATTGGCTTAAGGGAGGTATCCGGCTCTTGAAGAGATCCTCGCGGCTATTGCGGCCACGCGCGCGTCCTTTGCTAGAAATAAAGACGAAAGCTCTTTTTTCTTCTCCTTGCTTCTTTGGTGGCTCTTTTAATAAAGCTCAAACATAAAAGAACTTTCTAAGCTTTTCGTCGCTATATTTGAGCTATATAGGCAAATACGTTTTGTGTGCTGTAAACGACTAACGTGCTAAGCTTTCGGAGCTTCCAATGACAGTTGTAGAATTTTGATTGTACGTTTCTGGTTTTACATTCGAGTTAATTAATTCGCTGTCTGTGACATGCCTTATTCAAGAAGCTTACAAATAGCTGCTAACTAGCTGCTGTGTATCAAACCAAAATACGTGTTTTTTCGCGTTTCTATAGATAATTACAAAATTGCATTCAAAAGTACAAGGTTTTTTTAAATATTGAGTATTTTATTGGAACTGCAAAATCAAAGATTTATCATACGGAATTTCTATTTGAAATCAAATTTCTTACAATCTTGTTTAATGCAATATAGACTTCAGGGAGATTATATGCAAATTGTAATAAATGAAATATTTGAATGTAATACGATTTCACGGAATGATGGTTAATTATATTCTATTTTCAATTAGTCGATGCTTATTTCCTTTTATTTTCAATGAATATTGATTTATCAACATTAACTTATTAACTTTGTAATTATAAACATTCAAACTAATTATTAACCGAAACTAAATACGTTAATTGTGATGAAATCCAATAGCACGTTTAATCCTTGTCGTTATATATTGTTCGTACATCAAATTAAACAGAATGAATATTTTTAAATTTATGAAGGATTATTGTATATTCTATCAATCGCCAAATAATATAACAAATTAACAGTCGATCTTCCTTTCGTAAGCCATTCAATTGGACCTTCATTAATTTTTTTATTTTTTATTGCAACTTTAACGTCGAAAAAATACTGGAAATTGAAAAAAAGAACTAACTTAAGGTAGTAGGTTCCTTATAAAGAAGAAGAAACTTTCCTTTCCACTTGGTGCATTCAAAAAGGTACTTTCCTAATTCACCAGAGCACAATCTTGATCCGTAAAAAAAGCAATAATTGTCTGTGTAAAAATGATCGTCGAATTATAGTATCGCCTTTTTGGGGACAGTGAAGGGTGACATGGCAAGCACTAGCACACCAAGCGGAAACAAGGCAATTACGTCTTATTTCCCGTGCTAACCAAACTCGACAACCTTTATCCCGTTCCGTGTCGCAAACACGGACAGAGAAGCGGCATTTAGTAAGCAATGGACGAGAGAGGGAGTAGGTATAGGATGTAATTGGCACACTCACCTTGGAAACACTGAGGGAAAGAGAGAGAGAAAGAGAAAGAGAGAGATAGACATCGTATAAGCGGTGACCAACTTTCCGGCGAGCCAATTAACCAAGCCTATTCATCCATAGCTTTTTCAAAAGCAACGACGACGACGAAAAAAATTGTGGCGTGTACACAGCCAAAAGCAGACTGATTGCGCATGCTTTCAACGCTCTCGACATTGCATGCGTAGTGTAATTAGTTGCATGAACTCGTTCTATCCATCTCTTACTGTCGATGAGCTTTTAATAGCCTCGTAAATTAACACTAGATACCATATATCTCTTAAGATTTTTATTGTTCCTACCCCTTTCCCTCCATATTCTACTCCCATATGCCCTAATGAACATTTACGCGTACGCGCGAGTTTTTGGGATGAAAAATTGACTCGCGGTCGTATGCTAAATCTCGCGAAATGAAATTGCACTTTAGATATGAGTCAATTTCTGCTTGGTTTGCGCTGAGCAAGTTGATTTCTACATTGATAAGGATTCGCTTCTCCCTACCATTCAATATCGTTGGTGAAAAAGTGTATTATTTTATGTTTAATTATCTGTCACTGGAAGGAGAGAAGCAATAATTACATAACGCCTGAAGCATTTTTACCTGATTAAATCCATCACATATATTGAAACCGAAAAAATTGTTTTCTTTAATTGACGAGCACGATATCAGTTTTATTCAATTCGTTGACTGGAAAAAAATCCGTCCAATCAAACTAAAATTTCCATGTCACCTTTCACAGTTGAACGCGAGCGAATATTTCGCATACAGAAAAATATACTTAAAATTTACCCTTTCTCCATATCCATTAATATATCCAACGAATATATATCCATCTAAAAACCCGAATGTGAAATAAATAGTAAAAGTAACAATAAATGAATCGACAATACTGAAAATCGCGTATGTTTGTGTGCTTGCGTTGGTGGAAAACTGATTGTAGCAGGAGGCTGGTGCGGTGGCGATGACGGAGATGAAGAAATCATTGAGTTACGAGCGAGTGACACTAGACGAGTGCAGCTTGGGGAGCGGAGTATTGGGTGTAGTAGACGGGAGCATCACCTAGCATCGGTCACAGACGACTTGCCAACAACAACAGCAGCATCAGCATCAACAACAACAGCAGCCGTATCAGCAACAACCGAGCAGCAGCAGTACCAGCAGCAGCACCAGCAGCACCAGCAATTGCAGCAACGCGCACATTCGATCCCAGCATCACATGCATTGCCGACATCACTCGCACTCATCCCACACTCTCGCTCATTCGCACAAACGCCAGATAGCGCCGACGAAGCTGAGACGAGTCTCTTCAGGCATGGCCTTGGCTCAAGGTACCATCTTCAATTTTAAATCCCCCTTTTTCCACTTCTCTTTCTATTATTACCTTCGTTTTCTTTCTACCGACGAATGTTTTTCAACAATTTTCACGATTACTTTTCAACTCAAGTTTTACTAGGCTGACTTCAACTTCTGTACATGCCCGTCGAACACGGCGTTTTCGTGGCTTTGTAATTGAAATTTTGTTAAAGCCGTTAAAAGAACAGTCCTACTTCAAAATATATAATACGATATATAAAACTATTACCTTTCCCGTTGCCAAATCAAAATTAATCAAAATCCAGTTGCTAAATTTTATACGAATATGTATTGAAGATTCCGATATTAAACTAATATTAGATTGTGAAGATTATGAATAAAATAACAATTTTTCACGTTGATCGAAAATAAATAAAACGGCTCGTGGTACATAGTTAATTTACCCACAGGAGGTGACCATTCTGAAAGCTTAATGTGGAGGTTCGACTGCGAGCTTGCGGGTGAGCCAGATGTGATAATATCGCCGGCGCCACCACCACCACCACCACCACCACCGCCAATAGCGCGCACTACGACCCTTTGACCTATATTGGAGGAGGCACCTACGGGTGTTCCTCCTCCATTGAGGGTTGGCAATGAGTCTTGTCTCTAGCAGTGCCAAGCGGACCAATTGTTCAATTGTTCACTGCCGAACTAACAAAGCAAAAATAAACAGAATAAACAAACAAACCGATCGCTCTCTCTCTCTCTTTAAACTTGCAGGGCGCAACGACTGACGCTAAAGCGCCTATATTTATGAAAATTGTAAATACATACACGACACACACAAACACACAAACACACACACACACACACACACACACAACCAACATGTGCAGAGCGAGATTATCTTGTATCATATGTAGCCGAAGGTTTTTTATCGACGTTGTATAAAGTTATACAGATGATATTCTTGATATATATAATACGTGCGTGTGTACGCGCGCGCAAGAGACAACAGACGCTATATTGTTGAAAGAGTTTTATCTTGTTTGTTATATTGTGGTTGGTTGAATTTGGTCTCGATTAAGTCTCAACAACAATAAAAACAACAACAAAAGAAAAATATGTATCGCAGACTACACGTTATTCCTTCTTGTAAAATGTTTATCAATTATGTTTTGATTAAATCATATGCTATCGCGATACTCTTTTTTAAGTAGCAAGTTACAGCAAGCCGTTGTACAGAGCAATTTTAAAAAAAAAAAAAAGACAAGAGAAAAATACAGAAATAATATCTCAAAGCTAAATTTATCAATCATAGATTTTTGCAAATTGTACAATATAAAAAGCTTTTTCATAATAGGAATTTCGTCGGTTTTTGCACCGAATTATGACGTGTACATACGAAATCACAAACTTTACATCGTTGTATAAAATCAACAGTCAAGTTTCACGGCGAAAAGCTATAATAGAGACCTACAATGTTTGATATATTCATGATCAAATTTTGTTGTTGTAAATTTCTTTATTTCTCTTTCTCTTTAACTCTTTATATTTAAACGAGAGCGTAAATTTGTTTGTTCTCCTTCGATGTGAAAAATGTGGTTTGGAATATCACAAAACACATCGAAATGGCAACTATTGCGATAGTAACGTTTAAGATGTATAAATGTACATGACAAGTGCGATTGTTTGTAAATCGAAAAGAGCAATTTGGACATTTTTTGTAATGTAAAGTGAATTTCAAGTTCAAATAAACACCCATGTTTTTAATGAATAATATCCATCAAGCGTTTGATTTTTGACGACACCTTCCAATATGCGTACAATTTTATTTTTTACGAATGAGTTTTTTTCTAAATTCGAGAGATTAATCTTTGGTCAAAACATTCATCTTTAATTATCATGCTTTTAGAGATTTTTACTTTAACAAAAGGATACAAATTAATCTATTGTTCAGAAACGAGCAAGGTAAATAAATAAAATGAAAACATACAAAGTGAATTTCAATTGAAAATCATAACTTTTAAGTGTTTATGTAAAAAATGTAAAAAAACATAGTAATTATTAACAAAAAAGAAATCCTTCATAGCACACATCGACGCCTGAAATCTCACAGACAATCACTTCACAGGTATAACGTCAGTTAGAACAAAAAAAAAAGGAAAACAGTTGAATTCTAATGAACAATAGCAATTGAGCACATCTTATTGCTGAGACTGAACAGGCTGTGGGTGAGCAGCAATGTAAGCAAGTGCCCTCTGGATGGCTTCTGGTACAGCTGGAGCAACTGGAAGATGAGCACCCTGTGGTTGGTATCCGTTTTCGTCAGCAATGTATTGTACTTGGAAACGGTTGCCCTGGTCATCGGTGTAAGTGTATTGGCCTTGAGCAGCAATAGCACGGCCTTCTTCGTTGTTGGCAACCTTGAGGGCACCTTGTTCATCGGCAGAGATGCCATTGGCGGTTTCGTAAGAGTATTGGTAAGTTTCAGGACCTACATCGGCAGCTTGACGGAGAATGGGAATAGGTTCCTGTGTCTGCTGGGGCATGGCAGCGGCAACAGCGGCGAGGGCAACGACGGCAATCTAATGAAAAACAGAACGTTCATTCGTCGATAATAATTACTTACACTTGTCAAATTGATATTTCTTTTGTTTTCCAAAAACAAACAAAAACAAGTTATCTTCAAGGTTTTGATAAAACGTAAAGTGGAAAAAATCACTAGTACAAACGAAATGTTTTCCAAACATGTTATGCAATAGTCTCTCAAAAAGCTTTGTTTTTCTTCCAGAACGACAATTTAAGCAGTCAAAGAAAGTATTAAATTCGAGCAAACTAATTGAAAGTGAAATAATAATAACGAGATCGATTCAACTTACGAAGTATTTCATTTTGAATTTGAAGTTTTCGATCGAGCGAGTGAATCACTGAAGATGATCAAAGAACGATTGTGATTTGATCGTTGCTTGCGAACGAATTTATACCGAGAACCCCACTTTCGCGGATATAATGACGCAAAGATGATATTTTTTTTCTTTTGGAAACGAGTTTCTTCTAGGCCCGAAGTCGCCGAAAGCTGTCGTCATGACCTTTCGATATACGGTTCGGTTGTGTAATCAAAAATCGCCTGGAGGAAACTTGCATCTTCAGTTTAATGTCCTTCTATGCATGAATATTGCATTGCGGCTATATACCGCCAAGGAGAGAGAGAGAGAGAGCATAAGTTTCGTCGCGGCCCATTGAACTATATTCGACTATATAGATCCCATTTACTAGCTAACTGCATGTCCACTATACATATATATCTATACGTATACTAAATTACAGTTGCGCCTGATTCCCTTTGCTCGCTACATTGCATTCGAGTTATGAACGATAAGAAGGTTTGTGTAAGCTTCACGATCGCCATCGCGTATATACATATGCCAGTACACTCGGTAATTTTTTGCTTTAACGAGATATCTACCGATGACGTCGATGTGTTTCATTTGATTTTTTTTTAAATCGTATCAAAATAATTAATATCGCTCTCTAAAAATTAGTCACAACGAATAAATTTGCCGTGCCCGATGCAAATAAGATAAATCAATATTTAAATTTGCTCGTGATAATTGGCAATATCTGCAGCTGTAAAATATCTCTTGAGAAAAAAAATAGCACGAAGTTTATCTTTTGAAAGAGAATACATAAAACGGCGATGATTGCAAACCAGCAGAAGCCGCAACTTTACTTACTTTCTCCTAAATAAACTACCGAAGCTCCGTTGAATGTGAATGCGTGTGGCGCACAGTCTATTATAAATGCATTGTGTTTTTCGAAATTCCGTTTGATTTTCAATATTCAGTAGATAATTAATTATCCCTTTGTACAAATCTACGTAAATGACTTTGTTGAGTTGATTTTGTAATTCCATACAGGAAGTTTATGTATCAACCATCGTACTACTGCTATTTTACAGCAGACATCAAAGTTTTATGGCGTTCCGTAATAACTGACAAGACTAAATTTATAGTCTATTGCTGATACGAGTTAATTTTTTTCTCAGTCGTCTACAACAACTTTACAAACTTTATATATCTTATTAACGTCATTTATTTCAATAAAATCAATATCAAATTTTAATTTTCAGTAGAATTCATTCTTCGTTGTTATATTACTAAGCGAATAAAATATCTGTACGTGACAGCTATTTCTGATGAGTAGATTCAACGCAAAATAAAATAAATCGCTAGTTAAATAAAAAGTATTTCTAGTCCACATTTGCTTATTCGCTACTTTATTTGATAGAAATCAATTGGTCGCTAGATACTATTTTTCATTCTTGGATTTACCCTTTCTTCAAATCATAAAAAAAAATCATTCAATTCCTATATAGCGTAACTTTTTTTTTTCAAGAAGATGATCCGAAATCTAATCTCGTAATAGGCGATGCTGCAGGCGTAAAAAAGCGTGAAAGTAAGTGTCTTTACTCGTATGCAGGTGAGAGTACTATCGGCTATATAAAAACGCAGCTGCGTCTCTAAAGACATTAGCAGTCAACCAAAAACTGTACGAGCATCATCATGAAATTTCTCGTAAGTCTTATATAGAAAAAAGAAAATTCAAAGAGCATTTCCACGAATAATTTAAGTCAAACTAATCATCTTTTTGTAGATTGCTATTTTCGCCCTTGTGGCTGTAACTGTAGCTGAACAAGTTCAACAGCCAATCGGCATTCTCCGTCAGTTGGCCGATATTCGGGCGGATGGTAGCTATCAATGGAATTACGAGACTGAAAATGGAATCGCAGCAAGTGAACAAGGCGAACCTCGTGTACAAGGTGAAGAAGGTCCAGTTGTTGCTGCAACTGGTCAATATGCTTACACTGCTCCCGATGGTACAACCATCCAACTGAGTTACATCGCCGACGAGAATGGTTTCCAACCCCAAGGTGCTCATTTGCCAGTTGCTCCACCTGTACCCGATGCTATCCTTAGATCTATCGAATACAATAATGCTCATCCCGAAGAGAACCAGAAGTAAATTTTATTCCCCGTCGTGCGGAATTCAGCATTGAAGGTTCTTTTTTCCGCGTGTGTCATTGACACGCAGCTCGGATTTTGTCCCAATTGGTTGCGGCTATGACGTTGAAATAAATGCATCAAATTTGTTAACAAACCAAACTCGCGTATATATGTGTGTGTTTTTTAAACTATTTTGCCAATCACTGTATAAAACCCTTCTTGATTAAGCAAATTGTCGATCTTTTTTAATAATTAAACCGTATTAAATGCAACTATTTATTGTCGTACTTTGTCTTTCGGACGAATAACTACAGATGGATAACTAGTGGATTTAAATGGATGGCACTGAATAGATTTGCATATATGTCAAAATTTAAAGAACGAAGTCGATGGGGAACTAATAATTGCGTAACAAATGCCTAGTTTTGAATTCACTTTTACTTTCCTCGCGTTATTTATACGTCAAGTTCATTAACTGTTGCAGAGAAATTTTCATTAGAAGTTTCTCTCCTGATTGTCGCGTCAATTGCGAAAGCTATCCCGACGTATAAAAATTTATCGACTTCGAACTTTTTATACAACGCTCTTCGTTTTTTTCCTTGTTAATTTTTTACGAAACGAAACGAAATTAAACATCTTCTATTAATTACGTACCGTTACATAAATACGATCATCATCAAAGGACCAGCTTTGAAATATACATAATAAAAAAAAAGAGAAAGATGTTGTAGCTTCTGGCAAAAAGTGATACAAATTTCATTTTCAGCCTTTCGTAACGAGCGCTTTTGAATTTGCATAATAGATAACGAACAAGCGAATAAGAAAGAATATCCTTTGACTTTTCGAATAAAAAAAATCAAAATCCTTGTCGAAGTTTCTCAACGTAATATTCCTTCTTTTTACGAAAAAAAAAGAAAGAAAAAATGAACGAACGAGGGGTCATATAGACAAATTAACATGCTTCAATATCACGTTTCCAGCGCGTGCACAAACAGCTTTATACTTTTGGATAAGAAAGATAACTTACCCTACGCTTAAATTAATAATTTTTCAACTTTTTTTCCTATTTTCTTTCTTGAAACGTTCGCCAAATATGTTCTCTTCAAATACACGGCAGCAAACGATAGCTTCCTTCAATTCCAAAGTGCTTTTCAAACGAGAATACCTGATCCGAAGTCAGTAATATCACAGTAATTTACGTTGACTGACTTAAATATAGTAAAATGATTCGTCCACGTGTCGAATTTTTACGTATCTTTTTCTATAAAATACTATATAAAATAGTTTTAAATGAAGGTCGTCCTCTTACTTTCGCCGATAAAGAAAGAACCGATGAATATTGGAAAAATAATTAATAATTAAAATGTTTTAACAGAATTTAAAATAAAAGATGCTATAATTCGTTTACAAATTACGATATTATACAAAAAAAACATAAAAATTCGACCTTGCAAACCAAAAAATAAAAGGACGATAATTTTTTGTTTTTTTTTTCAATCAGGAGGTGATAAAAGACATAGGAATGTTACGCAACCAATGGATCACGTAAAAAATGGGATGCGTCCGGCAGATTCCGCCGACGGTCACGCACGTGTTATGTAGTAATCAGCTTCGTTATGAATGCGGGATTGCTTAATAGTATACTTGAAAGAAAGAACGAAAGAGAATAGTAGGAGGATCATGCATAGAATATCGAGAGGAACGATCGTCCTTTTATCCTTTCAGTTGAAGAACAGAGATAATAGATTCGCATTGATTTAACGAAAAAAATATTTTGCAATTAGAGTAAACTATCACGACGGTAGTAAAACGAGACAAAGCTGTTTATTTCATAATATGAATAAAATTTCCGAGGCTACGCGTGTGCCGTAATAATTAACACTTTGACGTTAATTCTTGCTTTCAACGTCGTCAAACTTGCATATCTCTGCATAATAGAATGCAATAGAAGGTGTAAAATAACTGGAAGCTACGTTGATGAAAAGAGATGTCGTAAATAATTAGTATTTCCTGTTATTTTCACAGCGATTCTTTTTCAATGAAGCGAATGAATCGTTAAGTTGATACATGAACATTTTAGGAAGTACAATCAATGAAAACTATTCATCAAACCCATTACGAAACATATAGCGTCTATCTAATTGATAGCTATATTATACAGCGCGAAACGATGATACAAAGCTATTGTTACTAGTCAGTTTTAGAAATTTGGTGCAATTAGTCGTTACGCGTATTTAATTTGTGATCTTCTAGTCGCTGCTATACCCCGTAATACAAATTTCAATGTGCTCGATAAAAAATTACTATCCGAAAACTAAGTGCCAAACCGAATGATACTTTTGCTTGAAAGATTCAGTTTTTCCAACAAATTGCAAACCTCGTTTGTAAATCCATATTGATAACCCGATTCCAAATGACGTATTCTAGTTTTCTTATAGAGCGGGTCAGCTTAAAACTATATAGAGTATATTTTTGAATCAGTCCTTTTTTTTAACAATATTACTTCCATTCGAAGGTAAAAATGTTTTCAAAGCTCCAAAAATTGTAAATATTTACAATATAGTATAGATACCTAAGAGAATACATTTAAAACGAATACAATATTTGATTTCGAATATTTGGTAACGGAAAGCTATAAAAAAATACTTAAAATCAATTTTTATTAAATTATTGAGAAATTGAGGAAACACGAGTCAAAAGTAAAAAATCAATAATCTGTTTCAATTCGCAATATCATAACGCGCTTACAATGTTTCTCGAATTCGACGGTGGATATCAAAATAAAATTCGATCATCTTTCGGTTAAACGGGTAACAGTCGGTACACTAGTTATCTTGACTTTGCCTACGATATTTTTGTCATTGCAAAAGCTTTCTGCTTTTGTTTACCAAATATCATTTAGTACAAACTGACAAAAATTCCAAACGAAGCGAACTTGCGGAAAATTCTACAAAACAGTTACATTTCACTCGATGAAATGCTCGATTTTTTTAAAAGCTCTTCGAGATCTTACATAATTATCTACTGCGGTTAGACTATAGATATATGTGGAGACAACTAGTACACGTTCACGAAGTTCTGCGGTAAACGTGCAAAAGACACTTGAGCAGCAGTCGTCCTCGTGGGAAATCATTTGAGCACACACACCTTTAGTTAGGTGTATACCGTTGTGTGTCTGTGTGTGTACGGGAGTATTGATGATTTCCATATTAGGAGATCACTGCTACTCACAGATATGCTGGTGAAGACTCCAAAGAAAAGATTATCAGGCACAGGACCTTTCATCAAATACCTAAAGGGTATTATCGCGTTCGAATTAGTAGCCATCTCTAGCTGTTATTTCCTTTGGAACCGTATGAATCGTTCTCGTGGTGAGTCACACAATAAGGGTTAACTTTATCCCGTCTTATAGTCAATCGCTTAGTGAGGTTAAGTCCCCTTACTCTGTCTCTCTCTCTCTCTCTCTCTGTCTCTCTCTGTCTCTCTCTCTCTCTCTGTCTCTCTCCCTCTCTCTCTCGCTCTCTCTCGCTCTCCTTCTCTCTTGCCAAAGTACACCATTTTTATACGTTCACTCACTTGCCTTTTGCACACCACCGCCCACTCGATGAATCCTTAAATTTCATGTTTTCAAGTGTACGTTCAATATTGTTCGAACAAATAATCTGCGAATCACTGGTACGCTGCGTCTGTTTTAAGTAAGGGCTAATAACCATAATAAGCGATTATATATTTCGAATATGCAGAAAATTGCATTAGTTGTGTTTAGTTAATCAATATTCTCGTTAGTTCTGTAATGTTTTAGAATAATTATCTTTAGAAGCAATTACTGATTTAGCTTAATCTTGTGAGAAAAGAGGTTTCTGATGCAATTTTTTGCAATAGCTTTATAACCTGCATGGCATTTTATTATCAATTTTTACATCAAACTGTTCAAAAGATTTCAGGTACTACATGTATTCAAACTATCCAACGGTATTAAACGGATTTTATAGTTTTGGAAAAATGATGAACGAATATTATGACATGGAGAATATTGATAAAAAAATATGGAAACTGGAATCTAAAGCACTCTAATGGCAATGCCACTTTACATAGAGATTATTTCCATGATCAACGTTAACAGAATAGATTATCTACAGGCAATAAATATCAACACAATGCTTGAAAAAAGGATTCATAAATTACAGAGATAACAATTTCTCAGAAATAAAAAGATGTGAGTAGTTTCAGTTCTAGGATTAGTGTTGAATGTTTCCTTAATCATATAATTTCACAGAAATGAAAATATGATGGAATCCATTACTCCGAGCGAAGAAAGTCTTTCGGAGCGTATAAATAAGAGAGACAGAGAACGCAAAAATGTAATTGAAAAACGTAAAGAGGAAAAACAACAAATGATTGTGGAAACAGAGCAAGCTAGCTACTTCAATGATGCTTTTTATTCATCTTGTAAAACTATCAAAGAGTTGATTGGTAGTGCTGAAGCTGCTCCTGTTTCATCGCTATCAGAAATATTTGATAAAGCTAACAAAGATATAATAATGTTAAAAAATTACTTATTTGAATCAAAGATATTCCTTAAAGTTTATGATATTAGAAAAGCTCAAGAAACTTTGCAGATTTTGGAAAATGATGCTGCCCAATTAGAAGCTAGGCTTTTACCAAGGAAAAAATTTGGATTTAAGAATAGAAGAGTCATTAAAAAGTCATCTGATAAACCTGGTGATGTGATAGATGGTTTAAAGGATATGAAAATTGCAGAAAGCAATACAAAAAATGGTGTTGGAAAGCAAATGTGTAAAATTTTCAGCAAATATGGTGATAATACATGTATGTTGATAGGGAAAGTGAATGAAACCATAGTGTTAGATGCTGAAAATGTTAATAAAAATGATGTATTAATTTCTGACTTGACCAAGTGTACTGTTAAAATATACGGGACACCAAATACTCTACACATGGTCAGGCTTGTGCAGTGTACAGTTTTGATTGGACCAGTTACAACATCTGTGTTTGTGGATGATTGTAGTGACTGTGAATTTGCTTTTGCATGTCAACAGCTAAGATTGCATTCGTCTACCAATTGTACAATATACTTACATGTAACAAGTAGAGCAATCATAGAAGACTGTACAAAAATTCGTGTGGCGCCTTACAACTGGACATATGAAGATCAAGTAAATCATTTTAAGTTAGCTGGCTTGGATCCCAAAATTAACAACTATCATTGCATTGATGATTTCAATTGGCTGTCCCAAGAAAAAAATTCCCCAAATTGGTCTATACTTGAACCCGAATTGAGAAAGAAATCATGGGATTAGTCATGATGAAAATTGAATGTTACAAATTTTGTAATTTTATTTTCAAGAGACTGGAGAAATCAATTTATTCATTCTGCAAAATAATATATGTATTTCCTTTTTTTACATTGTAAAATACATTGCGTACTCATTTATTACATGAAGATTAATAAATCTCTATGCTTATAATCTGGAAAATCTTAATGAATATAACAAAAACCAAAAGCCTACAATCTTCTTTTATTTTTATAAATATTCAGTTATATTTAGCTATTTAATATACGAAAACGTCTTTAAAATATTTATTGTATATTATATTTGTCGATTTTAATGCATATACGTTTGAATACACTTATGAACGGATTTTCAATAAATCTTCAAATTAAAGTACGGAACATATGGAACTGTGGAATTTTGATACACATGTTTTTAGGAACGCGAAAACTGGGACTGCTCTTCGCCATACTGTCTTTCGGAGAGCAGAACCTGTAGTGAACTGCGGTTCTTCACAAAACGATAAAAATGGCAAAAGTTTTCAACACTGCAGTTGGCCTTATGCAAAGTAAGTATTTTATTGATATTTTGGTCTTTTCAAAAGTATATATGTTAACTTAAGCAAAATATTTGACATCATAAAAATGAGGTAAATTTCGTTGATAAATATTCTTATGTAACGATTTATGAATTCTACTCATTTATTATTTCAATACTTATTTTAAATTATTCGCAGAACTACTACTTATAACTTGTCAACTAAGAATCAAATAGATATTAACTACTTTTTAATTTTCTAGTCAAAAGTTTGAAAAAACATGATCAAATATAAGGTTAGACTCGACGTTCCTTTAACTAGATAACAGATATCGTACCTATCTTAAGTTTTGTATGGCATCACAACTTTCCACAATTGTTTATTACTTAAAAAATATAAAAAATGAAATATCAACCGATTTAAAAATCTTGGTATTTAGAGTTTATTTCAACTTTCAAATAAAATGATTGTTTTAATAATGAAAACTTTAATGACTTCTTCATAGAAAACCTTAATTTTTCAGTATGAAGATGAATTTTAAATAAAACCTACTGATTTACTAAAAGATATATTTTACCGTTTTAGATGCCATCAAAGCAGCAACACCACATGCACGTGTCATACAAAGATATGCCATGGTCGAAATGGTTCCACCAACACCCAAAGAAATCCCTGCTATCCGTGCTGGATTTGGCAAATTGATGCATAGTGCCAAAACTGGAGCATATAAAAATCTAACAGTTAAGGAGGCTTGGCTAAATACACTAGTGGGCATCGAAATCTGGTGCTGGTTTTTTATAGGTGAATGTATTGGCAAACGACACATTGTTGGTTACAAAGTTTAAATCAATTAAATCCGTATTAGATGATATGTGTACATTATAGATATGTTTTCATGGCTCAAAAAATAAAAATCTTCAATGATTCTCCATGAAATATGAGAAACAGAACCATTTTATGATTTCAGAAAGTTAAATTGAAAATAAACATAAAGTGTTAACAATATTTTTATTTGTTTATTTATGAAATCCAACAATACCAGCAGTTATTATAATATGAAATTAAAGTACACTACTAATTTAGAGTAGATTAAACTTCTTTTTCGTTTTTGTAGAATCATAGGTAAAACAAAACTAATATCTTTTTATTTCTACTAAAATAAAATAAAAAAAGTTTGAAAAAACGTAATTATTTACTTAAAAAATAAATAATTATGGACCTAAGTTAATTAATTTTCTTTTTATTAAAAATATTTTATTAAATATTTATGACAAAACTTGATGCTGTTTGCTGTATTCCCAGATGCAAATTGCACTTGAAACATGTACATTCAAAGATCTTGTAACACCATACTGAGGTATTTCTATACATACATCAAGTAATGGTATAATATTAGCAGGAATACCATTCTTTTCATTTCTGGAATTCATACGTTAATATAATGCTTCTACTTAGGTTTTACATTAGAATATTCGCAATATTGTAAAGCTTACCCTAAAACAAGTATAGTTTTCTTTGGAAATGTATAATCTGTTAAATTCACACTGTTGGCAGTTTGCTCGGCACCAACTAATGTCCAACCATTATCTTTCAATTCCATTAAGTACTTGGGGAGTAAACATACTTTGGCCTGTGAACAAAATATTATATTAAAGTTAATGTTAAGTTATATTACATATTCTACCAAATACTGTAAACCTCAGTCTTCTTGATCCATTTATCTGCTGTCACACTCAATGCTTGAAACTCTTTGTTTTCAATTTGTTTGAGGTTGGAGATGACAAGTTCTTTAACTCCAAATATTTCACAAGTTCTTGCTATCCCACCTAAGTTTTGTGGCTTCTCAACTAAAGATGCTACTACTATAATATCTTTTGTCAGCTTGATATTAGATTGTAAATTCGATGAATTTATAATTTGTCCAATTTCATCTTCATTTGGTAGGATACTTCTCCATGGTGTAATTTTTTTTTGAACATCATTAAAGATATCGGTGGATTCAATTTCCTCAGGTTTGGAATTTTCACCTACGTATTTGTTATGTTCGATAAAGTTTGAATTACACGTTTTCACTAAATATGCATTTGATAGTAATACTTACAAGATTTCGCAATGTAAAGAGGAATAACAGCATTACGTAAACACATATCACAGTTATAATTTGTTATATTAATCACAGATTTAGTTAAACGTATTTGTTCATCAAAATTATCCGTGGTTATAAATTCTTCAAAGTTTACATTGCACAATCGCGGCATTTGGTAATAAATCGTCTAGTAATCAAAAAGAAAAAGGGCTGATTTAAATGAGTTCAGTTTTTTAATTTCCAAGATCAATCATAGTTATACTTACTTCCAAACTATAATGCAAGTCTGGATGGAAATGTGCATAGAAAAAATCTTCGTCTACTTTGAGAGGATTTCTTTTAGAAATACCACAACTTAAGCTTATCAAAGTTGCATTATACATGCATGCGTACTCCTTTCTAATACTACTATCTTTTCGTAATAGTTCATAAACCTTAATAAAAAATACCTGTAACGAAATTTTTTGTTATATTATTACCAATTTAATATCAAGTAAGTATCTCGTTAACTACTCACCTGTCCATACGAACGTATACCAAATTGCTGGCCCATGCAACAAATGGCCAATTTCGACAGAGCCATAGAAATAAATTTTTCAAAACCATCATTGAATTCCAATCTTTGCGCTATGTGCCAAGTTATACCAATCAATGAAACTGCACTGTTAGGCCGTTCGTCGCATATCTAATGAGATAGAATAGAAATCAATCGCTAAATAAGTTCAAATGTAACAAATGAAGATCGCTTATGTACCTTATCGAAAAATAACCACAAGTCAGGAAACAAGTGTTCGTTTGATAAATATATCCTTATGAGTAACCATTCCTTCATTAATCGAATACTATGCTGATCGGTATCGTGTACTATCGATTCGCGTAAGGCGTGATATAGAATTTCCGTTGATTCCTACAAAAACCAAATCAAATCATATTAACAAAAATTGACCAAGTGAATAGTATTTTTCAATTACTTTGTTTAAATAAGGTTGCAATATCAGTAAAGTCTGCATTATTCGTTGCTTCAATCTGTGTAATTGTGAATCTGCAAAATATCTCTTGTTTTGAACGGACGATAACTTTTGCAAGACTAACGGCAGGAACATATTTGCATTTTCTTGATTATTATCGATAGCTGTACAAAGTTGTATCACTGCTGCAGCACGAACTGCTATATCAACGTTGCATTGCCTATTAAACAATAATAATGGATTGATAGTTACGTCTGACCATCGACAAACTCTTATCTACTTGACAAACTCTGTCCAACTTCGAAGTAGATATATTCGATTATAGTTAGGAGTAAGTATCTCAAGTATTATATAATGAGTTAAGTCAGTCAAGGATTTACCTATTCAGGAACTCGTGGGCTTTGAAATTTTTAAAATCATTATTTTTCAATTTATAATGGCTTACTATATTTATTCCTTTCATGCATGTTAGCATGTAGATTCTCTGATCTCGTCTCAGCACTTGACCATGGAGCAGACCATTCAATAAAGTTTCCATGAAATGATTAAAGTTTCGGCCTATATCGCTGCAAGTTAATAAAATGTACTTAAGTGCTGGCAATGATTCTCCTTCTTTCAACATCCGATCGATGAACTACAATTAAAATATTTTTCACGTTATTTACATTCTAACAAAACATTCACGATTTATTATTATTGTCTTACACTTTTTGATACATCGTGAAGCGATTGATTCTGCAAAAACTCGGAGCTATTAATGCATTCTGTTAGTTTTTGTATTGCCAACCAAAATATTTTATCCCTCTTACTTCCAAAATTACAACTCCAACATGCTTTTATCAACAACTTGAAATCTTCTAAAGTCTTGGTAACTTGTACAACAATACTACTGAACTTTTTCATAACTCCACTTAAATAAATCAAAACTTGATTTCCTGCTGCATCCAAAATATTAGACGAGATCTCGAGCCAATAATCAGTATTTGCTTTCAGATCGTCTGAGTTTAATGTTGATAAATGATTTTCTATAAGTCTAGTTATACTTGTATAAAAATCTGATCCTGCTTTTCCTGTTAACTCATTGCAATGCTTCAGGGATTTACTAGCTGCTAGAATATTCTTAATTTTCTGTTGAAATAGTTGGTCTTCATACTTATAATTATGAGATGTTATGCTCCATAACTTTAAGGCAAACAATACTTGAGCTGTACTATGATGATTAGCATCATCAAGAATTTGTATACATTTGATTTCTAATTCTTCATTTATGACATCAGCTATACAAAAAATTTGGTTGAGAGTTGTCTCATAAATTTCAATATCTTTGTACTCAAAAGCTTCATTGTGGAATAGCTTCAGAATAAAATTGAAGACCGTTCTTTCATAGCTAACAAAAAAATGTTTGATGCAAGAATTATGGTTCCACACATAGAAACTATTTACAAAATCGATTATTTTGGTAAGCAACGATAACTTGACATAAGGTCTAACATCAATTTTATCCAAATATAAAAGCAGAGCTTTCAATTCTTGTGTAATTCTACATTCTTCCGTTTGACATATAACTTTAACTTCGTGTAGTAATTGAACTACAAGAGAAAAAATTGGCATTGAAATTATTACTTGTTGATCATCAGCTCTGAGATTATCACAAATACTTTTAACAAATCTTGCTGCTTCATTATAGTTAATTTTTCCTAAAAATGATCTCAAGTTATCTAGACTGTGTGACTCTGTCAGATCTTCTTCAGGAAAAACAGTTAAAAAGTTGATAAGATTCCCCAAATCAGATATTTGACCTCCATTACACAATATTCGAATTAATTGTAAGTTAGACATTGAACGTATCATTGGAGGATGTAAAATAATATTTTGACTGACTAAAACTTTCATAGTATGTAAAAGCTTTTCTCCCCATTCTAGAGTATTGTTCAATTCTAGTGAACTATCAGAGAGTGATTGTAACACATGGAAAATTGGTACTGGACCCCACTGTACTCTACCAAAAGAATATAGAAAGTTTTTAATCTGTTCTGCATTTTTGCTGTTTTGTAATTGTTTAAACCATATAATTAGCATACTTGTAACATCAAATTCATATAGGAATGTATTATTAAGAGCATTTGTAATTAGAGTAAGGTAACTATCACTGCTGTAAACTGCAGTCACTTTAACAAGTCTTAACACTCCCCATTTGACTACCATACTATTACAATGTTCCAAAATTCTTGCAAAAACACAATAGAGCCAATTGGTTCCAAAACATTTTCCACAAACTGTATGTTGTGATACAGCATTTATCAAAGTTTCAACTAGAGGCATATATGGAGCCACTAAATGTGCTTGCTTTTCTTCTAATGCTTCCAACACTAATATAAAATTTTTTCTCACTTGTTTAATAGGCAAAGCATTGGATTCAGTTTGCTGACATATAAATGGATTTATAACAGATGAAACCGACTTTATGCAATTTTCTAACTGTAGTCTCTTCAAAGATTCTTCATTTAAATCAATAAAATCAATCAATTTTTTAAGAAGATAACGTGCTTCTTTACGTTTTTGAGAACACTCAACATGCAAATTATCCTGAATAATTTTCAGCAAATTCCTATTATAAATTAAACAGTAATTAGGATCATTGCTCAATGAGTTCATAGGAAATATAAAATCACTCAAGGCACATAAGGTTGTTAAAGTAGCATTTTTTTCCAATATTTTATGCATGTATGGACCCAAAATTTGATTATCTTGTGCAATAGAAACTACTTTTGATAAAATAGAATGCAGAGTATACCATTCCATATTTTCTTCATGTTTCACTAACGTTT
The DNA here is from genome assembly GCA_030064505.1 of Chouioia cunea. Taxonomy (NCBI): domain Eukaryota; kingdom Metazoa; phylum Arthropoda; class Insecta; order Hymenoptera; family Eulophidae; genus Chouioia; species Chouioia cunea. Next base: position 37,736,673 of record JAOPFQ010000001.1, on the reverse strand, counting down.
GAATAACATGTAAAACCGAAGACACTAATACTTTCTTGCTAGATTCTAAATAAATCTTATTTATAGCTTCAATGTCCTTTTCTTCATTTAAAACCTTAAGGATTTCCCAAGTAGATAGGAAACAGTCAATTGACTTCAAATATTTGTCAATAGCCGATTTATTTCCAACTTGGTGTAGAGTTTTTTTATGCTTATTTTGAAAATCTTCAAAAATATGTACAAAATTCTGTTGTTCTGCTAAAAATATCAAATCTAACACCATAACATCATAAAAAATAGTCTGATTTCCATTATCTTTGCATAATTCACTGTTTTCTAAAAATTCGACGAGGTGATTAAAATCAATATTAAGTTTTATTTTGTCATTCTTGGCACATTCATAGTTAAACATGTACAACTGGCAAAGTAATAATCTCAACAATTCCAAATCTGTTTTACATACATTGTTAGCTTTTAGTTTTTTACAATAATTTTCTAAATATTCCTCAATAACAGAGTCAATAGATAACTGAAGCACTGAAGAATTTTTTATAATTTGAATAATTGATACCTCTGCCTTGGCAAACTTCACAAAACGATTGTGTATTTCCATTTTGAAGGTTTTTTTTAATTAAACAATTGATCTGAAAATCTTATAAAAATAAATAATGTTTATCACGTAAACCGAAATTGATAATTAAAGTCAAACGCTTACTTACTAAGTTGCACGAAATTATGATATTATTGAACAAATATTAATTCATACAATATTAAAAAATAATTTCAACGCTCTCTTAGTGATGCCTTTATCACGACAGTCGGCCATGTGTACAATACAAATGCAACAGTATCAACATACAGGTTCGGTTAATATCTTCCACCACGCCGGCAGGCAGTCTCTCTCTCTCTCTCTCTCTCTCTCTCTCTCTCTCTCTCTCTCTCTGATTGCCGCCTGACTATAGCGGCGAGGGAAACAGTTAATTGGTCAAGTGTCATTGAATGAGAATTCTAAGAAAATTTTTGCAGATCCGTAATGGTCTCGTGATAAATAATAAAGGTTTGGGTACAACAGCTACAATGGCCAAGAGTAAGTACGACTACGTGAAGGAGTTCGAGCTAGACGACAAATGTCTACCTAACTGCTGGATTGTGGTTAGGGTAGACGGTCGCAATTTCTCAGCTTTCACTGAAAAACACGAGTTTGCCAAGCCTAACGATCCCAATGCACTCGAACTTATGAATCGTGCAGCTATCAGTGTCATGGAAGAGTTCCGCGAGATCGTTATTGGATTTGGTCAAAGTGACGAGTATTCGTTTGTTTTTCGTAAAGACACCACGTTATTCAACCGTAGAGGTATATGTCCGCACATCCCCTTTTTTTTTCTTAAATCTTTTAAGATGTTTAACTAATTTTTAACGTAATTTTTCAGCGTCAAAGCTCATGTCCAATGTAAATTCGTTGTTCTCCTCTTCATATGTCTACTACTGGCCATGCTTCTTCAAGAAACAATTACAGTATCCACCAGCCTTTGATGCTAGAGTAGTTCTATATCCCACGGACAAAAATCTTAGGGATTACTTAGCTTGGAGACAGGCTGATGTTCACATTAATAATCTCTATAATACATGTTTTTGGAATTTAGTTCTTAAAAAGAACATGAAACGACAGGAGGTATGGGTGCTGTGGATTGCATATAGTTTTTAGAATAGACAAATTTAAAAATTTATTATTAATTTTTCTAGGCTGAAGAAAAATTGTGCGGTACTATATCAGCGCAGAAAAATGAGCTCTTATTCCAAGAGTTCAAAATTAATTATAACAATGAGCCTGCCATGTTTAGGAAGGGAACAACACTAATAAGAAAGTTAGTGCTAAACGAATTGAACCGTAGGAAACCAACTGTAGTACCTCTAACAGAGGATATTATTGGAGATCGTTTCTGGAAGGAGAATCCTGAAGTGATTGGATTAAAAAGTTTGGTAAACTATCAGCCACCAGTAAATTCACCTCTTGTTTCTGCTACTTTCAATGCTGATGTAGTAAATAATGTTATTCCGTCAATGCCATTGCGGCCTATGATTCCCGTTAATACTGTACAACCTCATCATATGGGTAATTGTACACTTCCAAACAACACTGTTGAATCTAATCATCAAGATGCCAAACGTGATCCAAGTAGAAATGGAGATATTGGTGGCCACAAATAGTTATTTACATAAATGTATTTTAATAATTGACTAGTATTCAGTTCATATTACCTTATGCTCTATATTTTTAAAAAGAGCACTACATATAATAATGAGTGAAAACTGAGTCCTTTTGACATTTTTTGCAAGACTTTAGTTTTACAATTTTATACTTATGAAATGGAAAATGAGTAGGCTCATTGCATTTATAGTTATATTAACTTTTACATCACTTATTAAACCAACAAAATAAATTATTTTATTTAATTATTTAAATACAAGGAGATTGACTACTATTCTTGACTAATCTCTATCTTCGATTTGTTTACATTGAAGTTGAGAATTGAAAAGCACTGATGGTACAAAATCCTGACTGTTATTTCAGAAAATATTCTGTAGACACAACATTATATGTAAAATTTACATTGGTTATCAAATTGTAAAATTGTCTAGATTCTTTAATAAATTTAGTTTCGTTTTAAAATATTACATTTATGATTCAACTGGCATTAGAAATAATAGTTTTTGAGGAATTTTAAAGTTGCTTGTATTGTATACAGATCAACTGCTCAACTGTTTTTTCAAGCCATCAAACCCATATAGATGAATATAGTCTATAAGAAACGATGCAACAAACTAATTTGTACATGAAACATATATGCTATCATATTTATGAAAGTGAAAACGATTTTATAACAGTACTCTGTTATGAGTCTCGTTTAATTTATTTGTAGCATTTAAATAGCGTCAATTGTTAAATCTGCGGACAATATTTTTGTATCTTTATCATTAAAGACATGTTGAGAAAATAAAGCATTTTTTGAATATTCACAATAATGTATATTTTTATAATTTTACATTTGTGGCTACAGAAATGTACATTCAATTTTCATCATCATGATAATGATGTGGAATGCAATTAATTAACGTTTCACTGAATACAATAGTAGTACATTTTTGTAATTCATACCGTATCTATAACATATTAACAATTAAAATATGGATAATACTTTTCGTGATATATCTGACATTGAAAATAACCATACAATACATTATTTACAGTTTACTCTTGCATTTGAATGATTGTGATGATTGATGGTAACAATTTGATCTAATTAAACTTCACAAAAACTCTGTTGGCAGTTGTCAATAAAATGTGGAGCTTCTATATATGTTGATGCAATCCAAGTTAAAAATTTCAAACTTTTATACAATCAGATATTTATAAACAAAAATAACTCAACAGAAAGAAAACTTAGAAAATTGGTATGTAGTTGTCGATTTTAGCACGATGTTTTTGAGCCACACATTCGGCTATCCAAACAATGTTGCGGCATTCTTGTTCTTTTAACTTCAAGTAACTGTAGAAAACTCCATAATGGAATTGTTGAAGAAAAGCATTGACATTTAGACGAACCTGTAATCAAAAATTCGATTTTGTTTAATATACAATTTTTTTTATAGAGATAATGTTATACAATAGTCAAAGCTCACTTCGCGTTCAAAGAATTTGTCCTCCAGTGTCTTGTCCCCTGGATTGTTTCCAGCACCATCAAACAAAGCAGCATACTCCTATAAAAGAATCGTAAAATACAGAGTAAATTGTAAATGAAAACTAAATAAAGGTTATTAGTAAGCACAAACAACAATGAGACAAAATTGTTTTACCGCATAATACTCAGCAACAGCTTTGACTTGTTCATAGTCATCAGCTCTAGCTAGAGCAGCCAAACCATCAGGATTAAGACGTCCACAACGAGGATAGAGCTTGGCTCTATCATCCTTTCCTAATTCAGTACCAAATGAATTGATTGTAATGATAATAGCTCGCCGATCAGCTTCAAACTACAAATGATTAAGACTATTTAGTATCCAACAATTGCAATTTTCAAATGCAAATAAAGATACTTACTGCCAAAATTTCACACATAGTATCAGCAGTAGTTCCACCAATTTCTTTACAAAACTTGTAAAAAGCCTCCAGATAAGCTTTGTACAAAGTATTCCTAATGATTTCAATGTTCATTTCATCCAAGTCCTGCTCAGAAATACAATCAACAAAAAACGGAGCTGAAATTAAAAGCAAACAATCATTATCCACTTCGACCTTCATTGATTTTTTGTAGATTTGTATCTTTCAATAATTACCAAGAGGTGTGTCTACCAAAACAGCATTGTACAATTCAGCAGGAGTAGCAGCAACATGGATAGCCTCCATCTGCTCAAAGCTACCAAGTGGATGACACTTGGGGATCAACTCAGAAATAGGACGTTGATGCAACGTTCCAGTAATGAGTAGTATGATATTGTCAATCATATAACTGTAGGTAATGAAATCTAAAAATTGAGAGAGTGGCTCAACTGAATGATTGCGCATATGCTGAAACTCAACAACAAGTTTTTCCCTCAATTTATCATCAATAGTGCTAACTGACAAAGGTGATGGTTCGTTAGCCAGGAAACTGCCATAGTCAGTTCCAGCCAGATGGAGTTTCAAATCTATCAATCAAAACAGAAAGATTTATTCATTGACTCTCATTCAAAGTATTAGATAAAGACGTCGACATTCGATAATTGTACCTTCAAGAGTCTCGCATTGAACGAGATTGAGGTAATCACTTTGCTGCAGGATACCACACTTGAACCCACGGCAAAGGCCTTCCAAGTAGCCACCGTCGATATTAAACAGACAACCTTTCATTGTGCTAAATGTGCAGCTATCTCAACAAAGACGTAAAAGATTTGTCGGAAAGGGACTCGCCCAGTTGTACAAGCTTCGTTTTATTCACAGAACGGATCGGAGTCAGGAGTCGATCATATGACCACCATACTCACATGAACTCGGTCGCAAGTCGTAGCAGACGCCTCCTTTTGAGAATATTTAAATCGAGAATCGAATTATTCGATATTGGAATTTTCTCCTTTATAGTATAAATTATATCTACGGATTTGTAATAATTTAGAAATACAAATCTGTTAGATATTATATTAAAGTATGTTTATAATATATAATACATTTTGAAATTGTGATTTTACAGTATAATTAAATTTAATTTGAATTAATCTTATTCTTACGACATGCTATCATCATTATCACCATCCACGACAATGTTCGCGTTCAATAGAAAAAAAAAAAAAAAAAAGAGCGATGCGCACATTTCTCTTTCGCGTGTGCATTTCAGTGCAACACGCATGCGCAACAGTGAATTAGTATTTAGTATTGCTGCAACTGCGTGCGTGTAGTGTAACCAAGAAAGATTTTAAATAAACGCTAAAAAACGATTTTCACGAAAATTCTGTCGGAGTGTCAATATGAGATTTAAAAATTTCCCAATTAAACGGGCGTGAGATTCAATGAAAATTGGTTAAGATTTCATGATTATTGAAAGAAGGCTGTGTTGCGTGGTGTTGCGTCGCATGTAGGACTATATGTAGTGGGTATAGGTAGTGCGTGTCATATGTAATTAGATTTCTTTAAAAGCAAATTTACTTTTCTTAAAAAATCTAGGTAGTTGTCGATGTATTTCGAGAATGTGCATGTAGTACAACGAGCTTACTAAGATTTGCTGAATAGAATTGTAACACTTTAACTTGTGTGGCCCAGTTTTGCTTTGTTCAGTATATATACACGATCCGTCGATAATTGACACATTCTTCTTGATTTGCATTAATTAAAGTTGGACTGACGGTACGTATACTACAATTATTACGAGTTGCATGCTGAACATCGTTTAGAGTACAACTTATATACTTTTTGTTTTTAGAAATGAGTGAACCAATTAAATATTATGGTAAACGAAGGAGTATTGTCAGAAGGATTGGATCCTTTTTACCATTGAGACCACCACCAAAGGTGTACGTCACTGTTACACCACTGCATTCAATGACCAATTCAATGATCGATGAAGAAACAAGCTCTGATTTTCGGGGTACCAATAGCTTAACAGTTGGAAGGTAACATAATATAGTATTATATAACTTTCAAAAATATAGACATGAACTGTACAATTTGAAAAATCTATTTTTCTTGTTCTAAGACATACATCAATAAGTGAAATACGGAAATTTGCATTGTTAAAGTTAAGAAATTTCTAATTTTTACTTAACGTAGCACGCTTAGAATAATTAGAAATCACAAACATTTTTGTAACTGGTGTGTTTTAGTGTTATAACAGTTCAGCAGCATATTCATTGATAAAAATCTTTCATATTACATTAATAATTTTGCACATTTTATATCAAGATATAGAATATAGAAATACAGACTCATTTGCTTGAAAATGGGCTTGCCTAGTTGCAGTGTACCTTGGCACCAAACAGTCGATTATTTGAAAATGACTAAAATATAAATTTAATTTTTCAGCAATGGATTATCTCAAAGCAAGCCTGATCTACTAGAACCAATAAGTTTTGGCTCAGAAGTACGTTTGCTTGCATTAGAGCAGGAGCTACAAGATTTGAGGGAACAAATATCAACAATTGTTAAAACTGGAAAACAAAGTGCCTCTCGTAAGGATGTCCTTGTTAGGATAAAGATAAATTTATTTCATCTCAATTAAATTTACAATATATTTTTCAGAGCCATGTCTATCAAACGGAAATAATACTATTCGACCACCGCCACCACCACCACCACTGCCACCACCAACCACTCCTCACATCGCACGTAGAGCTAGCTTGCAAGAACACATAAACGAAGAACGTAAAAAACCTCCTCTAAACACTCAAAAGTCGATGGGTGATATACTGAAAGATATAGACAAAATCAAGCTAAAACCAATTGCAAGGTAATAATTAATATCAAGCTCTTATGTTTACAGTTATTTATTAAATATCTCGTTAAATATAATAAATAATACTATATTTTAGATCACCGAACGGCGGTCCGTTGCGAATGAAGCGTGAAAATAGTCCATGCAACGATTTGCAAGAGATCTTGAGAAGACGTTACTTAGCTATGCAGTCACCCGATAGTAGAAACTCCTCTGCAAATTTAACATTAGATGACAGCTTTTGAGATTATGCCAAAAAACCCGCAAGTCAAGTGGTAGATAGAACATACCTGTTGATAGACACTAACGGAAAGAAAACGCTAATTCCTAAAAATTGGAATGCATTCAAATTGCCAATTCATTCCAACGGATTATCTTATTGGCAATTCATTTAAACAGCCATCAATTAAGACATCTTGTAAAATGAATATTTCAGTTGAATCACTCGCCATACGTTTGTGTGCAGCATTTGATACAAATCAAGCCATATTCAAATGAGCGCAACTATAAGTGTGACTGATTATTGTAATTAAACATGCCATTGAAATTGAAAATTTAGATTTATTTTATCGTAAATCATGATTAAGCATTTAAAGTTCCAATATCAAATTAGATATCAGATCTGATATAACAATAGAAGTCAGGGTAGCATATCAGATTAGAAAGTGTTATAAACGATTATATTTACGTGGTGATCTACTACAACCCTGTGATAAATTATCGAGTTAAATAATGATAAACATAGAAAAGACAATGCATCTCACGTTCTCTTTAACACAAGAGCCGCTTAAATACCTATAGCTATAATTTACTTGATTTATGGTACCACACATGAATAAGTCACTTGTTAAGTGTTATACATAGCTGTGTATATATACTTATATCACTTTTGACACATACATCGAAAGATATAGTTGATGCTGGATAGTCAAGTCAAACTTGCATATATTTTTTGTTAAAGTCACATGACACGGATTATTATGATTTTTTTGTTGGTATAAGAATACGTCTTCTAATTCTGAGTGCATGGTGCAATACGCAATATTTCACTTGTAGTTAAGTGTAACTAGTTTCTGGAGACTGAACGAGTCCTGTATAATCTGCCAAGTAACAAAAATGTACAGTAAGTTTTATACTAAAAAAACTATTATCGACACGAGATAAATAAATTACACACGTTACCGTTATAGAAACTCCTTGTATAATGTGTAAAAAAATTTAAATGAAATACAAAAATCATTGTACAAAGCAATCATATATTCTTATTTTCAATTCATTTTTCTTTCTTAAAAAAATACGAATAAATAAACTTTATCGCGTCGACGTGATGAGTGTAGAAGCACGTTGAAAACCAGGTCAAGGTGATCTTGTTTTTTTTTTTTCATTGTCGAATACAAATTTTCCCTCTACACAATGTGCATCGTACGTCATACATGATGTAATAATACGTGTAACATCTATAGCGTTGCTTCCTTTCTTTCAAATAAACCGCCATGTCGGTTTGTTTATATTTTTTTTCGTCTGCTCTTTCCGTCCCCGCATGCGTTCGCCATACTGAAGAATGGCTGAAGAAAGCCAAGAGAGAGAGAGAAAGAGAGAGCGCAGGTGCGTTTTTGTTATGCGTACGGAGTATACAGTATACACGCCATGGCGTTCATTTGATCTGTTGGTTTAGTTCTGTGTGCATGCCAACAAATACAAAAGTTATCGAATCTGAGTATAATTGTTTACATTGTCCGAATATATCGTAGTAGAAAAACTGAGGTTGCAAAATAACAGTACGCTAGAATTTACGCGTGTTATTTGAGTGTAAGCGGTGAGCCTATGGTGTGTGTATATGTGTTGTAAACTATTGGAGGTTATGTAACTACTCGTCAAACAATAAAGGATCGAGTGCAATGAGAAAGCAATAATCAGTAGCAATAAGAGATTTCACTGACGTTACAATCTAGGTCATTAACCGCCAGGCTTTTGTCGTCGTCATTTCGTCTGCAAACAACGGATAAAAAGAGAGAGCGTGAGATAAGAGAGTTAGCAGAGAGAAAGAGTGGGAAACCATTTAACGATACAATATGCCTCGCCTAGCTGAATTATTTACAAAGTGAAGCTGATTTTAGGTAGGTGTGTATAGTAGCTGTATACATTTGGGGAAAATTAATCCCATGTGCGTAGCGAATGTTTGTCATACGCGCTTGCGATACGATTGCATGTATGTACATAGATTTCTCGTGCTGCTTATCTCTTCGTGTGCGAGCTACGCATACGTCAAAGCTTAGGTCGTCCTGCTTTTTTTGTTATTTCCGTATAAAATACGAGAACGTGCGATGTCGCACGTTGACAAACGATAGATTTCGGAAGTTAATTGAATTTTCAAATAATTATCTATTACATCCTTTCTAGATATTATTGTTTGCTTTTTATTTAAAAATTAATTCGTATTGATACATGTGTTCAAAGTTATAAATGACTGTTGTGAAGAGGTCGATCGATCAATTAATGGATTTGTATTACTCAATTTTTTTTTCAAAACCTTTACGTCTCTTCTTTTTTGTTTTGTATTTTTACAGCAACCACAAAATTATGATGGCGTTGCCAAGACTTCCACTCGACATAGCCGTGCCAGCTTCGGTCCTTTGCCGACGAGGCGGCGTTAGCATGACTGGAATAATCATTCGTACCTTTCTCAAAGAGAGTCTTGTAAGTTGAGCCTTTATTTGCATCTTTCTCAATGCGCTTATTTATACGATCGAATACGTATAAAATTTCCATTAAACAAGAACAAAAATAAAATTGCTTCGAACGTGCTGGCATGTGAACACACTTGACTCTTTTTTACGTATAATAATTAGTTTGGCTTGGATTTTCAAATTGACATTGGTATTCAATTATCACACTTGCAAGTTGATCGAGTAGACTTTCAAATTGATTAGTCAAGTAGAAGGAACTGTTCAACTAAGCAGAACGATCTAAATTTAAATAGAATGTTATGCATTCTTCAATCAATCGGAAACGTGTTATTGGCTTTTGAAGAGATCAAATGTTATTTTCAATTGAACGTCTATGAGTAGTGCTTCAACTATTCCAAGAGATCACTTTGCCTGCCGTGGATAAAGATTAATCGATATCGTCAAATTATACGTTGCTCCAAGTCGCTTCAAGTAGACAATTGTTGTTGGAATCTGATATCGATAAGCTAATTTGCTTTACCGTAACATTATCAGCTTTTCAACACTACGCGTATTTTGGGCATAATTTCGTGAAAAAAAAAACAACGATAGTCCTACAACAGCTTACATCCGTCAATCAAATAAACGCAAAGTGCGATTTCTGCGTATCTACAAGTGTAAAAAAAATCGTTAGAGCCATATATTATATAAAAAAAACAGGAAACTCAAAGTTTGCGGGGAAGGAGAAAAGGCGCGGGCGCGCGTCAATTTCAATCAACTCGTAACTTTTCGATCACGCGTCCTACATGTTTATAAAAGTCGCAGACGACACTTTTTGCGTTATTCTCCGTTATCGATCAAGCGGGTGCGGACTTTCATCGACGAGTAAAAACAAGTAGCCACGTTACAAAAAAAAAAGGAGAATCGTCGAAGAATGGAATTTGCGAGCTTTTACGACTTTTGTTTTGCATGACGCTGTGATAAAGACAAGTATAGTTTTTATTTGTTTATTCTTTTTTCTCGGTATTGTGACAGTCGGTTTTTTTGTTTAAAGACATCGCGGCACAGCTGTCATCTTTCATCGATGACACGTGGTGTAAGTGTTACAGCTGTGTAACGTTGAAATTTAACATCATTATCTCATTTTCCAGGTTGTTTATTATTTTTCAATGTGCGATCTCGACGAGTAGCTTGACTATAAGCTGTTTCTTTTGTACGACAATTAAATAAGTTTTTATTGGTAATTCCAAGTCTTTTTGTCGATCATACGTTTATCTTTGAATACTCCGCTTTGATTAATACAACGCGAATGGAACGCGAATTAAAGGAAAAACGTATATTTAACCATTTTGAAAAATAATATTACCCGAGTGCATGGAATGCTTTCAAGTTTTAAAAGTTTTATTCTTTTTTTTTATTACGAATTCCAATCACGTGCTGCTGCGCTCAACAATAAACGAGCTGATCGTATCAGCCTTTGTGCGCACGACGCTTTCTTCGACGTTTTAAAAGCTATACTTACAATTCACGATCTTGTTATTCAAATTTTTCGCTATCAGACCAAACTATCACTACTATCTTTTAAATAATATTTCAAAAGCCAATTTATTACACGAACCACGTATCTATAATTTTTAAAATATCCTTCTTATCGTACGAAAGCAACGTTGTTTTTCTTTCGAAAATTTTTTACATTTTCCTTCGTAAATAATAAAAAAGAAAAAAACGTTGCTGCCTTATCTAAGAAAACCAAACGCGCAACTCGGTCGGACAAAACAAAGTACAAGTATAACTTTGTTTGTGCTTGTCGATATCAACGTGGAAAAATCGATGATAGTTTTTACGTGTCAACAAAGTACTCGCGTTTGCCCTCAGATGTCGTCTACTCCCTCGTATCATCGAGTCCTGTGCCTGAAGTTGCGAAAACGTTTTGACTCTTCGTTTGAGCGAAACAAGGTTGAAGCTCGTAAAAGAGAACCTCGTGGCTAATGTCGGTGTTTATGGCCAAAGCCTTTTCTACTGATCTCGTTTGCTAGACGTGTAACTTTTGTCGTCCTCGATTTCAGTTTTTCCTCTTATTTTTGTTCATTCTTCGAGATAATTGTTTACAACTTTTTTTTGAATTCCATTTGAATAACATCTATTAATAACTTGAGTTACATAGTAGAATACTTGTAGTTATTTACCGCAATACGTGATATTTCAAAATATATTCCACGTGCTGGTAAATATATATACGTAGCTGTGTCAAATCAAGACGACAGAGCGCGCGAATGACTATATTCGTCAGCGCATCCAATTTAAACTCAAGCGTATCTCGGCGGACTAGTTCCCTCCTCTCTCGGAAAAACCGCTTGCTCTTGATTTTCGAAAGAGAGAAGAGTATTTCTCTCCAATATTTCGTCCAAAAAAAAAATTGCTACATCTCACTTTGAAGAGCGTCGTGTCTTCCAGAAGTAAGTGAGTTTCAACGTCTACGAGCAAAAGCAGTCATTTTGTCCTTGAAGAGAAAGAGAGAGAGAGAGAGATCGCATCTCCTAAAAATTCTTCATAATCCATCCTCATGCCAAAGATGCTCCATTTATACGAGCATAAGTAAGCGAACTGTCAGTCGTTGCTTCTGTATTTCAAAGCCCATCTCGTTAAATTCAAGTGAAGCGTTGCACGTCACGAGACTACCTCTTTTTCGTATAATATAAATCATGTTTCGCTTCAGGGACGAAACAATAAAATTCGTTAAACTTACGTGTGTGTGTGTATATATATATATATACCGTCAGCATATATTTCAAAGGCATTAATTAGGCTTTGTTGAAGAGATGCGAGAGATTTCTCAAAGTGACTTATACTGCCAAAGATTTAATGGGCCCTTAAAAGCTTTCTTTATATTTTCACGAGGGTGACATTCGCGCAAAGTCGATCACTCGTTGAGGTTTAGCTATTTCAATTTTTACGCGATTATCTTTGCGCCTAGTGGTTATTTACGGGTGTACGCGCGTCAGTGTTGCACTGCTTTCGAGTTAAAAACGAACGTTTTGTTATTGATTTTCTTTTTCAAGTATGGGATTTTTTCCCTTTTTTTTTCCTTTTTTTTGCCGGAAAATTCATTTCTTACGCGACACGAGAGCGGCTATCGTCGAATGGTGTAGAGCTTGCAATATGGAAAGGTATTTCGAATGGGTTTTTACGACGTGAAACCCGAAGAAAGTGATTTTAATTTTTCTTTGATTGAAATATGACGACCGAATGGAAATGTCAATATTTCCATTATACAAAGTAATAACAAATTTTTCAAATGCCTCTATTCAATAATTCACCTTCAAACTATTCAAATTGAACCTGACGTAAGTAAGTGCAGTTTCGAATATCCGTGACTAGCGAATAACATAGGTTTACCCTGGATTATTGTATCAAATATTAATGTATAATCATACGCCACTTAATTTTAGCTCAAGACACATAGTTAATATACGAATAAGAGATATAAATAAATAATTCGAAAAAAAGGACAATCGTTAAACGCTCGACCAATGCAATTTTAAGTTTGAAACGAGTCGACCTGAAAATGACATATTTCAAAATATTTTGATTTAGATGATAATTCAGTTGCTTGATATAATTCAAATTCCATTCTACAATATGCTTATGAATTCTGACTATGACATATAAGTTTAACTGGGTTGCGCGCGCTTCCCAAATTGTAGATCCTTACAATAAACTGCCCCACAAATTGATAAATAACCAATCGTATATCGATTTCAAAAGTTTGTTAACATAACTTGTTTAATAATTTATGAATGCAAGAAACTTGTAACGTGCATCGGATCGATCATTTGTTGCGACACGGATGGTGTAAAGATTTTTCGCGAACTTGAATTCACGTAATTTTTGTAAGTCTATCGAGTCAAAAATGGAATGTATTTTATTCCAAAGTCCACTGTACTTTATAAGATTTCGGTCGAAATAAAATCAGATAAGAATAAATCATTGAGGCCTAGTTAGCGATAAAAAAAAGAATAGAATTCTAAAAATAGACCTCTTTCTGCCCTAAAACACAATTCCACGCGTAAAAGCACGTGTCGACTAATGTAGCGGCTGTAGAGGCAAATTAAACTGAGGCATACAGCGACAAAAGACTATAATGCATCTCTCTCTCTCTCTCTCTCTCTCTCTCTCTCCCTGTCTCTTTTGCACGATCAATTAAATTGGACGCATCGACGTCTATATAACTCTTTAAAATGCAAAATAGCAAGAATTTTACCTATGTACATGGTCATTTTCGTGAAACAAAAGAATCTTCTTTTTCTTCGATTGCTCGCGAGAAGGTCGAGAGAGAGAGAGAGAGAAAGAGTGAGATGTCGATGTATGTACATACACATACACACACGCACACAGAGGAAGAGAATCGCTCTCGAGATAATTGAGGCGGAAGGGCCGTCGCGGTTTTTAGAAGCCTTATATATATATATATATATATATATATATATATATATACACACACACACACACACACACAAACACTTATACGTCGACGGAAAAATTGCCGAGGACTCAAGTGGGAGTTTGCTCGCGACATTCTTTTTTTTTACTTGCGCTTCAAGCGATTTTTTTTTGCTTGTTTCTTGTTTTTTATTGACTTTTTTTGACAAATTGCAGGGTACCATCGTACGTTTGCTAACTCATCATATATAGATCTTCGTAAAATGTATTTTCGACGTAACGTTTTTTTTTTGTTATTATCCATGAGCGGCAATGATTTTTATAACAATTACACCGCAAAAACGTAATAGCGAAGATACGTGACTCTTACACAGAACAGAAAAAGAACAAGAAAAATCCTTGATACTTTAGCGTAATTTGTATGTTACAAAGTTCTATAGATCTCTCGCTGGAAAGTCATCAGTAACTAACGATCTTGCTACTTTGAAAATTAATGAACGAAAGCTTTCCTCGCTTTCTTCCTTCCCTCAAGAAGTTCAACAAACCAAGTGCGTGTAATAATCTCTTTTACGAGACAAAAAATAATTAATAACAGAAAGAAAGAACAATCGATAATCCATTGGAATTCACACGAACTGCTAAGGAATTCAAAGATGCATGCGTATGCGCTCTCCTCGTTGTCCTTGGTTCTTTATAAAACGATTAAGAACGACGTACTTTTTTCTTTTCATTTCTCTTCTTGCTCGCTCTCTCTCTCTCTCTCTCTCTCTCTCTCTTTCTTTTTTTTTTCGTTCAATGGAAACTCAAACACCAAGCTCTCTTAAAATATCACCTCGAAAAGCTCTGTCTAAAGTAGATACCCCGGAGCGTCGTCGTATTATCAGCTGATGGCCCGTTTTGTTACGCATATAAGCTCACATTTAAAAAAAATTAAGCAGGTTGCAAGTGCATCGTCCGCGCAAATAGAGAAAGAGAGAGAGAGAGAGAGAGAGAGAGAGAGATGAAGCAGCAGCAGCGCCCACATACACACATGTATGCATGTTGCACATACGTACATGCACACACACACATAGGTAGATAAAGAGAGTATATCTCGGGTTGAAAAAGGAGAGGGGGTGCGTTCTCATATATTGATCTGTCGGCAATGCCTCAGGCTGCATCGTTGGGCGGCGCTGTCGGCGGTTGGCGGCGGCAAGTTGAGCGCTCTTATCGCTTTTAGCCTTTGGATCCTTCTCTCTCGCTCTCTCTCGCTCCCCCTCGCTCTCTCTCTCGCTCTCAACTCTCCTCGTCGTCGACGTTGGTTCGTTCGTTCGTTCAGTGCGTGCCGAGCGTTCGCGCGGTGATCGCGCCGCAATTGTGTGCAGTTGTGGTCGCGCGCGCGCTCGCGCTCTCGCTCTCCTCCTCCTATATACCTACCTCCTACCTACTACTACTACTACTACTACTACTACTACTACTATTACTACTACTACTACTACTACTGCTACTACTATTATTACTACTACTACTAGATTCTCTTCTGCCGTGTGATGATAGTGCGTGTTGTTGTTTAGTTACGTTTCGTTGAGGCTGCTTTTGTTTTTGTTTATGTTTTTTCTTTTGTTTTAATCGTTTATTTAAAAGGATCCATGCATATACATAGACTGTAGCACAAACAAAAAAGAAAAACATAAACAAATAGGGAGTTAAAGAGCGAGGAGGAGGTGGAAATATATAGTGCGAGAGAAGAAGAAGTAGAAGTAGAAGAAGTAGAAGAAGAACAAGCAGAAGAAGTAGAAGAAGCAGAAGAATGAAGCAGCGGTAAAGTAGCCGCGCCCTGCGTAAGAGTTGGCCGTAGACGAGTGGCGGCAGCGGTTAAAGAAGCAAAAACAGAAGAGAAAAGCCAAAAAAAAGAAAAAAAAGAGAAAAAGAAAGAAGAGGAACGAGGAAGAAAGAAAGGAAGAAGCTTCTCTCGTTGAAGGGAGAACAGAAGCTGGCTACTTCGTCGACGACACGTAGCTCGTCGCTCTCCTCGAGCGCGGCGGGCGTGAGATGTGGCCTATGCGCCCTCGTTGCGGCCCTCTTCCGTAGGGCCATGTGCATCGCCGGGGGTAGCCGCCGTGGCTCCGGCGAATCCTCGGCTGCCTATCAGGAGCTACCACCCCCACACCAGGTATTGCCTGCATACACGCACACGTAGCTACATCTCTCGCTCATATATATATATCTATATATATACATACATATATATATATATATATATACATACATATATAGATAGATGAAAAAGCCATCGATCCGACACCTGATCTACTCCCCTCCTCCCTTCCCTCCCCGTACAGCGCAAGCGTAGCGCACTACACCCCCGGGATACAACACAAGCCAGATTATACAAGCCCCGGAACTTGACAGCTAAGAGAGCTTGCTTGCAACTTGCGTCGTGCTTTCTTTCTTTTCTTCTTTCTTCCTTTCTTTCTGTTTTTGTTATTGTCGTTATTGCTGCTTTGCAGATGACAATGACAACGTTTATTAAGTACGACATGATTGGCTATTCTACGTACATTCACGGTTTGTCACTAAATTTCCATGATGACTCGACGAGCTTCTTTCTTTTTCATGAATAATATTGCGGAGAAAATATATGTAAAAATATCTCAAAGCTTACTCGTAAATGAGAATAAATAAACGAGACAGAAAGGAACAACAATAATTGTATCAAGTGCGAGAGAAAGAGACAAATATTAGCCAAAATAGTCTTTGCTCGTGCGAAAATAGTCGGAGACACTTTCTGTGTGTGTGTGTGTGTGAGAGAGAGAGAGAGAGAGAGTGAGTGTGAGTGACATGACGTAAGCGCGCGCACGCGGTTTTATTAATAACGGCACGCGAGTCGCCGGTAAATCTTGAGTGCCGATAGTGTGTGTTATATACCTGACCTAGGCACTATAATACTCCCCTTATCGCAAACTTGAGATTTTTTTTCTTTTCCCCAATCGAATTTTCATTCTTGTTTATTTACACGTTTTTGAAATATATTCTCCATTGACAAAGAGAACAGAGAGAGAGAGAGAGAGAGAGAGAGAGAGAGAGAGAGAGAGAGAAGGAGAGGAAAATCTTACGAGTAGTCGTGACGAAAAAATAAGATGTTTTTTTTTACTGCATAACAGGTATCGTGAGAGTGAAAATCGTATATTCCATTCGACTCTTCAGTGGCAATTTTCACTTGCTGAATATTCAATGAGGATCGTGCGAGACTGTGAAATGCAAGTAAAAAAGAACGCGTGTGTGTATGTTTCCTAAACTACAATTAAAATTTCAATCTCTCGTTGAAATGTTTTTTTTGTCTTCAATTATGTAACGAAAGAAGAAAAAAAATATCGATCATCGATTGTTTCACCGGCGCTTGCACGTGATTATACATTCGTTTGCTCCGATAAACATCGTAAAAATTTTAACTGGCCAAACGGGCAACTTGTTACGCACACATATACACGAGAGAGAGAGAGAGAGAGAGAGAGAGAGAGAGAAAGAGAGAAACGAGAACGAGGCCAACGAACTCGGAATTGAAGTTCAAAAATGTATGTGTATAAATGTGCGACGACTGAGTTTGGTCGTCACACTATAATGGAATTAGCATTAATGAATCATCGTGAAGTGTGTGTCGCACGCGACAGACAGGTGTTGTTATCGATGCCACTTAATCTTATATTTATATTTAGATCGATTCGCAAGCCAAGCCGTGTTGCGCAATGATAATAATTGAAGAAAAGAATAATGTTTTGCCATTAAAACAGGGTTAGCGGGTTAACCACTATACTGTGACTTCATTGATGCGGCCTCTCATTTCTCGGATCTAGACTGCACATGGAAATAATTTGTTGTCGTCGTCGTCGTCGTCGTCGTCGTCGTTGTCGTACTGCCAACTGCGTAGATCAAGTCGTGTCTTTATTTCTTTTTTCTTGTGCTTATTCTCGCGAAAGAAAAGTACTTTTTCACACTTTTTTGGCGATAAATCATAAACGAAAGAGAGATTAGCCGACGAGGTTGATGATTGAACGCGATGACTCTGTGACTTTGGAGAATAACCAACGGACAAAAAAGAAAAATCACGATTGTTTGTTTACGATAGAATGAACGACAATAAAAAACACAACGTTAATTATTCATTGCGTCTGATTTGATCATCGGAATTAAATATAGATTGTGCGAGGTATTAATCATAACTGTGTGTCAATAGAGAAACATAGGAATATGTGCAACTGATTATTAATCGATGGCTGCAGGGATTAATAATAATATTATATAATGATGATCCATTCGCTTGATTAATATTTCTGTTATAGCAACATAATCGACCAAACGTTAATTGATAAGAAAACATGTCAATCTCTCCTTTGATTTACCGTCTGATATTACAGTTGTTATTTACATTTTTTATGTTTCATTGCCTACACATTTTTGAATAATTAATACCGATGAGCTCTTGCTCCAACAAAAAACAAATTGAAGCTCTTTTACAATTGACTGAATTTGAAAGTGGATATGTGCTTAAATAACTAGATTCTTTTAAAAAAGTGTATATAGTTCATTTATAACACGTTCGTCCAATTAGCACACTGAGACATTTAGCGAACTTGAACATTCACCAAACGTATTCAAGTTATTTTTCTCCAAAGTATTCACGTCTTATCGAAATTCATTCGAAACTTATAAGCTCGGATGCCTTATAACGATCAAAAGTACTCTTCAAAAAGTCGTAACTTATCATCCTTGATGCATCTGCAAGTGTCTCTTTCTTAACAGTAACAAAAAAAAAATGAACAAAAAAAAGAAAAAACAAGAAAGTTTGCGCCATTATCTTGTTCTCCATATGGAAAACTGAAAATCTTCACCGTCGTTATAAACTCTTTCTCTCGAGAAGAAGGACAGAAAAAATAAGAAGTATTATATCGTGGCGGACAATTCGTGGCAGAACAGGCGTGACGTCTTGAAAAGAAGGGAGAGTTGCACTATATAAAACCAGGTCAATCGCTGTGCCGACGCTGCCGCCGTGCGGATCTATCGAACGTGCCTGGCATACAAAATAACCCGCGCCACAGCAAAGAATTCGAGGGACAATTAAAAATAACGAACGTCTCTTTCTCTCTCTCTCTCTCTCTCTCTCTCACTCTCTCTTTGCGACTGATCTTATTTTAGCCGATATATATGTGCGTACGCGCGTGTGTGGGTGTGGGTGTGTGTGAGTTTTTTTTAATTTGTCGAGGTTTAATTGTCCGGAAGCTGCTGGCTTTTGTGATATCACAGACACAGAACCCTCGCCCGAAACTGATAACAATTGGATATTACGCATTTTGTATGCTTATCGGGTATTTCAGATTATTTTGCCACCGACATCCAAGATTAGCCTTATCAACTATGTTTTTTTTTAGTTCTAGTATCATTCATTAATGATTTTTTTGTTGGTGGACTTCTTTTTTTTGATAGTACACTTGAAAAATTTCTCGTGACTTTGTTTATTGTTGATCTTAATTATGCAATCGAAATTTAAACGCAGAAAATAAGCTCGAGTTATAATTAATCGAGAGATAAAGCTATGCTAATTGATGACGATCGTAAAATTAAAAAAAGAAAAACAGAAAGAGGTACATTTGAAAGTAAAATAAATAGATTCAGAATTCTTTTTTCTTACGTATGTTTTATGAATAACGTTGAAATCAAAATTATTGGATATTAGAGTCCACTAATCGTCGGAATATAAATTAAACCCGGAAAAAAGTTATTTCGGAGTCGGAGAAAACAAGAAGCATTTGCTTGTTAATTGTGATGCTCGATTAAAAAAAGTAAGAAGGCAAAAAAACGATACCTCGACTATTACAGCTAGTTATTCTCATCGTAGTAGATCAATAAACTAATATTTTATAATCTACTTCAATGAGCTATTATCAAGGTTTTATTTTCCCCGTCTATTTATGGTACGAAATTATTTATTGCTTATACGTGCTGTCGTTGCAACATTTCAATGGCAAATGTAATTCTTTCAAATATTTATAATAAATT
Source organism: Chouioia cunea (assembly GCA_030064505.1). NCBI lineage: Eukaryota > Metazoa > Arthropoda > Insecta > Hymenoptera > Eulophidae > Chouioia > Chouioia cunea. Next base: position 37,716,596 of record JAOPFQ010000001.1, on the reverse strand, counting down.
ACGATTTTAAATTGAATGAAACTTTTAATAATACAAATAAACGTTGCCATGCAAGTGGAATCTCTGGTGTAGATTAGACGAGACGAGAGAGAGAGAGAGAGAGAGAGAGAGAGAGAGAGAGAAAGAGACGTTTGGCCTCGTCGGAAGCTTTTGCATAACAGCCAATTGTCAACGGCACTTAACTCGGCGGCACGGCGCGGCGGAGGAGTTGAGTCCCGAGGCATCAATTTGCTGCTGCCGCTGCCACCGTCGTTGTCGTCGTAGCTTGACTACCACGCGAATGCATCAATGTCGAAAAATAATGAAGCTCGGACCTCAAGAGGCTCTTCGTCTGACGTGTCACTCAATTTTACGCGAGCTTTTTTGTCACCACATACTCTCTCTCTCTCTCTTTCTCACTTTCTCACTATGCTTTATCTGGGTCATGTGGACGTTGACTCTTTTTGTATTTCTACAAGATTCGAAAGAAGAAAATTATTGAACTGGTTAGGAGAAAAGTAAAGTACTTTGTTATATATTGTGTAGAGAATTTTTTCCATCATAAAAGCGATCGTACTCGTTCCGTTTTTCTTCATTCCAAATTGCTTACTCTCTGTCGTAGCAGATATTCATACTGCTCTGCTTTTAATGATCATCGTGCTGTTTTCTCTCTCTTTCTCATTGAACTATGTTTTTTTTCTTGTTGCTGCAACTGTTCTCTGATTTTTTTCTTTACCCCAGAAAATGTCGAATGAAAAGAAAAAAAAGTTCGGATACGTATAGCCTACAGCGAGCTTTTATTTTTTCTAGCGTGAATTTCTATTCACATACCTCGAGAACACTTGCGGAAGAAAACTTTTAATTTGAATAAACTGAGCTAGAGAGAGAGAGAGAGAGAGAGAGAGAGAGAGAGAGAGAGAGAGGGAGGGCTAGGATAGTAGTTAAAAATAAAATATTTAACGAGACTCAGTTCCCTGTGAAAGCATTTATTTGAAATTTCTGAAATGTTTCGCCCTCATCTAGATTAAATAACTAATGGGAGTATCGAATAGACAGTCGTTTAAAAATCTATAATAATTTATCCTGATAATAAAAATGGTTAAGTAGAAGGATAGGTGGGGGCGTTATATACGTCAGAAAGAGAAAACACGTACAAGATCGAAAAGTATACAGGCTATTTGTTTTACAAGGCTAATAACCATAACCACGTGTCATATCAAAAGGAACAAATCAAATGCAAATCCAATGATTAAACAACGTCGATCCCTTATCTCGTTTTTGCGCCCGGAAGCGCCAGGCTACAGATGTCTCTAGACAACGGCACTCGAGGGAACGCGTTTATCGTCACGAGGAGGGCCATCAACCTTTCTTTCTTGTTTCTCTCCTCCCCTTCCTACATACATACACACTCACACACACACACACATGCATATACTTTTTTTCTTTGTTTAACATCAGCGGCGCAATAAATACTCGTCGTGAAATATTAATCGCGGAAATTGCGCGTCAAGCCTTGACCCGCTCAACTTGTAGATCCTTTTGGAGTATATATGGATTTTAAAACTCTTGACGCCAGCGACGTGGACGTTTTTACCTTGACTCACGCGTGCGTGCAAGTTTACTTATTTTTATACAACTCTCTTTTTTTTTCTTCCACTTCTTCGTTTCATCGGTAAAGAAAACAAGAGTCAAATTAATCAGCCGTTTATAATTATGCATGTGATTTTTATTGTTTTTTTTCCTTGTTGTGGATAAGCTCTTTGATCTCCATTCCATATTGAATTTTGATTCGGTTCTTATTTCAATGCAATTAGTGAAATTAAAAGTCGCTTCTTTTTTTTCAAAAGGGAATTAAATTTTTTTACGTGTTTGCTGCTTTTCTATATTGTCGGAAGCTTGTTCTAATTAATGATGCTTTCAACGGAAAAATATCTCGAAAAAAAAAACGGGAATATTTTTCACTTCGTTATGCTTTTATGAAAATGGAAGAGGCGAAGAGCTTTTTAATTATAATAGCCATCTTGAGTTGAATATGAAAATGGAATATCTGATTTTTTTATATCTGAATATCCGCGATAAAATAATTATTAGATAAAAATCTTTTTCTTTTCCATTTGTCACTTTTGGATTGTTTAAATAAATCAAATTAGAATCGCAAAGAAATAATAATGCTATATAACCAACAGCCTCGTAATTTCATCAAAACGTTACCAAAAAAAAATGCAAAACGAAAGCTTTCCAGAAATTACGTAATTACGAGTCAAGAAGTTGGGTGCACGAAATAATTTGCATTTTAGGCGGCATAAAGTCTCTTTTTCAAAAGAGCCACATTTTTTTCAATTTAAATGAAGTACGCAAAAAAAAGGAAAGAAAGAAAAGCCGGGTAAACTGCTAACCATTAAAAAAAAATTACTCTGTCGAAGGAGAAAGCTTACAAAAGAGTCTTGAAAATCAATATCCTCTTCTCTTTTAGTCAAAAAAAAAAAGAAAAAAAAACACGAAAAATCCATCTAAATAACCGTTAATAATCCTCGAACGCGTACACGCGCCGTCCAATTTTCCCTCCAATAGGGATGAGAAAAAAAGAAAATTTGGTACTCATAAAAACCGCATGGAGCCGCCTTGTGGGCGAGAAAAAAGTCGTCATTGTACAGAAGAGAAAAAGCGTGATATATAAACCCCTTGAGCTTCGACCGAACTTTTTCTTCCTTCGCGCGCAAGTTTCATTTTTATGTTTTTTCTCGCTTAAGCAGCATTCGAGAGAAAGCGAGTAAGCGAATATGTGTATATACGTGTACATGTGTTGTTACTGCCGCGTAGCATAGAGCTTGCGAGTGTCGACCTGAATTCCAGTGCATGACCCGAAACTCTATGACGTCACTCGCTACGCGCGGAAAGAGAGAGCCAACCCTCTGGTTGGCGCGCGCGGGCTGCTATGTTCTCGATTCGAGCGCGAGCGTGTCAAATGAAGAAAAAAAGGGCTGCTGCCGTTGGCACACCCTCCAAACACTCTCTCGAGTGCAGTCCGAAGGCTAGGTCGCCTTTCTCTCTCTCTCTCTCTCTCTATCTCTCCTGGTTCTTTTTCTTCTTCTCTCATCTATTTGTGGTTAAGTGAGAAGCTCTCTTTTTTCTTTTTTTTTTTTGAGGGGGTTTGATTGAATGAATGAGAGAAAAAGAGAGAGAGAGAGAGAGAGAGAGAGAGTATGCATGTATGTATGTGTATTGCATTATTTTCATTATTGATCAAACATGCGCCGACGATTAGCCAAGCGCCACACTGCAAAGTCGCACTATAGGGTTAATGCGAAAAATTGGGTCGGTTTAGCGTGTGGTTTCTGCGCTCGCCCATTCTCTCTCACTCTGCCCTTTGCTGCACAAGTTCTCCATCTGTTTATTGGTTAGTATATTGATTTTTGAGAACGGTATTCCGTGTTGATCGAAACTTAATTTAACGAGTTTGTGAAAGCTCTATATATCTTTGTAATAATCTCGGAAGTTTAATATAAAGTGAAGTTATTGAAAAAAAAACAAAAGACTCATTAGAGTATCTTTCGTAATATTTTATTGTCGATTACGTTACACACGCCGTTGTATAAAAAAGAAAGAGAAAACTTGTTAGCGTATCACTGATAAAAGCCAAAAAACACCTATTTTCGCTTCATCATTTTCTAATTTAACATTTATATAGCCACTCGTAAAAGTTATTTTTAGATCACGAGCGAAAAGCATGCATTTTCTCACTCTCTCTCTCTCTCTCTCTCTCTCGTTCTTTCTTTCGCTTGAGATTCTCTTGAATATATATATATATTTTCCTAGCGGTATAATAATTTTAACACGTGAGGATATATCTATCTGGCATTTAAGAGTGTCCAAAATAACTCAACGAGTAAATTACTCTCTTCTCTTTCTTATCAACACCTGCTTGCCGAAATATTTATCTCTCTCTCTCTCTCTCTCTCTCTCCGCTTTAACTAAAGAATTACAGTCTTGATTAAAGCTCGAGAAAAAGAATTGCTTACATTCTCACTAGTACTCTCGTAAATTTGACTATTTTTAATTATCAGATAAGCATATTGTAGATTCACGTAAGTAGTGCTGGATAATCGCATTAAGCAAGTGAGATAAGAGGGGTGTATCAGAAATAAACTTATCTAAAAAAAACGTGCGAGAGTAAATTGTACACGCAAGAGGCTTCCGACGATCGTCGAACCCGTGAATGTGTTGTTCTGTCTCTCTCCTGGCACAGGACGAGGCCAATTAAGCAGACTCGTTGACTATTAGAGTCAATTGGCTTGTATGTGCTCACAAGAGAAAGAAAGACAGAAAGAGAGAGAGAGAGAGAGCTTTGGATAAATGGGTATTATTCTGTGGTCACGACGATAACGAAACAAAAAAAATCGATTTCCTCGACAGTCAAATCGTTCCTTTCACAATGTGTGCATTACATGCTTTAAGTGGAAAATCACCCCTGTAGCTCTAGTTCCTGAACCCACGTTCAATCGTATTCAATTGAAACATTCAAGATTTTTTTCTTCCAGACGTTTTTGTACATTTCAAGAATCCGTAAGAAACATTTTGTCATATTGAAATTTAGCCAGACGACGATGTTTAATTTTTAGATTTAACGATACCACGCGCGTGTGAGTTTTTTTCTTCTTATTTTTTGTTGATTTATTTTCGTAACAATTATAGATTGATTGACGTCGGATTCGGTGAACTCGACGTTGACCATGAAGAATTTTTGTTGTCAGGAATGTTAATGTTGGAATTTATGAAAAAAATAATTATACTGGACACTTTCACAACCCTAAAATTCATTCCATCTGGATGACTGTTTTTTTTTTGTCTTTCCTTCTTTTGATAGCACGGCAATTGTGCCTTGTAATTTATTAGCGTGAAAAATCCTCTCTATTAAGGTAGCATTCGCTATTCTAAATAACTTCTATTCAGACGTCAACGTGAAAATTCCGGCTATTAAATGAAACGTACGGCTTCTAATTTTTTTTCATTTGTTCCTTTTATTTTTTCTGGAAGAATACACACACACACGCGCGCGCGCGCGCACACACACACACACACGCATACAAGTAAAGTAAAATATTATTTAGGCCAAGTAGATAAATGGGACGTTCTTAAATTTTGTCTAGAACACACGTGTAGTGCCAAATATTCTGCTGCAGTTTTCACGAGTTATATCTTGGTATCTGTCGTATATATTCTATCTTCAGTCACCGTTCTCTTTTCAACAAACGTCGACGAGATGAAACTACGTAGTTTGAGAAATTTATCGAACGAATCTTACGCTCACTTTAAGAACAAAAAGAAACGATAAAAATCACGAGTATTGTTCATCAAAGGATACGCAGTACGGAAATGATGGACTTCGTTTCATTTCCCATACGTAAGCTAGTATACGTTCGATATTCATGGTATTTGTTCGCAGTTAATAAATTATTTGCCGTGAAATGATGTGTTTGCACGAATGCTTATCGATTGATTTCTTAACCGAAGCAAACATGTAATTCATTAACAATTGGTATAGGCGTGACAAATACATTTACCAATCTAATAATAAAACAACGACAATACGTTATCAGTTAGTAAACTTCGAGGGTCGAATAATAAAAACGCATTATAGTGAGTATTACGAAAACGAGCTCTCATTGTGTCGCGTGATTGCTTTGTCGGATTAATAACGTATCCGCCATGGTCTGATTAAAATTTACGATTCTCCAAGTAGTTGTTCTTCTCCTGCGTTTTACATCTCATTGCATTTTTATGTGACACCCACTCACTCGTTCACTTTATTTTCACTGCGTGTTACAGAGGCGGAGCTCCGAGGCGATGCTGGACCACCACGAGCAAAATGCACCCATGCTACAAATAAACGGTGAGTATCAACATAATTAGCACGTTTTTAAAATAAACAGTCGTTCATTCCCTTCTCTGTGACGATGACTTATTTTCGATGAGTGGGAATTTTGGAGAATTTTTTGTTTGTTTCTTTTCACGAGTATTGCTTATTTTTGTCCGTGAAATAACGTTGCAAATAACTAGCTGCTGAGAGGAATGCTCTCCTTTTATTAGAGGTTTGCAGCTAACATAATGGACCAATAACAGACGCGCGTGTGTGTGTGTGTGTCTGTTTATGTTTTCTTTACAGTTTTTTTATTGTATTTTTTGAGACCGCTATGCTACGTTGAGATAATTTTTTAGATAAATTGTTTATTCTGACAATACCTTTATTGTACAATCGTTCGATCGTAATCGTGTATTTTGCATTGTTTTTACACTTTGATGTAAAACATCAACTCGATAAGGCGAAAATTGAGTACCCGATTCATTCCTGCAACGATCTTTTTATATGCACGATACCACAGCTGCATCGAAATAATACACTGATGCTATTTACGTAATCCAATACTGTTAAAGTAAATTTTAAACTTTTTCCCCCCGATACAAATGACAATCGCTTCAGGTTATTTGTAAACTTGATCAATAATGTTTATCTTTCGTTTATATGCGTATCGCCAGTCATCATTTTTACTCGAATTTTTAACATGTTACCGACGCTATCTTTTATCGAATAATTGAGAGCTAAATTATATTTGATTTTGTATTTTATTCTTGAGATGTAGCTGTGAAACGAATTAAAAGTACAATTTAAGAGATTTTCCGTTTGACAGATGAGCTCACTTACCTGGGAGAAATGATAATCATTAAGAAAGAAAATCTTTCAAAAGTTAAACAATTTGTCACTAAGGAAATGCTCATTTCAGTTACACAGTGCCACATTGTTCTGGTTTTCTTTCTGTTTTTTTTGTTTTTTTTTGTTTTTTTTTGTTTTTTTTTTGTACGTTTAAGTAATAGCAATGTCACTCCAACTTTGACATGTCGAACACAAAAAAGTAGTTGCATTTGAAAGGAAAAAGTTTTTTAAATTTAAACATTCTTCTGTCGCATAAATCTTCAAAGATTAAAATTGCAGAGCGGCCAAAAACGTGTTCTTCGCTAAACGAACAAATAACAAATAATTGGCATAGCGGAAAGATTACACAAAAGGCATTTAAAAAAACGCACGAGACTACACGAGCAAATTTTTTAAAGTAAAATATCTGGCTATTCAGCAATAAAAACAAGGAAAATTTGCCAAGATAAAGCAAATCAAATAAAATTCCTATCGTAAAAACAAAAAAACTTGTATAAAAGCACGTAATTTTGTAATTAAAATTTCCAGAAGAGGCACCGACAAGGAATAGGGCCGACGACGACGACGAGGAAGACGACGACGAGGATGAGAACATCAGTCTTGACACCCGCTTAGACGAGCTGGAAAGGTTGTTACTATCGAGACTCGACGTCAGTCAGTATCGACCGAAACACACTACTCGTTTTCTCACCATGCACAAACGTCGACGTAAGCGCCTCGTCACACGTTCACTCGATCAAGAGCCTGGTCTTCTTGATGATGTCTCTCATGGTCAGGTTCGGGTAAGTCTAATTGATAACGATCGTCGTCGTCCTATCGAGTTTGTATTCACGTGTAATACACACACACGCACGCACGTGTCATTTATTTTTTAGTGCGTACTACGAAGGGTGGATAACTGGCAATTCAACGCGTTCACCCTCGAGACGGCTACCGGAGGTGAGTTTATCTTATGACTTCATTTGCATGCGTATCTTTAATCTTGATGTTTTGCTACTTGTCTCGGACGAGTGTGTATTCTATTTTTTTCTCTCGCGTTTTCTCGTAAATCACGAAAATGAGAAGATTTTTTTAGGCAGGTGGGGTTAAAAAATCTTACCAAGCTTTTTTTCCGTTCTCTCTATTATTTCTAATGTTATATCCTTAGATATCAGTATGCGTCAGATATCTTCAGTCCGTGTACTTTTTACCGTTACATCGTTCCATAGGTTCGGCTCAAAATTATTCAAAGAATGGATAAAATTAAAAGTCATTTTTGCAATAAAAATTCTGAAAACACGGTTATCGCTGACACAGAATCTGGAACGCAGTTGGTATCCTTTACTAATTAACTGATAAGACTAGAGACTTTGTAACGAACTTCAGACCAAACAATGAGAGCATCATAATTAAACTTCCTTGACAAACAAAAGCAGTCGATATTCGAGAGCTATCGTGTGACAAATCTTCGCTATATCTGCGATGGGAGAGGAAAAAAATAAGCGATACCGTTTACGCGTAACACTAAACGCAAAATAATAAACTGAGTAAACGTTTATTAGATGTTACTTCCAATGGGTTAGGGTTGACTTTTAGAAACAAGTTAACACTCTGGACAGTTATAATGGCATTAGAAATGTCAGATTAGGAAGTAATATAAGTTGCCGCGCGAATTCAACGCGAAATTGAACGTCAAAGTTAAAATACGCTTTTACAAGTACATCAACGTCTCGGTAGGAATATTGCATAGTCAATTCATCGGAAAATTCGATTTTATGTGCCGTAAAATCTGGATTTATAGTTGAAGTTAAATTAGCTTTCACGATACCGAGCGAACTTTAATTAATCTCTCTGGGAACTATTTATAAATAAATTTCCCAATTAAATCGAGCCCTCGACATCCTATAAAATGTCCGTTCTTTCACACGAAAAAGAAAAAAGAAGAAGAAAGTTAATTGCCAATTAACCTTGATGCATCTTGAACGAAAATAAAATAAAAAAATGTTTTTATTGTTTCAGGTCGATCACTGCCAGTGTTATGCGTGCACCTGTTCCACTGGTACGGTTTGCTGAGCTACTTCAACCTCGACGTCGTGAGGGTGTGGAAGTTATTCAGTAAGATTTCGTTCTGTCTATGTCTCTGTCTTGGTTGAAATCTGATTAGTTCGCTTCAATGGGCAATCGGGTTTGAACTCAATTTAAACTAAACTTGGGGAAGTAGCTTGCATGTTGATTAAGTTTCGAGTGGAAATCGGATGGGATAAAAACAACAGATGTGATGGGGGTTCGGACACTTAAAGATTTCAACGTTGTTATATATGATGAAATTCGATTAGTTGAACCAAGTTTACTTTGTTGTTGAAGCTTTGATCGAAGAGGGTTACCACAGTACAAATCCATACCACAACAGTATACACGCCGCGGACGTCACGCAGGCGATGCATTGCTTCCTACAAGAAGAACAAATTAGAAGGCATCTAAGTCACCTTGAAATCATGGCATCGTTGATCGCTGCTGTCACGCATGATCTTGATCATCCTGGTGTCAATCAACCTTTCCTCGTTGCCACCAGTAATCATTTGGCTGCTCTATACAGGGTTAGTTTTTACCTTACTTTTTCCTGCTTTCAAGCTTGCGCACAATTAGTATGAAGCTTTTACAAAGATCCAATATTCATAAAGGTTTATATACTATAACATATTCGTATAGCAAAGGTACGCAAAATGCTTTGTGAATAATTGAAAGGAGCTTTTCATGTTATTGAATTGTTAAACGGTAATAAGTCAAATTTTTTGTTCTTTCAACATTTTCGTTTAAGAACGGCTTGTTTCAATGTAATTGCAAGATTACAAATGAAACTCTGCAAACGTACAATCACATTCGTGATTCCATTGCAATTAACGTCCTCAAATTAATGTTACGCTGTCGAAAGTAATGTAATTATAGAGGAGCTAAAAATTGATTATTCAGCATTTTAATTAGAATTTGTAATACGCTTTGTATTAACAATTGTGGCAATCAAGGAATTGGGTCGTTTTTTTCGACAAAAACGAACAAAAAAAAAAGGAAACAAAAGCTTTTTTTTTTATTTCAAAATGAACCTTGATGGATAACGAACATTTCATGTATGATAAAAGTAATTTTGCGAAATTGCCTACTTGACAATCATCGTGAAAAATCTGCAGTATCCGTTTGAAAGCTATTGTTATTTTTCATTGCCCAGAAAATCGGGTTTATTTACAAAAAAAGTGTAGATATATGTATCTGATGACCCTACGAATAATTAGGTTTTTCATCGCTTAACCGTATATCCGAATCTATTCGTTCCCTATCATCAGACTTGTATGCGAATAATCCAGTCTTTCAATTTTTATCTAAAACATCATTTCTCCTTGACTTAAAAACTAGCCTCGGTTCTTTTTTTCATTTTATTTTTATACTTTACATTCGAAACTCATCACTTTTTCGACGAAGTATAAAATTTAAATAAAACCAACATACGTAGAATTTTCGAGTAGTTGTTTATCCAAACTCTTCGTAGGTTAGACGATCCACGTTCATTTTTACGAGTTGGTCGACTCATATAGACATAACGTGCCACGGAATAAAAATCATATTTATCTAAAGCCAAGAGAAAGAGAGAGAAACATCGGTAAATATTCGTCGATGTAAATAAAAATCGGCTGCTGTACTCACTCTCCTCTCACGAGCAAGTCTTTACAGCGTGTCTCGGAGATAAAAATACATTACATTTTTTATCGTTTGTGCAGGTATTGACGCACACGCCAATTAGGGGGCTGCTTTTATAATTTTAGAAAATTGATTTATCTCTCTGTCTCTCGCTCTCGCACGATGAGCTCTCGAGAAATAGCTAATTAGCAAGGACGTATAGTCTTATACCTTAAAACTCGCACACTGAGTTACGACTCTTTCTCTCTCTCTCTCTCTCTCTCTCTCTCTCTCTTTTCTTTTTCTAAGGAAGATTTACCATTGCGTTCCCGGAAACACGGCGACACTCGTAACAAGATTAAATTGTTGAGCTTTTAAGTAAAGCAGAGCTTTTAAACGTTTCCCTTAAAGCTCTTTTCATTAATATCCCTTGGAATTACGTTTATTGAATTTGCTTCCTAATGAAAATGCTAATATTTTATTTTCCATTGTTAATTGGAATATTTAATAATTGTCTTCTGATTCGCACGCACTTGTTTGAAATGTAGAACGCCGGATTGAACAATCGTACTTTCCAAACCACCGACTGTCCCTGATACGTCAACTGAAAGTTTTGTTAACTGTTTTCAATAACCATTCAACAAACGTTCCGTGCCTTTTATGGAGAAGTTATTTCACTACTTCGTTGCAAAACTCAATAAATGCGCGTAAACTAAACGCTACACGGCATTTCTATTTCACTGGATTCATAGTGGATACGTATTTTCTTTGACCTTAACAATAATGAATCTCAATTTTATAGTGACTTTCGTAACAATAATTTTTTGCTCGTAAAACAATCGAGAATTTGAATAGGAAACAAGTCAAACATTCGCCATGGCATTTCCATTAGAGAAAAAAATTGAAAAATCTTCATAAATCCATTGTGTTATAAGTTACGTTGTAACCTTTATTTAAATGGCTATTTTGTTTCGCGCCTATCGAACGGTTCTACATATTCTTTGATTTTTATTTTTTTCTAGAAAAAATTTTTGTACACGTCAAGTAACAATTTGCTGCTTTATCGGTTAGAACAAAAAAATCTACCTTCAATCCATTTCTAGCTAAACAAATATTTTTGTATGCATTAACTTTGTGTGCAGTAAAAGCTTTTCATGAAGAACCTCGCGTGAAAATACACTCTTCTTATGCTAAGCGAGCCATCGGATTTACAAAATTTCCAAATGCTAATTTGAATATAACTCGTTGAAAGTAATAATATACGGACTTAAGCAAAGAATTATGTCAAGAACGTTGAAAAAAAAAGTTTTCGTTTTTGTTTTTTGTTTTAGTTTGTTCAGACACGTCGAATATGGATAATAATCCATTCTGAAGCACCATTAATGTGTGTTTTATATGCGAGCGCACCAAGTAAATTTGTTTTTGAATATATTCAAATTTAAACAGGTCCGAAAAATTTTCCAGTTCAAATATAGATTCTAAAACAAGCAAATCAAGTTTATATAAGTAATTTATTCCGCGCACGTAAACTCGAGACTTGCTTATCTCGAATTTGAAAGCGTCGCAGCATTCGCTAAAGTCGGAAAAAAATCTAAAAAAAAAGCTCAAACTGCAATTTGTTTCCTCCTCGGAGTATTCAGGTTAATCTGATCTCGTGCCAAGAGCTAATAAAGTTACAACTCATCGAATGAGAGAAAAAGAAAAAAGAAAGAAAATCAACCTTTGGAACTTTTACAGAATACATCAGTACTCGAACATCATCATTGGCGATCAGCTGTAGGTTGTCTATTGGAGAGTGGAGTAGCAGAGCAGTTACCGGAACGAGTCAAGCCGGAGCTTCAGGAACACATAAGTACGCTCATTCTCGCCACTGACATCACTCGGCAACAGGAATTTCTCACACAATTCAAGGTATAATCATTTGCACGTGTGTGTCAAACGAGTCAATGACTATTCGATGATGGAACTTCTATTCTATTCGACTTGACATATGACACTTTTATAACTGTATAACGCGAACACAGGAAACTGAAAAACTTGTTCTTTCGTCAAAGTATAACATTATGAATTCTACTTCTTTCGAGATCAACGACAACTATTTTGCATTGATAAGCCGTTCTCCGGCTTTTTAGTTTCTTACGCATGAATTCGTTTTGCGGATGAAGTTTTATCGAGGATTTATCACGTGATTTACATCGCGGTTGTTTTGTAAATTGTGATTTTTTTGTTGGCTGAACTCGTTTGATTTTTAGACTGGTTTACCGACACGTACAATGTTATTGCTATTTTTCTTTCGACACCAGGTTCGTTATTAAAGTTGAATACTTCAAGGCTCGATAATTTTCAAGAACTTCTCTCTGTCCTTTTTTTTATGGATTTTAACGAGACTCAAAAGCCTCTTATGTACTGTAACCGCAAAAAAGTTGTACAATATCAATGGCTTTGCAATTCCCTCGGTATCAGCGTTCGACTTTGTTAACAATTTGTGTATTCTAGCAAACGTTTTAACATTCATATGAATGCCCACGTAAACCGGTATTATGAAATCAATATTTGCAGATTGAAAACTTCAAAGCCTGCTTTTGAAGTAAAAAAAGTGACGCGAATGATTCGGTGACCTCGGTGGCGTTGTATACCAATAAAAAAGAAATTTTTAATCAAAGTTTATTTGAATCTATTTTGTTTGTCGATGAAAACTGAATAAACAGTAAGACGTTTTGTCAATATTTGTTATTTCCAGCGCTACTTGGATAATCGAGAATTGGACATGAAAAAAAGCGAACATCGTTTGTTCATTCTACAAATCGCATTAAAATGTGCCGACATTTCAAACCCATGCAGGCCATGGGACATATCGCGCAAATGGTCGCACAAAGTATGCGAAGAGTTCTTCCGTCAAGGTGATTACGAAAGAGAATTAAATCTACGTGTGACACCGCTCTGCGATCGATTCGCTACAAGTATACCCGACATCCAAGTTGGTTTCTTCAAATTCGTCGTGCTACCGTTGTATGAGGAATGGCATCGATTTTTGAACAACGACTTTAGTAGGTCATTGATGCAGTATTTGAGGTCCAATCAAAGGCAATGGGAATTGCTACTACAGCAAGAACGAACGGCTGCTGCAGCACAAACGGCGCAGGAGTCTACTATTTCGGATAACGCTACGGAAAACGTCGAAGCTTCCGAGGTTGGTGTTTGATTTTTTTTATTTTTATTATCATTTCCTATTTAATTCACCTTGAACGACTCGATCGTATTGAGAATGAATAATCATTCTTGCAGTAGTTTCTTTTCATGAGATAAAAACGCAAAAAGTTTGTCGTTGCAAATCGACTTGAAAGTTTGACAATGAAAAACGAACTCTTAAATATAGTTTATCGAATCTTTCGAAGTGAAGCTTTTGATTTCTTTCGTGAAAAAGTCGGAGCAATTTGATATTTCATTGAATCGCAAAACCAATCGAAAACTGATAAAATCATATTCATTTCGAGTTTTCGTAAATAATTAAATCTCTCGTGTATATACGTGTGTGTGTTACCCAAACTCCTTTTACGTGCACACTAAACAATAAAGGAAGTTATTATCTAAAATGAAACTACTTGAACGTCCAATCACAATACGCAACATTTTTTGATACTAGACGAGATAATCTTTGATATCTTAGTGATTTCAATTTAATTTCATACTTTATCACAGAAAAAAAATAGGACGCAATCGGCTATAAATTATTCATAAAATAATACTACGCATAGCTATTATTCAATAAAGAATAAAAGAAAAATTTCATTCGATTGAATTCTCGATAGCAGCACTTGGCCTTTTTTGCTTCTTTGAAAAAAAGGCAAACTTCCTTTTAAACAAAGATATTTCACTAATTAGACAGAGTACTTTTTTACGCTCCAGATATGAAAGACCAACAAAAAAAGTCGCTTTTGTTTACATTGCGCGTTAGTATAACAAACGTTTGATGAGGCCGTGTAACTCGAAGCTGTGGTTCCCGTTGGCAAAGAGTACCTACAATTAAAAGAGAGAGAGAGAGAGAGAAAGATAACTGAGCTAACTCTCGCGTAGCCAGCTATAAAACTTATCCGACAAAACTGTGAACTTGCCGCGAATTGCACAATTATACGGATTCCGCTATCTCAATGGTATTAGATTCTGAAAGACAGGTTTCATAGATGCTGTCAAGAGGTATTAATTATCGGACGTTATTCAATATTATTTGCTTGAAAACATGTCGATTAACCGTTCGCTTGCGTTTCCATCACGTTCAATTAGTTATTTGATCGACTCGCCACATTATTAGAGGTGTGTGACGATCAATTGACCATTTATTGGGATTAAATTTATTTATTGTATTATGGCTGTTATCTTTCAAACATTGATGTATATTTACCAGAGAATTTCCTTAATAAATTTTCGATCGAACGCTTCGTTTTTGTTTGATCATAGGAGTAATAACGTTGCCGTTTGATGACGTGCGTCACCGCAAATAATTTGAATAGCTCAATGAGAATTTTCATATTGCAATCGGATTCCAAATGCCATTGGAATACGCGTAACGTCAATAAATGTCAACATTTTTTTGGCTTTTTTTTTAAATTAATAGTTTTTTTTTATTTAACAAACTTGCAAGAGAAATATGACATTTGACGCGCAATTTTTAATTTCTAAGTTGTACAAAACGAGGTCAGTAAACATTAATAAAAATTATACGCTCGATAAAAATTTTGCATCGAATTAGGTAGTTTTATTTAATCCTTTGCAGTGCAAGCGAGTCTCTTCGGCGTTATAACTTTTTTAAACTCGCTTTTCAAGTTTTTCCCCCTTCCCAAGTTTAATTTTGCAAACTTTGTTTTGACGTGATCCTTTTTATTTCTGCCCTCTCTCTCTCTCTCTCTCTCTCTCTCTCTCTCTCTCTCTAGATTTGAGCTTATATACGGAAAAGTACGGGATACTTATATTTTGGTATACTTAACCACTCAAATAACATTTGAAAATCGCTGAATCGTATAAATGACTACTGATAGAAAAATATGTATAAAGAGAAATTCCGAGGTAAAAGTTTTTTCAAATATTGCTGCGTAAAGTTTGTTTCTCAATTGACGATAGACAAATCAATAAATTCAACTCGTAAAAAATGGCAAAGTAGCATGCACACGCCAATCGAAACAAGTAGCTATTAAATTATTCACATTTTATTTTTCTCCGATTCCACCACGTCGTATCTCAGTTTATTGCTCAATCGTACATGATTCTTGCCGTGGAAGTAAATGTCACTTGCACATGCGATCCTTTTCAACGTTTACAGAAAATACTAGAAATATCAGTTCAAACGACCTTACCTTCCGACAGAAATGTATCTCTTCTCCTTCTTCGTAAGACCAAAAAAGAGCCGTTTGTCATAATAAAGAGAAAAACGATGTGTGTACGTTTATTTTTTACAGCTAACAGAAGAGGATTCGGGCAGTTTGGAATTGGGAATGCCATCGCCAGGTTTAGCACCACCAGTTGTAGTGCATCAGCAAAGCCGCGACAGACGTCACTCAGTGCCCCTGGGCGTGAGCCGTAGCCTGTCGCTTGCACCAAGGCCAACCACAGCTCGCCGTGAGAGTTTGCCGGGCTGCGGCGCCTCATTGGCTCCATCGCGCATCTCCTCGCGCAGCAGCCTGCACCGTTCGGATGCTTCACCCGCGACCATCACCGCATCCTCACCCGAGCGACCTGTTAGCGCGGAAAATTTACTTCCCGAGCCAAGTATCGCTAGTATTGCCAATAGCCGGGAAGCTTCCAAGCTCAGTAGTCTTGTTCAGCAACAGCCTTGGTACGTTTCCGTATCTCTCTTTCGCTCTATCAGTCTCTGTCTCTTATTGTCGTTTAAGAGGATTTCGTAATTGTACGGGTTTAATTAAGGGAGGATCTGCGCCCGATTGAATAGGGGAAGCTGCCAACGAGTTATTACGGGGTGAGGGTGGGGGGAGGGCTTCCTATGGAGAAATTCGACCTTCTCTTGGAACTATTACTTTATTTTCGATCGCGTTCGACTTTTCACTCTTAATTATTTTATTAATCCTCCTATACTTGTCATTTTTATTGGCTTTCCGAGAGAATAGGACCTTTTCTTCTTTTTTTTTTCATTCCTCGTCAACGCAATAATTTCGTTAGGTTAACGCAATTTTCTTCGCGTGATATATAAAAATATTATTTTTGCTCTCTCTTAGAGCCAGTAATTCCTCTACCGCGACTTGAAATTCACTACGAATATGCAATTATTTGATTACACGTGTCAAAGAGTTTTCGGATAACAACAGAGGCTCGTCTCGTTCTTTTTTAAATATGGAAAATATTAGAGGGTCCAAGAGTTGATATATTCACTTTGTACGCTTGCGAGCGTGAATTTTCCAAGATATTTCATAATAGCTTTTGTTCGCGAATTGTATTTAGCTCGCTTAGTAACGAGCACTAGGTATAGCTTTGAACTCAAAATTTATCAAAGCAAACTCACTCGAGCGTATACAACGAAAACAAAGAATTCGCTACAAAAATTGCGCGAACTTGCAAAGACTACACAAAAGATAGTTGTGTTGTATGAATAAAACTTGCTTTTGGCGTGGGGTTTTTGTTCGAATAGAGAGAAAAGTTGTACAATAAAATAAAAGTTGACGTAAGTTGATAATAGAGGTTCATTGTTAAAGTGCAAAACAAAAACTCGAATACCATATTTTGGAAACAAGTGTATATTACTTTTCAAATGTTTCCATCGCGTGAGAGAAAAATAACGCTTCTTTATTATCTCGGGATTGAACATTTTTCTATTTCCTGAGCGCGCGCGCGCGAAACGCGTCAGAAATGCAAACTATAGTATATCCTCTCGCTCTCCTCGCGATATTCAAATTTTCTCAACTTGTTATTATTGATTAAATGTTCCGCGCCGTCGAAAACAGTGAATGCTTTATAACTGGTTTTGTGTATATTTAAACGAAACAACGTTTTTTTTATTCTCTCCTCCGTGATTTTTTCTGTCTCGCTCATTTTGGAGGGGCCTTGAGGATGTATTGGATTCAATTAAATTAAAAGCAAGCAGGAGAGAAAGATTTATATGCGGTTGGCTTTGAGACAAATATTCTTCAAGAGAGTTCACTTTGCGCAATGTTCAATTTGCAAATTATTCCTTTGACAACTCTATGGACTATTTAAATATTTAAACGACTGAACGAGTATAGGTGTATAGCTGGGCTTTTTAATTATCTAGGCGCGCGCGTTCTTGCAATTCTAATAATTCAAACACCATTTACGTATTGTAAGGTTGCCGAGAAAGTTATGCGATACTTGTTATTTTCAAACATCGCACGAGAGATGAAATATGTTTTCTTGCTCTTGAAATATACATACCAACTTGTTGTTTTTTTCTTTTTATGTAACTGCCTCGTTAAAGCTTGAAAATTATTTGTTCTAATTCACCAGTCAACTCCTTATCGTATAGCTTCGCAAATTCGCAAGCTTTACACAAACTTCTCTTCTATTTCTACGAAACAATAACAGCATTTCAAATAAGCTTATGTAAATACGAAATGTAAATTTGACATTGTTTGATCTCGAGGTTTCCATCTCTGCTCTTGTATTATCGCGGATATTTTCAGAAAATTTTCATGTTTACCTTATATTACTTTTTATTTGTTACCGAGTAAACTATCGAAAGCCCTCGTTAAACCTACAACGACTATCGATTAATGTTCTTTGTCGAAGAAATACACGGTAATTCGTGACGTTCTTGTTAACAGGGAAAGCACAATGTTCGATCAATCTCCAGTGCAGCGTCAAGGTACGTTAACCCGTCAGCAAACTTTCCCGCCTCTACAGCCGTTCGCTCGAATGCGTTACATGTCTACGACAGCCGAGATGTCGCAATGTTGTACAGAAGTATTGCTCGAGGCTGACAGTTCGTCGTCGCGTTCGTGTTCACCAGCTCCACCAATGGACAAAGCAATGGTCGATACGTTACCTTTGCCACCCTCCGTCACCATGTCGGCGTCGACGGGTGAATTAAGAAGACACTCGACGCCCGCGCAATCGAAATCAAGGTGTACTACGAGTGCTGGTACAGGAAGACGATTTACCACGATACCATTAACTCAAGAATCCGGACAAGAACAACAGCACAAAGTTTTCTTTATTGGCAGTCCACCTGACTCGCCTCCAAGATTAGCCAGTGCCACACCCTCGAGTGATAGTGGCAGTGGTAGTGTTCACGGTGAGCCTAGAAAAAGCGTAGATAACGTCAGTCTGCCGGGGAACAAGAGGGATTACAGCGAGACGAGAGGCGAGAAGAGCTCAAAGATGCTCAAGCTCATGAAGGAAAACGTCGATCCTAAAGCTACCGAGGATTTCAAGAGCGCTATTGCGATCCCTAATAGGCGCTCTAATAATCAGGTACGTAGGGCGTTATGCTTTCGTTGTGATTTTTTTTCACAACCGACGCTAAACGTGACTTGCTGTTGAAACTACTCAAGTATTTATGAATTACATTTCTCATTGCAGAGTTGGGCAAGGAGACGAGGTTCGGAACCAGTAGGCTTGCAAGTCCGTCTGGAAGAGTCTTGCGCGCCAAATCGACCAGTCGAACCAAACTCCCGACGCGGCTCTGTACCAGCCGACATCACTGTACAATCAAGTCAGTCTCCTCTCATTATCTATCCTTCACGGTCAATTTCTTATAATTAAGAGAAAAGATACGATAAACAATGCAAACTCGTGATTGCACTCGTTAGATGGAGGAGCCAACCGAATTGGACTGAGCGTGCGCACTGCAGAGAAGCAACAACAACAACAGTTGGGTCCAAGCACTAAACGTAGGTCCAGTTTACCCCACGAGGCTGCCATTGGCAATTTACTTGGCAATCTCGTTCAGCTCGCAGGTAAACGAGATCCACAACGTCGAGCGCTACTGGATTATCTCACGCGCGTAGAGGGATCGAAAGACCTTGACACCCTTTCCAAAGCGCGCAATCTTTGTCATGCTACGGGCTCGTGCGCGACTTTTCGTCGTTAAAACTTTCTTAATAGGGTATCTTAATTGTTAGATTTTCCGATGGATTCGCTTGAGACTTAATACCAGTTATCGATTTAACGAACGAAAAGAGCAACACAAGTTTTTTTGCCTTTTCTCAAGTTTGTTTGAGAAATTAATTAAACGCATTGAGTAGTAAATGTCTAAGGTTTTGTTAGAAAGAATGCAATTGTTTTTCCAGTGTCCACTCTACGAAAGCTACTCTAATTTGAAGCTCCAATGAGAAACTTATTACAGCAAACATCTGTTTTTACGTGGTTAAATATACAGCAAAACATCGAGTAATTGTAGTAATTAGAAATACATCATTGTCAAGATCAACTTTGATCGCTAGAAAAACTAAAAAACAGATCGTAAACGTACAATTTTCAACAATACTATTATTATGTAAATCAGAAATTACAAAATTACTGAAAAATTACATTTCTACGATCGTGCTCAATTACATTTTCATCGTTCTCTTCATGGAATAGTGTTAAATTGATACGATAGTGGAAAAACAAGTTAACGACCAAGATTTCGAGCGATTAAACGACTCTGGAATTATTTTTGCCTCTAACAATTGTAGCCAAGCTCGATTATGACATATCGATATCTGCCGATATGTTGACGTTTAGCTATCACTGAAAAAAATGTCATTTAGCAAATAAGTATCACGAATTAAAACTAGCCAATGTCTCTCGTTATAGCTGATCGCGAGAACTACCCGCTGAACAACAACAACAACAACAACAATAACAATACAGGCAGCAATAATAATGGTTTCACTCGTTTATCGATGGTCGAGGGAACGTTAACAACGCAAGTGGGCACGATTCTAAGTTCTCGTCGTGGTTCCGTGCCAGCGGATATATCCGAACTCCGACCATCAGATTTTGGACGCAACAGTGGCGGTAAATCCCGTATCAATCGAACCAGCAGTAAAAAATTACTTCGCCGGCGAAGTAGTGGTGGACCCGAGATGTTCGCTTCTAGTGGCGGTAACGATGAAAATTATCCACGATCAACCACGTCCAACAAACAATCAATGCCACCTCCAACGTCAATCAATTCTAAACGACGTGGATCATTACCCATCGAGATGCTCGCCGCAGTGCGTTATGTTCATAGATAGAAGCGGCACCATTATCTGTACATACACGAGGGCTGAATTCTCGTTTCGTTTGTTCGTTCATTTTTTGTATTATGATTATTAATATTATTATTATTATTTGTATTTGTATTATGTTGCGTTTCGTTTAGTTTTTTGTTCTCTTGTGGCTTATCGCAACGGTCAGCGTTATGTATATATTGTACGATAATAACGAATACGTTTTTAATTTAATCTCGCACGGTTTTTATTTATTTTGGATTAGTCGTACGCGCGTGTATTACGAATCGTCTCTCTCGTGTTCAAGGCCCTATTACAAGATATTTGTCTCGCTCTGGATGAAAAACAATCGACAGCAACGACACGTGTGAACGACCAAATGAGTGTGTACACGTGAGTGAATGTGTATGTATGTATGTGTGTATGTTAGTGCACGTGCGACTACCCTCCCTTAATAATTGTTCACGCCTATGCATCAGTTGTTTCATAAGACCGTCCGGCTATGCACGTACGAAAGAAAGAAAGAGAGAGAGAGAGAGAGAGAGAGAGAAAGATCTGTTATAGTTGGCCGATCTTTTTACTAAGTATTTTTTATTCGAGATGTAGACATTGAAAGTTGTACATTCATCAACCCGAACGGGTATATATAAATATCATTTCTCTGCCATACGATATAAATTGTAGATAAACGACGGATTTTTGTACAGACGTGTGATCAACTTCCTTGCACAAAATTATCGTCGACGTTTGATACCGGAATCAATTACATTGCTTTCAATGTGTGCGCATTACACGTCTTGTATATGTTAATTGTTGAATCAAATGAACAAAAAAAAATGAATTCTTAATGTCTCTGCTACCCCGTATTAGTGTCGTTTATTATATTGTTCCACAAGTCTTCCCGCGATAAATTTTCACAAAGTCTGGTCGTTAAAAAATACATGTGCGAGTTGCGCACGCCAAATTCTCGTGTGCCATATTTGTTGATTCGGGTTACTTTTTGCGATTTTATTTGCCAAGCATAAATATATTTGCCATTTATCGAATGATTATCGTTTCAAAGAAAAAATAAAAACACACAACAGGGTTGCAACATGATAATTTGTGTAATTATCAAAACAAAACAAAAAACCAAGAAACAATGAAACAAAAACAAAAATAAATCTATAAGTACCAAGAAGGAACAAGACTGGTAGAGAAATATTGCGCTGAAAAAGACATGAGTTAAAAGTAACGACAGCACACAAAGTAGTTTACGAAAAATTAATTAAGAGTTTAAAAGCATGACAAAGTATTGATCGCGATTTTTTGCTTGTCTTCTTTTCTTCGATTTGCATTTTTTACTACCTTTATGTCTGTTCATTAAAGTCAAATAATAAGTAAACACACTAAGACTTGAACAAGAACAAAATATATAAATAAACAGAGATATTGTACAAACCAGAATCAAAATTCAATATCTTGCAAAGCAAGACGGCATAACATTTTTAAATGTACAAAGTTTCGAACAACATACACTCTGCTTCTTTTTCGCAATAAGCCATTCTTGAATGAACTTTGTTTTATGTAAATCTTACGAAAAGCGCAACACTAACAATACAATCTATCGACGTCCATGTCTTTTGTTGTTCCATCGAACTGGCCATAACTGGTGCCATTGCAATTTCGTTAGGCTAGCGCGTACGTAGGTACGAAGGTGTAAAGGACAAAACTGCCGTATGCAAGAACCAGCTACGTAAGCTTTCTCCAAGACTCGTCGATGGTTTTTGTAAAATATAAAAAAATTTGTACACTTTAGATCAGTCGTCGAGGAATAGTTTTTGAAAACAAAAATGTTTTGTTTTTTCCCATTTATTTAAGTACGACACAGAAATGCACATTATAATGCGAATTAGCGAGTATTATCTGGCTATGAAAATGCGTATAAAGCACGTAAAATTAGAAGACTGTATGTAGCTGGTTATTCCATAGAGCGGCTAAATTGTAATTGTAATAACGATGCCATTGTCACGCGAGTTTCCCCAAGTCTGTAGTTCATCGCCCGCATTATTTCACTGTCATATTCATATTGTCATTGTTGTTGTATTCAAATAAACAATACCTCGACAAAGAAAAATAAGATATGTTTATATAAGTAGTTTTAGAGCATTAGACAATAGCAAAAAAAAACAACAAAGTGTCGTAAAATAAAAAAAAAAGATGTTTTTTGATCAGTTAGTAGCGAAGATGCTGTGAATAATAGCGGAAGAGTGAGAGATAAAAATAATATTAATAATAAACGTAATCGTCGTGATTTTTTTTAAAACAAACAAATACACACCGATGTACCCGAGAAAGTATAAATATTCATTGTGTGTGTTCGCGCCGTGATGTGTGACAAAAAAAAATCAAAAAACGTTGATCAAGTTTCAAAAAACCAAAGTCCCCCTACTTTCCGCGTCCTTGAATGCTCATCCTGATTCCTTCGACGTATACTCATACACGCTCTTTCTTAATATCGTCTATCGTCTCTGGAAAGTATAACGAGAACCAAAAACAAACTCTTTTAGCGTTCGAGTCGTTATAACGTGTATTCTCTGTATATAAATAAAACAAAAAAAACAATGTGTTGATCATAGATTTAGGACGGACTAACTAATAAAACAAGTAAGGAATAAACCGACATGTTCACATTTAGTTGAGCACGCACACTTTGTCTGAGATATGTATATGCGAGAAGAATAATTGTTGATGCGGTACGCATTTTTTTTAAGCTTGCCAAAATGTACAAACGAGAAAAATGTGGTTCCTTTCGAGAAGATGACGAAATTGTATTAATTTGTACACACTGTTGCATTGATTCTAATGATCTCTGGATCTTTTATCGTTCTAATTGTTATCTTTTGACGATAACAAGATTATAGTTGTACATTTGTTTAGCGATAATTTCGATCGATTATTCTCTAATGAAATGCAACACGACGAACATGTGTTGATTGTATCAACTACGATTCTAATACGACGTGGCTTAAGTATCTCTCTATCTCTAATCTAATTCATCTATCTCGCTCTTTTATCATTTTTTTCTCTTGAATTTCGGTTTGTTGATGCTATTCAACGATATACCGTTTGTAACTATAAAAACCGAATCGGATTCGAGTGTATAACGATATATAAATTAGATAAATAGAATGGAAATAAATGAAAGAAAAAGTATGACATTTACCCTCCTACTCCCCCCTCGATAACACATCTATCCCCCTAATGTGCTCGCCAATACACTATCTCTCTGTTTTTCTTAAACACAACAAACTTTTTTCGAGTGAAACGACACTACGGCGTTTGAAATAATGATGAAAATAAATTCGAAAATAAAAAAAAATAAGTGTACAATCTGCGTAATGCCCAATACTATATGTAGATACGTCGATAACGTCGTAATACTTGACTTGTCAACCTGTCGAGACTGATAAGTAACTCAAATTATAAATGAAAAAATGGGAGCGTACGTGTAAAATGACTGCCCTAGTTAGAAAAATTTCATTGAATACAATAAAGAATGGTTAAAATATCAAACAATTTGTTGTTTTTTTTACTTCTCTTTCATTAATTTGAGTTGACTGTGCATTCGCGAATATTTTCCCGAACTCAATGTCGATTCGAGTGACCATTAACTTCGTCAAAATTATAGCGATATCGAATTTAAAAAATAAGTAGTCGTAGTCAATGAACGCTCCGCCATGTATTACCATCAAGCTCATTCTCTGGACAAACTGCGACCTCCACGGACATGCTAATGAACGAGCAATGGATTCTTTTCGAACAGTTTTTTCTTACAAGAGTATAAATAATTATATTTTCGTTCTTCTGAAAAGCACTTCAGAGTATTTTGCTAATGCAACAGTTTGCGATTCTTTTCTGGCTAATCAAAGCCGAAGAAGGTATCTTCAAAAACAAATGATTTATTATTTATTTGTCATTTGAAATTGCGATATTTTATCCTGACAATATGCCCTGAATAAAACAAAAAATTAGTACAATTACGTATTTATCGCAAACCTAAAGCTCTGCGATCACAAACGTCTATCGTAAAATCTAAACCCCAGTCAATTTCAGATGTAAATGATTGGAAATTTCTCGAATTTGGCGCCAGTCGTTCGGTATCTGTCGCGCGTGTGTGTCGATGGCGCGAACCTCGTCGATTGGTCGTTGCGTCATATTGCGCACCGGGCATTCATATATGTAGTGTTATTGGGCGCGGAAAGAGTGGGGATGAACCTCCTCTCTCTCTTGGCGCGCTCCTCGCGGGCCCATCTCCGTCTCTGTCGCACTCGCGGCAGCAACATATAGTAGCGCTTATAGCGCAGCTCGCACGCAAGGAAAAAGCGGACGTTCGAACATTTGCCGCGTTTTCTCAATGTACTAACGATCATCAAGTGGTACGCCAAAGTTTCAACGTAGCTTTAAGTTTAGTTAATCCTACGCCTGACGAGATAGTGCTATTGAAGACGAGAAGTCTATGTGTGTTACCCCGCGCGTCTCTCTCAAAATGGCGCGACAGCCGCGGCTATCGCTCACTTGCTTTTAAGGTTATAACGCAAGCTGGTCTATTGTGTTTTTGCCAAAACTTTCGACGCTAGTGTTGATCATCGTTTACGGTAATTGTAAAAGGTGGTGGTGGTGCTTGTGAGCAACGATCAAAGTGACACAGTGCATGTAAGTTATGAGGACGGCGGAATGCCCGCAGGCGGTAACAGTCGTTTCCGCGGTTACCCAATGCGGATGTCCGAGCGCCAGCAGCTCGCGCTCCTTCTGCAAATGACTTCCCAAGAAATCACATCAGGTATATGATTTATTTTTCTCTTTTATCCGTCATTCATTTTTCCCATGTCTGCTCGTGGTTCTCGTTGATGCCAAGTTGTCTTTCGTCGTGATTTGCCTGCTTCTATTGCGCGCGATTTCTTTTCTTCAAGACTACGGATTTCCCCCCCCCCCTCACCACCCCTACTCCGTGCAACGCACGCTCCCCTTCGATCCAACATATACATTCTTGGTATCCTTGTCGCTCGCGTATAATTCATATGTACCGCGTGTACACGCCGATCACAACCAAAACAAACATTAGGTCTGTCAATGTTTTGATTATTGCAGTTACCGGAAATTTATCAATGGCCAAGATATTATTTGCGATTTGTACTGGGAAATTATGTAGGTCAGACTAGCTTTTTCGTGTATGACAAAAATAGCATTATTTACGAATTTGATTTTTTAACGATTAATTACTCGATAATTTACATTTTTTTCTGTTTCTAGCTTAAATATTTTATAGATTTAAGCAATAAGATTGTTCATTTAGATTTTTATATTATTACTCATACGTTGTTCTTCTATTACAGGTCAATCTTCAAGCAGATCTGAAAGTACACTTTCTTCAAGCAATACGAGATCTTCACCATTGCATCAGAAAAGTACAAAGAGCCGATGGTCTAATAAAAATGCTGATGTAGATGTAAGCAATTCATACAATCGACAGGATGACAGGTTACGTTTAAGTAGTTGCGATTCAAAAGAACGAAATGGTAAGTTGACGATTGTTAATCACCTTCGGAACAATTTTATTCGATTAAATAGAAAAAGGAAAATAATTGATGTATTGTATGAAGTATCTTTACTCGAATTTTATAACTTTTAAACAACTTTATTATTTAGAGTCCAGAAATAATTACGCTTTTTCTTAAATTCTTGAATGATCAGTCAATCGTTGTTCTTATATCTGCTACGTTAGTGTTTTATCTAGAGATTCGGCAAAATATTTCAATCCTTCGCAAATACTACACGAACATTTTTACAACAAAATTGTCAACTCAACAAATGTATTCAAAGCAGAGTGGTTCTTGTTGTGGGAAATGGATTAATGATATATTAAAGTCCTATCATCCCTTAATCAGTGAATTTTGTGGTTGCTACGTTTATTAATAGAGAGAAACGTTCCGAATTTCGTTGGATGAAAAATATCATCAGGCTTCACTCGACGTCGAACTTGTAATTACCATTACATCGAGTAAACGATGTTTTAACGTTCTCTACCCTCAAGGACGTACATATCTTACGTGCTCGTTGACATCTGATGCATTATATAATCTTCCCAATAAATTCACGGCTCATCAAACTTGGCGCCGTTTCTCAGATCAACGATTAAAGTCCATCCCCTTTTTAGCTTGTGTGTATATGTGATACGTACAAAGAGACCGCATAATCACACGCAAAATGGCGCTGTTAGCGTCCGTCCGCCAGATGCCGTTTGGCTCGTAACTTTTTCACTCATATACACATCTATACTAGTCAGCGGCATATATCTCTTTTGCTTAAAAAAAAATTCTTCGCGTGACAATCTGTTCTCTTTGTCTGTGCGCAGAATTTGCGGGTTCGAGTTCACCGGACGAGCTGCAGGTGAGGACTGCAAGCCCCGTGGCTGCGGAGTCACCTGCTGAGTGTGCTGCCGAGGAGTTGCCCTCTGATGAGATGCGCAGGACACCGCCACAAAATAAAGGTATATTATTAGCTGTATATATATTACATATGTACGTATATATATATATGTATATATATATATATATATATATATATATATATACACGCACACGCGTGCGCGTGTATAAGTGTGTATTTATATATATATATATATCCAATTCGAAGTTATTCAAGCGAGTAACTACCAGACGAATTCGCGATTCCGAATAGAGGGTCAAAAGAGAATCATAAATTTTCCAATTAACCGCTCCGCTCGCACGAGACAACCGTTGAGGAAAAGACAGAAAGGAAGAAAGAGAAAGTGAGTGAGAGAGAGAGAGAGAGAAAGAGAGAGAGAGAGAGAGTGAGTGAGTGAGTGAGTAAGTGAGTGAGCGAGTGAAGAAACAGGCTGAAAAACGAGAGGAAGGGACACCCAAGGAGGTAGAGGGGGCACATGTCGTCTCAAGAGAGTTGCGTGCGTTGGCAAACTGAGGCAGTTAGTCGCCGATACTTGCGTTGGGTTGCGTATACTATTGTCAACTTGAACGTCTGTGTGTCGTTGGAAAAAATAGCACACTTTCCATTGCGATATCGTCATTTTAATTATACACTATCTCTTTCTCTATCTCTCTTTCTCTCTCTCTCTCTCTCTCTCTCTCTCTCTCTCCTCTGATTCGAACGCGTTCGCACATCGAACACATATTCATACACATACAAATACACTCCGAGCAAGTATATAAGTGTCTACGTGCGCGTGGCGTATCTACCCCCCCCCCCTCCCCTAAAATAGGTACATTGGCCTCCGTGGCGTCTTATATACTGGGTGACGTAAAAAAAAAACGAGAACGTGCATTGAACTCATATATCTTCTCTTTTTTGTCTTAACAGTGGACAGACAAGGCTCGTCCTCACCACGCGTCACGCTTAGACTTAACCAAGTGCGTGCTGGACGTGATGATTCCAAAAAGCAGCAGCAGCAACAGCAGTCAGTGAATACATCTCGTTCATCCTCGTCAGTGGTATGTTCTCGAATTGTATATAGTTTACGATAGCCGTCACGTGACCGATGAACAAAGCAAAAAATAACACAAATTTTTCCTTTTAATGACAACAGATGGAGTCATCAAGTCCAAGTGGTACATCTAGCACAACAGCAGCTGAAGGTGCCGAGAGTAGTGGAGATGTTTATGAATTTAAAAGCTCGAAAGAAGCCACACCAGTTCGTGGTTCTAGCACTTCACCCAATCCCGATAAAGAGGGTAAAGACAAAGATAGAGATGCGAGAGAGACAAATGCTGGTGCTGCTAATGCTCCAATAGGTTGGTTATTTCTCTTGATAAGTAGGGATATTGCGATTATAAAAATGACTCAGGTATTAACTCACGTAGAAATTTAGTAATCTCTTGGAAATATTATTTGGCGTAATGTTTACAACGCGTGTTTTATCATCAGATAAATATAAAAAAAATATATTTTTTTACGAGAATCGTACAAACAATCGTTATAAATTTTATTTTTCAATGTTATAGGATCAACTGCTGGAACAGGTGCGGCCTCAGCGTCCTCATCTACTTCGACTTCTACCACAACTACGTCTTCCAGCATAAGTAATTCACAAAATTCAAGTAGTGCAGTCTCAGCCGAAACTTTGACCACATCCGTTACTGCGACAGTATCGGATGAACCAATGACTGAAGCATCACCACAGTCAACGAGTTCTTCAACAGCACCAACGTCGAACAAACGACCCTTCGAAGGGGACGGTGGCGCCAGTGAAGAGCAAGACGAGGAAGGAAGAAAGAGAAAGAAAAAGGATACGTCGGATGGCAACTCAAAAGAGGTCGGAAGCACTAAAGGACAGGCTAGTAGTAGGCAGGCCGCGGGCAGAAATAATCCTGGTGTCGCTGAGAAAGTCAGTACCCACCCGTTTGCCAAGCTACCGAGGGCTTCTTTCCAAAATAGGACTTTCAAATTCTATTTTGTTCTGATTTTATTTATTGTTTTGTTGAGTGAAAAGTTTTATTTACGAGTTATTATACCAGTCTCTTATTGATTGCGAACATACATTTCTTGGATTTTATCGTATATAAAAAAGCGCGATTGGTTTTTACCTCGTTATTTTCCTTGAACGGAAAACTTATTAATTAGGATTCTATAAATAATTGTAAAAAGATCCATTCTTATTTTGGAAAAAACCTTCTTACAATTGAATCGTTCATTACATCTTGAAGTAGTTGAAAATTACATTTAAATTCTTCCAATGGAAACATTGGAAATCTAATTCTCGCATGTGTAAACAACAATCAATAATCGCTTGAAACATAAACCCCTGTATTTCGTATCTGTGTCATTGGTGTAAAACCTACTTTCATCCGTCCGCTATTCTCTATATATACCAAGCTTCAAGTTTTTATCGCATCAACTCACGTAGCCGAAGTAGTATAACTAAACGATTCAATTTCAAATCGATCGCAATATACAGTCTCAATGAATATCTACGTGTTCTTTTTCTCAGCAGAATGCGAAGTCCGGAAAGCAGGCCACCGCAGCAAATTCATCCAAGTCTGGCCAGAGTAGCAGCGAAAAGAGTCCAAGCGCTTTGAATGCTAACAGTCCAAAACCGTCCACTGGTTCTACTGCCACGACAAGCAATGCCAAAGGAGTGACACCTTCAGCCGTGGAATCGGACGGTGAAGACGATCGTTCAAAAAGTTCCGACAGTGGTTCAGCGCCAAAAGTTCCGCCCTTGAAAATTGTTATTCCCCAGAGCACAACGTCGGAGCAGGAACAAGGCAATCGGAATGGAAAGAATACATCAAATAGGAATCACCAATTGCCTTACGTTGTTGCTAGCTCCAACAGTAATGATTCAATAGACAAGGAACAGGCTGCGACTGGAGCTACAAGCGGCACGACTAGTCCATTGGATAATTCAAGCGCGCCAAACAAAGTTGACGAAAAAAAGGACTTTAGCGGAGCTTTGGATAACGATTCACGTTCCACACACCACCAAAGAGTTCTAAGGAGTTCGAATCGGTCTGGAAATGGTGGACAGTCTGGTAATGGAGCTTATTCGAATTCCTCTCCTTTGCCTTCGAACACTGCAGATAGATCCAACAACTCGTCACCGCAACAACGGCATCACTCGCCTACTCCTGAATCTGGTGGGACTTCCGAGACTGGAAAGGCAGCGTCGACTGATTCACCTGGCCAAAGTTCAGCGGCGACAAAATTAAGCAGCACGACAGAGAAATGCGAGAAAGTGGAAATAAAGAAAGAACCCGCTGATTCTTCGGAAAGTAATACGAAAAAAGACAGTAGTAGCGAAACATCGAATACATCGTCTCAAGTACCGGTAGAATTGCATCCAAGGAAGAGAAAGATTAAACCTAACAAAGAAGCTCAACAAACAACAGTTCCAGAGGTGAAGAATGAACCACCGGAGACTAGTAACGCAGGATCTGAGATTCATCCGCATGATCAGCCAATCACGAATTGCTATCAACTTTTCTTGAACATTAGAAAACAAGTGAGCTATCATTTTTATTCATTTTCTTAAAAAACATGACCATTTTTCTATGCAGTAGATTCTTTAACACTACTGAATTGTAATATTTCAGATTGACAGAAGGAGGAAGAATCTGTTTTATGTACAGCCTAAACCTCCACAAGGTTTTAAGGATTATCTCATAAATCGTTGCACATATGTGCTAGCTGGAAATAAGAACAAGGACCCCGTTATAATACCACCAGTGGAACTTACGGGTAGTGTGAGGGAGCTCTATATAACCCAAGAAAAAGAGCGTCATAGATTACGAATGCAACATGTAGTGGAAAAAGAAAAATTAGTATTATCTGTGGAGCAGGAGATTCTTAGAGTACATGGTCGAGCAGCTCGAGCTCTCGCCAATCAGTCGCTTCCGTTCTCCGTATGCACCTTCCTCAAAGATGAGGAAGTTTACAATGTCATTACACCCGAGCAAGAAGAGAAAGACCGAAATGCTAGGAGCAGATATAACGGCAGGTTGTTTATCAGTTGGCTGCAAGATGTCGACGATAAGTGGGAAAAAATTAAGGTAAGTTGATAATCGCAAACAAAGTGGACGGTGTACCCAATCTATCTTTTTGGATAAACATAATTAAGTTACGTCGAGATTAATTGGGTGAGATAAAATTATTTAATGGTAAAACGATTAGGCTTACTTTGTGTAATCTAGTTTAAACAACCATTGAATAGGAAAATTTAGGTTATGTTGATACATTGAAATAAATGAAAGAATAGTTACAGTAAACATTAAATTGTTTCTGTTGAACTTTAGGAAGGTATGTTGCTGAGGCATCATAACGAAGCGGAATCTTTGCATGCCGTACAGATGATGGACTGGGAATGGCAGTTAAAGGAAGTTGGAGCTTGCGAAATCAATACTACACCACAGATAGAAGATCACCATGTACCTATGGTACATGTATCGGATGACTTTAATCTATTGCCGGCTTAATGTACTTGGACTGGATTTTTATTTCGTTCTTGTTGCATTGCTCTCCAAACAACTTTTCAACACATCTGTGATCTTTGCCGCATATACAAAGTGTGTATAATAGAGAATGCAAGAGTAGTTTTGGAGAGAGAGAGAGAGAAATCATGGAATACGCATTTCGGTTTTTACTCGAATTAAATCCAAATGACTGATCAATCATTGTAATACATGTTTTTTTAACGCCATTTTATTGTTTAAACGTGATAATCTCGTGTGATTAGACGATGGTCATGTTAACAATTGGTTTTTGTTTCTTTACTATAACGATTATTTGCAATAAGTTGGGTAATTATAAAATCGCTTTTCAGTACAACTTCAATCTACAAATCACATTCGCCTTTACATCTATCCTACACTGAAGTTTCATAAAATGTACATATTTTGTAATTAGAGTACCTCATTGTAACGTTTCATCAGAATGAAAAGCGAACCACGACAGGATAATGTACAGTAACAATGATAATAAAAAAAATGACTACATATTGCTTGAACTATCTTCCTTTTTTAACTTAGGCTTTATAATATCATTATCGTTCACTAAAAGATCCAATGGTTTGTCATATCCCATTATCCTTACATAATGTTTCTGATCTGGAAAGTCTACAGCATCTAAAAACATGGGTTTGCCTTTGATAGCACATGTAGTAAACATTCCAAGCATCGCAGGTATGGTGACGTCTTCTGGAGTGAATTCAACCTAAATCAAAAAATTACATCAACTAAATTTAGCTATTACAATAACTTTATTTGCAGTCACCTTTTTTATTCCATTTTACCTTTTTTTCTCTAACAAATATATTGTAGCTAGTAGCAATATATGTATCTTTGACAGGATCATAAAGAACTTGAGTTATGTATCTTTTTGTAACATAATGAAGTAAGATTGGAGTTGCAACTGCAAAAGCAGCAAATACTGCAAAAGTTGGTATCGTCCAACTGCTTGCATTACCACCCATGACTGCCTTCATGTAAATCAATGGTTGAATTGATATAGCAAGAAATGACGTACTTAAAGAAAAAAATTTGATGTTTCTGACTCTACTAGCCAGCGATGCTTCGTAAACAATTTCTTTGCCATCCGGTGTCTTTTTTACTTCAATCTCTTCAACTTCATCTTTACTGATGAAGTTTGTTTTCCTTTCTGCATCGCTCAGCGTAGTATATCTTCTTCGTGAAGCAGTCGACAAAGTGAACAATGCCTAAAACAAAAGTTATCCTTAAAAATGTAATTCACATGAATTTGTTTACTATCTTCATTTATGCAACATCAAATTCTAACCTTACAACCATACTTATTTTGTGCATGTGCTAACGATTCCAAACTAATCTTAAAGGAATTACATTTTGTAGCACCAATTCGAAATCCTCGACCGACGAAAGCCGCTCGAAAAACCAAAGCCATCATAAATTGTTCAGTCTTATCACTTAAAAAACAAAAAAGGCATCATTTGCTATATAAGCCTTATCTAAACGCGGCAATGGTACTTTGTAGTTGTAGCAGACGAGGTGCGTGCACGCGTGAGCGTGATACAAACGAGATACCCGTTCGATCTCAGAGCAATAGACAAATCCAACGTACAGTTACAACGGCATATAACTTGCTACAATGTTCGCTTCGGTAAACGTCAAAAATAACCCATGGCGCTTTCGTTTCCCAAAGATACGATAGTGAGATACGACACAATCGAAGCCTCGTTCGATATGAGAACTAAGCCACCTAAGCGAAACTCGTGCGCACATGGGCGGCGCGAATAGTATGGATGAAGGGGATAGAGGGGAAGGGCGTATGCGTATGTGTAATCGTCGTCATACATCCACGCATCGCACTCCTGACTCCGGTTTGGTTTGGCCGGGCGCACGGCAGTTCGTTCCACGGCGTCCACGCGTGCGATTCTAAAGAATTGCACTACTATTTATCCTGTGGCAGTTATGGAAGAGCCGCTGTTCATGTGAATTCGTAGTTCTCAATTTCTCATCGTAGTGTATTACATTCGTAGATAGCTCGCATATGACATATCGGCTTTTTCCAGTGCTCAGCCTATAGACAATTGGTGTACAAGAGGGTGGCGCGTCGTTGACTCATTGATTGCCGGATTTTCATGTGGGAGCGCACACGTTGACTAGTCACTACTAGCGCGAGTCAGTGCGAGATAATTTGTGGCTGTTTGATTGATATTTATTTAGATAGAAGTGTGGATAAACATTTACAAAATGAAGCTGGAAGTGGAGTATCTTAATCACGAGCATTTGGCAGGCTTTGAAAATTACAAAGTAAGTTTCTGGTAGATTCTTAAACAATGGTCTTCAATTATAAGTTTCTACTAATCACCTCACTTTTGTCATCCACAGTACAGCTCGCTGGATACTAGTCCACTTAGCGTGTATATTATGCATCCGTTTTGGAACAAAGTTGTACAGGTCGGTTGACAGCCTTAGATTATTTTCCTTATAACAGCACCAACAATTTAAATTTGATCGTTCTATTGTTTGCAGCTTTGTCCAAAATGGGTGGCTCCAAATTTATTGACGTTCACAGGCTTCCTATTCACAGTGTTGAATTTTATCATGTTTTCGATATACGATTATTATTATTACGCCTCAAGCGATGACCATCCTGAATATCCTAATATTCCAAGATGGGTCTTTGCTGCTGGAGCATTCAATGTTTTTATGGCTTATACCCTTGGTGAATATTTTCAACAAAAATTTATAGAATGTTGACTGAAATTTCAATGCATCAATGATGAGAATTATTGAATTTTGTAGATGGAATTGATGGTAAACAGGCAAGAAGAACACAGTCATCTGGTCCATTAGGAGAGTTATTTGATCATGGCTTAGATAGTTGGACTACTGTTTACATCACTAGTTGTATGTTTTCTGTCTTTGGCCGAACAGAACATAGTGTGTCTACTATGAGGATGTATTTCATCTTGTGGAATGTATTTATTAACTTTCATCTAAGTCACTGGGAGAAATATAACACAGGAGTACTATTTTTGCCTTGGAGTTACGATGCCTCAATGTTAGGAACTATAATTGTATTTATTATTACGTCTATTGGAGGACATGAATTTTGGAAGTTTGATCTGCCTGGTGGAATTAACGCAGGTAGCATGTTTGAAATTTTTCTTTACTTGAATGCAGTTGTCTCTAGTTTGCCAGTGGTGCTATGGAATATTTACAAGTAAGTAATATCTTTAATGAATTCGAATCTTTTCTTGTTTTTTTTTATTGCAATATTTTTTACGAATTTTCATAATTATAGATCATACAGAGATGAAACTGGAAAAATGAGAACATTTTCAGAAGCTATTAGACCATTAATACCATTAGCAATTTTATTCACGATTTGTACCGTGTGGGTGGTATCCTCGCCAATTGAAATCGTGAAGGAAGATCCACGAATAGTTTTTCTTACTGTTGGGACTATGTATTCCAACATTTGTGTAAGTATCAACAACGATCATGCGATTTTCATACTCAATTAACAATTTTTAACAGAGTTATTTAATTCCAGTGCCGGTTAATTGTAGCACAAATGAGTAACACAAGGTGTGAAATATTTTCATGGATACTTTTCTTTGCTGCTGGCACAGCAATGTTGGCATTCATTTTTCCTAGCTTAGATCTGAAGCTGATGTACTTATTGGCTTTCGGTGCTCTAATATCTCACGTACACTATGGCACATGTGTTGTAAGTATCGCAAATATTTGACTGTGTGAGAGACATTAATTTCGATATTTGACTGATTTTTAATGTATCGATCCATTTGCAGGTACGGCAAATGTGTCGTCATTTCCGAATCAATACATTCAGCATAAAGCATCGCGTAGATTGACTACTTGCCGACAATACATGCTGAAAACGAAGGTAACGGGTGGTTAGTTGTTGTAAAGAGCAAAAACAAACTAAACTTTACAAAAGACAAAAGATCTGACAAAATTTCACGATACAATAGAGATCTTATTGCGCCGTAATTTATGTTTTACGTCCTGCATACTGGTTACTTGTTTTTTTTTATTTATTTATTTATTTTTTTTTATTCATACTAGATTAGTTCGACAATTCCAAGTCATTCGCAAAGGTCACTAGCATTATTGGTATCACGTGTACTTGTGAAATGTTGATTTGATAAGCCGCCATAGTAAATCTAATCTCATTCTACTGTGATTGAAATTGTGATTGCTTAGAGAATGATCACAACATTGAGCGTTAGTCGTATACAAAAAAGCGATTGAATGGAATTATTAAAGAAAAAAAAACATTAATTGATGTATGTTTATCTTGAGCTAGTGATATTTCACAATTACACAGGAAACTCGTGGCACCACAAATTTGAATTCTACTCCACAATAGATTTAGTTTGGTTGGCTCGTATCTAGGATAACTGTGCACCTTCGTTTTTATCATGCATTGTCCCTCGGACGTTTGTTAAATAAATCTTAATTCCAATTAAGACTTTAGCCGTTTTGGCTGTATTTGATGTGCTAGTTGAAAACTAGTTGCGTGTGCGCGTGTTCAATTAAGCTCAAACACCGAGTTTTTTCTTGCCTGTTCGTTCAACCGTGTGCTTGTTTGCTTGCATACGAGTATAATTTTTGTTTTATCACGCAGCGTATCGTTGATAAGGAAAATAATACCTTATTTTAATGTGTGTAATTGGGCAAGTTTTAAATTTTTAGAAAAACACTATAAAAGTGCTTTATTGTTATTCTAAAGTACAATAATTCAACGAGAAAAATTAATTGTTGCGAGAAAAATTTCTTTTGTAGAAGACAAATGTTTCCAATTCTATCTTTGTAATTTCACTTTAAAAGAATACTACGCTAGAGAAAAGGACAAATTTTCGATACCGTGTCTTTTTGAAAACAACTTCCTCGTGCAACGCATTACTGTATTCCCCTAGTCACGTAAGATCATTCAAATGATTTGTTAAGCATGCATTAGCTGTTAAACGTAATACGTAACAAAAAGAATGATATTATAATTAATAGAATTGTCAAAAGTAAATGCGTTCCTAATAATCCATCGACTGATTGAATCAAGCGTGGATTTGCAGATGACGTTTATTTTTTTCATTTTGCATTAGCGATACGTAAACTTTGTCGATATTACTTGTGTGTTCAGCGATTAATTTAGTCACAATCGATGAATTTTGATAAGGTACCTTTCCAAAGTTATTTTTTTAAACAATCGCATTAACTTCCGACAATTATTCTGTATGAATTGAGAAAGTCACTCCCACCAATAAATACATGAATTACTAGGTTGCTATAATTATGAGCCACTTATACAATAATTTTGCTTGTAATTAGCGACTATCAAGTAATGGCATTATTACGTAATCCTATGCTTAACAAGAAAAGAAAACAACATATGTACAAACTATTTGGCACACATTGCGCCGTGTATTGTATATATATATATATATGAAAAAATTGTGAAACAGTTTTTTTACATGTATAATATTTGCAACTTAGTAAATGTCGAGATGTCATGCAGCCTTGTTGTGCTTTGTCAACATCGATAAATGTGAACGGTCGATGTTAAATAAATAATTGAGCTTGTAACAACGTATAGTTAAAAATATCAAACTTAGAAATAAGATCATTGAGTTATTATTCTTTTTAATGTTGTCAGTGTTGCAGGTACGATTTCATGCAATTACCAAACATGTCAAATTATAATTCCCATTGTATGCGAGTCATTTTGTAGCATTGTATTTTGACCTTTCGATCTAATTAACAGAAATATTTTTTTTTTTTTGCGGACAACGGAACACAAAGTAGTTCTACATGAAACTACTCCTTGTCAAATACAAACTAGAAGAATACATAATCAAAAATGTGTCTTATAAAAAATGTTAATGTCACAAAAATATTGAAGTATATACATTTTACAAAATTAAAAACTGTATTTACATTTCTTTTTACAGCGCAGATCGCTTATTTCGTATTGTACTCAATTTTTAATTATCAATAACAAGTATCAATTATTATAAAATTTTTTCATAAAATCTTCTTTGATTCTTGCTCGTTCGTCTACAGGTGGAAGTTCTGGTTCTATTCCACGTAATCTACGATCCCGTTGGACTGACCACTATGGAATTAATGACATTTGAATAATTCATCAAAATGTTTAGATGAGCCATGTATATTAATTCATACGAACCCAAAACGATTTGCAAACTTTATAATTTTCAAAGTACATTTCACAACTATCTTTGTCAAATTTATTATCCATCATGCATTTATTCGATAATTTATGCTCCTGAAAGAACATTACAAATAGAATTTGAATCTTGCAAAATTAGCTACCATGTACGAATATAATTTACATTTAAACATGGATTGTTGTCTTCAGATTCGAGTCGTCCTCTCAATTTTGATTGCGCAAGTTTTTTCTCCTCGCTTATTCGTAGTCGTTCTTCTCTTCTCTTATCTGCATCCATACTGTAATCATTCATATATATATAGAACAACAAAATAACATAACAATTTTCACGTTTCAAAAAATTGCGTTAAATATTATTTTTCTAGTTGATAGATTTGCCGTTCAAATATAGAGTCGTCAACGATAAAAATAGAGCGCAGTAGGTAAGAAAAAGAATTGTTCGGTATTGTATGCTGATAAAAATAACAATTATTCGCATGAAACGATGTGGATTACCTTATTAGCATTCATCAAAGCGACACACATGGACGACGGTCGTTATCTATGTAACATGCATGCATAAACTCAAGGAAAAATTATTGGACTTTTATTTTTTTTTTTTTTTTTTTGCTTAGCCATCACAATTTCAAGCCATTAAAACGTGTCAGCGTTTAATCTATACAAACGTGTAGAGATCTCTTTTTTCCGGTCTCAGCAATCTTACGTAAACAACCAATGCATCGCGTTTTTTTTGAATAACAGTTTTTGACCTTTTGCGAAAATGTATATGATGTGACGAAGCAAATTTTTTGTTGTTTAGTAGGAAAACGCGTGCTCTTACGTGTCAATTAAAAAGAAAAAAGCGCTAATAGCAAATGACATTTGTTGAATTTTATTTTTATTTATCTATTGCTATTTTCAAATAACTGTTGCACCTACGTTTCAAACGAATGATTACTATAATTGAAAAACATTTAACATCATAAAAGAACATCGCAAAAGAAATGTTTAGTGCAAATAAATAATTGAACGATCACTCCAATCAATTGATATTTTTAAGCTTTATAGCACATGAAAGGATTGACGCCGTGTCTTATTTCAATGAAGATAATATAGATTTGTGTAAAAATACACCATTGACCTAGGGCTAAGACAATTAACGTTTACAGCATATCGCAAGATCCGAAATTTTAAAAGTTGTAAACAAAGTCTCAAAGTATAGGTGTTTGTGTGTCTCTTTCTGCTTTCTTCTTCACCAAAGAATTATCGTTCGTTTATTAAAAATGATACTATGTCTACAGAAATATATCCAAGAATACCTACGTTGAAGAAATAATTGATCCTCTTCAATGAAAAATCGTTGTTAAACAATAAGATAAATAAAACCCTCGCAACAATAAGAATTTGATGCCTAAGTTGGATTTGCCAAATTTATAAGATATATACCTACGATATTATTATGAACACATCAGCTGCCTAAAGTTTTTGAGGCTTGTCATTTTGGTACAACTGACAAGGTGATGTAAGAAGCCACGCATGCGTATTTCACATTTATAAATATTAATTAAATCCTAATACATCATTCTTTATTGTCATTGTTTGCAATTTGTTTTTTTTCCAATGGTATAGTTAATCAATTATGCGATCTATTATACATGCGAAAATAAGTTCTAAATTTACATGTATATACACGAGGTATTTTGTGTAAATATCGTATGATAAAACTAAAATAAAATATCTAGATCAACATTCCACATACATGACTTATCTGAAAAAATCGATAAATTGATTGGTTATCAATATTTAAACTAAACTTTCTAAATTCCAATTTCCGCGCCACGTCAACTGCTATACGCGATAAGTTTTCACTTGTATACTGGTGTAGTAATCCAACGATATTAATACATGCATGTAATATTAGATACTACTTGCTGCACACAATCAAACGTAAAACCACGAATAATCTCGCTACACCAGTCGCAAATCATTTTAAAATGTCACGTGACCTGTTCTGAAATATTTCGATTGGTCATGAAGCTAGTTTATAACCCAATCACAATCAATTCTGTTGCGAGCATGAAATAAAGCGTACTACGTACGTACACATACATGCATACATACATACATACACATGCGCAACGGAACGAACGAGAGAGAGAGAGAGAGAGAGAGAAAGAGAGAGAGCGCGGAATGCACGTCGAGGTGGGAAAACCGTATGCGTTGTGAGGAAGTGAATAATGGAAGAGTCGTGAAGGGATTGCTTTTGCCATCCTCGTCTCAACCGTATGTATGTATGTATCGTCTTGTCAATTTATAATCAACAGTCAATCCTTCCATCACGATAAATAATCAAAAAGTGCGGAAAAGTGAATGCGTGTGTATGCATGTATGTGTGTGTAAGTGGTAGCTTTCGCTCGCGAGATCGTGAGGAGAAAACGGCGGTGGTGGCGGCCAACGGCTCGAGCAGGTGTCCGTGACGTCATGTCCAACATGCCAACACTCACTGCATCGAAATGCGGCTGTTTTGATTCACACTAAGCTAAGAGCAAGAGAGGAAAAGTGAGAGAGGCAAACAAGGCTACTACTGCAACACATACACCACAACCGAGGGAGTCACTACATTGACTCATGCGTTGATTTGTGTTTGCACGCTTTTCATCCACAACCTCAAGCTTTAGCACACACAGCAAGATGTCCAAACATAAACTTCACCACCAAGTCAATAGCAGTGTCGTAGCTGTTAAGAGTAAGGTGAGTCAGTCAACCCACCTGGCCTTGCTCCAATTTCCAAATTAAAAATTGCCTTATTCAACGTAATTCATTTGCTGTTTTTTTTCTCTCTACTCGACAGTTTGATGCTGATATTATTAGATTCTCCATCAACCGCAATGAGTCCACTATCTATGAGGACTTCAGAAAATTACTTGCTGAGAGACACGACATAGGTCCTGATTTGAAGTTCAACATTTGGTATACAGATCCTACAGATGGGGACCTGCTTCCTATTAATAATGATAATAATTTGGCAAGGGCAATTGTTGCTGCTAAGCCACTTTTGAGAATTCTGATACAAAGGCAAGGTGTGTATTTGAGTTACTTTAGCTTGCGTTGCTTGAAGTGAGATTAGTTATTACAGTGTTAGATTATTGATATGTGATTTTGGAAATTGTAGGAGAAGGATTGGAGGATATGAATGGAACCAGTACTATAAAGCATAAGCATAACTTGATATCCAGTATCTTAGGTGGGACACCTGGCAAACCAAAACCATTGGCTATTTCAAATCCTCATGATTTTAGACAGGTTAGTTTATTTACATATACGTAAATAATGATTTGCGAGAAGACTTTACAATAATTCTATCTAAATAGGTGTCAGCAATTATTGATGTCGACATTCTACCTGAAACCTGTCGCAGAGTGAAACTTTTGAAACATGGTTTAGACAAGCCACTTGGTTTCTACATCAAGGATGGTGACAGCTATAGAGTGGGTCCAAACGGTGGAATCGAAAAAGTCCCAGGAGTTTTTATAAGCAGACTAGTACCAGGTGGTCTGGCTGAGGGCACTGGCCTATTGGCCGTTAATGACGAAGTGCTGGAGGTCAACGGTATCGAGGTTGCTGGTAAAACTTTAGATCAGGTATGTTCTACTTTTTATTTTCACTTTCAATTCTTTCAAAAATAAGAGAGAAACTTTCTTGATAAGATAAAGCCATTAATCTATGAAGTGCTTCTTGTAAACATGTATCTTATCTATCAAACGATTGAAAGAATCTTTCCTGTAATATCTATTTCTTGGTCGAAAGATATGGATGCTTATTACAAATAGACGTTTATTTATATGACATTATGGAGAATTATATTTTTATTAATTTGGTACAAATGATCGTAGGTAACAGACATGATGATCGCGAATTCGTCCAACCTCATAATAACAGTGAAACCTGCAAATCAAAGAGCCGCGTTGTCAGTGCCCCGTAGAGGCTCGTTCTCGCGCAATAGTCAACTCTCGTCGGGCAGTCAGCAGTCGATGCAAAGTGCAGCCACTGGAAGCGATGAGGATGCCGATGAGATCGTAGACTTGACTGGAGTCAATTTACACGACGACGCGACTAGTTCGTCTCATCCGTCGCATCACCATCACCATCATCACAACCATCGTTTCAGTCACCACGACCAGGGTGTTCTTCATCTCTGAATGTCTTTTTGTCCGATTATTCATATTTTTGAAAATGAATCTGAAAATACTCTTATGGAAAAGTCAGATAACAAATTGGCTAGCGCAGTCAATGCGAATGTGTTCGTAAAATTGGGTACACTATATAAAGCTTACAGTGCCTCGAAAAAAAAAAAATTAGTCCATCAGTGAGAAGAGTCTTAGATCGAAAAAAAAAGAAACTATTTTTCTATGAGAATGTTTGTTCTAATGAATATTTAAAGGCAATAATTACTTAAACGAGATATCAAATATTTTTATTGTTGGATAAAAACACGTGTGAAGACAAAAAATTTTGATCAAACGTTTATGAGTATTTCGCATCTTGTAGGGATCACCGACTAGTAATAAATCGTCGATCATAAT
Organism: Chouioia cunea; assembly: GCA_030064505.1. Lineage (NCBI taxonomy): Eukaryota > Metazoa > Arthropoda > Insecta > Hymenoptera > Eulophidae > Chouioia > Chouioia cunea. Next base: position 37,674,333 of record JAOPFQ010000001.1, on the reverse strand, counting down.
GCCATTTGCTGATTCATACGGTGCAAAAATATACTAATGAAAGTCACCAATTTGTTGTACATTGTCAAAGGTAAACTTTGCCTCGAACAACAATAATGATCAATAAAAGTTTATAGGCAAGGTTGGCTCGTGAATTTTAAAAAAGTGGCTTTTGCCAAACTCGAGTTAGATAATGCAACGTCAATGGATGTTTAAATACGCATTAGGGATATCCAAAACGAACTTAGCAATATCACGACTGTCATTCAGGTATTGTTAAGATTATATTCAGCGATCGATTCGTCAGTGTATATTGTTTAGTACTTAATTATTTTATGGGAAACTTTGAGTGTACTTAAGAAGTATATGTATTATGCAATTTAACGGAAGCCGCGAAAGTAGGATTTTTCCAAATCAAACGTAGTTTTTTTACATATATGTTAGAAATCGATTTTTTTTATAATCATTTTACAACTAATTAATTTCATTCTTAAATCTCGTTACCATGTCTGGGATGTCCCACGTGAATGCTGTTAATTTTTGTTATTGTTTATCGTACGTCTTCGACATTTCGTGCACAAATAGTGAAAGATATCATATATTCGTTCAGATTGAAATTCCTGTGATGACTTTTACACATGATTTACATCCATGGCTATCAACTGAAATAATTAATTTATCACTTGATGTTTTATTTTCGTATTCTGATCAGCTCACGTGGAATATACCTAATGTATAACCTATGATTTATCATTAATTTATATTTTTTACATTTAAATACATGGACGTAAATATTGATTTGAAAACATGAATTTTCATACATCGATTTTTCTAGAGTTATATATAATTTAAAACCTTCATTGTTATTACGCATTTTACCATGTATACGCTTATCTATCATTTATTAAGAGCAGAGCGTAAATAAGGAATCTTAATAATCAAAGATGAAGTAATGAAATCGAGAAATATAATTTATTTTTCTCGTTTACATCTGTAGTACACATTCGCACTCATATAATAACAATTCAAAAAACATTAGATAAATATATTCTACTAATATCTGATAATTGTATATAAATGAGAGGACGTATTTCAATAAGTTAATTAACAAAAGAGGCCTTTATCGAATATATATTTGTAAATAAGTAGATGTAACGAGGATCGATTAGCTTGAAATACCTATTATATCAAGTAAAGATAAATTTCGACAAGTCGAGAAACGTTCTTATTACAAATGTAATATTAATTAACAACTTATATCGCTCCTACCTGCGACTATAGTTCGAGAAAAAAAGAATGATAAACCTTCTTCCGTTAAAATCGCACTCGTGCTTTTCTTAAAATGAAAGTCGAAGGTTTCATGGTGTCGTGTACTTCTTAGCATGTTGAAGTTTTTGAATTTTAAATCCTTACTTTTTTTTTTAACGAATGTGTTAATTGTTGTCCGATATTAAATTGTATAAATGAAGAAATTTTTTTTTAACTCTGTGCAGCGTTTTGCGCCTGCAGCTATATAAGACGTATTTAAAATATGTATTATTAATTAATATTATATATTATATTATGATTATACAATTATCGTAATAGAGGATTCATTCTTTTTTTGCTATCCATTTACTTATCGCGCGAAATGGGCATCAAAAGCTCCTAATCTAATCATTGTCAATCGTATTCCCAATAATTTCTGTTTTTCAACGTATTTCTTTAAAGGTGAAGTCAATTTAATCCATTACATTTATTTCTTTTATCACACGACTCTGAAAATGTCACGAAAAACTGCATCATTTCTCCCCAACGAAGATCGTGCGATCTAATGTTGAATAATAAAAAGTCATAGGAGATATATCTACTATATATTATATATTCTTATGTGAATATTATTACAATTCGTTGCAACACGCTGCCGTCAAGTTGCGTACTTTGTCGATTATCTAGGAAATATGCGAGCGCATTCTACTCTGTCTTTTTTTTCTGTTTGAAGAAACAATTTATTGCGCCGATATGATTTTTCCGATGTGATTCGTAAAAAAAAGCAAAATTCTTCGAAAGTATTATAATTGTATAGAGAAAGACTTAGCGATTTTTGTATTGACATCGCGATGGCAGCTGATGAGGAATAAAGTATTTTACTGTAAAATCTTGGATTATTGTTCGTTCTTTAACGATACTTCCAAAACAAATGAATATTGTCTTTAATCTCCAGTAAATGTAAATCTTGTAAAAGTATCATAACCACAAATATTTTTAAATAGCTTTTTTTTTGTATTTTTTTAATCTATTGTTTGGTTCGTAATATAATGATTATTGTTGGACATCGATGTCCGTAATGTCTTTTGCCGATTACGGTTGTAATATTTTCCCGAACAACCCGCTCGAAGATGAGGATGATTTGGAAATCTGTAGTGACTGCGTTTTACCGAAAAACGTATTCGAAGGTGATTCAGGAAAATTCTGCTATCACGTGATAATCGAGCACCTCATCGATCTTGGTTCATGTACCGAAAATGAGCTTGCTGTAGCTAAAAAAGAACTGGACAAATATAAAGCTTTAAGGTTTAGCGAGGAGCAAGTTGAGCAGCTTAGAAAAGTGTGTTTTCAACGTTAACAAAGTCTATATATTAATTAAATTGGTTGGTCTATTAATTATTTCAGTTGGGATTGAGTATCGATCAAAACGAAGATATAGGTGGCAGTCGAGCTTTGATTACAAGTACATTTGTTAAACGATTAATTATTTCTTGTTACGAACTGCGACAAAACGATATTTACTCAACATTTTTCTAGTAAACTTAAACGACAGTTCTTGCAACGAGAAAAACAATCACTCGAGAAACGTGAGTCAATTGTTAGAACAGAAATCGATCGTTTGAATGATTAAAACGTTAGATTTATCGAATCAGGTTCCAGGCATCTCGTCGTTCCGTAAGAATGCCGAGAGAAGTGATCTCAACTGTTGCGATAGAAAAGTAATATCAAGCATCGACGATGCCTCATTTCGAGCGATGATCATTCAAAAGGACTCGGAAATTATTTCCCTGAAAAATGCGAATGCCGTAAGAAGTGAATACTCGTTGGGATGTGTCGTTGAATATTTATAAAACGATTTTGTTTATGATAATCAGGCGAAAGAAACGGAACTACGCGAGCTTGAGGAGCAGAATAAAGATTTGGAGATGGTTATAGATAAAATGAAGGACGACATCGATTTGTTGGAAAGCAGTTCGAGAGTTTGTATATCGCCCGTATTCTTTTTTTTTTTCGTCTTCCTTTGAAATAGTTTGATATTACGACAAGATTCTTACAGATATCACAATCGCAAATTGAACGCATCGTCAAGCAAAAGAACGAAGAAATTGATATATCGCGAGAAAACGTGCGAAATTTTATCAAACTACTTACTGTAATCCAACATTCGTTTGATAGATATTATTCTACAGGGCGAGAGACTCGGCAAAGAATTACAAGAAGAGCGTCAGTCGCGAATACACCTTGAAAAGCAAATCGAGAAGCTGCAAAATCTCTTTCAAGAATCTCAAACTCTGCGTAAAAATCTAACTGTATTCAAATCATTACGTCGTAAAAACATTATAAAAAAGAGAGACAACATTGACATTCGCTAACCATCGAAATCTAGGAAGAATTGAATATACTGAAGCGCCAAATCCAAGCGTTCGAATGTTCAAGCGCGTCTCATCTGGCGATGATAAAGCAGGTACAGAAGGAACGCGACAGTCTCGACCAGCAAAATTGCCAGTACGAGAATGAAATCGAGAAACTGATCAATATTATGAATGGACTCGAGGACAAATATTGCGTAACCACAGTATAGCTATTTCACCCATACTTGTCATCTTCGACATTCTAATCGTCTGTTGCTTACCATTATAGATGGAATTATCCACTGCCAAAGAAGAGCTGAACGTCCGCGAGCAAAAGCTTAGTCAATGTCGTAACCAGCTGAAAACAATGGAACGGGAAGTGGGCAAACTTATCGGTGATTTGGCGCGTTGTCTTGGTGCTGGAGACGAACAAGTTACCGAAGACGTTTACGCGAGAGCAAGACAGTTGACGAAAGGTCTCGTTGATGTTGTGAAGGAACACGAACAGTGTCGTGTGCACAGAGAGAATTTGATCAAAGAAATCGATCGGCAAAAAGCTATCAATCGAGGTTACGACAACGGTAAAATAACTGATTTGGAATTATTTCGAAAAAGTTCGATTCGTTTGCTGTCTATCGATGTAGGTGGTATTACGGACATCGAAAGTGCAAATCGGGAGCTTGCGAGGCTGCAGCGTGACGTGATGACCGCGGACAATACAAAAGTGAACTATCCGAAGTGTAGTTGTTGAACAAAGTCTAATCGAATGAAATGTTTTATTGCTCGATGTAGGTTGAATTGAATAACATCCAAAGTAACGTTATCGTGAGAATGGACAGTCGGAGATTCGAAAAAACGGAAAAAGCTTGCCTAAAGGTAGCTAGTGAAGCATCACAGGCACTTCAAAAGCTCGATCAGGCGATAAGCGAGCACGAGGTTTATAAAAAGTGCGAGAGCTTCTTATTACTCGAATTGGAGCATTTACAAGAGGCATTGGATGGCGCGGAGAAAACGATCAGTGGTACGAATGACATTTTAGTCAGGCGTTTGTTGAAAAATTACGGATAATCAAATGTAATATAGGTTTGGATTCGAGTACGAGTCTTAACCAATTGAACGTTGAGTCTCCGTTCGTTGAACTTGAAAAGAAACGACAAAAACTACTCGAGGAGAGTGGGAATTATTCGATCGTTGAGAATGTTCTGTCGAAACAACTTTTGCAAAGAGTTCAGACTTCAACGCAAATCGTCGTTAGAATTACGTCTGCTTTACGCGAGGGTACGATTGAAAATAAATATTTCTTTCGTTTGTCGAAGATTTATCTGGGTTACTTTGTTTGAGTAGATACGATATCGAAGATGACGTACAATAAGAAACTGGAAGAGCAATTGCAACAAGCACTCGTGGCACTCGATGAAATCGGAATTGAAAAGTGTCAGCTGGAGAAGAAACACAACGAGTGTAAGAATCAATGTAGAGAACTCAATGCCGAAGTTGAGAAATTACAGGTGGAGTTGCAAGAGAAATCTCAGGATTTACAATTATTAGGAGATAAAATGCAGGCCAGGTAAACGTCGAAACCACCTGCACATTTTTCCACGCTCGATCGTTTGTTATTTTTTCGACGTGCTTTCTGATATAGACTGGATCACTTTCGCAAAGAGAACGATACGCTCCGCAAGCAATTGACGTTAGTCGAACGTAAATACCAAGACTGTCGTACGGAGAACGCAGAATTGATAAAAAAAAGCGACGAGATTATCGAAACATTGCACAAAGAAGGTCAAAACCGCGACCTCAAGCTACAAGAGTACAGCAAACTCAACGACTATTTGACGAACAAACTCGAAGAAGCAAAAGCCATCCTCGAGCAACAGCAAATAGCGATAGTACAAGAAACAATGCGTAGTATAGATCTCGATGGTTTCAGTTCGCAATACGATACGATGCTCCAACTCGTACGCGAGAAAGATGAATTGACCGAGAAGATCGCTATCAAGGAATCACAATTGGCGAATCAAACGCGTAGCAACGAGAAGCTTCACAAGAGTTTGAGTAAGATACAAGAGGAGAACAAATTTCTGAAGAAGTGTATCGAGAGTATCAAGAGGGACAACGAGAGAATGGAGGAGAGTGCGAGTAAAAGAGAGAAAATCGATCTTGGCGATAACTGTGACAAGTTACTCGAGAAAATCAAGAGTATTAATAGATTTGCCAAACCATGTCAAGAGACGAGTATGGGCAATTGTAGCGAATCGGTTATTCGGGAATTGGAGAGGGAAATCAAAAGTTACGAAGAACAAGTAAGTGGCAATGAGGAAAGATATCTTGTTTTGCATTTTGACGAGGTACTTTTAACGTTTGGGTATGTGCGTTCCGATAGTTGCGTTACCAGGAGAAGGAACTGCTGACGAAGGAGAAAGAGATCGTCGATCGGAAAAAAAACATCGAACAGCTTCAAAAAGCCAATGATGCTATTGCCATAGCGCCACTTTTGAGGCAAATCGAAGTTTTGAACAGTGAGAAATACCAACTTGACAACGAGCTTAAAGTTAGTTTAGCCGAACAATCATATCCAATATGGAGGGTAAAATTTAATCGATACTCGTGTAACAGCAAACGCAAACAAAATACGAAGACAAGCTCGCTAAAATGCACAAGCAGTACAAGCATCGTGAGATCGAGCTACACAAGAGTCATAACGATAGTATAAAACGACTTGAAGCTAAATACGCCGAGATCACGCGCGAAGAACAGATCGGTTCTCAAAGCTGGCTGCAGGTAATTTTAGATCTTGTTGACGGCAAACGATCTTGTTATGTTTAAACATTTTTTTTCACTGTCTTTGTCCGACAATCAGTGTAGTAATAACACGAATGTTAACGAGCTTATTTTTTTTAAACATCGATGACGTCAAAAAACTTTGTTTTGATTGCTGACGTAGAAGAATCGTTAGAACAACGTTGCTGGACGTTATTATAATCCTTGTTATTCGACATATTTAAGTAACAAATGAAAAATTCGTATAAACCACAGTCGTTGAACGCAACCGAGGTACAACAATTGCACGATAAAATTTGCAAAAGTCCATTGTGTCCAAGCAGTACGTTCGAGCGCGATCTCATGGTGGAGCAAAAGAAGATGACGATGTCGAGCAAAGCTTCGGTATCCAGTTACGGGAGTAAACGACCATTACCAGCGAAGAAAGGTAAAACTCACAAGATATCTCGCATCGTTCGTATAAATTCATGGTCGTTCGTACTCATATCGCAAAACATCCTTTTACACAGCAGACAATGTAAGAACGGTGAAAAGTTCGACAATGAAATCTAATAGTCGACAGAAAGTCCTTATAGCTGAGAAGGACGTCTCAGCGCGAAGTAGACGATAAATACAAAAAAAAAAAGAAGAAAATTCTCACCCCCTTTTTTGTTCTATCCTTCACCCCTCTCTCCGAATAGCGAACGAGTGATTGATACCAGAGGTGTTTAGCACTCGCTCCTTATCGTTTTTAATGACACTCGCTGAGTCAGCGAGCTGCAGCGCTCGAAACTTTAATATCCCCGCACGTGCACCTCTCTCTCACTCTCTCACTCTCTCTCGTTCACTCACTCTCGGCAGATCCGATTTCGCCAAGAAGTGTTTGACGAGCGACGCCCGCGAACGAAATTGTTTCGTTCTACTTTTTTTCCCCCGTGCGCTCGTATCCATGGAAATTTTTCGGTGAGATGTTGTTTAAATAAACGTGTCTTTCTTTTGTACATTAGTTTGTTTTTTATTGAATTCTTGTGTAAAAACTTTAAACTGTAGTATTAAATACAACGAATAACAGTTTGCAGTTAAACATCATCTAGTTATGAAATAACAATTATTTCCAAAATTACGTTAATCAACGAAAAAAGATATAAAAAAGTATAAACGAAGTCGCTAACCATTTATGCTGTTTACAAGTCTCTTGAAAAAAGTCAAGAATGTCTCTCTCTCTCTCTTTCCCCCCATAAAACCAAAGCGAGAGGCACGTTACTTTCGAATTTCCGTCCATTAAAATTCAATGTCAATTGCGCGCTGGCGTATCTCCGCCTTGTCAGATAAGCTTCTCTCTCGCGCTCTCTCTCTCTCTCTCTCTCTTTTTCTCTGTTTCACTTTTAAAATTGCGGAAGGGTGACACTCGCGTAAGTTAAACCCCTCTCTGCTACTCTTACGTAAAGGGGATCGTTGAGCTATATATTTTTGAAGGATGGCCGAAATTAGATCGGAGATTTTTATGTGTCGGCCGTTTGAAACTTTTTATGGTCTTGTGTTTTGAGTTAGAGATCGTGCGGTTCATTGATTTCGGAAACTGGCGTTTAGTTTGTATGGTTTTAAATTGGTGGGTCGTTCCTATTATACGTATACATATATATATTTTTTCGCTTGAAGAATGATTTTCCGGAGAGGGGGTATATACGGAGGATTGATTTATTTTAACACTTATCTTGATATGACTTTTATTTGAAAGTTTTGATTAGCTGGTTAATTCGATATGCTGAAAATTAAATTAACTTAAAAGCTTCGAATTGAAAGTGTGACAAATCGGGACTCACTATGCACCCTTATTTCAATATGATATTTCCCATTTAAAAGACATTTTATTAACACGCAAGTCTCACTTTTCTCAACGCATAATTATCGTAAAAATTTTACATTTTGATAACATCATCGTCCAAAATTTCAGCCAAAAAAACAAACCATTCTCACCATTCGTCCTTATCTAAAAGTCAATTGCGCATAGGTCGTTAATCACACTTGGCACACACGCGCGCACACACACAACGCAATGGGTTTAATTTTAATTATGAGATAATCAGCGTAGCCGTGCGATTATCCTCGCGTTCAAATAGGGTCGACGGGGGTGTAACAATGTATTACGTTCGTCGTCCTCCCTACTCCCTCTCCTTTTGCCGCAACACGACCGCAATGCAACCTTCCCCCCTCTCAACAATTTGTTAACTGCCGTCGAATTAACTCACGAGCGCGCTGTCCTTTGAGAGTAAACGCTCGTTAGTCAAATCCTGTCACTTCAATTGACTTTCTACGATCTCATAGTAGGGAGATGTCTCTTTTAAAATGCGATTTTAAACGATAAGAATCGTCGTAAGATTGGCGAAGCGAGATTTTTTTTATGGGTTGTTGGGTGGTGATTTATTGGTGAGTTTGGAATAAAAAGTTGACTGTTGTTAATTATTACATTCCAACATTTTATGGCACTTTTATAGTTTAATACTTAAAAACTACTATAACAGTCAAAGAATTTAGTCAAAGAATTTAGTGACGTGAAAAAAGAACGTATAGTTCAATATTCCATCTATAATAATGAATTATAATTAGGAAACATTTGGCAGCAACACAAAAGGTCATTGTGCAAATGTGTATATTACGTTATTTATATATCATCGACTGCAAGCAATTACCATTTCGTAAATAAAGAGCATGCAATTAAGAAATCTTCGGCAAAGAGGAGAAAGTCTTTTTCCTGTATTGAGAGAAAAAGCTAAATCTAGTCTCTCTCTCTCTCTTTCTCTCTTTCTCTTTCTCTTTTTCCCCTTAATAACATTACATACGTCCTTCCGCTCGATCGGTCGCGCGCTTCACTGGAGGGATATTTATATCGCTTGCCGTAGATGAGAAAAGTTGCTTGGCGAGAGAGAGAGAGAGAGAGAGAGAGAAAGAGACAGAGAATAAGATCTAAGCCATATATGCTTTTCTCTCATAGCGTTATGATTTACGATACGTTCGTCTTCCGAAATTTGTTTAAAATCACCTCGGAGATTCATGCTACATGATACGGGATTTTTTCTTCTTTTTTGGCCTCCCACATTTCGCGCCACATTGAAGCGGACTTTAAAGTCGACAAAAAGAAAAGGGGATAGAGAGATGATGGGGCTGATTTAATAACCCCTAAAGCACTCATGCGTATCGAGAGAGAGAGAGAGAGAGAGAGAGAGATATATATATATACGTATATATACACTAACGCTATTTCTCTCTCGTATACGTTTTTTGTTCTTTTTGATAATAAACGGTGACCGCGTACGCGTTATGATTTTACGCGAGTTCATTTGGTCATTTGGAATCTTATCCGATTTGGAAAACAAAACGTTTTATCCCTATAGTAATTGGGTGTTCAAAAGGTCTTTAAGAACTTTTTTTTTTGTTTTTTTTTAGACGTACATATTAGTTGTACGAAAGTTTCAAATAATAATCTTTTTTTAATAAAGTTCTCAAAGTTAAAGAAGATATAATTTAGAATAAGTCTGATTTCACAAATTCAATTTTCTCACAATTTATTATAACTCGACAAATTGTCAAAGATATCTAAATTGTCTTTTTAAACTCTCGGTTATTTTCCTTTCTCTCTCTCTCTCTCGCTTTTTCGATCTCTTGAAAAAAAAAATGTAAAAATTCTTTTCGATACTATCTCGTGTACACTGCAGCGAAAGCAGTCTCTCTACGGTAATAATCATGGAAACTAGCATGCGAAAAAGAAATCAAGACTTTTGCGATACAGTATATATAGCCAATCGAACGAAGAGGGAAGGAGGGAGAAGAAGAGATTCTTTGGGACATATTTACGAGTGCACGTAAAAGAGCAAGAAACAGCGGACACGGCTTGGGCGGTACTTTTGCCCCGTATCTTTTTACTTTTATGGACATGCGAGATAAGAGAAGGGAAAATGTTTCTCTCTCTCTCTCTCTCTCTCTCTCTTGCACGCGGTCAGTTTTCAACTCGCTTATATTATATATACATACATTTCTATATGAATATTCAAGAAGTAAACACTCGTGATCAGAGTTTAGCCTTGTCAAACAATGCTGGTTATTATATCACGCGAGAGAGAGAGAGAGAATCCCGCCCCGATTATCTACACCACCATAGTTAGTCGTGTGTATGTGTACGTTGTCTCGAGAAGGGTGAGATTTTATACGCTACTGTAAGGGTGCACCCAAGCGAATTTTTCCAATGTTGCCAATTACTTAACGGATATTTTGCATTGCAAGTGATCGTTGACGTCTTTTATTTTGGAAAAGTTAATAAACTTCAATAATAGTATCCAGTTACATCGTCTCAATAATAGCAAACATCGTACATTCATCGGACAGTTGCATTCTAATGCCTCCTGTGTCGTGTAGAGGGCCCTACCTCAATATTGAATCTCGCATAGTAATAGTTGCTTTCTTTTATACATATTTTTCGTTGACATTCGCTGTACGAGTGCGATAAATTTTCACGTTTAATTCTTTGTATCACCAATTGCAGCCGCCAGTTATTCCAAGTATCAATGAAATCAGACTCTTCGATACTTTAATACTTGATTTTTGCAAAATAAAATTGTTTCTATATAATCGTTGTAAACGAAATCTTATATAATATTTCAACTATCGTTGTATTGCAAATTGTTATTGCTCAAAACAACGAGCTACAAACATAGCGTAGGTGAAGAAAAATAACATTTTTTAATCAATTTTCAACCTAATAACTTGAGAAACAAACAAAAAGAAACAAGTAACGCGCAACTTTTGAACTTGCAACACAAATATTCAAGGTGTACATGTATGCGGAAGCAAGAAAAGCGTGTCCATTCCCATGAAACGTTTAATAACGTCCGTATACCGAAAGTCCAGGACGCGTGCGTACGCTTGCAAGAGTGACCACCAGATACAGCACGCGCCTCGACTTGATAGTGATAATAATAATTATTAACCGAGCGTTATCGCATGCTTGCTGCTGCCGCTGCTGCCGCTGCTGCATGCTTAACATCCAATCCTTTTAAGCACCATCCCCTTTTCCCTTCGAACGTTACTCTCTCTCTCTCTCTCTCTCTCTCGTTCTCCCTCTCTCCTCCTTTTTGTACGTGAACGTTTTAAACACTACTGCGGCAAGTCGTAAACTCTTACTCGATAATGTGTCGTCACGAGGGTTCACCAATAGATAAGTCCACTTGTTAGTTATTTTTAAGATAAGAAATACGCGATATTCAACAGGACTATTACGTTAAATCAACGGCACTGTAATTCATTGTCTCGCTTGTTTCGTAAAACAATTAGAAAAACTTGGGAGACAAGTCAAGGCTAAAGAAGACTCCAAATAAAGATTTATTCATCGTAAAAACAACTAAGTGAATTAGCTACATCTTCAACTTGATTAATCAACTGCCCTCTTTTTCCCCTTTTCGCATAGAAAAAAAATAACGAAAGGATGCGAATTACCGCATACTAAAGAGACGATGCCGAATATTTTCTCAGTTCAGTCGCAATGATTTATACAGAACGATATTAAAGAAGAAACGCACGGGATATTGAGTGACCCCTGGCTCTTGCAGGAAAAACATATCCCTTTCAGATGAGTAGCAATAGCAGCACAAGTCTCTGGATGTTTTGATTCCAACTGTTATAGAGAAAACATATATCACCGAAAGAGAGAGAGAGAGAGAGAGAAATCGGGGGGCGTCTCGCAGAAGAAAGCTCGCGCGCCAAGAAAAGGAGGAGGAATCTCTCCCACAGTTACTGGACATGCCGGATTTATTGCCGCGCGCGCGCGTGCTACACGTATGTAATTATTTAAATCTCTCTCATCCCCCTAAAAGATACTTTTAACGGAACTGCGGGCTTTTTTCATCGGTGTTTTTGGATTGGTTACGTAATTGCCAGACGATGAACGTGGGGACAGCTTTTGTCTCTTTAAATATTTTTTATCGAATTGGGTGATGTATTGTTACGACATTGTCTACGTAACCTATAAATATCGAATAAAACATTTGTACACGAGTTAAACGCTAGTATTATTCTTCTCGCGAAAGAAACATCGAAAGCTCAAAGTCGCGCACATCCCCTCGGCAAATAAATCGCCAGATGGGCAAGCGTATCTTCATTGAGATTGACGCTGACCGCAATACGATTATTTACTTTGAAGCTTTGAACTATGGAGAAAAAGATAAGAAATTCTATTCTCTTCTTTTTTATTCCTTTCTTCTCGTGGAAAGGGATGAACGTTCTACGGGGAAATGAATCGAAGCCCGCATATCGCGCGGAAATTAGCCGTGAAATCTTGCATCGTATGCCTCTCGCACGTACTTTCGATTCCTTTCGATTTATCCCTCGCGCGAATATTTCACCGCTTGGGGCTTTCTTTTGTACTTCTTACTTTTTTATATTCATAGAGTATAATTTTGATACGCGAAAGAAAAAAAGGAAATGTCCTCACGCCACTGCTGACGTTTACTTCGGTATGGTTTCTTTTTTAGTGCAGTTGAGTGGAAACCAACGATTGAATCTTGTCAAAGCGCTTTTGTTAACTCGTACAAAAGAATTTCGAGAAAGACCAAATAAGAATTGCAACGTTAAAATTAATAAGTTTGCAAACTACAAATATTTCTATCGAATTTACTTTGATATCAATGTCAACTCGAAGGTAACGACTATCACCACTTTGTTGCGCCATGTATACCCTCGTTACTATACGACGTTTGAACATTCAAAGGCGCAGGCACGTTTCTCGCAGGCGCGAGCGAGGGCGAAAATTTTAGAAGTCTACGAGAAAAAGAAAATCTGCTGGCTGAAAAAGAATGGAAGAAAGAGAGAGAGAGAGAGGGAATGGGGCGGTATCGATATTCCGCGATGCAAAAATTGCGCAACGGCGGCGGTGGCGGCCGCCAAGGGTGAAATGGCATACGTGATACCAAGCGAAAAGAAAAGGTAAATTGGCCTTGTTTCGGCCGCTACACACGTGGCTGCCGGCACGTTTTCGTTTGTGAGCTAAAGGGGTAGGGGTATATGACTTTTTTTTTCTTCTCCTTATCGCGAAAAAAATTTTACAAGGATAGATATCGCGCTAGTTGGAAAGTTATTGAAATAAATTGTCGAACTAACAACTTGGATACTTTTCAATTTTAAAAACAACATCAAGCACACAACGTTCAACGGAAAAATACGTCCAGCACAAGCATCAATCGTCGCACCAAACAACTCCATTAGTAACGCGTAAATGAATAACAACGACAACAAAAATTCTATCCCAAAACGTTACACGTGAGTATACACACGGAGCTTCGTACAATGCATGGCGAATGGATCGAGTTAGTTAGTGGTTACGGTACGCGAGTCCGCAATTACGCGGGCGCGTGATTTAGGGGGCTACGCTTCTCTCGATGTGGAACGCGCCACTTTGATTTACAACCTCGCTCAAATTAATTTCCATTCGGTAATGTATGAATAATTCGATACGCTTCGGCGCAAATTGCACGTTACTCTTATATATATCGCGGCAAACGAACTTCGTTTTGTCTTGAAGAAAATTAAATAGGACCTAGGTATTTTATTACTCCAAGGAGACTTTTGATTTTGAAAGTTTTTCGATTTCGCAAACTTGAATTGGAAAAGAATCGTTATCACTTAGTTTATCGTACGATGTGCGAGTTCAATTAATTTTCGAGATGAAGATCTCACAGGAGAAAAGCTCAATTGTCTTTCACGTACGGTTTTCAAAATTCCATTTCCCTTTGACGGAACGGCAATACCCAGCGGTTCAACCCTTCCAATAAATGTTCAATTTCTCGCTCGTCCCGTAGCTTTAAAAAGCCATGGCAAAGGACCATTGATCGCTAAAAAAAAAAAAGAACTAAGCTTGGATGCTCGTCTGGAAATCATAATCCGACATTCGTGTGCGTCCGAGCATGCGATCTCGTCTTTTGAGACATATTGAAATTAATCCGAAGGAGTTTCAAATCCTCGAAATCGAATTCGCGATTGACGTGTGTACGACGACGAGGGAGTTACCATCGTTGTATAACTTGGCAAACTTTCCTCTGATCGTTTAACGGATGTAGGTCTATCTCTCGAGAGGATCCCTATTCCTTATATACGGATTACCTAACGGTTTCGTGGCTTGAATCTTTCCTCCCACAACTATTTGATAGTAAGTTCCTCGGTCAAAGATGGTGTCCAATTTCGTTCCTTGGCGTAGGACGAAATATTTCGAACGAATATACGTCTTCGCCTAAGAGTAATACCTTGAAAGTCTGTAATTGATCTCGCGTATAAAAATACTCAGGCTTAAGCTTATCAAGTACACGCAATAAAATAGAGTATCCCGTGAAAAACGAAACAGCCGTCAATGTAATTCATCCGAAGTAAATATACTCCATCGAAGTCCCATCACCGTCGAATCGTCAGTTGTCTCCGTAAATCATCGTGCGATTAATAGTCCCTCGGCTTGGGAAAATAAAAAGACAAAAAAAGAAAACAGAAGGCGCGTAAAAGTCTCGCTCAAGATTGCGCTTCATCTATGGGTGGAGTCGTTGGTCGATCGGTCAGAATCGAGACAAAGGCGAAAAGAAAAAAAAAAAGAAAAAGCAGTGGCGGTGTGATTGGATTACAGTCTCGAGCGCGTGTGTCCCGATGGACTGGCCAAATGACCGGGACAAATTGCGCTGCTTGCCGCCGGGAATACTTATGGACTTTACCCATCCTACCCCTCTATCTAAACGTGAAGTATGCAGGTGGACCACACCCCTTCTCGATTTTCTACGAGAGAAAACGTTTAATGACGAGATCCAACTTTTATATATCCGCTATGTTGTATGTGTGACCTAGAGAACAAAAAAAACAAACAACGCGAGTACTTGTAACCATTGCGAGTCACGCTCGCGTTTATATTGCCTTGTTGCCTCAAGGGACACGTGAGCTTCACTTGTGCATGCGTGTGTATTACTTACTAGCTTTTTTTATCAGCTACAAATATATATATAAGACGATACGAGTTGCTACTGGGATACGACGAAATTTAATCAAATTTGTTTTTTATTTTCCACCCAATTTTTTATTCGATTGCGTTATTTATCGTTAATTTATTGTTTCGAAAATTCTCCGATTTTTCTCGTAAAAATTTCTAATAGAACAGACTATATTCTTCAGCCGTATCAAATAAAAAAAACTCGACAGGTCAACGTCTAATAAAATGGCTTGTACATGTTAAAAGACGCTCGTCAAAGTTATACCAAAGTTCGTGGAAATCGGCGACAAATAAATCTGTGCACAAACGGGGAAGAGAAAGAGAGTCTCTCGATATGGTGGCTATTAGTTCGGCCATTAACGTCGCGCATTACGGCGGCGCCTCCTTCTTATCTCCTTGCTCAATTACATCCGTTTAAAGGCTATATACATCGACGTATATATATATATGTATATATATGTATATAACGTAAGGCGGTGCGCACCTCATCGATCCTAAAACCTTCGGTAAAGTCCTCTAAATCATCGTAGATGCAAGTCATACATCTTTGCAATTAACCGATTTCCTTCGCTGTGATTTATTATACAGTTTGCACAACTTTTTTCGCGTGCGAAAAAAGAAAAGAAAGTAAACGAAGAGTGCATTCGCACGGATATAAGCCGATCATTGTCGCGGTAACAAGCCGTCTATTGACAGACCCTCGACTACTCGGGCCACATACTAATGGTGCATTACCTTAACGCCCTCGCACCCTGAAGCACCCGACTTTAGTTACTCCTTAGGGAGCAACTCACTTTCGTTCTCTCTCTCTCTCTCTCTCTCTCTCTCTTTCCCTTTCTCTGTCGATTTTTCGTCCAATGTCCAGAGACAATCCGTCAACGAAATCTCTGTCTATGTGTGCGTCTATATATATATGAACGTTGAACGCTCAATGGAGATTCATTTTTGTTGCTCGAGAAAAGTTGATGAATGGACGATTAAGGATAATTTAATAAGTAAAAGAGGGGAGACTACCAAACGTAAGACAGTGGATTTGTATCGATCGTGTGGTCATACGGGAAAATTCTTTCGGTTGAGCTTGTTTCAGTGATCGAGTAACGTTAAAGTCAACGTTAAATTACGTTATGGATATTGTGAACGTCAAGTCTCACGTTTTATTCCTAAGTCATCGTTGCATTCTTATATACTTGGCTATTTAAAACTTTGTAGTGATATCAACCGAACACTCAACTTTTCCATTATCGTAAATTACGACATAACAATTTTTTCTTCGCGCACACCTATCGAACGATCTCAATAGAGTCGCGAAAAGAAACACTAAACAACGAGTCCAAAAAACATTATCAACGACAATTAATAAAAGACTATAATAAATACAAAACATTGTAATACAATGATCCGTTCAAATTTGAAATAAAATCGCCGCAGGTGAATTCATCTTCCCTCTTTCAATGATGAAAAAAAAAAGATAACACGATGGGGTGGGTGAGTTTGAAAGCTGCGTGAATTTCAATCGACATCTTATCGGGTACCTGAGCACGCGCGAACGCGAATGAGGCACACACACACACACACACACACACACACACACACTCTCTCTCTCTCTCTCTCTCTCTCTCTCAGTTGGGTGTCGAGTACCTTGGCGGCGGATCGTGATCAAGTGGACCTCCATGGCGAGGACAATGCGCGTCGCGCTGCTCTTTTGTGCCCCGGCTACGAGCCAGGAAACTGACAGTGCAACTATCGCCCCCGAGAATCAAAACCATCCAAACCTCCCAACCCTCCCTCTCCATTTTCAAAGCAAATCCCGTTTTTTTTTCTTAAAAAACTATAGAATGAGTAAGAGAGAGAGAGAGAGAGAGAGGAAGTACACAATTTTTAGCATGCACAATGTTGTTTGTTTTATTCTTGAACAAGCCAACGAGAATATTCAAAAATAGGCATTGTTCGCGGAGAACTCTTGAAAATGATTCATTGATTAAAAGATGTTACTTACAAAGGATTTTTAGAAAAATTTGGTAGAAAAGGAAGTATCGTCGACGCTGTTTAGAAATTAAATAGTCCACCATAGAGAAGAGAAAATCTCGCTCTTATTCTAATTGAAGCCAATATTAACACGTCAAATTCTTCTACCCAGCCGACTCTCTCTTATTACAAAGACCCCCAATACAGAATAAATCATTCTTAAAAAAGACAGTCAATTCGCTTGAGCCGAAATTGTTTCTCTCTAAAGAGAGAAGCATCTTTCGATGCCACTGTGCGGGCGCATCCCTTGACTACGTATATATATGTATAAAAAGTTTTGCTCACAGCGTAATACAGTGCGGCGAATATTATACATCGACTTTATCGCGATCCACCAACAAGGATGCAAGTCACCGAGGTTAGAGATAGCAAGACGTTGATGTGAATTAATGGCTGGCTTAAGTCGAGTGCTTCTATATTAATTAACAGGAGAGAGAGTGAGAGAGAAAGCGGAAGTTTACGTATGCAAAGTCGACGGCTAACCCCTCTTGTAAATATTAAGACGGTGCTTTCTCCACGCTCGCTCTTGATATTTCATTTGCATTTTCTCTCGTTATTTTTGATTAGTTGGAAGTTTTGTTCGTCTGACTTTCATAGAGATTTACGCGGGATATTTTTATATTACGACCATCTAAAGAAGTATCATATCGTTTCAATCGTTTGATTGTTCAAACTACCGTTGTAGCGTGAAAATATACAAATTCGTAAAAGTAGCTTGGTAGTAACGTGAAATAAAAAATCAAATCGATAAATTACATTCCTCGCCAAAAAACAATCTCACATACGCGACCGAAGAAAATCCGCTGAGGCTTCGTATTAATTCTTGGATAGAGCGATTAGAAAAGCGCCAATATCGACGCATAAATGTTTTACATGCAATAAGGCGTCCGATTTTTTTATGTTTTTTTTCTCTCGTTCTTTCTCTCGCACAACCGTCGGCTGGACGTAAGTGGTCGCAGGCCAGTTTTATTGCTAGCGACCATAGAAAAAAAAAGAGAGAAGGTGGTGGTGGTGGTGGTGGTGGTAGTGGCTTTGTTCGCGTAATCCGCGCGTGTCGTCTTTTCTCCCCCTCGGTCAGCGTGGAAAAATGTTTAAATAGGGTGTCGCAGCTTTACTCGTGGTTTTTCGATGTTCTCTGTCGAAAAAAAAATAAAATCTTATTTGTCTTTGCTTATCAAGTTATAGTACGCGATAAGGGATTGCGTTACAAAATGGTCGAATCGTTTATTATTTTTCCATGTATTTCCGATAGATTCTGCACGCATTGAAACGGTTGTACACTTGAATGGATTTCTATAAGCCGATTAACTTTTAATGAAAATGGCTCGTTTGCTCGACTACTTTTCTACCAAATTTCACGTTTATTGCAAATAAAATTGTACAACTTATTTTTCGAAAAGCAAGTCTCTATTGATGGTCGGATAATTAGTATTAATTAGATAGTCCCACTCATAATAGAAGCACAATGATGAATTAACAGAAACCATTAAAGAACAATAGATCACACGTCGGAAAAGCTTCCCTCGTACAATTGAAGCGCAATGTGGCGGCAAATAGTTGGCAGCATTTCTCATAATCTCATATCTATTTGCGCGATTTCCTGAAGGGTAAGCGACTTTCCTCTCCTTTTCCCCTTCCCGTCTATCTAAAGTCCAACTTCCCGAAAGTAGTAGTAGAAGAAGAGGAAGAAGAAGAAGAAGAAGAAAAAGCCATCGTTATCCTCCACGCTAAATCTTTAATATTCGCCAAGTCCAATGCCACCACCAATGATATAAATCTCGTAGGCTATCCTTAGGCGTGCATTATAAATCAAAAAGCTTCCAGAGCGAAATATTACTCTTATCTCTTTGCTCCGCGTTATAATTGTTTTTACACGGATTATAAATTTTCGCAAGAAATACAACAAAAAACAACAACGACAACAACAAATTATTATTATTATTATTGAATACGAAAGTACGAGAGTAAGAGAGAAGTAAACGTGACGCGACGTTAATGGGACGTTGCAAGTCTGACAAGAGGATTGGCCTCGTTAACACTAGCAGTGTGTTTGTCAGGACCCCCCTTTCAAGCGTTATACTGGACGTCACGCGCACCGACTTCGTCGTGATACCTGATACTTTTTTCTTGATTTTTTTTACGCGCGTGTCTATGTGTTTTCGTTGCTTTCCTCTTTAGCGATACGAATTTTTTTTATCAAAAATAGTACTTTCAAAAATACCGTGCGTGTATATTGCGTCTAGCATTGAAGTTGTACGTACAGAATCCCACGTAGAACGAATAGTTTACGTGGGATTTTGAATAAACCCGTCGTTATAGTTGCACATACCAAATCGCGTATCAACGTATCTCATGATCGTACTTTCTCTAACGAAAACGAAGAACGACAAGAAAAGAGAACTGCACTAGACGCGGATGCGGATATGTCAAGTATACGCGTGAACGATCTAGTTAGCCGGTGACCCACGATGCGCGGTAGTGCGCTTGCCGTTAGTGTTATACGTATGATGCGTTGCGAGGCTTCGCTTTCATTCTCTCTCTCTCTCTCTCTCTCTCTCTCTCTCTCTCTCTCTCTCTTTCTCTCTTATTCTCGTACTACACATACATCTCTATCGACAACCGATCGTGGCTCTCTATATACACGCTTAACCCCATTCACTTGACTTGTCATTTCGTGTCTACATCATACCTACATACCCATATTATCTCTATATTTCACGCGTGTTTTTATTTTTATTTGTATACGACAAGCTTGCAAAATTATACGTGATAGTCATCTGTTTATTTGATTCAAACGATATATAAAATAGTAATTTACGTTGGGTGAAGGAAAGTGTATCAAAAGTTTACGTGATAAATCAACGATAAACGCTCGTTTGTAACGGATCAAGTACTAAATGACTCATCACACTGGTGGGACTAGAGATGATTGACGGTTAACAACCCTTCGGTTTGCAACGTGACGCAAGTGACACCTTCGTCAAGTTTGGACACGTATAAAGAAAAAAAAAAGAGGCATATACATACAGCCAACGAGATAATTCAACCATACACTCTCCTTCTCTCTTCATAAATCCCCCTGTTCTACCGGCGATATATAATAAAGGGGAGCACATCAGTGTCTTACTGTAATACAACCGAGGGTTTTGTCCCTTCTTTTTTTTTTTACTCAAGCCTCGATATATTGAATCTCGTCGATGCACCGTCGACGCTTGTATAATTTGTTCGTCTTGGGTTTTTTTCTCTTTTATTTCTCTCTCTCTCTCTCTCTCTCTCTCTCTCTTCTTCTTCTTCTTCTTTTTTTGTTGGTAATTTTATAGGCGACGAGCAGCAGTAGCAGCAGTAGTAGTAGCCCGCACCAAGCGCAATAGTACTAAAAAGATAAAACCAGCGGCTTGGCCATCCCTTGCGCTCCGATCGACCGGACACTGATACGACGACGATTTCGCCCTGATGTCCAAGCGATTCCCAATGTCTTTGTTCTTATTCTTCTTCTTCTTCATCTTCTTATTCTCATCGATGCTACCGACTTTTTTTGGAGAATTTCTTTCTTGTTTTTTGAATCATTATGTTTGGGTGTTAACCGACCAATCAATGATGTAATAATTCATTGAGTTGCATTTCGTTTCCAAACGATACCTCGATGACACGACAATTGATGACTAATAATTTGATTGTTAAATCGTGCAATTTTACGAGTAAAACTTGTATTTGCACGAAAAAAATTATAAAAAGAAACGTATAAATAAAATAAAACAAAATACAAAAGAAACAGGACTATATATTGCAATAGGCAATACAAAAGCGATACATCACTACAACAAAACCTTCCCACCTCGTAACTCTTTTTCAATCAGCATAACTCGGGGAAAAAGTCCGTAAATTCAGTGTCCGAAAAAAAAGAAAAGAAAAAGCAAGCAGCTAGGCAACGAAGTTAGAACGGAAGGTTCCGTGTATATACAGTGCAGAGCGCTAATAATGGGCGGGAGGGCCAGTGAGCCAGTTGACCGTGACTAGATAAAAAATACTGCCGACAGCCCCCTTGGCTTTCTCTCTCTTTCTCCTTCTCTCTTTTTGCCCTTTTTCTTGGTATCCTACGACGATATTATCCGGCTGTGACTTTTCTCTCTCTCTCTCTCTCTCTCTCTCTCTCTCTCATGCTAATCGCGTGATACGCATTGGCTACCAAGTCGCGTGGAACTATACTACCCTGTCTGGCTATGCTCTGTAATCCTTCCGATTGACAAGCTTGAACGATTTATCTAGGTAGATGGCCCCAAGCTCAGATGTAAGGAATTGGTCGTACAGTACTTTTATACGTTTGATGAATTTGTATTCGCTTAACGAATTCATCAATTGTAGATAATTGAAATGTATTATCAATATACTTAAAAGAATGCACTTTTCGTGAAAAATATTACGATTGTTTCTTTTGTTTGTTACCATCAACGCAAGCAGCACACGTATAAATCGAAATGTTCGGAGCGTATGCAAGAATAAGAAATTGACTAATATATGAAAAAGTAAATCGGCTGCACTATGGACGATGGTCAAGAAAGAGAGACTGCCACGACGTATAATAAAATAAACTGTCAGCAGCAGCAACCACATAAAAA
The DNA here is from genome assembly GCA_030064505.1 of Chouioia cunea. Lineage (NCBI taxonomy): Eukaryota > Metazoa > Arthropoda > Insecta > Hymenoptera > Eulophidae > Chouioia > Chouioia cunea. The sequence goes on along the minus strand of JAOPFQ010000001.1, from coordinate 37,652,347 downwards.
TGCTAAGAAGCACCTTACGTATGCGTTCGTTTAGCCATTAAGACGAGAGCCGATCGTAAATGCAACGGACATTTGTATTCTATAGATATTTTTGACGTTATATCTATTTTTTTATGCGCTCCTGATGTACATGTGTATTATATATGTCGACGTGGATACATTTTACTACGACGCTTGGCTTCCTATAAATATTAATATGTATACGTAATTGAATAATATATCAGTTATATTTGTGATTAATCGAGGTATTTATTATTTCGCGTAGAATGATTTTAGGTCTACTATATCATATCGTTCACTGTCGGTCGCTAAAAATAACATTTGTTGTAAACTTCACTTGCTCTTTACTTCAATTAAAAACTGATAAGTTCAAAAGACAGTTGAAAAAAAAACAGAACTTCGTCAATTTAATAAATGCTTAATATTAAATCAAATATCTTTTTACTATCTTCAACTTGCTAGTCAAGCTAATAGCAGTAACATAGAAATAAATTATCGTTTCCCGCAAAATTTCCTCCCTCAAATCGAGTTTGCGTAAACGTTCATTCACTCGAGACGAAGAAAACTATCGAACTCACTGCACGTATAAAGTCACCGGAAGAGTGAGAGAAAGAGGAAGAGAGAGAGAGAGAGTAGGATGAAATTGGCCGTTGGGCTTTGGCCATATACGAAAATGAATCGGCACGAGAGCCAGGATCATGGAAATGGAGAGGACGCTGCTATCATATCGACAATATAGATATCCGGGCGAGAGAGTACACGCTCACATACTCACACACATACACGTAGATACAAACGCACGGCATATAGATGCCTATCGAGGCGTCGTTAAATCATTGCCGAGACATTTAACCATTATATTAGCGGCGCGTTCGCCCGAATTGAAATGATCGAGTTTCGTACGTGTGTATGTGTGTGTGTGTGTGTGTGGGTGTGTATGGTAGTGCAGCTGATTGATACCACGTCATGTTAATGGTTTCGCTCGAATATTATTATTATTACTATTATTATTATTATTATTATTATTATTATTATTATTATTATTATTATTATTATTACTACCATTATTATACTCGAGGACTAACCGAGTTATTTAATTGTTTTACTTTATTGTTGTTTAAAAGAGGTTTTTAAGTCGATCGAATAGGTTTTTTCCTTAAGCAGAGGTCTTGGATATTAATTGTAAAGTGATTTTTTATTTTTGTAATTTTTACTGGTCAAATATACGTTATACCTCTGAAAAATGATACATCAATCTAGCGGAAACTTACAACCGTTAAAATATTCCTGCGAGTAGTAAACAAGCATATTCGGTCAGCCACACCAGACAATTACATTGCCTCGCTCTCTTTTTCTCTCATCATTGTCATCCCCTTTTATCTTTTCAAGAGAGGAATAGGACCAAATCCTCGTCGATAAAGGGGGGGGGGCATTTGAAAAAAAATCGAGTTTACAACTTGAGCGCGTCTCATTCGATTGTGGCTCGTTACGTTCTCTTCGCCGTCGGTGTCGTGATTCGCGCCAAGTATGGGAGCGCCCTCGGTGTTCTCTCTCCTTTTATAAAGGTATACATATATAACAGTAAACGTTTGGTACACATAGAAAGGGAAAGAGAAAGAGAGAGAGAGAGAGAGAGAGAGAGCCCCGCCTACGATACAACAAAACCCTCCTCCCAACAAAACCTCCTCGTACCTGCGCGCAACCACCAATCCCAAAGACCATATCCCATTCGCAGTCCGGGCAAGCGCACCACCAATCTCTCCACCTCTCTCTCTCTCTCTCTCTCTTGCTCTCTTGTATTTCTCATTCTATGCAGATTTTCACGGTGGGAGATGGCCGTACTACTGCTACCGAATATCCAAAGTTTTATTTTCAAACGCTTGTAATTTGTTTGTTTATTTATGAAAAATACTTTCTTTTTTAATGTCCGTTATCGTTTATCCATTGGCAACAATTGAATGAATAACATAAAGAATACTGAAAAATGTTAATATGTAAAACGAGATCATTAATAAACCACGATCGATATGTATACACCGAGATACATTGTAAAAGATATATCTTGAAAATAGTCGTTGACTTTGCTCGATGTCGCACACTTAATCCACCAAGTAAAATAACTATAACCAGTCAACATAAAAGATTGTAATAAGCCTTGTCATTTGATCTTATCAAACATATCGCGTCAGAGTCCAATAACAATATCGTATGGAGCGAAAAAAAAGAAAAAGAAAAGGAAGGTGCTAATCGCACAGCAATACACATAACACGTGTAGTGCACAGCACGTCGAAGTTTATTACCGGATCGTTGCCACGTATAGCCGATAAGATTTTCAGCTCACGATTCGTGATTAGGGGGAGGCCGATACACTCTTCGACGACGACGACGACGAAGACGACGACGACGACGACGACGACGAGGATAGTAATGACGACGCGGCGACGGCAGCGACGGTAGCGAAGGGGACCAGAGAGACATAGTCTTCTCTCTTTCTCTCATCTGATTAGCGGCTATCGATTGGCCGTCACAGCTCAGAGGGCTATATCTCAACGACTGGGTCAGGGTATACGACTTGCCTCGATGTACTGTATATGTATATTAGACGTATTTTCTTTTGTCGGCGAGATGCTTGTAAATAGTAAAGCTCGTTTAGATATTTAGATATCGTATGATTCAATGGATTACGTATATCTATATAACATCAGTACTTTTTCCATAGTTTTAGATGTTTTCAAATGGAGATACATCGTAGAGCAAACGTTTCAACTGTGATAACTCTCGTGATCCGTTGTTGCGATGACTATTTGTTGGATACGAATGAACTTTTGGATGATTGAGATGATTTGAAGTTTTTTTTTTCGGAGGTTCTGAGTTTTAAAAGAGAAATATTTAAACGAACTGCAAGTTATATTGAATGTACCAAAATATTAGTATATTCACAATTAAATATGCACGCAACAAATAAAAAAGATAATGCAATGAAAAGAAATCGACTCAACGTAAGATTGAGTAAAAGCGAAGAACAGTAGGGCACAACAACATCGTTGTCCTTGGTCTGTGCACATGCAAGCGAGAAAGCTCGCGCAAGCTCTCGCCGCGTCATCAGTATAACGTCGGCGGCGGCAAGCAGACCTAGCATCGTCATCACAACGCGTCAAAGATGCTGGCGTCGTCGAATCTCACTCTCTCTCTCTCTCTCTCTCTCCCTCTCGCTCACTGTGGCTGCTTTCGCAGCACAGTTTTGTCGCTACTCTGCTGGAACAGCACGTTGTGACGTCATACCTTGCTGCTACTGCTACTATATACTAGGATATATACCCGACGGACGACCACGCGACCTTTAAGTGTAAACTCTGCAGACCGTTTATCGGTCGAGTACTCGAATTCATTGAAAATAGGAATTTTTTTCTCACCGTCGACGATTTCAGTGCCATTTTTGTTGTATAATTTGAAATGTTTGTTGGGATGTAACATACAAATCTTGGTTTGAACGTACTTTGTTAATTACATAAATATCATTTGACTACTAATTTTATAAAATTCCATTAATTTTGATTCGACTATGAGCAATCTTACTAATATTAAAATAAATGTACAAATAAGAGACAAATTGGTCCATTTCGATAGGTGACCATTATCTCTCGTGACCATCTGTAAGCTAAAACGGATAAGGGCGAGCAAGGCTTCTTCGACGTCATTCGAAATTTGCCGTATTAAAAATGTCTCGGATGATTTATGTATCAATAGATATTTTGCGAGAATTGAACACTTATCTCGTGTTAGCGTTGTTCTTAATAAATAATCTTCCTTTTTCAAAGTATATTAAACGCTTATCTTGACTTATTCATTGAAACGACGTTTTTTTATTAATAAATTCCAATTTCAATTAACGTCCTATTTATACTTAAACATTCTCAACATCGTACTCAATGTGCACAATGACAATCGCTAATCTACTCGGTATCACGGTTAGATACCGTTAGAGATGCCACTCTGAGAAATATTTGGCTGTATATAGGAGAAAATACCATAAACCTCAATAGTATAGCTGCAGTCGAACAAGTATCACGAACGTGGACGTAGTACGTTTAAAGTTACCGTAAACTATTCTTATTAATTTTTTATCAAACTGTCGATCTTTACGAGATCATTTGTGAGTAAATCAACGATTTATTTTACCCTTGGAGAATAAGTTTATCAATCTTTATTTTATTTTCGAATAAATAAATTTTTTGTTCGTGCAGATAAAGTAGAAAAACGGCAGCACTTCAACTATGGTTTCTTCGATTAAAATGGTTGAAACGTTTGAAACGACGAAACAAATCAACGAATCTATCGTTGAACTAACTGTCGAGATGATTTATACTGTTTTCGATTATCTGGATGGTCGTTCGTTACTGAATGCCGCTTTGGTATCACACAAATGGTTGAATATTTGCAAGTCGAATAAGCTGTTGAGAAAAAAAATTCGTAGAAGTATCGCAATAAAACAGCTCAGCGTGCTTATTGGTGTGACATTAAGCGATATAGAGTTGACTCTAAATCAATGATGACGGCGTTCTAGGTAAAATTTAGACCACCAATTATGAGGCTAGTGTACGATACGTTCTAGCGTCACGGATAGTTTTGTATCGATTTTTTCTAGCAACTTCCACCGATTAAAATTAACTTTGTATTGCCAGCTAGAATACGCTTTCTTTACGTAAAAAACATACGTAATGTCATTGTAAAAGTGTCAAGATCCTAAAAATATAGTGAAAAATGTTTGAGAATTATATTGTTACTATACAGTTTTCAACTACCAATATCGTATAACGTTAAAACGTATATTTGATTGGAAAACAGCAACCGTAACTTGGTTGTATTTCGTTTATACTTACGTTTCTTCATCGCCGAGTCACGTTGTCTTTATTCCACTAATGTAAGTCTTTACAATAGTTATTTAAAGTAGATACAGTTATCTAATTTACTTATCTCTGGCTTTTGTTTGACTGACCATTCTCGGTAACCCAGATCTTCAAACTCTAGAGTATACCACATTCGTATACGTGTCAGTTATGAAAATTATCTATCGTTAAGTTGATATCGAAACTGAAAACGATAACAACGAGCAAAACTTGGACGTTTATCTGAGAAGTATCTTCGAAAGTTTTCGGATAACATTTGTGAATTTCTCGAAATTCGATTGAAAAAACAAAACAATAATGTTATTTATTACTAATAATACGATATCATTAGGAAGACTTTTACCTTTTTGTACGTAGCTCGCGTCGGAAAATTTAGAATCCATCAGCGGAATACGTATATCATCGCTCACTTGTACTACTGTGATCGCAACAGATACTCGAACTTCGCGATAATATCATCGTGGTATATATGTTTGTAGAACAAAGCTTGCTAGCATTCTTATAAAAAAAGGCCATCGAACGACCACCCGCTGCACTGACTATACGTCGTCAGGTGCCTATTCGCTATACATACGGAACAAGGGAGAGAGAAGACGATCCGTAGATAGGCCACGTCGTTGCCACTTAAATGCAAAACTCGCGCACTTCCCTTACGAACCAGCGTATGCTGAAAGCTTCCTTCCGACGTCAAAGTATTATGCGAGTTTTATGTTTTGACTTTGAACTTTCTTCTCGAAACTCGATTGCCAAATATTTAGGGTAATTGTCAAAGTTTATGCCAGCTTTGGAAATTGTACCGAATAAAGAATACTTCGTAAATCTTACGAAAACGCGAAAAAACCAAATCTAAATAACGAATCACTTTGAAATTTCGGAGTTCAAGGCCGTAGGACAAAAGAAAAAAACCTTCGCAAGCAGATATAATAACGAGCGCATATTTGACGTGCGGTAAATATAAAAGAGGTGAGTTCGCGCAACGAACGAGCGCATGCATGCATAGAGAGAGAGAGAGAGAGAGAGAGAGAGAGAGAGAGAGAGAAAGAAGATCCGGGAGAGAGTAGCGTGTACAGTACGCGCCCATACAGCTGAAAAAGTGCTAGTTCGGCAACTTTTAGCTACGCGAAATACGAATCGCCGGAACTTTCCGTTGTCTCTCGCGAAATTCAGCAGGATGGAAGTGGGGGACAAATGAAAAGAGAACTGCAAAAAATGACACATGGATTATATCTGAAACAGTCGTCGGCGACGATCTTTATTTATTTATTATTATTATCTTCATCTTTTTTTTTGTTCATTCATTATTATAATAATTTATTGTTTGTTGGCCTTGTTTGTGTATTTACAGAGAAAAAGAGAGAGAGAGACTGTTGGACGCGACGCACGCGTGTATTAATTACAATGCGACGTAAGACGTCCCCTATTGCGTGTCTCACAGCGTGTACATGTGTAAATACAATTTACAAAAACCTCTCAACTTGTGTGTAAATGTGTTTTTTACTTTTTTTTATTCTTCTTTGTGCCATAAATCATACGATCAACAGATAACAATTATTTCTCACCGCCAATGTACAATATTCGTCTTCTATATAAGCTTACATCTCTAAGAAAAACAAAAATCGCAGATAGATAAAAATAATACTTTTGCTGTATGTGACAGACGAAATTTGTAAATGACATGTCGCTAGAAGATTTACATTTTATTTACAAAATCAAATTATCAAATCGTTTTTATCCTTTTTTTATTTGTTATTTTCTCATTGTTATTGCACCAGGCGTGCGCACTTGACGCGCCAAATAACGTTGGATTACACTTTTTTTGTTTAGTTATTTTTCTTTCTGCGCTACGACATTAATTGCTTGTTTTATTTTTTCGACGTCAACGTGCCATTAACGACAACGAGCTTCTCTAAGAGTTGCTTTTCGTCACCGCGATACACGAATCTCATTGTATTCTATAACGATGAATTTCCTCTATGAGGGGTTTCGAAGGGGCTCGCTTGTCCGCTCTACTCGCCAATCTCAACAACAAATGTTTCACGAAGTGTTTAATTTGAACGGGTGTGTTAAAGTGTTCGTTTCGATCTCGAAATATATTCTGTTGTTTTGTAATTATCTTTTATCACCGAAGCTTCAAACGAAAAGTAAATAGTTAAAAATTATAAAATATTTCTATTTTTAAGCAAACCATCGTCTTGAACTTGAACCGTCTTTGTTCATGTGTGGCGATCAACAAACACGCATAATAATATCTTATTACGTAAAATAAGGATAACGTTATAAATAGACACTAAGGCATAACTTTCGATGTAATACCATTTGTTAAATTATATATTGTACAAATTTAACAAATCAGTGCTTCTTCAGCAAAGTCGATTATCGATGTAAATGCATATTCGAATCAAGATAAGTACAAGCTATATAATTTCAAGGAGTCAAGTTGATTGAACTTGAGGTTGCGATAAAATAAACGTGCAGTTGCAACTTTTCATAGAAAGCGTCAAAGTTATATTATTGTTACATTGTTTTTTTTTCAAGAATTTTAGCACACCCGCTTGACGAAAGAAACATTTAACGAGCAGTTTCGATCTGTATTGAAAGAAAAAAAGAAACACAGCCCTGAGTGCGTGTGCGGCCACGTATACCGTATATAGACTTTTTTCTTTAAACAACGCAAAGAAATTATTTCGAAAATTGCGATAGATGATATAATTCAAAGTGTTCTCGAGAACACAAGTCAGAGAGGGAGAGAGAGAGAGAGAGCGGGGGAGAGAGAGAGAAGGAGAGGTCAGGCTGCATAGTTTGAAGTGTTATCGCTCATGCGAAGTTTGAGTCAATTAAAATGTCTCTGTATGTATGCGTAAGTGTGCGATAAGGCGAAGTTTATCGAGTGCACGTGTTTATGTGTATGTGTGTGAAGGAAAAACAAAAATGTGCACGAGCGCGTTAAGTAGATCTCCGACGGGAGACAGCGAGAGAGGGTATCGCACTTCGTTCGTTTATTTTTTTCATGTTTTTTGTTTATTAACCAGAGAGAAGAGAATTCGTACCGATTATCGATTAACGACAATTTGATACAAGGTCGCAACTCTGATTACTGTTCGAGACAAATTCTCATCTATTCCATGGGACAACGAACACTCAGAGATTCGCGAGACATTGCGAGCTTGAAGGGCGTTTTCTTATGGCTAAAGTATCGATACTTTTTCAAATTATTCAAGATGGATGAATTGTAACGTTAATTTTACAAACACCAAATTATTTTTAAATTATCAAACGCGAATAGCATTGCAGCCAACAGTCATTTACAATACAACGTTGTTTTCTTTAATATAACCTCTTTCTTAATTCTAAATTTATAGTCACCAATAAACCTTTTAAAATGTCAACAAAAGCTTTATAAATAAAACAACGTTAGAACACACGAGTCAACAACTTAAACTTGCGTAGCACATTATATTCCTCTTTGTATTCTACTTAATTATACATTGCACGATATTAAAATCAAAAGCATTCTCTGTTTCCATCGGAATAGCTTCGACGCGATAAAATACAACACCGTCGAAACTTGTTCTATCTTGGAAAAAAAAAAGAAAAATACCAAATACTTTGATTCATCGAAAACGCCCTTGCACAACTATTAAAAACCTACAACGAGCTAATCTCGACACTTAATTGTTCGCATAAAATCACGACATTCGTGAAATTCGCTCGAGGAAGACTCTCTCTAAAAAAATAAAAACGTTAAAGATGATCAAAAGGTTTAGCGAGAGGGAAGAAAAAGAAAAAAGAAAAATCTCTACAAGAGAAAGCCGGACGGAGAGCTTGGCCGTCATACTCACCGGCAGCCTCAGGTCCAGCGAGCTCGCTGTCACAGATATACCTCGGGGCTTGATGGCTGTTGTTGTTGTTGCTGTTGCTGCTGTTGTTGCTGTGGGTGTGGATGTTGAGCTTGTTGTTGCGGTGGCGGTGGTAGTTGTTGTTGAGGACGAGGTCTTACAACCGATTCGTAACGTTCTTTGTAGACATCGCGTTCTTGTTGTACCCTTGCACATTCCAATTTAAGCATGTCGAGCTCGTGTTGGAGATTTTGATTAGCTGTCTCGAGATCGTGTCGTTGTTGCATTCGCTTACTGCGGCAATTCTGCGCGTAGCCACGGTTCTTTAGCGTGCGACGCTTCTGCTTCAGGCGCACGATCTGCCAAGCATGAGTTCGCAAAGGTCCATTTTATAGCACTTGTAGAGGTAAATTGTTTGTATTTTTTTTTCAAATGTTATTTTTAACGGAGAAAAAGTGTGTGAGAGAGAGAGAGAGAGAGAGAGAGAAAGAGAAAAACGTTGAATTTAGATTCTTATTTACGAACGGTGAGTGATTTTTTTTTTGGCGCGGGTGATGAAGATAAACGGATATTTTCAACGGTTTTAGAGTTCTCCTGGAGTGAATTCTAAAATATGTTCTGACTGTAAACAGATCTGTTTAGTCCTTTAACGGAATCTACTTGATAGAGGAACGCGATATATTCACTCGAATTAGAGAACAACTTATGAAAAAGAAGTCTACGTGAAAATACATAGAATTCGATGCATTTTATAACAAAAGAAAAATGAAAGCACCCAAGCGAAAAAAAAAGCGTAATGCGAAAAGCACAATAAAAGCAGTCCAGATACCTCTTCTCTAGCACATCCTTGCAGTCTCTTGTTGAGTTCTCGAACGGATAACGACATCAGTAAATCGTCATTGAGTAAGTCTTCGTGGCTACCACTAACCGGCGGACCACTAAGATGCATGGATGAACGATGAACCGGACTTGGTCCACCGTTTTGACTGTTTGGTCCAGGACCACAAGAACTACCCGAGCAAACGCTCAGTGGTCGTACCGGTAACTGCCGTTCGCGTTGTTGTTGCATTTGCATTGGCATTCCTGCATCTTCCATTTGCATTGGCATCATACCGTTATTTTGACCATTGCTCGAATAATATTCTATATGACCACCCATCATATAACCATCTGTAAGAAATGTATTTACATTGACAGTATTGCTATACATACTTGATTATTTACTTAACGGTGCGCAAGCTGTAAATTGCTTTGATAGATTAACGTGGTACGAGTAACGCGGTGTAGTCATCGAAATTCATTTGAAAATAGTCGTACGTTTGATCGATTACGTGAAAACTACATGTAAATACATACATGCGCGACGCCGTCTGTACGAAGCCTGACCTTTACTACTTAAAAAATGCAATACATTTTTATCGCTTTGCCTATCAACTTTACGCTTCATTTCCATACTTCAAACGTATAGCTATATACCAATCGCACGTGCCTATTTTTCCACTGCAATATATTTAACGTTAATTGTTTATTTAAACATTAAAAAAAATACACGTTTTTTTCTTATTACAATCTCGAATTAAAAATACGACAACGCCTCGTTGTAATTCAAACACTCTCTATTCCGATGAACACTTCCAAAAATCGTTTAGAACGTCAATTTTCATCTTAAACAACGAGTAATATACAAATTCGCGGTGATGATTATTTTGAAAATATCGCATACACACGAGAAACTAACAGATGCTCGCGCAGGCAAGCTTTTATCACGCGTTATTCATCGCGCCAACTTTTGCCGCGTAATCAAAATCGAGCGTGCGCGCGCGCGAGTGCAACGATCTAAAACTCGAACGATATAAATATCAAATACGAATCATACATCATCCGCACTTTTCTCCACTAAACGATCTCGATTGCAATCGATAAACAACATATTTACCAATAATAACGATCGCAAAATCGCGCTTTGACAAAAACCTTGTCCGTATCACAGAAACACACCTTTCGTAAAAGCGAAAAACGAAAACAACGAACAAAATGAAAACCCAAAAGAAGAAAGAATCCAATAAACGAACCATTATGCCTTGGATGCCTAACAAGATGAGCAGCAGGATGCGGAGTACCCGGATGATGATGATGATGTTGCACAAGATCGGGCAAATGGTGTGGCGGCCAATGTTCGCTATCCATTTCGGTTTCGGAGCCTTGCTCTTGTGGACAATGTGGCCTAAGATCCAAAGGTTCCTGCCGAAGACTCTGAGTCAACCATGGCATGCCGTCGGGTAAAATAGCATCTGGTTGTTGTTGCGGTGGTGGTGGCGGCGGTTGTTGCTGTGGCTGCTGCTGCTGCTGCTGCGGTTGTTGTGGCTGCTGCAAATGTTGATTCTGGAATTGTAATCTCTCTAATCCACGCTCGAGACGCTGCAAATGTTGCAACGCTGGTGGGGACGCTGAGACTGGCGGGGTGTCGGGCGGTGTACCCGGATGCGACAAATTCGTCAAACCGGGTCCGTAAGGTAACTTCACCAATACACCATGTTGCACTTGGACTGCTCCTGGTGGTTGTCCGTACAATGGTAACCCATGAGTGCTTTCCAATTCGTGAGCCGGTGGTGTAAGTGGACCTGGCATCGTTGGTTGCTGTTGATGCGGAGATGCTATCCTCATTTGTTGCAAATTCGCATTCTCAGGTGACCTCACCAACGCCGTTAATAATGGTTTAACTTTTTCGTTATTAGCTAACGCCGCTGCTGCGGCGGCTGCTGCGGCTGCGGCTGCAGCTGCTTCACGTTTTACGTCACCAGGATCTAAATGATCGAGCACAAATTCTTGAACGTATTCGCGGGCGAGGTGCTCCTCCGCCTCCATCTTGACCACCTCGTCGACGACATAGGGCGCCGCCTCGGCGCCACTCGTCGCTATTATACTACCGCGACGGTGCTCTGGCATATATGCCTCCACGAACACACTAACTTGCCTCTGTACTCGCTCTCTCTCTCTCTTTCTCTCTTTTTCTCTCTCTCTCTCTCTCTCTCTCTCTCTCCGTCTCGCTCACTCTCTCTCTCTTTCTCTCGATCTCCGTCGTCTGCTTCTGCGAGCGCGTCTCCCGATACACTAAATGTAGGGAAGCAAAGCGATAGAGCTTGCAGCCGAGGCAGACAGAGAGAGCTTGTGTGCGAGTTGGAAAGAGAGGCAAAAAAGCAGTAAAGGGGGCGGGTTTTGGGGACGCCGCTGCTACCGCGCAATACGGTGACGCCTACGAGGGATAACGATTGGTTGATACGAGACCGCCACGCCATTGGCGCGCGCACACCTCACGTTTATGCTAATTCAACGATAGACGCCTACCTTTTCCTCGACAATTAATCCAAATGCTTAGATTAGCCTACCTCCTATCTTTCCGTCGTTTTTTCGCTTTTCTTTCTCTTTTTTATTCAAGGGGCAGAATTTGTTTTCAACTGTCTTTTCTTTGCTCTTCGTCCCGGAGATAGCAAAACTTAGGCAAATACCCACGGGTTATTGTGAGAAAAAGACAACGAGATTTGATGGACTGCGAGCTTTGGGAAGTATCTAGATTCGTGGTTTACGATAGATCAAACTTAGCTTTTAAGTATAGCTCGCCTGGGCAGATAAGTATTAGGAGAAACGTTTGCGAGCTTTCGGAGTTTGAGCGTTTCGATCGCAAAATACGAAAATACGAGATAAAACATATTGTTATTTCATAGTCTATTTAGCAAAGCTCGCTTGAATATTTTAAACAAATAACACGTGAATTCATTTCCTCGCTCAGAACGCGTTATTTGATTTGGAATAAATAGGCTTAAGAAAATACAAGCTTTGAACGCTCATCGTCACATAACTCGTTATTCAAACATAACGACGCGGGAATTTCGATAAATAAAAGATGATACAGTAGAGCCGTGCAAAAAAAAGAAAGAAAAAAAAGTGAGCGATATTTCACGAGCGGGGAACCCGAGATCCAGAACACGGAGTAGCGCATACACAAGACGACGGGATTGGCCATTCTAACTTGTGTGAAGAGCCGAAGGAATTCGTCGACGCAGCACAACCGTCTTTCCTTTCCCCTCCTTCTATCGTCGACGAGTCTACTACTTCTTCTTCGTCGCTACTACGTCAAACACTTTTGCTTTCGTTTCGATTTAATTGTCTTTGTCAATTCCAAGTCGACCGTGTGCTTTTAAAATAAAAATCAATGTTTTGTAAATGTTAATTGTCGCAGTGATTTTGTTGGTAAATACAGAATACGTTGATTGGCGCTCAAACGAATCGAATGCCAAATTTAGCAGCCCTTCGTCGAGTGGTATAGGTCGTACGGAAGCGACCGTCCAAGAAGTGAAAAAAACTCACGAACTAAATGTCGTTTACGTAGGATATTGCGTTATATTTCCAGGCTATCAAGATCGAAAAAAAATACCGATCGCCGACTCTTATCGTTGTGATACAATTGAAATTTCCTTTGAACATTTGAAGAAAATTTATCCAGATTCGCGTCAAACTTCGCTTTAATCCGACGCGATTTTTTTCTCGCGTAAAGTGCGTAAAGTAACGTTTGAATTAACGCGCCAAATACATCGTCGACAAAATATTAAAAAATTCGAGGAAAAAGGAAAAGCTTTCCGGTTTGTCGTTCTGGCCGCGATCGTTTTGGCCAAAGGGGTTAAGTTTAAGGACGCGTGCGGTGGTTGAAGCAGCCCTTAGTCAAGTGGTATAGGTCTACCTATGCAAGCGATCGAGCGAGGAGTGAGCGCGAGGGAAACAAAAAAAAGAGGAGTAAAAGCGGCGCAGTAGGGGAGGAGCCGAGAGTGCTGAGTCGGCAAAGAGTCTTCGTGTTGGCTTGCACATCGATACCACGACGACGCGCCTGCGACGCCAAACCGATGAAAGTGAATTTTCATATAGCACCAACGAGAACGAGAGACAGAGAACGACTTTAATATATAACCAAAGGGAGAAGAAGGAAGAGAGATGAACTTATTATGCCAACTGCAAGAAAATGGACTGCATATAAATTCGTACGAAGAAGAGCGAAATTGCGGGGATGGATATTAATTTTCTTTGTCTTTTTTTATTACACGCCGAGTACTGCAGAGGTGTGCGTTTAATATGGAATTTTTTTATACGAAGTGACATGTAGATGTGAGTGTCCGTGCTAGATGCCTCTGCGGGGAATTTATTTTTTCACGAATTTGATCGAATGATAATTCGGATTTTTACGAATGTTGAATGAATAATATTCGTCCCAAATGTTTTCTCTCTATTTCTAATCTATAAACAAGAAAGACCAAAAGTTTACTAAAATACCACGCGTTCACGACATAGATATGGATCTCGTATAAACAATAAAACCAGTATCACTGCTACTACAATAATGAGTGCCCGCAAACAAACACTCACGCTGTAAAAATCTTACAAGAACGGAGAGAGAGAGAGAAAGAGTGAAATCCGTCGAGTAAATAAGCGACAGGTATAATTGTTTCCAAACGATAAGAGAGTATAAAACGCGCATTTAGGAGACAAATCTCGGAATAATATCACTCGATTGTCCCCTCCTACTATATACAGTTAAGAAGCGAGCAATCGTCGGATAATCCTCGAGAGACTACGGCTCATTTGTTCGTCTCGTCGCGCGCTCGTGCGATGACGGATGACAATGAAAAGTCAGCCGACGCAAATAGTAGGGAAGAGAGAAAGCTTAAAGCTTGCCGAGGATTCTATTTGCTCCTGCGCTCCAATTATTCTCGGATCATCGCTGATATGCGCGTAGCCTCGCTATGTCATTTGTTTCCAGAGTCAAAAAAAAGTGAGGGGACAAAAAAGAAACTGTTGCTCGTTGACGCTACAATCGATAATTATTTAGTACGGACATTTTTTTTCGTGTATTCACGCGTTTATTTTGTCAATTATACCACTACGTTGTACTAATCGTATTTAATAGGCTTAACATAACAATATCAATAACATCGAATGAGAAAAACGATGGAGGTTTAACCACAATGTCCAACCAGACTAATACAACGTTACCAATTCAAAGTGATTATCAAAACTCTTCTAGCGTTCTTATTGAGTACAATGTGAAAGTGTCCAAAATATCCATCCTTAATTTCCTTGAAAAGAACGACATTGGGAAGTTGTTTTTGCACATCGTCGAGATTCTATAAAATATCGAAACGTACCAAATTTAAACGACTCGAGTAGGTGTCGGTGAACGAAGTATTCGACAAAATGTACGTACTTTCGGATTGGCGAATAAATCATTTAATCCGTAATAAATAGCGACGGGAGCTGTTATTTTATTCGATTCGTAGTTTGGAGGGAATTCACTTCCATACATTTTTTTATTTACTTTTTTCCCATAATCATACTTGGCGAAATTTCCTTTAAGAATTATTACGTTTCTTACCGTACGAGAGATATATTTTAATAATTATTACGAATGTTAACGTCACAAATTACCTACCAGATCTTATATTTTGAGCAAGATGACGGAGAATTTTGAAAGATGTACCAGCTGGGAAAATTGACAACATTCTTCTTAGAGATCCCTTTATTGTCATTCGAATATGATCGAATATCAATGCACGAGTCAGCTGTAATTGGACCGATGTATTTTTATTGAATAGAAGTATCGTATACTTTCAACAGACCATTCGGTTTCTACAAAAATCATTGCATTACTCTTATTGGATTATAGACCATTTTTATACAAACATCGAAAACATTGTGCGTAAAAGATGCTAAACCTCCAAATATTTCGCTAAAAAACCAAACACGTTGACGATTAAATTCTTATTGTGATGCCACGTGACTATAGTTTCAATATTAATTATCAAAGGTATTTTATCATTGTACTCGGGACGAATAGAAAAAAGTACAAAGCCCTACGCAGTACCCAACGAGAAACCAATGAATACACACTTTTCTCCTGCCTCGCAACGTTCAACGTGTAATCGATGAACGCTTTTACATCGTATATAGATGGTTCGTGATAACTATGCCAATACGTAATAATTTGATTGATATATTATTTACGAGTAGTCCATTAATCAATATTACACGTTAATAATTATATCGTTAGTTTTTGTTTTCGTCAATGTCGTCGATTTATGGACAATTCGCACCTGAAATTCCAAAACTCTTTATCCGCTGCCAACAATGATTCGCGAGTTTGACAATATACGTTTCCTTTGAGATTACCAAGCCATACATCGCATCCAGCGTCTACTAGTAAATACGCTAATCCAATAAATATATCAATGTCATTGTATTGTGCAAATTCATGACAATGATAATATGTATCACTAAAATCTATGCCTGGCCCGTTTACGACAAACAAACATGTCGGTACTTATCAAGAAACCGTGTTGAACATATATGGCTCTTTTTCCTTCCGCCGGAGGATTGACGGGACTTCCACTAATTGTGTGCAGTACTACAACGTAACCGTCGTCGGATCTTACGATGTGTTCCTCTGCAAAGTAACCGTGAAACTTGACACGTTCCATCTGGAGACAAATATTAGTGTTTTTTCTTTACAACACCGTTTTCTGTAATATTATCGAACAAATGTGAAAACACGTTTTCTTTTTGTAGTTTCATAGCGATAAATGCAGTACTTTGCGAAATAATTAAATTAAATTTTGCTTACGAATCGTATAGATTCATCCTTGGGATCGAGTTGCAGCTTTTTTGTGTCAGTACTATTGCCACTAGCGACGTTATTTTCTACACGTAATATTACAACAAGAAGTAGAATTTTCTTTGAATAAACATTCATTTTTGTCGTTAATATCAATTGTGAATCTATAAATAATATGTCCAACGGCGTTTATTGCTATTCGATTGTTTCAAACACGGTGGTAAGTGATCAATCCATGTTCGTTTTATAAATTCAGACTATTATTCAACGTGTGAACGAAATAACTGTGTTAATAATTCCTTATTGCTAGACGGTATTATTATACATGAATAAACGATGTTTTTGATAAGTAGACGAAACTTTAACCTTCTTGAATGTCAACTTGCTATTCTGATGCCAGCTTAATTATTAATAGTTAATATAAATATATATATATATACATGTGTGGGTGCCATGAATAAACTACACACGCATCTACCGAAAGACCTTGATCTCGTAGGACAAGGAATTTTTATTGATCGTTGCAGACAGATTTCGTGGAGTCGAGATGTTACCAAAATAAAAATCGTTTTACGGACGTACTTTTCATTTGTTTTGTCTGGAGTGTTAATTACTATCAACGGAAATTTCTCAGGCTTATGACATAAAATCCAAATGTTATTGGGTTTTAATATACCGATCAATGGAAATGACACGTAACACATTTGGATTCACGATTAAGCTCCTCGCTTGAAATCGAAAATAACGATTAATAATTCAAATTTTAGGAGTGTAGTTTTTATGCGTTTTGTTAATTTTATTTTGCATAAACGATCGTATTTAGATCCAGTCACGTTCGAACGGTAAAAATTCACTAGAAAACTGGCAAGTCGAGCACCCGACTCAAGCATTGACTTGTACTACTAGTTATCGAAAGAGCCAATTATCGGTTTCTCTTCTGGTTACTTCTCAATCTTTTTGCTCTTACGTTATACTCGATAATGTTGTATAATAATATCATTGCCGAAAACAAATTCATTAGCCCACCGGAAGAATAAAAAAAATCCGACACTGGAAACTTTTTGAAGAAAAAAAAAAGGAGGAAAAAGAAATCTAAACGTACGTCAATCGTCAGCGAAAATTAAGGAGCATCACGTTGTTTATACGACTCTTGAAGTGTCGGATAGCTTTTTGACATTACAAACGCGCCAAAGGGTAAAGGATACATATAACTCGTCACTTAGCAGTCGTAAGCAGAAATCCGAGTATTTTTATTCAGTTTTATGTTGGGTGTCGATTATCCGTGCAAATTAGAGAGAAAGAGAGAGAGAGAGAGAGAGAGAGGGAGAGAGCGAGTGAATAAAGAGTTTGTATAGGCTTCACGCTTCGGTAATTTGAGTGTAAACGCTCGTTATATTGGCCGAAGAGATGTAAGCGCTGAGATTGCGAAATGCACGCCCGAGATATAGATATTGAGTGAAAGAGTTGACGAGGGAGATAGATGGAGAGAGAGATGTACCTGCGCATGGATGCACTGAGGTATTTTCATCGTGCAATTATTTGCTTCAAACGAGTATAATGACTGGTAAATATAAAATAGCTTTTCAGATGATTAAAGTGTAATACGCAAATAAATTGCTCGACTTTTCAAATGTGTGGATGCATTACGCTCTTCAAACAACGAATGAATAATCTTTCAATCAACAAAATAATCTGCCGCGAAAATGCAAAGCTTTCGCGGAAGATGAGTGCCTCGTTTACCTATATACCGCAACGAGTGTAACTGTCGTTAATTTCAGTGCGTTAACAACGTATTATTTCGATCTTCCGCGTGTGTCCAGCAAGGCAAGGAATGCGTTCGAGCAAAATGTTATTCAATTAATTTGACTGGTTCTAGATTGATTCGAGGCTGATGAAACTTGGAAACCAAATGATGTTACCATTTTTTTTTGTAACTTTCTGCGAATAAATAGATTCTCGGTTGAAGATTATCGAGTCTTCAAAACAATAACTTATCAGCTTTTGATAACGTACAATGTCAGAGAAAAAAAGGTTAAAAAAATATCGAGCAAAAAAGAAAAAAATTGGTATACAAAGATTTTTCTCTAAATATAGCAACAACCCACCAGATAACACGACATCATCCACGATAAAGTCCGAATTTTTCGTATCAAATCTCGTCGCAGACGTAAATCTTCTATATAATCGCAGAGCCGACATCATTATTATGAAACAAAACCTACGAGTTTTCACAATCGCGGTTCTCTCGTATCCAGTAGCCATAAGCTACCTTAAAAAGAAAAAAGTGCTTTGTCTCGTATTTAAAGATTAGATTTGTGAATTCGCAGTAGGCAACTCGAGGCTTCACAATGTAGAGTTTTATCAAGTTTAAAACACTGTACACCGTTATACTGTTGACCGCAATTAGATAATGGGCGACATTGTACGCCGTAGAACAGCGATAAGGCAGAGCTGTACGCCGCACGCGTACACACGCACACGTACGTATAGTATATACGTATACATATGTATACTCGGTCAAATAAACGCACGTGTCCTTCGAGGAAAAATGTATACGCCATTGTTCTTCTCTCCTACTACAAACCGCGAAAGGGTTGAGAGAATAGGCAAACATCGTTAATTCGCCAGCAGTCTGCGAGTCAACAATATCGTTGGACCGTTAGTAATTCGATGGTAAACTCGCACCAGTTTTCTGTCTGCGTGTTTGATTCTTCTTTTCTTCTTTTTGTTTCTTTCTTTTTATCATTTTTTGCAGGATTTCGCGAGAGACCACACGCGGAGGAGCGATAGGTGCATGTTTGTAATGCACTTGCAAGCGAACTGCAACGAGTATCGTGCGGTGTATTATGTCGGTAGGAGTTGCATGCGTCATGAAACGAGTGTAGTACATGGGCTTGTTGCTAACGTTTTCATTGAGATGACGTTGTCAACAAAATAACGTTTACTTATTTTATATTCATATTGTGGTATACTCTGTCACGTGATACTTTTCATTACTAACGAAATTCAGTGTATGCGTGCTCGTTAAAAAGAAATCGCGAAATCGATATTGTCAAAAGAACAGACAACAAATGTATCAAACGGCACGCTAGCGAATAGCCCTCGAATTACGCATCACTTAAACCCTTCACCCCGTGTAGGCACACAATAGTCTATAGTTGCAGCCGCACAGTCCGCTTAAAGCGTTTACCGCGTGTCTGCTGTTCACAGCGCGAATTTCCACAGAAGAGAGAGAGAGGGAGAGAGAATCAAAGAACACACAGTGAGAGAGAGAGAGAGAGGGACAGGAGTAGGGTTGCCTCCCGCAGTGCAGGCCGCAAATCCAAAATAGCTAGCAGCAGGAACGATTACCGGACAATAGTTTGTTAGTGCAATTCACCTGATGTATTGTTCTTTGGAAAATGTCAAGTCAGCCGTGTGAATTACTTTTTTTTCTAGCTACGCGTTTGTGCGAGGGATGCTTGAATAATTTCTTCTTGTTGTGTATTTTTTTCGTCACGGAATCATGTGTATTCTTTTTACTCTTTTAAATACAGAACATTTACAAAGCGTTGCGTTGTGAATATATAAAATTAACAATGCTCATGTAAGTAGATCAAATTACATAAAAAATCGGTGATTAACAAAAATATAATACGTTCTCAACTTGTGTATTTACATAGTTTTCGCAAAGGCGTCGGGATTCCCGATTATTATTTACAAATTTCCGGCAAAGCTATGCGAGTAAAAACTTGAAACTTCTAAGGCGTAAAGTTTAATGGTCGATTGCCAACCATTTGTCGGTGTTCTGTTCAATTTGCTTCGTGTGAATGGGATTTCGAAGGCGAATTTTGACTTCCAATTTGCCACCTACAGCCTTCCGTCCATCCATCAACTGTTATATTATTACCAATTTTTAATAATCGTAATTTACTACTCCACATTGCTAGCGATTAATTTAGATACTTACTGGGAATGAATCATGTAGGATGCATTTAGTTTCAAGCGGTTGAAGCTTGATATTGACAGTTCCTACAAGGCTGTCAGCACGGAAAAATCCTCTAAAATAAAAAAAAACGAGAAATAATCGTTGAATTGGAACAAACGATTTCAACTTTTGAACATACAAATATTCGTTGCTCTACAAGTTGCTCGTGCACAATGACTAATCATACTAATAAAAGTAGATATAAAGATGTGAATAACAAACCAATTTAGATGGGGAACTCAATGAAAAATGTAAAATACAAAGAGCGAAATAGGTACCGAACGACGATCGATCAATTATCGTGCTATTTTACTTGACATTCAGTGAGACTTGCATACCTTGGATGAGTGCAACACAGGATGGGGTTCCACGAGCATCTGCAAGCAACGTCCTACTCTAGGTACTATGGTAATCAATTACTTAGCCAATTCTAAGGAACTAGCTGTACACTTTTCACTCAAAACTTGTTAACGCTATCAAACATTTTTCGAGCGTAAAATAAGCGTTAAATAAAATTTGATAAAAACGTAAGATAGAAAATTGCAATGTAACAACAAGCTTTTAAACGATATTTTAAACTCATATAGCTTTTTCAACCAGCTAATTAGGTAATGTTTATCTCTTGCCATGCTCAATATGTGACGATAATAACGAATGTCAATAAAATTGAAATGTTCTTATCAAATTTATATAAAATAAATAGCGTGAATGAAAATCATATACTATACCCTTTCGACCAGACTTGGCATTTTAAAGCATGCCTCTTGAAAACCCTCTGGCACTGTCTAGATTTACGATCAATGATCCCGGTCAGTGGAAAGATTGCGTTATACTCTGGATTATTAGTATCTCTAATTGTCGAAGTTCTATCAGTTGATGGCGTGTCATTAGGTAGTGGCAGTTCGAATATAACATAAGTATCGACTTCTTTGGTGTAACTTATGCCCCTAAGTATCGATATTTCTATATCTGCGTCAGTTAGGTCTGTGCAGCTTCTAAAAATTTTGCAATTAGATTAGCGTAAAATACGCTTGGTATCGAAAGAAAACATTACGACTTACTGCACAATGGAATATGTTCTGATTTCATAATGATGCTGCGGAGGTGGAAGACCATCTCTCTTTTTTACTCTGACCATATCCAAATCTTTTGTGTATTCTAATGCCAAACGTCCCCATTTGTTGTAATTCGGAACATCGCCAAGAGCTTTGCAATGATCTCTTGTAGTCAAGCACCACTTTTACACGGAAAAATTTCGAGCAATACGTTTACAATTCTTTCGTTGTGAAACAAATACTACTTTTACCATTATTAATACATACTTTAATTTGCTTCTTCAATTGAACTTCAAGGTTTTCATAAATTTGCTGATCATCTCCAGTAGCCTCAGAACAATCCATCGACGATATAACAGCGAAACCTTCATCAGTCATTTTAACAGACTCAGTGTCTTCCCTTTCTAATTGAAGTCTTGCCATGGGAGACAGTGGAATTGATTTCATATCCACTGGTAAACCAGACATGCTAGCCTCGAGTAATGGATCAATTCCTTTTGCCTGCCTTAGATAATCTCTAGCTAAGTCCATATCACCGTCTTTTTTAGCTTTTAATGCGGCCAATTTAAGCTCCTTTTGACGTTGTTGTAGGGCTTCGATTTGCTTATCAACTCGTGATGTCAACTTTTTCCTCTTGTCTAGATAAAAAATACTAAAATTAATGAACGAATGTTTGGATGTAATTCTATTTTAAATCTAATTTATAAAATATACCTGAATTTGTTCGAGGTGGAGCAACTGGTGCTGTTCTTGATGGACTAGGACTTGGTTGAGGACTTGGTTTTGGGCTTGGTCTTGGACTTGGTCTTGGACTTGGCCTTGATGGTTCATTTTCTGTCACTGGTTCTGAGGGTTCTACAATCATTGGCGGCTTAACAGATGCTGGTTTAGGCTCGCTAAATACTGTTAACGGAGAATAACCAGGAGGTGTAGGCAAATCTTGTATAGGAACTGGTTTCCCTCTAGCGTGTAACTTCAAAGCATCTTCAAATTGTTTACAAATGCGTCCATAACGCCGAGCTTTCGATGAGTTTCCCTCAGTTTCAGCTATTGTTTTAGTGCGACGATAAACTTCTAAGTGTTCTTTTAAAGCTGCTTCTAGAGATTGCATATTTGGTACTACTGCTAAAAATAGTAATTGAAGACTCCGTTTATTCATGAAGGACTATTGAGTATGTAACAAGTGAAGGCTAGTTTTACCAGCTGGATCAGGTTGAGTAGCTTGCTGGCTTTCGTTCTCCTGTTTTCCACTATCTGATAATGGCTCAGTAGCAGTTAACACACCAGGTAACGATGGACTAGGTGGCATATCGGACAAATCAACTGTCTCACCTTGAGAGACTGCACTTATTACAGCATCAAATTGTTTTGTTACTTTAATATTTTTCATAGCCTCTTCAAGATTGCCTGCTTTTTTCCAAGCTAGAGCTGCAATCTTGTACTCTTTCTGACGATTTTTTAAAAGACTCAATTTTTCAACATCTACATTAGCTGATGGTAACACATCAGTCTTTCGTTCTGGCTCAGTTATAGGCTGCTCTACTGCTTCTGTCTCAGGAGAAACAGGATCACAAGTGTGTGGTAATGGTGGGATTATTGCCTCCTCTTCTGGTGCATCTAAATAAAAATGAAATTCATCATTATATTGTCTATCAATGTTTTTTTTTACTAAAATAATAATAATAGTTGCCTGCTGGTGGTTTTGGAGAAGCAGCTCCTGTTGCAGATGGTGGAAGTTCTGGTGGAATTTCACTCTGATCAATTTCTTCACCTGCTTTACTGGTAGTCAGCAACTGTTCCAATGTTTTGATTCCTCTACCAAATCTTCTGGCTTTACTCGATTCATTTTCAGATTTAGCTTTTCTCTCAGCAGTCTTATACATGGCCAATCGCTGCTCTAATAATGTAACAATCTCATTTGCAACAGAATCTGCTGGAGGTTCAGATGTTTTTGGTAAAATTTCCTCTTCAACTTCATTTCCAGTGATTGCTCTTAATTCATTCTGCCGAATTAAGAATATGTAGGATATTTGAATTGTCTGATGATTTAAAAATGATTTAAAATGTAATATACTACGAAATAAATTTACCAATAGATCAGAATCATCATCGTCACCAGACAACTCTTCATCAGATTTAATATCTTGCATACTTTCGCTAATCATTTTGTCAAGATTAACCGATGGCTTGGGAGGAGCTACAATCAAATAGAAAAAAGATATTTAAAAATTTGTGGAATTTTGATGTATAATACAAAAAATTGTATTTAATTACCCCTTCTACGAACTGGTTTCTTGGGTTCATCACCAGCAGTTAGTGCAGCGAGCTCAGCTTCCAAATCATCATCATCATCAATGTCCACTGATCCTCCAAAACCATCTAAATTTGGGACTTCAAAAATACCAAACTGCAAATAGAGACGTAATATTAATATGATGTCATCGACATTAATACACTGGTAAATAATATAAATTTTAAAAAATAACCTGGGCAAGACTATCGGAAGTTCTAGGTCGCCGTTCTTTCTTTTCTTCCTTCTTTCTGCCAAACATTTTGACGTTTGCTGATAAAAAATTAAAGCTCGAAATTGTTGCCTGACAGCTGAATGTTCTTTAATTAACGGCAACTGATAACGTTACTAAAACACATAACGTGAATGATTAGTCATAAGGCACATCCTCTTATGTATGTATATATATATATATATATGTTATAACAGCTAACAAGCTACATAGAAAATCAAAATACGTCACCTTGTATACGAATACAATACTACTGTGTAACGTAAATTTGTTTAATTCGCACGGGTGTAGGAACAAAGTTCTTACAAGTAATGGTTTTATACGCAAATGACAAGAGACTACACCAGTATACGGTTTTAATTAATAGTAGCGCTAAATTTGAGTTATTGTTATAATTTCCAAATTATTATAAATATACAATAAACATTATTTTTATCAAACAAAATATATTGATTCGAGAATATCTGTACTCAGCAATGTTTCAAAATATAACAAACTTCTACATTTTTATGAATAAACGTAATTAGAATATAACCGTAAACAACGAGGTTGTTTACAGTAATAAAACGGCAATTTAATTGAATATACTTAAAAGTTAGAAAAATCACAACAATGAAGTGCAAATCTTCTTAAAAATTAAAGAATTAGCTGCGCGCGCAAAGGTAAGCCATATTCATATATATATACACACCAGATACAGATTTTTATCTCACTCTTTCACTAGTAAGGTTGCAAAGGCGAAGAGGTAGTATAGTAATATCTATTCACTGTGGTGCTGGATTAAGTCTATCACCTACGTTGATCAATGATAATAAAGCGTTGTTCACGAATATCATCTTTGATTAAAGTTCAAAGCTGTTCGCGAAAGTGTCACCAACATCGTTTTACAATGGGATAACGAATAAAGGCCAGCTATCTCCACTGGTAAAAAAGATTTTCAAAGCTGTTATTACACATACATAGATCAACCGCCACATCATCCGTCCTTGATAAAAATAATGCGATGTATATTTGAGTGTCGTACGCGCGATCGACAATACGACATTGTTTTACGCGGTACTTGTTCGTAAGTAGCTTTAGATAGAAACCGTGTCATTGGATATCCATCTGTTTGAAGATTTACATGTTCAATCTACTTGACTTACTAGGTCTATTAGGTACTTGATTAAGAAAGATATCTGTTTGCTAATTTCAGAAAAGTTGAGATGAAAAGTACTTAAGTGGTACAATTAGCAGAATCTTGCCATTTGATTGCAAGACATACATTTGTACCTGAACAATGAACGTTATTACAATAGTGACCTCTTGACAAAATGAAACATACTTGAAATTAGCTCACCATGGCAAAAATCTCAATTCTTTACCATGGCTGCATGTTGCTGCTGGTCTTTGGATGCAGAGTACAAGGAGTTGTGGAAATGTTTGATGATGGACGAATAGAGTACATGAGTAGAGAAGAAAGAGACTCACTCAAGTAAGTTTTTATTAGCTATTGGTTTATTTTACAAAGAAAACAAAGATGTCTAATTCTTAATTTTACACAGGCAAGAAGCAAAAGAAATGTTCTACCATGCATATAATGCTTATATGGATAATGCATACCCTGCTGATGAGTTAATGCCATTGAGTTGCAAAGGGAGATATCGAGGGTCAGAGCAAGATCGAGGAGACATAGATTCAGTTCTTGGAAAGTAAGTTGAATATTTCATTATTTAATTTTGTTCATATCTTTATAAGTATACAAGAAAGATAAGATAAATAAATATTGTATTTTCTTATTTTTTCAGTTTTTCTTTAACATTAGTCGATACTCTAGATACCCTTGTGGTGAGTTTTAATCAAAATTAACTTTTATGTGAAAATTTAAAATTATTTTTAATAAACAGCTGTTTTGGTTTCTAGGTAATAAATGATTTGGCAGAATTTGAAAAAGCTGTGAAACTTGTTATTAAGGGTGTTACATTTAATACAGATGTTATTGTTTCATTGTTTGAAACAAATATACGAATACTAGGGTACGTAATTGACTTCAAACTGAATCTTATTCAAAAAAATCTTAATTTTAATAAACAATTAATTTTTAGTGGTCTTTTGAGTGGTCACATTTTGGCAGATTACATAAAACAAAGAGAAAATGTAATGCCTTGGTACAAAGGTGAACTCTTGGGTTTAGCCAAGGATTTGGGTTACAGGTTCTTACCTGCATTCAATACAACTACCGGTATACCATTTGGAAGAGTAAGTAATTTGATATTCAAAGTATTTATACCACACAAAAATATATCTATTTATATTAAAAAATGATTAATGTCTAGATAAATTTGAAGTATGGTATGAAAGGAGTACCATCAGAAATGATGAGAGAAACGTGCACAGCGTGTGCTGGTAGTATGATTTTAGAAATGGCTGCATTATCAAGATTAACTGGGGAGCTAATTTTTGAGGTAGTAAATAGTTATGTCTACATAAGTGATTGACATTTGAAGCATTATCAATGTCTATATTTTTACAGGAAAAGGCTCAAAAAGCAATGGATGTTCTGTGGAGGTTAAGGCATCGAGGAACTGATCTGATGGGTTCCGTATTGAATGTTAACTCTGGAGACTGGGTTCGCAGGGATGCTGGTGTTGGAGCTGGAATTGATTCTTATTATGAGTACTGTCTAAAAGCATATATTCTTTTGGGTAAGACTTTGTTATATATTAATTATGATTGCTTTAACACTAAACATTTTTAATAATAATTGAATAAACTATCAGGTGATGAAAAATATTTAGGCCGATTTAATAAACACTACTCTGCTATAATGAAATACATTAGTCAAGGACCAATGCTGTTAGATGTTCATATGCACAGACCAACTACCAATTCGAAAAACTTTATGGATGCATTATTAGCTTTCTGGCCAGGTTTGCAGGTATACACTATGCGTTGAATTTACAAATCAATATTTTAAGATATTTTGTTACTAAATATACTTTTTTTCTGTAGGTTTTAAAAGGAGATATTAAACCAGCAGTAGAAACACACGAAATGTTGTATCAAGTAATGCAAAGACATAATTTTATTCCAGAAGCATTTACTACTGACTTTCAAGTAATAAAATTAACATTATTCGTTACACTACTAGGAGTGAGGAAATTAGACATGTAAATTGATCGCCTCTAATAACGTTGTTTTGTTTGTATTCATCCTTCTAATGTTTCGCTTTTATTTTACTTTTACATTCTGTTTTTGTTTTGACTTTTCTTGCTTGACAAGTACAATGTTCTTTCAGAGGATCAATCGGTGTGTCAAATAACGAACTCCTTTTTGAAAATAACTAAATATTTAATGACGAAAATTGTAGGTACATTGGGGTCATCATCCACTGAGACCTGAATTCTTAGAATCCACATACTTCCTATACAAAGCAACGGGTGATCATTACTATTTAGGTGTCGGTCGAAAGGTTCTCAAAAGCCTTCAGACGTACGCTAGAGTGACTTGTGGATTTGCTGCTGTTTCTGATGTTAGAACGAATAAACACGATGATACTATGGACAGTTTCGTGCTTTCAGAAACCTTCAAGTATTTGTACCTTCTGTTTGCCGAGCCCAGTGATTTGATACTAAATTTGGACGAATATGTATTCACTACCGAAGGCCATTTACTGCCATTGTCTTTGGCTTCAGTAAGATTTAATACTACCATGGTAAATATTTTTTTTCTTTTATAAAAGACAAGTGCAAAAATTCGCGTAATAACTAAAAATAATTTTTGCTATGTTTATCAGGATATTGAAAGAGAAAAAGTCCATGTAGAAGAAACAGACCGCACCTGTCCAAACAGTGTGCATTTATTCCCTGCTTCGGTACGCCAACCTTTGCGCAACATGGTAGAAGACGTTTGTCCAAAGCGGCTGATAAAGAAAAGACTGAGTGCCTCGCAATTCACGCCGTCCAACATCGAGCACTTGAAACTCCTTAGCGATATGGGTATTACCGTTCTTTCCCACAGCAGTGGTGGCATTCAACTTTTGCACACTTTATCCAACGCTAAATCATCTCAAGATGCCGAAGATGGTTTACTATTCATGCAAGAGATTGTCGAGTTGGGACAATCTTCGTCGCATCAGCAAGAGACAAGACCAGTGCTACTTGCGTTCGATGAGCCGAATACGAAACAGAAGATCACCTTGTTGGCTGGACCTGCGGCATTTGGAGTAGATCTAAGAAACGAAAAGATCACAGGAAGACTTACGGTTGCCTCTCCCTCGCTGGGTTGTGAGGAACTGAAAAATCCAGAGATGTACAAGGGCACGATTGTTATCGTTAATAGAGGCAGTTGCCTATTTATAGATAAAGTATGAATGTTGAAATACTTTGAATTTTATTAAAGACCATTTCGATGTAAGCGCAGCGTTAAACAATTTCTCGTTTTGTAGGCTAGAATTTTACAAAGGGCTGGTGCTTTAGGGGGAATAGTATTCGATAATACACCATCATCCAGTGCTCGCAGTATACCGATGTTTGCTATGTCGGGCGATGGAAAACAGGTTGATGACGTTACTATTCCCTTCGTATTTCTCTTCAGTGAAGAAGCTAGTCAATTACGTCAAGCCTTTGTCTCTTCTTACGGCAATTTACACGTGACTATGGGTAAGAAATTTTTCGCTCAACGATAACGACAAATTTAAATAAATAATACGAATAAGTTGGTTGTATTTTGTCATTTTTTGCATAGGAGGCGTATTGCCCAAAGACGAAGCTCAACTAAAAGCTCCGACCGATCCGTCGATGTTCGAACGATTAAAGGGCACGTTAAGAGAAATATTAAGCAAAGAATTAGCATCGCAGGTTTGTATTGTTTCGTGCTTAACTTTCATCTATGTAAAGAGCTTTAATCTTTTGATGCGAAAGATAGTGTCACCCATGTTATGAGGAACGATTTCGATTTATTTATTCAAGAACTGCTTTGTAGTGCATGTGATGCTATTATCATAAACGTCTTCCCAGTGTGCAGCTGAACAAATCCATGTATATTTTATTTGTTATGTTTCTATTTTTATTTTATAATCACGTCGCTATTGTTCTTGCGCAACACCACCGAGTATTCTTATGTTAGATTTTAGTTGCATAGGTTTTAGTTTGCGTGTACGTCATATGTATGTATACACACATACATACATACATATATATATATATATATATATATATATATATACACGTGTGTGTGTGTGTGTGTGTATACATATATATATATATATATCTCTAGTAGTAAGTTTTCACACGTAATAAGCTATAAAATGAAATGAAGAAACGGTGGCGTTTTTCTTTTCCATTTAGAAATCTCCATCAACTGTACAACACAGCCAAGCTGATACAAGCGTACAATCCAGCGAAAATCCATTGACATATGCTTATCTTCGAGCAGACGTGGATAAAACGGCAGAGCGATTGGTTCGAATAAGTATCAATTTAAAAAGTACCTTCAATATGAATATAGCATTTAATGCTGCGCGCTTCGACTCAACCAACTGGTCGTTGCTAAGAAAACTTTTGATCAATGAACTCTTTGGCACGTTAGTACGTAATAATGGAATTGTAATACATCCTAAGGGAATCGAAAAAGCGTATTCGTTAATCATGATAGACAGAGGTGTAAACGAGGAGACGATCAGCAAAGCCAATATGTCAGATAAGATTGTGTGGTTTTTAAAAGAACTAAGCGAAGTGAGACCTGATCCAAATATCATTGCTTTGTACGTGACGATGCATCATAACGTTAATGAACAACATTTGATTTCCTATATATTTAAGGATGTTGCTTACAATATTAGGCAGTTACCAAATTTGGAGTCTGTCGTGAAATCTCGAGGTTTCAGCGAGTCATTTATAATGGAAGTATTGATTGAAAAGTTTGAAGACGTGTTGAATAATGCTCAGTCGCTTGAATTTGAGATATTTTTGAAGAAACACATGCCCACTATCATTCAATACATCATTGATGCAAGCTTAAACGTGACATTGAAAGATAATTCGGATATTGAAATTTTGTCTATAAAGGATTATATAAATAAAGATACCGATCTCTCGATCGTCAAGTATGTTTTCAATAGCCCAAAGTTAGCGACAAATAAGAAGAAAACTGCTGAAATTTCCAAGACGAAAAAAGGTGTCGTGCGCATTGAATTAGCTTCCGAAATCGAAACCGAAGATGCGGGTAGCTCTATGTGGCGAAACGCACAGAGAGGAGACATCGAAGTCGATGATCACGTACAATCAAGTTCAATTAAGAGAGTGAAGCGTGACAAGATAGAAGACGTGGACGTGAAAGAACCAATAATATTGTCGAGAGAAAAGGGCGAAAACGAAGACTTGACGAAAAATCAAGAAATTGAAAAATCAGTGCCTATTACTCCAGTTAAAGACTCAACAAGTTCTAGTGATAAGAACAATAACAAAGTTCAACATGCTCATGATGATTTATAATAACGGATTATTTCATTGTTGATGCAATCATCTAAGTTTTGAAACTTCAATAAATCGAAATACCCGTCTTCCTGTTAACAGTCGACGACATGTTTTACACTGTCAGGGATATACGATAGCTGTATAAGTAACGTTTATGTGTGCTGTAACAAAAAGTGACGGAAGGGTAAATGTGCATGGAGAGATGCAGTGATTCATCGAACTTATTGTAATACTTTTGCGTACAAATTTATGTTTCTTTTTTAAAAATGTATTTGTTCCAATTGTAGTCAAAATTTGCTGTATAAAAACTTGTTGAATGCGACGTTGATATTTGAAGTATGTATAGATGTCTAAATATTAAGTCACTGTACAGATTACAATCATATAACGTAGGTATGAAATACCTGTAAATCAATAATTTACTTATTTTTCGAACACTTCTATTAACAAATATTCGTGGTGATTATAATTTCATCAAATTTTGTACAGTTTTAGTTTTTATGTTCCCTGAAATTTGTATTGCTTTAGGCTGTTGTATTTTCAAAAACCACGGTCGTACACTTGAAGTTATTCCAGAATATATAGAGGGTTATCAACATAAGAAACTGTACATAATATAAACGTAAATTGTGAACACTATTCACAATTGCCAAAAAATTGTTAATGTACGTATAACTTATTAAATAATTGCTTTATTATGTAGACTGTACATACCATATAAATGTCTACTCCAGTTGTAAAATAATGTTTATTAAAATATTGTACAACATTTTGGTATGAAAACAGAAAAAAACTGTGAAATAAAGTCTGTTATATAAATTTAACAAATTTAATGTTGCCTTTTCTTATCAAATTACAACAAACACTTATCAATGTATTCAATTTTGTAAAAAACTTTTTTATTTGAAAATTTTTTTGTTGTGCTTTACAAGAGTTGCTTCCATAATATACAAGAAATTAATTCTAAATGTTCACGATGTACTTCTAGGTTTCAGTTCATCATAACATGGTCTAAGGAAAATGCAATTTTTCTTCATTGGATTATAAAATTCATACCCCTGCAAAAATAATTGTATTTATTAATGAACAAATAAATAACTCAGTTCTTTAAAATAACAAAAATAATAAAATTGAATATTTACCTTAGACCAATCATAAGACACAGAATATGCAAAAATTTGACCATTCTGATTAAAACAACAACGCGTAATTGGTTGTTCCATAGGTTCAGATGGCTTCAATTTTGTTCTAGCATCTTTATCCCAAAAGCTAAAGGTACCATCACTACCAACTGTCGACAAAGTGCCATGGATAGGATGAAATGCTATGTCATTGACCTAGTAAAATTAACATTACAAATTAGGCAAGTGGCTTCAAGAAAAAGTAAAAATATCAACAACAAACCACTTACCGCATAAATATCCTGATATCCATTAGGAGCACCGTTTGAACGATGACATTTGAAAGTGAAATTATCTTTAGGATTCGCTGGATTGACGTACTGAATAGCGACACGACCTTCTACGCTACCTAATGCATAACCAGTGGGTACTTTCTTTTTGTCTCGGAAAATAGCAATACATCTGTGTTGGTGTTTCAATGGTGACTCAATACGTTTGTATTCTTGTGGAGTATTTTCCAACTGATATACTATCAAACCTCTTCCTGCTGTACCTACTACTGCCATTGGATAATCCTAAAAGTATTTATTCAATAAGTCCTCCATAATTACTTATAATATTACGATAATTTCTTAATATTACTTGTTCATAAAACTTACAACATCTGCGCAGTAACATCTCTCAGGTAAATTTATTGTTAACATTGGATTAGGTGACCTAGTATCCCAAAACTAGATATATTGAATTAATATATGTTAAAATGATTGAAAAAATGCAAAATGAAGGTACGATAAATGATAAAAACCTTCAAAGTTTTGTCCCATGATCCAGTCATCAAACATGAATAATTGGTACCCTTTATCCAATGACAAGTTTTAACAGGGGCATCATGAGCTGCTACCTGAATTGTCTGATTTGAAGCTAAATCCCAGCATTTTACCATTTTATCAGTTGACGCCATAAAAACTTTTGTTCCATCCTACCAAAATACATTAATAAATTTAACATCGACATTTTTCAAAACCAACTTTCAATAATCCTTTAAAGATTTAATGCTTACGTCACTCCAAGAAACATCCAAAATTGGTCCCGTCATAGTTTGCATAGATTTGGGAACAGTTTTTCCCGACTGCTCGACTTCCCAACATCTGACATTACAATCCCAAGATCCAGCGACTAGAAAGTTTTGAGGAATAGTTGAAGGACTAAATGCTAAACTTGATATAGAATCATCAGGAGGTGAAACTACTTCAAAATCTTTCATGGGATTTGAAGTTGATGGTGTCGTTGTAGGTATTGTCGTACTTTGATTGAACATTTTTGCAACTTATAAAGACCTGAAATGAATTAAATAATATTAAACATGATTCATAATAGATGTATTTGAATGTATCTATGAACGTGATACTCGTAAATATTTGTCTGTTTACCTTGTTCAAAATACTTCAAGAGTAATTCGCCAAAAACAAATAGCAATCATCATCTATAAGACAAAGTTAACATATAAGAGTATTTCGAAGAGGAATTATAATGATGAGAAAACACAATTTTGTAATGTAATAGATTAATTTGGTTAAACCATGCATCTTGAGAACAGTGGTAGTAAAATACAATTAATAATAAATACTTACAGGTTATACTGACACGATGAATTCACGCTCGCTTATTTCTGATCGACGTTCTGTACAATACGGTACTGAGTTGCTGCGTCGCCATTAACTCACTTTGCTTCACTTTAGTAGATGGCGGTTGGTATCAAGCTGTGATGCCAAAAACTTCACTATACTGTAATAGATGGTGGCGGGTCTCAAGCTAAGACGCCGAGAAGACCCAAAGCCAAAACGCGTGCGTAACTCGCCATTACTGCTTTCACTTTACTTTAATATAGATGGCGGTGGATCTCTGACTGAGACTCCAATAAGCAAAAACGCATGCGCGATTTCGCCATCATTCATCTGTGCGCATGCACGCAATGTTTTGGCGGTAAATTTAAATGGCGAGAGATTGGGAAAAGATAGAAAGCGACAAAGGCAGAGAGAAAGAAAGAGAGAGAGAGAGAGAGTGAGTGACGATGATCCCCACCCTTTTCCCGCCTAATACTTATTTTATTTACAATGAAAATAGCAATTTTTACATTGCTTTTCTCGATGTCGACTGAATTATCCGTTACACGTTCATCCAAGCACCTCGTAATAAGCTCAATAGATAGTACATACATACAAATGAGAAATTATTAAAGAAAATTAAAAAAGTACCGTAGATTGAATATAAAGTTAAGGGACTTGCGCGCGCAGCTACTTTTTGCGTGTTGTGAGGCAAGTTGCAGTTTAGTAGTCGTCATCGTTATACGTCGTTCGTTCACACGTCACCAGTAATACAACCAGTGATGTATAGTGTTTCACAACGCCTAAAGGACTCGGTTTATTGACAGGAGACCTTATGAGCTGTTTACAGTAAAGTGTTTGCATCGACTGAAATGTTTTTATGGAAGTAAAGTGGAAAAATTGCCAAAAAAAGACGAAAGTTTGATTATAAATGTCGCCTTGTTATGAGTGAATGACTATTTTGAAAAATTGATTCATTATTGTTGTGATAGCTAGCAATTTTTTAGTTTTCAGTTTTCTTTGCCGTTGTTGAAATTTATGACAATTTGTTTTATCTGTTATACTTATTTACATCATGAAGGCTGTTATTCTCATTGGAGGTCCTTCCAAAGGTAATATTTACTTAAATATCTAACTAATACAAAAGTTGTGGCAATACGAAAATGTTTGGAATTGAAAGTGTCAATTGAAAAATATGTTTCATTTTTAGGTACTAGATTTAGGCCTTTATCATTAGACATACCAAAGCCATTATTTCCAATAGCTGGTATACCTATGATTCAGCATCACGTTGAAGCATGTAAAAAAGTATCTTGCGTCAATGAAGTATTAATTATAGGCTCTTACAATGCTGCTGACATTCAACCATTTGCCGATGAAATGTCGCGTAACAATGGCCTTGTCATTAGATATCTACAAGAATTTACACCTTTGGGCACTGCCGGAGCAATGTATCACTTTAGAGATCAAATAAGAGCTGGTGGGGAAAATAGTTTTATTGTTTTCAATGGTGATGTCTGTGCTGATTTCCCACTGGCAGAACTCTTGCAGTTTCATAAATTGAGAGGAGCCGTTCTCACAATTATGTCAACAGAGGCAACAAGGCATCAATCTTTGAATTATGGTTGTTTAGTTTTCAACAACGAAGGCTGTGTTGCCCATAATGTGGAGAAACCATCAACATTTGTATCGACACAAATCAGCTGTGGAGTTTATATAGCAACCAATGAAATTTTTCAAACAATGGCTGATGTCTTCTATTCTGATCGACCTGCAGCAAGACAAACGTGAGCTATCTAAGAAGCGTCATTTGTCCATAGCACAATTCTAATCTTTTTACAATAGCTGGAAATTATTTGTATTTTCAGAATAGCAAATGGCTATGGTAAAGATTCTGGCTACATATCCTTAGAGCAAGATGTAATAACACGATTAATAAGTAGCGAGAAGCTGTTTGCACTGCCAGTGACAAATTGGTGGTCACAAGTGAAAACTGCCGGATCTGCCATTTACGTAAACCGTCATTATTTAGCGCTCTACAGACTGCATAGGCCCGAACGATTAGCTTCGACAGTTACAAGCAAATGTCAAATTATAGGCGACGTTTACATTCATCCTACGGCGTCGATTCACTTTACTGCCGTTGTAAGTAATTTCACCTAGCGTTAGATGAAACGATGAGTAATTCTCGTCGAACGTGAAATGTTATCATTCATTTTTAATAACGCCGCGAATTTTATTTTTGAATCGTTAAATCTTGGTACTATCCTTTGTCTACGAAAATTTCACAAAATATATCAGAACATTAACACGTTCAGCTATTTTGTTGCTAGAATATACTCGTCTAATTAACTATTAAAAAATATTTAAGTAAGACAGGTTTTTTATAAATATATTCAATTTTTACTATCAGTCATAGTTTCGATTTTTTTGGACGATAAAGATTCATTGTAGTCGATAAAACGTTTTATCTAAATTACACTTGAGGAGAATGCAACAAGTGTTAGATAAGTGAGATTCCCTGAGAGGATTCATTTGATATGACATTCTATAGAAAACAGTTTTATTTTTCATCTATGCGATAATTTCGTTTGTATTAATTGCCGAATACAAATCGAAAGCGTATGTTCAAATGTTCCAAATTGTTTGTATTTCATTGAAATCGCAGCTGGGACCAAACGTATCGATAGGTGCAAACGTGTCGATCGGCGCAGGAGTACGTATCAGAGAGACAATAGTGATGGATAACGCTCGTATTCAAGCTCACTCGATCGTTCTCTATAGCATCGTTGGTAACGACAGTTGCGTGGGTGAATGGGCGCGTGTCGAAGGCACACCCTGCGACCCAAATCCTGACAAGCCTTTCGCCAAGATGGAGAATCGACCACTTTTTAACAATCACGGCCAGCTCAATCCTTCTGCAACGATTCTTGGTAATTAGTTAATTTTTTACGTATATTCTTAGTGTATCGGTTAAGATAGATGTCAGATCTGGGAATCGGTAGACTCAGCTTGGATTTGTTGCTTTCCATGTATATCGTTTGTGCGTATACTTCTACAGTCGAGTCGCGAAAAAAATCGCTCGTAAGTTTTTGATCGATAAAGAGTTGAAGATAATTGATTTGTAAAAATATAACTTGTGTTCCTTTCAATGTTTCGCTACCATTTTTAACAATAGGAATACGGTTAATTTATTTGAAACAGACATTTTTAGACGTGTATTATGACCTAATTAAACACGAAACATATCGCGTATTTTTTCAAGTGAAATACCAGTTACATTTGTTGCGAGACACATAGGCTGCATCGCGATTCACAAACAAGTTGTAGTTTTACATATACGATCAATTATTCGAAAACTCGAAACCTAGTGATTTGTAAACGTTAAAAAATAAAGAGGGACTCCCTATTAAATTAGGGATAACAACTAGTTTTTTAACAGCCCTAAAGGAGCGCTATAGATAATTATCATGTAAAACATCGAAAAAACTTTCTTTTTTTCTCTTTACTTTTATTTTCAGGATCCTGCGTGAGTCTGGCTTCCGAAAAAATCTTGCTGAATTCCATAATATTGCCGCACAAAGAACTAACTAGAGACTTTAAAAATGAAATCGTATTGTAAGTTTGATAACTCATTTCTATACGAAAACAAGAATTTTAACATCGATTTTTTTCATAAATGTACAATCAACGTTGTTGCAACTTTTCTATACAAATGAGTATACAAATGGCTTTACGATTATAAACTTGTTACTATTGATTTTTATAAAAGACTTGTTGAGTTTATTAATTTTAACGAATAATTATATTATAGATAAGTATAATAATTATATATATCTATTATAAGCTGTAATTTATTGGCTTTCGGACACTTGTATATGTTTGTATGTAAGATTATCGCGCAAAAAGTTCAGTTATTGTTACCGCACAATAATCTTTCTCTGTGAATACCTTAAATTTCAACGCAAAAGAAAATTAAAAAAAAAACAAGATTCGCTATTTACACGACACACAACATTTAAGCTTCGTTTATTTTACTACTCCAATGTGTGTACCCGCAAATGAAAAAAAAACGGACGTTTTTTGTACATAAACATATAATAAACGAATTTTAATAAAAAAAAAACATCATCTTTCAGAACTTTTGTATATGTTGTCTCTTCCTTCAGCCATCGAACAATCCGGTATCTCTCTCTTTCTCTCTCCTTTGAAAAAAAAGTACGGCGCATAATAAATAACGTCGCCCGCGGGCCGCGTCATACCTTAATCGGCTAGCAGGCTCTAATCGCGACATAACTTATGCGCCACTAAAAAGAATTAAAAAAATACCTCTCGCGTTGGAATTTAAACAAGTAAAAAAAAAGACGAAAAAGAAATGATAAAAAGAAGAAACCCAGTATAAATATATATATGTATGCGCGCGTGTGTGTGTGCGTGTGTGTGTATGTATAATATATATATGTAGGTAGTGGTTATCGTCGTCGAAATGTCGCGATTTACCGTAAGAGCTCCTATGGCATTCCTACGTCGGTGGTGGTATGGTATGGTATGGTATGGTGGTGATGGCGGCGCACTAGTCGCTCTTTTCGCGCAGAGAGAAAGAAGGAGGAAGGAACCTGTGTGTATGCTGCAGCAAGAGAGAGAGAGAGAGAGAGAGAGAGAGAGAAAGAGCGCAGCAGCAAGCAACAAGTTATAATAACGCTGGCGGCGAGGCGGCATTCTTTGGATTCCTTTACTCCGAGAAAGAGAAAAGAGAAGGAGGTTCAGGTCGGCCAACCTTAGACGTGTTTCTTTGCGTCCATATGCCGCAGTTGTAACGACGCTACTGCTGCTGTGAGTAGCATACACACGATGGTGAAAAGGATGGTGATAGTGATTTAAGAGTTTTTGAAAGAAACAAATGGGTGTCAAAAAATCGGCATGGCCGAGCGAGTCGAGCAGCATGAATTCCTACCGCTGTGCGACGTATTGTTCAATATCATCTCACTTGCATCGTACTTTTGCGACGTGGTGTTCGACCTCGCTATGGCTTACGCCCTTGCCTATCATCCCCAGGCACCGAGGATGCTTTTCCCGATTAGCGTTTGTCTCGTTATCACTTCACTCGTCATCTCACAGGTATTTCTATCGACCGATCATTTTATTTCGTGTAGTTTTTATTTAATACATTCTCTATGGTTTTACATTCGCGGTTTGAAATGGAAACGTCGTGGAGTTTTTTTTCGATTCGCGATCGTTAAACTCCACTCGCGGGAACCAACATTCCAGTGAGTCTTACACGAATGTTCAGAGGAAAACTTGTTTTTTCATTTTTTTACGATATTGCCTTGAGAATGTTTGTTGAATATTCAATTCGATGATTTTGTTGTTTCTTTTCGATTGAAAAAAAAACCATACGATTTTGGAGTAAACGACGTTTGCGACTTTTAAAAATAACACTCCAAAATCGGAAAAACTACTTGTTCGTGGTACGGGTTTTTAACGCGAGAATCGCGTTAAAAAAATGACAAAATCACGGTAAAAATGACCATAGTAGAGGAAACGATTTTAAGTGGCTTTGACTCGATTCAGCGTGATAAACGAGAAAGATCCTTTTGTGCTTATTATTGTAAAGGCAACTCTTGAGAAAATATTTAGATAGCATCTCTTTCAAAAGTATGGAAATATACAAGTTTCAAAGTAGTATTGCCGGTGGCGCTGATATATTACTCATGCATCCATAAAATTCCCATTCAACAAGAATTCAAAAAAGACGAAAAAAAAAGGACAAGTCCAACGATCCTGTTCGTAACCCTATTTTGCACGCATGATCATTTAAGTATACGTTGTTTATTAATCGCGTTCCTTTTGATTTTATTGAAATACAATACGATACGCGTTAGTTTTTTCAATTGGTCATTTCCGAAATTAATCAATGCAAAGGTAAAAACGACAACTCGAGAGCAAATCTTTAATCGCGATGTATAAATGTATAAATCATATATGCTTTTACAGGTAATGAGCATCAAGTGGTACCTATGGGGGGCAAGGGGTAAATTGAGGCCAAACGCCAATACGGACTGTGATATTAATGGGGTAAAAAAGACTGCTAATTGGACGCTTGGATGCGTACTGTTTCTTCACCTTAGCCAAGCAAGTGTATTATGGCGATACTTTAAACTCTTCATACCTGTTGATCTTACCTACGTCAAACACGAAGTAAGTTTGTCATACGCATACATCTCTTTCGCTAATAGTTTTGCAACTCGTGATCGTTCGTTATTTAAGTAGTTTGGTTGACGTTTTTTACGCGAGGCTAGAGAACAACAGGTTATCGAGAGTAAAACAGAAAGAGAGAGAGAGAGAGAGAGAGAGAGAGAGTAGACGATTTCCGAGGATTTTTGGCGTTATTGACCTAATTTCCGTTATTGTTATCGTTTCCTTGTTTGATCTTGACCGCGTTTCCGTTATCGGCACTCGATCGTTACGAACTATTGCAAAAAAGAAAACACGCTCTTTTTGATTTACAGGTACGCGAGTTGTGTATGTTGCGGTTGATCCATGCCTTTTGCGAAGCAGCACCAATGTTACTTCTACAAGTCTATATATTAGTCATTGGTCTAGGCTCGAGCGATTACCGATCGGGTGAATTCGAAGGTGAAAATATAATACGTCCAGCACAACCAGCTGAAACAAAACTCAGCGAATTGGCCAAAGTATCGGCCGGTTTATCACTGTGGAGCGTTTGTTGGGCAGTAGCATCGTTTAGCAAAGGTGCAGCGAGACTGCGTAATCTCGAAAGACTCGTGCTTACGTGGTTAGGTGTATTAGCACAACTCGCATGGAGATTAGGTACAGTGAGTGCAAGAATTGGTACTCTTGTTGCTTACGCTTCGATATACGGTGCCGAATGGTTACTCGTTGTCATTGCTCTTCATTGGTTGTCGATGCTTACGTGGTTGTTACTTACACCCGATGGACTGTTCAATGGCCGAGAACAATTGGCACCCATCAGAAAGTTATTTATAGCATCGATGTTGGCTTTTGTTTACGTGTTCTCTTATGTCAATTTACACGAGACAAATCATCGTCAGAAA
This sequence comes from Chouioia cunea, assembly GCA_030064505.1. NCBI lineage: Eukaryota > Metazoa > Arthropoda > Insecta > Hymenoptera > Eulophidae > Chouioia > Chouioia cunea. The sequence goes on along the minus strand of JAOPFQ010000001.1, from coordinate 37,612,149 downwards.
ATGCTTATATTCTACTCGGTGATGTTTCTGGAAAATTGCCTGCTCATTGGTGTGTGGCTCGTGGGTGTGAGTAATAGCGAGTTACATCGTAATGTTCGTCCTCTTACGGTTATACTCACGTTGCTGGCACTTTTCTTTGGTGGGCTTTTATTCATGGCACTGTACTACAGGTGAGAGAGTAAGAGACAAGCGGACGTTGTTATTTGCGATCGCGTCGGGGAGTAAATTATTTCCGGTCACTTCAATGAAACTTCTTGTTTTCGGCTTGCAGGTTCTTTCACGTGCGACGGTTGCGATACGAAGCTGGAGGCAGGATGAACGGAAGCAACGCAATCACCACCTTGTCTCAACAAGTACGATTCAAAGATCAATTGAACGCTGTTAGGTGGATGTTTGAATGACAATTTCAATGTTATTTCAGAATGCTTATCAAGAAAAGCATATTAATGGACTTGACGACAAGCAAAACAACGGCTGTGCTGTGCGAAAAATGAAACTTAACAATGGAGGTATTCCAGGTGTGTTCAATTGCCGATTTGCCAATCCAACCGTTCCAAATCCAAATCGCAAAAAGAAAAAACCAACAACTTTTGTGCCACCACCCACGCAGCCTCAAGCCAATATTATACCCATGACGACGCTCGGGGATGCGAATAAATGGGCCAATAGCAACGGAAATGGGCCTCAATTAATTCCATTTTGGAAGAGACCGTTACCTATCCCAAGTTTAAACAACGTACGCATTACACGTGCCTTTTATATATTTTTAAATGCAGTGGGAAGGACAAGTATCTAACGAACGATTCAAATATTGCAGGACGACGAAACGACCCGAGAGAAAAACGAATCGGACACGACGATCGGTGGCTCTCTCAGCGTCAATTTAATTCACGAAAAACTGCGCGAAAAAAAACAGCAACAATTACGCGAATTACGAGCTATTCAAGAAGAAATCAAGGAAGGTAAATTAGTTCCTCCACCATCGACGTCTTCAACGACGTCTAATCAACGACCACCTTCAACTAAATTACAACCCTCGACAAATACACCGATATCGGCATTGCCAAATTCAACGGTATTGCAAGTAAAGAATAACGGAATCTCGTCGGCTTGGCCACCGGTGAAAATGCATTGTTTACTACCGCCACCACCTTCTTATCCTTCTGCACATCCAACGACCGCGTGGAAAAGGTCACCGAAAGCTATTGAAACTTCGGAAATTTTACTTGCGCCAAGGTGTTTGCCGTATCATTACGCTCATTGGACCCCACCGATGATCGCTAATCATAAGTGAGCGTTCTTTGATTTTTTATTTCATTAAGTGAAAACTGTCGTTATTGCTTAACGGTATAACTTGTTAACGTTACAATTAATACGTTCGTTTTTCTCACAAATAGATTGTGCAATAATCAAAACGACTTAGGCGAAACTTTCAAGGATGGGAATCATGGCGACGAGGACGTTAGCGATATCGAAGGTAGTCAAATATCGTTGCCTCGAAGCTATACGTTACCACGTGAATTTAAGTATCATAAAAATAACGAACGACGAGATGGTGGGGCACGGTTCACTGGTGCGCGTTACTACTTGCCTTCTACGAATAGTTCCGATGGTTTGTATTTTCTTTTTTACCTGTTGTATCGATGAAAATCATTCACAAAAGATTTCCGACAAATTTTCGCGTTAATTATGACGTCATTTTTATCGATATCGTTATCAGGAGGAAAACGAACTCGTAAAATACTTTCAAATTATAGGTCTTTGCTTGTAAACGCAACACCGTTTACAAACAGCCGGCCTGTGTCAATATTTACGCATATGGACGTTTGACATTTTTAGCGTGCTCCTCTTTTTGTTATCAACGACCGTAATTTTTATCGACGATTATTCTTGTTTTATAACTATACGAATGTCATAATATATGTTTTAATTCGTCGTTTATCGTAAAACCAAAATCAATGTCAATAAATATCAATAAAGAAAAACCAACAACACCGCTCCAAAGTACATTTCTCAATCGCGCATGTGTGCGTTTGTGTGTATTCACAGGTGATGTAGACAGCGCCGACAACGAAGATGAAACGGACACGGAGCAGCAGCTGCGTATTGGCTTAACTCCCGAAGTGCATCAGGGGTCCACGGGCAAGGACAACAGCAGTCGTAGCAGCAAATGTACAACGTATCACGAAGATATGTGGAATCGTCAGCAACAAACTTGTAACAGATGCAAGCCTGAAACTCAACTCTGACTCTTTACGGAAACAGTATTTAGGTTTAATAACAAACAAACAATTCGCTGTAAATATTCTTTGTTGTAAATACCGAGCATTGTATATTTATTTTTTATCGTAACGTTTAATAATAATCCAACAATAAAGAAACAAATGAAAAAAAAACTAAGTAATGTCAACGTTTATTATCGATGAATAACGTTTTATTTCTCTCGATCCCTCCCCAATTTTCTCGATCGGTGCATTCACACGGCGGCGCAGCCGTCGCGCAGTATCGAGAAAGAGAGAAAGAGAGAGAGAGAGAGAGAGAGTACGTAGTTGTATGTGTGTATACACTTACACATTCAGAAAGCTCATCGCGTACGGTTGAGTATAAAACACGTGGGGAGTCGTAGTACGCAAGCGTCGCAAAAAAATCAACTGGCGTTCTCTCGCTCGCACACACTTGCGTAATCCCTCCCCCCTCCACCCTCACACCGTCGTCCATTATATATATATATATATAGGTGTAAAATGTAAACGTGTATGTGCGGGTACAGAACGCCATTGCCCGTATGCGACCGACATCTTCCCTTTACTCGCTCACTGCTGCTCGCGCGGCTCGCCTATATGATAGCAGCAAGTATATGAACAGTGTGAAGAAGAGAGATAGAGAGAGAGAGAGAGAGTAAGAGACAGAGAATGTGGACAACATCCTAGTGCGGCGCGTATCTACGTAGTATACATCATCATGTTTCTCATCAGTTATCACAAGTTTTAAACTCTTCCAAGAAGATAACGTTTTAGAATTTTGTGTGAATATTGTGTGTATACGTGTGTGTTTATGAATATGACTACGAAAAATAGTGCGTGTTGCGTGTAAAAATAAGGAAGAATAAAAAGAATTTGTTCATCTATCATCTTCGTCGTCGTTGTGGTTAGTATAAAAATGTTCTCTCTCCCTCTCTTTGTCTTTGTCCTGGGCAAGCGAACAAAGAGACACACGTACGTGCGCCCATTGAGCGGCGCGCGCCGTAGTACTCTAGTAGTAGTAAATGTAGTAAAAGCTTTTCCTGCCCCGCGCGCAACGCAAAGAGAGAGAGAGAGAGAGAGAGAGAGAGAGGTTGGTCGGGTCTCTCTTTCTCTTTCGCTTACGCTCCCAACAAGGCGCCCGGGTTTGGTGTTATAGTCGACACGATCAATGGAGGGATACCTCGCGGGTTTCTCTCTCTCTCCCTTTTTTTTCTTTTCGATGCTCTGACCCCCCGGGCGACGAGACCTTGACGAGAAAAGTCGAAAGTGCAAATTTTTGGGAGTTCGTTGTTTATGGGAATCATCAAGTTGATTGCAGGGTTGTGAAGTCGTGTAGGTGTGTGGTTCTTTTTCTTTGAAAAGAGTGTTATTTCGTGTAGAGGTGATTTGACGTACCGAGGATAATATTGTATACTCCTCTACTAAAGCTGTCGAAGGTATGAACACTTTAGATATCAATGTAAAACTTGTCGAAATAGGAAGTAGTTTTTGACGTGCTTTATCTCTGGTGATAAAAACGTAGATACCTTTTCGGTGTCACATAGGATGTCAATTAATTAGACAATCATTTAGATAATCTCTTTTTTTAAGGAATTCAATAAGTGATTATTATTAGTCCAAAACCATCATATCCAAGCTCTCAAGTAGAAAATCAATAGTTGCAGGTGAAGTAATGAAACTGGTTTGAACTAGTTTTAGTTCAATTTTAACACTTTTCAGTGAATGCTGAAAATTTTCAAACTAAAAAATATTGATATTCGTCGACGTTAAAAACTAATTTCTAACGTCAATAAAAAAAAAGGTACTCCCAATCAATATTTCGCCAAAATCAATAACAATTTCTCTCAAACCTCAAACTAACTTTGACTTTTATACATTGGGAAAAAATACATTCGACATTGAAATATAAAATAAAAAGAAATCTTTCGATATATTTAAAGGTCTTTAGCAGGAAAACTAAATAAGCGTGAAAACTCTGAATCCGAATTTCCGCGTCCCTCGCGCGCAGCTTTCACGCATACACACGTCTAAAATTCGAGCAGCAGCCTGGTAGAAAGAGAGTTCTCTCTCCCTGCAAGTCTCTCGTAAATCCTCCAAGGGGAAGAAACAAAAAAAAAGGAGGAGGAACTGCAACGCGCGTTCACGAAGGGAAAATGAGAGAGAACGAGAGAAACGAAAGAAGCGTATCAGAATACAGTAGCATTATACATTCAATAACTATACTTGGAATACTCGAAGGGAGAACATTTTTAAAATCCGAACGATACAAAAAATTTTTAAAAATAGTAAACAGGCATAGTAGTATACGCTATCGTGTGTACACTCTCTGCCTTCGTCTCTTGCTCTCTCTCTCTCTCTCTCTCTCTCTGTCTAGTGAATCGTAGTGGGGATAACCCACACGCGAGAGAAAGAGTGAGTGGTTCAATTCGCGAAATATAAGGTGGCGAAGGCGTGCTTGTTGTTTGTACACGAGGCCATTCAATGTTAAGTCACGGCATGCCGGCTATGAGATACACAATGTGTGTGTGTGTGTGTAATTATGCGAACACAACCGATTAAATTGCGATACTCAATTCTAAGCTAATTTTGCTTATGAATGCCACGTTCTATATAGACACACACATATACACAGCAAACAATTCTGGTCAACAGTCTGCTTCTTCGCTATTTATGCGAAAGGGAGAGAGAGAGAGAGAGAGAGAGAGAAAGAAAGAGAGAAACGTCGCTCTCTGAACGCTTGACGATCGTCGACACAAAGATAATGGGGGAAGTATATAGGTGTATGATTACACTTACTGTGCGTGATCAGGTATCACGTAGAATTTTATATTCGTATGCTTTCATTATTATTAGCCACTTTTTGAGTATACAAAGAAAATAAAGTAAAAAGCTCTGGTTTACGCGATTTTTGTGAAAAATATCTAGAAGATTTCACAGAGATTTATTATGCAATACGACAACACGTGAAGAATGTTATTTCTTCGTAAGTTTTAAATTTCACGCAGAAATCTTAGAAATTCGTAGTGCCGAGTCAGTGTGTATGCGTGTAAACGTAAAATATCAACCTATTACGGTTTCAAACGAAAAATAATTTGATTTGATATTTTTCAACAATTATAAATCGGTCGTTAATTGTTCGAAAAGTTTGTTCACAGTAATGTCAATTTTCTGTCTTCAAATGTATCTAGTATCACGAGAAACATAAACCTGTGCAATTTTGACGTTATAAAGTAAACATCAGGTACATTGGGAGACCATCGACAGAGTCTCTCGTTCTCTCATCCCCTCGCGCACCAAAAATCCATCATCGTCCTTTTTCCTCTCTTTTTCTCTGTCTCTCCCCTCTCGCAACTCCAACACGGAAACCGGCGCAAGCGGCGGTGGACCTCGTCGTCGTCATGAAAGAGAGCTACAGAGCGCGGTAGCGCGCTGAATGAGTAAGAGAGAAATAGAGGCAGATACCGTGCATTCGAATCCGTACATCTCGCGTTTGTTCTTCTTTACAACTACCGTCCACTTACATGTATACGTATAAACTCTGTGTGTAACGTAGGTATACTTATTTATGTCTGCATCTCGTCGTCGAAAATCTTTCGCGCAGGACGACGCTACGACGACAACGACGACGAGGAGAAGGAGGAGGAGGAAGAGAAGAGTCATACATAACCTCTCTCTCTGTTTCTCTCTCTCTCTCTCTCTCTCTCTCTCTCTCTTTCTCTTCCCTCTCCGTCAGTTGAGTGAAAGTGCATCTACCGTTTCAGTAGCTGTAGTAGCAGCAGCAGCAGCAGCAGCAGCAGCAGCAACAGCAACAGCAGCAACAACAGAAGTAGTGGTGGAGAAGAAACGTCGGTGGTGATGACGATGACGAGGATGGTGGTGATAACGATGGTGGCGTAGTGATAGTACGAGGATGTGAATGGACGCGAGGGAGTAGGCAGAGGGAGAAGAGGAGTGACAGTATGGACGAACAGGATGCAGCGGCGGCGTCCTCGTCCACTTCGTCTTCGTCGGGATCATCGTCACGTATCCTCAAGTTCCTCACGCACAAGCTCAGGACTCACTCGCTCAATGAGGAACCTAATCAGGATAAGGTAACGTTGAATGCCGGTGTTTTTTCTCACTCCCTCCCCCCTCTCTTTTTCTCTTTGTTTCACGTTTTAGTTAAATATCTCGTATATTCGATTTGCGCCCATACACACCCACACATACCCCTCCCCCCACGGCGGTGTGTGTGTATGTGCGTACAAACGGGGGAGGAAGACACGTGTATTAGATAGAAAAGAGTCGCGACTTCATTCAAAATTAAACGGTATGTACGTATATATATATACATGACGCCGATCATTATTTTCAAAGAGATAACGAGGCGGAAAGAGAGAAACCACTCGCGCGAACACGTGTCTGTCCATGAATTTGTTGAATGGCACGTATATAGACTGAAACACCGGCTATCTTTGGCGTTCCACGCGACAATTTCTTGTTTTTTTTTCTTTTCTTTTCGAGCACGCTGGAGAAGGTTCTGTAATGTTTTCGAATACGCGAGATCCAATCATCCATTAATTCAATCAATGTATTACTTAACACTTTCAAATTTTTGAAAGTGTTCAGTTGGAGCAGCGTTATATCGTACACAATAAGAATTATGATAACGTCGATGGAAAAGTCGAGTAATAACTCGCGGTTATGCTGCTTATTTTTCTATCGTTTATAAAACAGTTTCTTGCGTCAGCAGAATTTTCAAAAATTAAGGAAGACCTCTTCACGTTGAAATTGGCAAAAGTAATTTTAGTGAGAAAGATCGCTTTGATTTTTCAGGCGGACGATGATCACGACTCTGGGACAGAGTCCGACGATGAGTTCCAAAATGGAGGTGACGTCGCTGATGAGCTTTCCACCGGTAAGTTTATTCGCGGCTTCATCGAAAAAGAAAAATAAAACCGTAACGTTGTCGAAATTCTTACAAGTTGACCAATCGGACTTAAGTTGAACATTCGAGACGACTCGCTAATTACATTATTGTTTAATTCGTTGGTCGTTTGCAATGTTGAAAGCCAACACGAGAAAACGTTATTAAAAATGATAATACGCGAATAATAAATTGGCAACTCGCGTTAAAACATTTCTTTCTCCTGTACTTTATCTATGCAAAGCAATTCACTGTTAAAACTCAAGTTATGGCGTTATTAATAATACGCTACGAGAGTTTAAAAACGCTCGCGCGAATGAGAACAGTTTCGATGTTCTTACAAAGTTATGTCTCAATTTGCGACTAATTTATTTTGCCCTTCCGTTTTACCCTAATCGTTTGATCTTTCGCCATTAATTTTGTACAAAACGCAGTCGCAATTGTTACATGTACATAGTTCGCATTTATCGTCAAGTTATAAAAACAGCACACCTATACCGTATATGACTTATTTACATAAGACATAATGAAAAAATCAATTTATGGAGCGCTAACGTTCACGTCACGTTAAAAGTTAGAGAGGTTGAGTTGTAATTTTCTGTTGGTTTGTTTCGTGACATTTTTGTCAATTTGTTATCTAATCAGTCGAGAGCATTTGCATTTGATCGATAGTGTCATTGAGTTGTTGAATATTCTCTTGAGATTATTCGTTTATATCGCACAACACGGAAGGATATACGTATACAACGTTCCACGGTTGCTTTTCTACGAGTCATGGGTAATCTATAAATAAATAAAAGCTTTAGTCATACGACGAAACCTAATTTTCTTCACCTTAAATGTTTAAAAAGGACAAATTACATTGATCCAATTTTTCCAATACGTTAAGTCACATAAATAAAAATAAAATATAACATACATGATTAATCGAAGTGCAGTGCACGACAGAATTTTTTGTTTCGCTCTAAAAATGGAAAATGTGTCCCAGGCCACGTTTATCGATGTATATACGTATACCGCAAATCTGTTGCAATATTCTCGTGAGTTAAGTACTCACGTTTGGTTGGGCAAATCTAAAGAGAAAAAAAAGAGTCCTCTCGATAAGATCCGTCGTCTTGTACCACGCGTTGTTACTTGGGAACAAAGATATCGCGCGTCACGGCGTAATATTCGTGACTAATCTGTCGCTCGAATTGATTGTTGATTCAGCGCGCAACGCGCGGCTTCAAAAAAGAAAAACAAAGGAGAGGGAGAGAAAGAGCGACGTATTTTTATGAATAATTCATTTAATCCAATTTGCAGTGGCAAACGTCCGAGGTTGTTATATTTATAAAAGTGCAACGCTATCGGGGGTAGAGGCGCGTAGAGGGACGAAGATTAATTTTTTAGATAAAAATCCTCGTTTTTTCCATCGGTGATTATTCGATTGATCGACTTGTTTTTCCGTGGTTTCATTTAAGAAATTGATCGCGCGTTACGCGTGCATGTGTGGATGTAAACGACGTATACGGAGTTCGCTTATCATTTGAAGTATCGTGCGGGCTCTTTGAGAATTAATAATTGACGAGTCACTTACGTACACGCGTATCATGTAGACACGTGCGCTCAATGGCACTCAATTTACACCTGGTACTTTCTCGTGTATTTTCGTACATCAAGTTCATGGACTAAACGCTGAGAAATCTAATAATACGCGTTCGGGACATCAATAGTGTCCGATAAATAATAGTTTTCACTTTGATCAAAGACCAATCTCTTGATAAAAATCGATTTGGTTGATACAGATGTATATAAAAGCTGAATAACTACTTATTTCGTAGCGCTTCATTGAAATTCCAAGCGAACCATGCCCGTATACGCTGGAAAAAAAAATCAATGCTTTACCAACCCCCTTTTCGTTATTCTTAGCACCCTCCAAAGCTTTGTAAAAAAAGAGAGACAGAAAGAGAGGCCTTTTTCGATATCACTCGTAAAAAAGTCGGCGAAACGCATACCTATACGTAGCAATATCGTGGCGAGCTTTCAAATAAAAATTGTCGAGTATTAGCGCGATAGCGTAATTTCGATGAATATCGAATGGTATTGCGCACGCGTGCGCGCGTCTCTAATTATTATGCAACGCACCAGGTGTCGTTTGGATTTGATCTTTTTTTATCTGTTCATTTTTGAAAGTCACAAGGGCTTAATATACACGACGTTATGATGATCGCGAGGACTAGACGATAAGCGGGATTTGATTTCTTGTTGTTGTTGAATTTTGTACTAATACAAGGGATAACAGAAAGTTTAATGTCCTTGTTGTTTCAATTATAAAATAAATATCTATGTATGCGGTCAATAATTTGCCAAATTTTTTGTTTATACAACAGCAGGTCGGTCAATTTCACATGGCAGCACGTTCTCGGGCGATCGTATAAAAAGATATATTCTTGAAAAAAAGATAAACTTTATATAACGTTACGAAATAAAAGAAAAGAAACTGCCCTCGTTAATACTACTATGGTAATGCTGATACGTGGTACATTTTTATACATACACGCGTCGCAAATTTGAGAGAGAGAGAGAGAGAGAGAGAGAGAGAGAGGAGTCAACATCCTGCAGGTGCAGTTAAAACTTGATTCTCCCTTTTTTACAGATATGTGTGCAACGTTAACCATGCTTTTTTTACTTTCTTTTTTAAAGCTCAATATAGCTGACAAATTAATAATTCGTCTCTAATAATATGCCTCGCGCAATCAAATTAATCCTAATAAACTTCAGTCTTAATTTGTGAGACTTGCTTTGTTCTCCTCATTTCTCTCATCTCGTACGTCTCTTCGCATCCACACACAGACACATAAATGCACATTTCTCTTTCTCTCTCTCTCTCTCTCGTACTATATACCTGTTGTCATGTCTGCGCGTTTAATTCTTCCGTCTATACCATTTGTCCTATCGCTCTCTATCTATCTATCTATCTATCTATCTATCTATCTATCTATCTATCTATCTATCTATCTATCTATCTATCTACCCTTTCCATTCTTTTCCATTTGAGGCTGCTTGATGCACCTCGGCAAATATGCTTAATTATTTAACGTCGCGCTTTCTATCCATCTCCCCCTGTACGCACACGCGAGCCGTGATGTCAATTTTACTTCGTTATTTCATAACTCGCAGACGAACTTTATTGATCTTAATCGTCTCTTCTCACTTCTTTTTGGAATTTATGTTTGTTTAAATATAAAAAAATAATTGACATAAAATACTTTGTACGTGTACATATTTCAATTGTTACCAACAATACAACATTCCCTATAACAAGAACCTCGCCGTATAGGGCTTTGAAATGATAAAGAAAAGTATATTTCTCAAAGTATGAATTACCTCGTATGAAATGCATCTATCTAACTGATAATTTCGAGTTCGTTATCTTTCCATTTTGCGGCACTTACCATGTCCAATGGATAAGCGTTGACAAAGTAAATTAAAGAAAAAGAAAGGCAGAAAAAACTGTCTTCATTCATCTATTTCTTCGACAATTCATGAAAATCGATCGTGACACATCGATATATACATAAATCAGTCCCCCTTCGTTCTCGTCCTTCCAAGGTTTTCTCTTCGAGTTATAAACGTTGGCGTCTCTAAGCCGACATCTAAATATATATATATATTTGATCAGCTGATATATATATATTTTCTTCTTGTATTTCGATTTTTCACTGGTGGATGTAATTCGAAGCGAATGTCTCTGCAGATGACAGATGATGAAGGATCATCGTTTTCTTTGGGGACAACGACGACGACGAAGATACTTCTTTTTTTTTTTTATCGCGTTGCTAGTTATCTGCGACTAAATTGATTGGCGAGAAAAAAAAGGAGAGAATACTTGATTATACTTTGACCTATATTATTTAGATGTTAATTCGGTCGAAACTTTACCTTTATATAGTTGTCGATCCTCGTTAATTCAAGTAAATAATGAAAATTAATTTTTTTTGTTCATTCATTCGGACGTCGTCTTGAGATGACGTCCTATTAAAAGTATCTCTCTCTCTATTAGATGGTATCGAAATATTAATTCTAATTATAAATCTCGTCTTTTGTTTTATAACACGTAACGTCGACGTTATTGATTCACAGAAGCCCCTGGCTTGCGCTTCAATTGTAATTGTTAATTTCCATTTGGTCCCCGAGAAGGCGCGTCGCCACCTTTTCCTTTTTCTTTTTCTCTCTCCGCTGATGAAGTAATCTTTCTGTAAGCGCGTGTCGATCGATCGAAGGTCATCCAAGAGCTACGTTAGAAACTGTATGTACATACGAATAATATTTGAACAATGAAAATGCTCGTACGTGAAAATTTGCTCGATCAATTAAGCTCAAACGGCATATCATTTTCAAAGTAAACAATCGATTTCAAGTTACGTTATTACAGTTTTCTGTAAAGAAGAACCGAAAACGTTCAATTGGTGTAGCAAAACGCTTGCGGAGGCATGTTATGCGCGCGAGAACGCGTCACGTAAAGTCAAAGGTCGACATACTCTAGTTTGCAACGCTATATTCGTACTTGTTCGTCTATAACGCATGTACACTTGTAATTCTCATCTAAAAATAACGCGTTTCATAGCTAATTATATTTGTATATAATTAATCGTCGCTATCGTCGATAAGTACAACGCTTTTCTCATTTCATACTTACTCGTGCGCATATAACTACACCATTTTTACACTTATGAACTGTGTCTAATTATTATTATTCCATAGCAATGGACAGTCTGGAAGAAGCCCGACCTGCTCGCGATAGTGCAGTACCATCGGACGCAGATCTAGGTGCATCACCACCCTCGACAACAGCAACACCATTTGGTTTCAATAGTAGTAGTGGTTGTAGTAGTACTGAAACACCACCAATCGAACCACCACCAACGTACGACTTTCTATTGAGGCTTGGTCATAGTGGCGATCAGCATAGTTCCGAAGAGGAACTTGAAGTCATCAACGGGCCAAAAGATGACAAAGCTGTTGCAACAATTACACCAATGCCAGTAAGGCCAAGTGCTGTCCCTGAAAAAAGAAAGTGGTCCGAAGCGAATAGCGGTAGTAGCAGTTGTACTCAAGTTAGGCAACGCGATGACGATGGCGAGGCCAGTGGTGTTACTGCTTACTCGGCACCGGCTAGTAGGACTGGTAGGGAAGCTTCTGGATCGAGCGACGAAGAGGTTCGATTTCTTTTATTCCTATAACTTGTTGTTATTTTTATTTTAGTCGAAAGCTCACGTTCAAAAAACTGTACAACTACAAAAAAAACGGAACAGCGTCAATCTTATCTAATCAGAACAGTAGTATTTAAAAAAAACATCGACAGACAGTATTATCGGTGCACTTGCTATCTGAAAGAGATTAGCGATTGAATCGCATCTCAACAAAGTATCTCTTATCTACTTATTTGTAGGAGAACGTGAAAATTGTTTGGTAAACAGAGTAATGGCATTATCTCGGTCTGATCGTTGAATAAATATTAGTAGTGAAAGATATTGAACGATCGAACAATTGACTAATAAAAATATGTAATTCCGACAGATACAAGGTCTCTGCTACAGTCGAAGCGGAAGCGCAATATCGCAACCAGTGCAATTTCGTAGTTCGCCACCGCAGGACGCGCATCGACCAGTGCGTTCTTTGTCACCACCGCCAAAGCTATTCCACGCGTCGGCAGCATTTTCCTCGTCGCCACCGTGTATAGCCTCCAGCAGTAGTAGTGCCAGCGAGCATTTACATCATTTGCATAGGCCATCTCATCATCATAGGCCACGTTCGCGGCCAAGGCCCCATTCGCATTACGAGCATCCACATCCACATCATCCGCATCCACATCGACCTCACGTTGCACAGGATCTCGCTGACGTTGACGTCGTTAGTGCGTGTAGCCCTAGGAAACGACATCGACCACCTAGGCCATGCCTTGACTTTGAGAAGATGCAGCAGGTTGGTTTGATAATGGACAACGCACAAATTAGTCAATCTAGATAATCTCTTAAATTGACGAAGTCATCGAAGCAAACGAAAATCGATAATGCTTAATCAGGTCACGTTGAAGTTGATTAAACGACGGACGCGAGTGGTCAAACTTTTGAGCATTATTATTCTTGATTGTTTCTTTTGTAGCGTTACTTATTGCGCCATAACGAGGATGAATTAATCGTTTGCAATTCAGTTTTTTTTCTCCGAATTGTTGAAAAATGCAATCTTGGGCTGTGGCAATTTTTCCGTGTGAAAATAAGCTTTTACGAAAATAGCTTTGCATTATTACTTATAAAATAGACTACAGTAATCAAGTTGTTCGAGTTTTGTCCATAGCGTAACGACATATCTCGATAAAAATTGCGTCGTCAAGCTGACGGATGCGCTTCAATATCCTGTTCCATCCGTACGCCATCGAGCTCAATTATCAGCCGAACTATTTTTAATTCTACGAGCTTTGACCATTAACTGAATAACACGACTAAAGTTTAGGAGAGAGACAGAGATAGAGAAAGAGATAGAGAAAGAGAGGAAAAAGCAAACGAGAGTGAAGCATGTCGCATGTGTGTCTCTGTAGAGTATTGGCGGTTAGAGTACAACCGATAGTACGTTCGCTCGTACGTTTCCCTCCCCTCTTTCTCTTGCAGTGTAGTTATATATACGAAAAGCAAACTAGCGCTTGCCTTGAATGGTCGGTCAATTTTCTCTTTCTCGCTCTCTTCGCGAACCCCTGGTTTTCGCGCCACGCCCCGGGCACTGCCATCTTGATCCATCTTCTTTGTCACGTGTGAGCTTTTTTAGAGAGCTTTCATCGATGCTTTGTTCTTCTCTCTCGCTCTCATTCTATCTCTCTTCGCTATTTGTCTTTTTTTATCTCGGCGTGGGAGTATAGGGATGAGCTTTTTTTTCTCTCGAGAGAAGATGTTTTTTGAAAACGTGAGAGGTTTCTTTTTGTTATGCACGTGACTGGAAATAATCGGGTCTTGAATTTTCATAGGAGGTAGGGAATTTTTAAACGACGTTGGAGGTGGTACTGGAATACGTATTTTTAGGTCAGATTGCGTTTACACCGAAAGTAAACGTTGAAATACTGCTTCGAATTTTATTTGAACGATACGTGACATGTTTCCGAGTGAGTGAAAAATACACAAAATACAAATCACCTCGTATTTGCAACATGTTTATGCGCGCGCTTAAAATATACGTTGAGGTATTGTCTAATGCAAAAAGTCTACGTTCGATATAAATATGCAAGGTATTATAACCGATATAATCTTTGTTCTGTTTCAGTTGAAAACACAAGCAGTGACAGCGTGGAGGCACACAAGTGAGCACGGCAATGAGCTGTCGGTATTCTGTTGGTGAGAACGGTGAGCCGTGGATCAAGAGCGTGAAGATCCACGGTGAGAAATATCATCAGGCAAAGGGCGGCGGCAAACTGCGAATCAAACGCGACGTTCGTTCATTATCATCAATTTCATTAATCGTCACCTCGTATGGCTCATTCATTCACGCGTCGACAACGTCGACTCGGACAGAGAGACTTAGAGCAGGAGAGATCTTTTGGGAGAGTTAGCCTCGAGAATTGTTGCTTTTTTTCTAACTAAAAAAAAAAAGATTAATAGGCTTTTCCTACGCATGTGCACTGATGGCGATAATTTTGTTACATATTATATTTTAGTCGATTGGAGCATTTTATTACTTGTCGTTTTGCGTATTCGTTACTATGAGGGAAACAATATTTTGGTATGCAAAAGTATAATTTCACAAACTGACCTAAAGATTGTAGACAATCAACGTTGACGATTCTATTTGTGTTATAACTTTTTTTTTATAATAAATTGTTAATTTGTGATGATTTTTAATTGCATCCGAGTTTCGACTTCGATAAAAATCCAATGTCACGTTGACGAACGGCAAGTAGCATTTCTTTCGAATAACTTATTTGCCCATGCAAATAGTAGGTGATACATTTAATTATGAACCAAACAACGTATTCGCTGTCAGTGTACGTTCGAGCGTCTCGTTCAAAGTTAAAAATTCAGACAATTATTGAAGATTACGTAGAGATCACTTAGTGAAAGATGCACACCTTTACTAAGGTGACCATGTGATAGGGTCTTGTACCTTGTTTTATTCTTCATTTTGAGGATTGCTTTGAGGAGTGAAGAGGTGTATTGTAACTTTTAAGAAAAATAATCTCTTGCCGTGGACAAATTCTGATGTCGACGCAATCACAAAGTGCAAAAACTTTCGGCTACTATTGTAAAATAAAATGAAATAAAAGAAAAAATTATATATAATCATGTATAATTTTGGACAATTATACGCGGCTATGTATATTACGTACAGATTGTCTCGAGGTAACGACTGACCTCTTGATTATATTTAGGAATCTTTCTAGGTATACAAAAAAATGAATATATTCTTCTAAAAATTTCGATGATGGAAGGTGGAAGATTAATAGATTACCTGAACGGGTCTTACTGAAGTAGTTGTAATTTGGAGATTATTTTTCTTGATACGCAACATTTAACAAGTTACAAACCAACTCATTTTTCTTAAGTACACGCAATTTTATTCAGACTTGCCAAATTCGTCTTAATTCGTAATTACTTTGTGATTAAGACGTACATTAAATAATTGTAGATTACGGTTTTCAATTACGGAAAGCATAAAGTGACATTTTTTTGTTTTAAAGCATTTTTAATGCATTTTTTTTTGGCAATCATTGAGCATTGCAAAGAGAACATCTTAAGATTTTTGTATTATCTATGATATAATGTATATTTACGTTAGTTATAAATGTTATTGAAAGTATTGAACTTATTATTTTGATGAAATCCATCAAATATAAAATATATATTATATGATAATGATAAGCAAAGCGTACAATAACGGAAGAGTTTACTATAATTATATTGTTACAACTCCATAGTTCACTCATTCAGAATCACTAGTGAGTGAAGGCCTTCTGCCAAAATAACGAAACATAACTGAGACATGCAGTGACTTTGATTCTCGCGCGTTCGAAATTATGGAAAAGCATTGATCTTAGCTGTTTTTCTTTTTCGAAAAACAGCCATAACAATTCTGAGGCAAACTCTTCGAGCTCTCCTTTATTCATTTGTAATTTTTCTACATAAAAATGCGGTCCAGAGGTGTGTGAGTGTGCGATAATCCCTAATCGCTGACAAGGGTCATTGTATGTGAAAACGGATGCAAAAAGAGAAAAAAAAGAAGTAACCGTAGGGCGGAACACAAATATCCGTTCGAACTTCGTTATGCTCTAGATTTATCTCTCATTGCTCCTTTCTTACTTTTTTTTGTATATGTGTGAGAGCGAATGTCGAACGATTAGCAATTTCGCGTGGTGATTGCGAATTTGACGTTCTCATTCTTGCTTTCGTCTGGGGCGATATGTGCAAGAAACTCAGTCGCTTAATGGTGGATCCGGGTGAAGATATATGATTTTTCAAAATTATTTTTGATCTATTTTAAGAACTAGATGAGTGTCATTTTTTTCGCATCCAGAAAATGTTCTTATTTTTATTTTGCGTTAACTTTTATTTCGACATTCTTTTGGTTGATTAAAAATTGTATTATACTGATTCAATGTAGACTGATACGTTATAAGATAGTTTTCTGGGTGTAGTTATTTTAGTTAGGCAAATTATGGTTTACTGTCGCTTACATCAGTGTCTATTTGTAGTCCCTTTTTTATTGTCGAAAAGTATTTAATTTTTAAGAGAAATACAGCTGTGTGCAGAACAATTTTTAGCATAATTCTTAAGTACTTCAACTAGCATTTAGTGATTTTTTTTACACGAAAACATTATTTATGTATTTTTATTATATACGAAGAGTAACATTTCCATCCTGATTCATTTTTTAAAATTTTTGACTGAGATATTACGCAATGAAAAGTGTTCAACGAGCGTATTTGACGAAACGCTGAGTTTTTAACGAGGAAGTGCAATATGGGAGATCTACATTCGATAAGGCTTTGATAAAAAAAAAATTAACGTAAGAACGTATGAGAATTTGAATCAAGTTTTCATTCTATGATTTTTGAAATATAACGTTGAAAAAATTGTTCCGTTTTGCATTGCGAAAATAACTATCAACCGTACCAAAACGTTCGTGTATGCACTATTATAAAGTGAATATGCGCATGTATTATCCG
The DNA here is from genome assembly GCA_030064505.1 of Chouioia cunea. Classification (NCBI taxonomy): domain Eukaryota; kingdom Metazoa; phylum Arthropoda; class Insecta; order Hymenoptera; family Eulophidae; genus Chouioia; species Chouioia cunea. The sequence goes on along the minus strand of JAOPFQ010000001.1, from coordinate 37,594,814 downwards.
TATATAAACGAAAAAAAACATGTCTCATTTATCGAATAATCTTACAATATATTAATTGTCGACATAAACACTGCGATATAGCGCTGCACTTGCCAGTATTATAGTCAACATTTATCAAAAAAGAAAAAAAAAAGCCAACCTAATAACGATGAATATGTATTCAACTATCGTTTCGTCTATATCATCTTAATAAAGACCCAACTTCTGTGTTTTTGTCAATTACGAAATATTATCAACTAATTATTCAGAAAACTGCAACATATATCACACAAAAAGTACAATAGATTTAAAAAATTGTAATACTGGTACCCGATCCTGAATCATATTAAATTTGTATCAATTGCCACGCATTTATGGTGAAAATATTTCAACCAAGCGCTTCGTTATTGAAGAGAAAAAAAAAAACAATTTTTCAGCTGTAATGGAAACCTTTGAAAATTGTTTAACGGTTTAAATTTAACTAGAAAAACAAAAACTTAGTATAAAATATTCTTTTAATTCTAAAACGAAGATCTCAAAGTTCTTTTAACTTGTTTATCGCTCAAGGGAAATTTAGCGTGCTTCTCCATAGGTTTTTTCATTTCTACTGGTTTGCAGGTGTGACGATACGACTCCTCCCCGTGTATGACACATGTGAGATTAGATTGTGTGTATCTGTGATCGTTGAACTCTACTACTTATAAGAAGCAAAAAAAAAGCAAACAAACAAGTAACGAAAAATATAGACCATCACGTAGTGACATTTTTCTCTCCCGTTTAGTCCTTGATTTGTATAGCCACCACAAGTCTCAATATAAAGTGATTTTTTCAATTAATAATATAACATAAGCGGCAAGATCTCGTGAGGTTTTCTTGGCCGTCAGGACATTGTCAAGGGAGAAAATGTGAAGAAAATGGATGAAAAAAAAATCACAAAATAAACATGAATCTTAACTTGCTCGATCTGGAGAAAAGGACGATTGCGAATATCGTTCTTACACATTTTGAAGATCAAGAATCAAGTATTACGATCAATATGAAAAATAAAAAAAAAAATTTGAAAAAAATATATAATTTTGTTATTATTTACTACAAATCTCGTTATCCTCTACGTCGTGTGTTCTATAATCGAACAACGTATAAAGCAACTGAAAGAAAACGACATTGCCCAAAGTAGAACTATATCGAGGAATAAATTAGTAAAATTGTTTAAATAGGAACGATCAATGAATAATTTTGCAATCTCAAACAAAGCAACTAGTCAACGCGTGAATCAACACAGGTGTTTACCAATGACTTTTTAATTATGACGGCATGCACTATTGTGCGTTGTACGCGCGATAGATCAACATTTAACTATATAAAGCCGAGTTTTTAGATAGCTATTACCTAAACTTCAAATAGATCTCGATCAGTTACAATCGATAATCATGAAACACGTTCTACTGTTCGCCTTCGTCGCTTTTGCTTTCGTAAGTCTTTTATTTTATTTATTCTCGTGAAAAAAAGAAGCATGTATTTGACATAATTCCACAAGAAAAGTCATAGGTCGTAACGCTATTATCGTTTGCCAATGACGATTTCCGAACGTACAACAATTCAAATATCGAGCATACTCGGATATTTGGTTTACGCCGAAAATCTGCTAACCATAATTATTCTAATTATTCCATTCAACAGTTGGTTCAAACTAACGCCAGAAGCATCGAAAGCGACTCCATCGACAGTGGTGTAATTGCCAATACCTTGAAAGCCAAACTTGTAATTGCCAAGGAAAAGTTGGATAATTTGATAGCCAAAGCATCGGTGAAAGCGAAAGAAAATTTTGCCGAGCTGAAAAGAAGAGTCGAAATAATGATCGATCGTTTGAAGCAGTCAGCTAATCATATCAGCGAAAAGATTTACATCGGCAGTCAGAAGCTTATTAAAAAAATTGAAAAATTTGAGGATAAATACTTTGGATATTCCCAGAAAGCTGAATCTGACGTTACTGAAGAGAAGCCTGATTTTGAAATTGAGAGCCAATAATATTTCAGCTTCGGCGTTGTCGCTGTAATTTGTCCAACTCTTTATCAAGATGTTTTTATTATTTGTCGAGGCTTATTCGTTATAATAAACGAGAACGATAACGAAGCTAGAAAAACAATCGTTGAATCCTTCCAATTACTTCCAATTGACAACACTTTTAAACGTAAATAAGAGCAAACAAGAAAGGAACGACAATACACAATACAAACGATATAAATAAAAGAACGCGTAAACACGCTGAACTAACACTTATCACTTATTTTTTGTGTACGGTTGCAACGCCTGTCATCGACTTAATCGATTGCACAAAAAGAAAAAAACCACCCACGTATAGATAATACGCGGGTATACGAGCTAAGAAAGGGAAAAACTTGTCCGATGTACAGCTAAAACTGAATCTCTCTTTTATGCTATGCGCATTCTTGATACACACCCTCGATGGTGTATATCGATACAACTACGTTCTCGTATACGGTAAGTAGCGAAGGGTAGACGTTCGGTGGAACGCGGTATAAATAAAGAAATTGTCACGCCCACGGAAGTACGTAGCGCAGCAGCTACCCCAACGTTATCTCCAACCTGAATATTTCAACAGTCGGGTAAATGGTTCTATTGTACGATCGTGTAACTTGGATAGTGTTCTCTTTGCAAGTGTGAGTACGATATTGCCCGTGGTCGAAAACCAAGAACGATGGACTTACGTCATCCAAGCGTACAGATAGGGAAACCCGCTTGGACCAAAGACTCGACGTTCGCGTTAAATTTCATCAAGTTTATCTGCTGGCCTTTGGGTATTTGGCCACTAGACTATAACTCGATATTTTCCAAGTGTCGACTAGTTTTTTCTTTATCGTCACAGGTGATCCATATAACATGCGTAGACCGGGAGTTGTGTGTATATTTCATTTTTGTTTTGCTAAAATCGTTTTCCTAATAATTGCATACATAGCTATGGTTCGTATACGTTCAAATGGCACCTGCTTATTTACAATGTGGAAACGCTAGCGACGTTGTCGATTACGTAATGCTGTCCGTTTGCGCTGTAATGGCAATTTCCAAAATCCTCACATTTCGCATACACATGAACAAGATTCGCACGATTCTCTTATCAGCGATGCACGACTGGTTATCCGTGGAGAATGATCACGGCCGTGTCATTATGAAATCGTTCGCCAATACTGGGCGTTTGGTATTTAAATTACAAATGGGTTTCTCCTATGTATCCAATATTATTATCGTCGTTGGGACATTACCGTTCCTAATGCCAGCAACGATTACCAATGGGACACTTACCAATGGCAGGTGATCCGACAAATTATTCGCATCATTTTTGACGCGTCAATTTCACGTTTACATAGTCTATTTTGCTTGTTGTTCGATAGCGATCACACCGTAGGGATGGAAATAGTAAGACAGCTACCAACTAAAACTGGATGCCTATTCGGCCATTACCGAGATGAAATCTATGGATTTTTTTACGTTTACGAAAGTATCATGATAAATATTGCCGCGCACGGAAACGTTGGCTGTGACGTTGTTTTATTCGCTTTATTGATGCACTTGTGTGGACAAATCGAGTTGATTAAAAAGGATTTACGAGAAATTACCGTTAGTACGGGTGACTCGACAGAATCGCGCGAAAAAATCATAAAATTCATAAAGAAACATGCACGAATACTCGAGCTGGCGAAATATGTGGAAATTACTGCATCGGGAATGCTGGTGATACAACTTTTTGGCAACGCTGGCTTGAATTTGATGTTGGGTAAGCGTGTAAACTAATACGTGTGTTTATTCATTGATATTTCATTAATATATGCATGATATGTTACAGGTATCCGTATAATAATGGCGTTACAAAGTCATTTGATTCTTGACGCTGTAAGACCGCTTATTGCTTTCACCGTTTTAATGTTACAACTTTATTTAGTCAGTTACGCGAGCGATCGTTTATCTACACAATCGGAATCTATTATCGATACTCTTTGCGAAAGTAAATGGTTTGAATTACCGCCAAAATTACGAAAATATTTGTACTTTGTAACTATGAGAGCAAATCGACCGGTTAACTTGGTAGCCGGACAATTTTACACTTTAAACATTGAAAATTTTAAAAATATTTTGAAAGCATCTTTTTCCTACTTTTCGATTCTTAGATTGATGTTTGACGGTTAAACTATAGCAAATAAACGGGGTTTGGCCAACATTCATTGCATTAATTATGGAAATTCATTCGATCAACGCATTTTGGTTTTTGCGAATTCGTTCGTTTTTCCTTTGTGACTATAAAAACATTTTTTTGAGTACAAAGTCAACAGAATATTTGTAATAAGACATCAAAAATAAATAAATTGGATAAGTCTAAAGATTGTAAAGAAAATTATTCGATTATTTGCAATATATTCATTTTTAGTTTTGGATAATTTCAAAAATAAAGTTCTCGTCGCAAGCTTTCCCTTTTAATAAACAAACACATATGGAGAATCGCTAAAATGCTATTCTGACACTCTCAAAAATCATTTCCAAGTATTAATGTGCGATATAATCGTAGTGCAAATGTATAAAGTGTCCGACGAGAGATAATTCTTGAACTGTTATTTTATATGATAATTAACATCTGTTCTACTGTAATATGGACATCGTAACATTGACATATATCGTAGACTATCTATTCCTTGGCATATTCCAAACCGCTGAAGCTTCTTTTCTTCTGTGACGACACAATGCGTTATCAACTCGTCAATTTCACTAAAAATATTTATATACATAGATAATACGTAGGTACAGTGATCGAAGAAAGGGGAAAAGCTTTCTAGACACGTCTAAAATTACAACTTTCTCTTTCATTCTTTCTTTCTCTCTTTCTCTCTCACTCTACATATATATATATATACACACACATAATCTGATTCTCTGAGGCATATTCGTGCATAGATTGCAAATTATTACACATTTACATAAACCTCGGGTAAATAAAAAATGTCAATTGTTTACTTTCATGAAAGTGACGGCTTTCGGTAGTAATCTGAAATTATTTTCACCTGAAAAAATATTTTTCTCTGGCGTTCCATCGTATTGCGTCGATAGTTTATTCCTTTTGATAATGATCGTGTCGTCGCTGAATCTTCTGCAATAATTGGATACTTCGTATTTAAATTATAAATGGGTTTTTTCTATGTATCTAATACACTCGTTATAATTAAAACTCTGCTATTTTTAAAGACACTATCGTTTACGAATGGAACATTCGTTAACGGGAGATGACTTATAAACAAACGTTGATTGTGCAAACACCGTGTTGTTGTTTAAATTGTTTATTCGTTTGTTTTTATTCGATAGCCATGCGACAAAAATGATCGTAGCAAGAAAACTATCGGTCAAAACAGATCGTCGATTTGGCCATTACGGAGATGGCATGTATCGATTTGTTTTTACGTTTACGAAAGCTTACTTTAAATGTTTCTGCCTACGAAAATGCTTTTTTTAATCAACTTATGCGAAGCATCCGAGCGGATAAATTGATCTAATCGGTAACTATTTGAACGATTAAGGCTCTTGTTACGATTCCTTCCTCGTGAAATAACGAACGGTCACGACTTCATTTAAACATCCAAGAATTAAATTTGAACCAACTTGTACATTTGCGTTATGGCATTGCAAAAAGATTTTGCAACATCGACCATTGAAGTTGTTCGTAGTAACAGCAACTCGTATCGCAAATTATACTTTCGCCGTAGCAAAGTAAACGTATACTTCATAAATTCATAAAGCGGTAACCGCGTTAAACCTGTTGTTTGTAAGTGATGGTAAACTCGTGTGTTAACCAGGAATTAATTTGAAATTAGAACAAGCTGGAACGTGAATGGAAGTTTAACGTTATTATTTCTTTTTAGTTCAACGGTTTAGCACAGGTGCGATTGTAAAAGAGAATTACAATATATTTTTCATTATTTCTCAGAGAAATTCTCGTCTATTTTAGTAGAAAAATCTGCAAAGATCGTTATAGCTCTCGCCTTTGAGATATGCTAAGTGGTCTCTAGTGAATGTACACGCATTCTAGATGGTTTGCAAAATTTTTCAATAGATCTATAATGCACAACCTTTATATAAGTTCAATTTCATAATGAATTTAAATAAATCAAAGAAAATGTTGTAATACAATATCACCGTATCTATCGAAGTAAGTAAAACGAATGAAAAAAACCTATGCATGCCTTCTTATTTTATTCAATTCACTTACTTGACCGGTTTGAAAGTCACTTCATAACTTTGAAAAACTTGTTCGACCGCGTTTCTGTAAAAAAATTTTTTTGCGTGTCCTCGATAAGATATTTCACCGCTTCTATACGTATGCATATGGTTCATTCCAGACTAATACGATCAGCTCCACAGGGGTAGCTAACCGATTTTTGTGAAACTTATCCGTTATAAATATTGCCTATATAGTAGTGAACTTCTGTACAAACGTTTAGACGGTTATCACTGCTGGATTCAATGTTATGAACAATATGACAATTTTGTTGAAAATTGTTCAAAAATTGACATCTCTGTAACCGTGAGAGTTATCAAAACGAATGTTTTTTTTTAATACGGATAAAAATGTAAACTATCAAATGAATAACCCTAAAGTCATATTTAACAATTTTTCAAAAGTTATTAACTTTTGTTTTAAACAAATGACCATGTCTCGAAAAGTATTACTTTTATTTTCGAAATTCTTTTTTGATTGGATTCCTTGTCTATTTCTCGATAATGATCAGCAATAAAATTCGTAGAGCGGACATTAGTAATGATTCAGGGAGTCATTATAAACAACGTCTTCCTGAGCCGCGCGAGTCGGATCTTCGGCCGTTGCGCCGCCATAGCTCTACCTTAATTCGTACAATTTTTTCTAATGTATACGTGTTTCTTTATATCTAATACAAAGTCAACTGATTAACTTGCCAACATTTTTAGTACACGATGACCTGTAAATATCTTAATTGTACTTTCTATCTGCGATTGAATGGGTTTGAGGTCAGTACAATTTCCTTACGGCCACGTTAAAAGCGATTTATATATTATAATTGTCTTAATCAATGGTATCTGTGAAATTGTTGTTATTGTATCTTCCTTATTTTTCCTTTTTCTATATGTTGTATTATATTGTCACTACAAACTCCCTGAATCATTACTAATGTCCGCTCTACGAATTTTATTGCTGAACATTATTGAAAAATAGACAAGGAATCCAATCAAAAAAGAATTTTGAAAATAAAAGCAATACTTTTCGAGTAATTGTTAAAAATGACTTTAGGGTTATTCATTTGATAGTTTACATTTTTATCCGTATTAAAAAAAAAACATTCGTTTTGATAACTCTCACGGTTACAGAGATGTCATTTTTTGAACAATTTTCAACAAAATTGTCATATTGTTCATAACATTGAATCCGGCAGTGATAACCGTCTAAACGTTTGTACAGAAGTTCACTACTATATAGGCAATATTTATAACGGATAAGTTTCACAAAAATCGGTTAGCTACCCCTGTGGAGCTGATCGTATTAGTTTGGAATGGGCCATATGCATACGTACATGCGTACAACAAAGGTATACACACACTACGGTGGGGCAATGTTCGTCGAAGGGGTCAATGCTCTACGGATGTTTCTATTAATAAACTCGCTTCAGAGAATGCTCTTTCTCTCGTTTAAGTGAAATCTCAACGTTCAGTCGCGTACGAGTCGTCGTCGTCGTCAAAAAGACTTGTTTTCTTACCCTATTTTCTTATTCGTGAAAAATGATGAAGCCGGAAAGCGATGAAAACGCTTGTGCGGTTTGTAGGGTATCCGCTAAACAAAAGTGCGGTGGTTGCAAAAGCGTATACTACTGTGGAAAAGAACATCAAAAAGCACATTGGAAAGAACACTCGCGGAAATGCAATCGCTACAAGGTGATCTTGTCGGTTCTTTTTTCTTCTTCTTCAAACGTAATACTTGGGTTTTGCGCATATAATCTCTTTAGAAACGTACATTGTGTTTTGTTTAAAGATTTAAAAAATAAATTTATCGTAAGAATGCAGTCGGTTTTATCCGATGTTCATTACGCAACGTAGCGCGGCAATGCCATCCGTTTATTGTTGTTGTTATTTTTTGTCGACGCTATTGCAATTGACATGCAAATAATCGGTCATTGGCTTACGGTAACAAAGTATTTTCCTCGATGTTGTCTCGTGTGAAAATGTTTGCTCGTATTTACCGTGAAACGGTTTATCGCTTATTCGGTAAATTATTCAGTGACGAAAGGTGAAAAGAAAAAACGGGAACGGACAATCGTTCGATATCTCGCTAAATCGTTTATTCGTTCGGTGAAGTTAGCTTATACGCGCGCAAAGTACTAGAGACCAACGAGATCAATTGAGCGCGTTACACGCGATGCGAAAAGCGAATCAATGATAATTGATAACGAGTTATTTAACGAATTGGTTATTTTACACGCGTACGCGCGAACTACAGATGATGGAGAACGAAAAACTTGGCCGACATTACGTAGCGTTACGACCTATCGAAGCCGGTGAAGTTATCATAAGAGAAGAACAACCTTTGGTTCAAGGTCCACAACAGGATAGCGTTCCGATTTGTCTAGAATGCTGCATACCGTTGAGTCGGGAAACGGCAAAGCCTTGCCCACGATGTGGCTGGCCGCTTTGCGAAAATTGCACGGAACATGGAAGCGAATGTGAATTCACGCAGAAGTACAAGGATACGAAGGTGCCTGGATTTACAGTCGTCGACATATTTCACGTGATTTATCATCGATATCGTTTATTCGTTTTTCAGATTTCTATATCCGGCTTTGGTATAACGCATCCCACTTACCAATGTATAAGCGTGATAAGAGCTTTGGCATTGCGCGACAACGACCCACTAGCGTACCGACAATTTATCAATCTCTCGTCTCATTGCGATCGAACAAATTTTGGCGATCCAAGGGAAATTTCGCAATTCGTCAAGAGGTTCTTTAACAAACTAGATGACTTCAGCGAGGAGGAGATTGCTCACGCTGCTGGTATACTACTTGTAAGAATCGATCTTGTTTTTCTCTTTAATTGTCATTGCAAGCAAAAAAATAATAATAAAAAGAGTACAAAGAATGTAGCTTTCCGAAGTGAATGTTTTGTAATTAGATCAATGGCCATGAAGTTCCAATAACAGAGCCTTCGCAAATAGCAGTCTATAATGAATCATCTTACTTAGAGCACAGTTGCAAGGCGAACTGCGCTAAAAGCTTTACCAATTCCGGTGGCGTAATCATACATGCAGCCGTTAATATCGGAAAAGGTATATTTACTTTTTTCTCGTGTTCTTTTGCATAGCTTCTCACTACTGCAACTATCTTCGTTTGTTCTGTTTGTCAGGCGAACACATTTCGATTTGCTACACGGACCCGTTGTGGGGCACTGCAAACAGAAGGCACCATTTGTTGCGAACGAAATTTTTCGAATGCACCTGTACGCGATGTTCCGATCCTACCGAGTTTGGTACCATGTTCAATGCCGTGAAATGCACCAATAGGTAATATATCACGCACACTAATACGATACGAATCATTTAATCAAATGGTTTCGGTAATACTCCACGTTTGGATGTTGATACAGCCACTGTGACGGTTACATGCTGCCAAAAACATTCATAGCTTCCGAAATCCCGGACTATTGTTGCGATAAATGCGATAGCGCGATAAGTTCGCGTGTAATCGACGAGATGATGGAGGATATCGGTAAAGAGCTCGCGTCGTTGAAAAAAAACGACGTTGAAACTTGCCGGGTTTTTCTCAAAAAGTACTCTGGGAGATTACACGACAATCATTTTTATATGACCGACGTGAAGCTCGCACTAGCTCAACTCATTGGACAACAAGAGGGTGAATTGCCAGCTCTTGACGAGGAAGTTATCAACGAAAAGATATTGCTGTGCAACAAGTTGAACGGATTGATGAAAACTATTATACCATGTACGAGTGTGAATCACTGCGCGAAATAATCAATTTTCGAACAAAAATATTTTAATATCCATTTTAATATCCATTTATTCGTTCTTGATTATACAGCGGAGAACCGAGTGAGAGGATTGATGCTCTTTCATATATTTGCGGCAGTAACAGAATTTGGCAATCGCCAAGGCAAGAATGAAGTGTACAACATATTTGAGGAAGAGGAAAATCAACTGAATATATCACCTGCATTCTCGATAGAATTTCGAAATTATCCCGAAACCTTGTTGCATTTACAGGAATCAAAGAGGTTATTGGCCGAGTCCTATCGTTTGTTGAAATACGAGCCAGATGTATTGCTCGAAGGAAAAGTCGCATCCAAGGCCAAATTGAAACTGAATCATGTGGAGATACTTATTGAGATGTTGGAGAGAGTACAGTAGCATCGTTGTGAATCTTTGGATATTTTTTATTTTTGCCATGTATATATATATATATACATATCTAGTGATCTGTCGGTAGATAACGCATTTTTTAGCATCGGTTACGTTGACTGTTTTTCCCAGTTAGCTTTAGATTTTTTTCCAATACTGTCCAAGCATGTATTTCATAAAAATTGAACTTGTCTGGTAAGAACGCTCTACGGATTTACGAGAGAAAATTATACAATCGAATAAATTTACGAATAAAATATTCATGAAACACGAGATATACAATGTACTATCTTTTAGACGCACGGTACACGTAAAAAAAACTTGCTTGCCTCGCATAAATCTTCAATGACTGTATTTGACTTTAACGATCCATATTCCCGCTTTTTTTCCAAGAACAAAACTATGCGCCCATAAACACACTCCGATTATCGTCATAAACCTCGATTTTCAAACAATTAACATTATACGTATCATAGCGGAGTACGCCAAGATCGAAAAGGCAGAGCTTCGGTGGTAGAGGTATCAGCGCCTGCGTATACGCATTGTTGTTTTCCTCCCCCACGAGCGTCGACACGATCGGTGCACTACACCGTTACACCACTACTACACACGTACTCTCTCCTCTCTTTCTCTTTCTCTTTCGTACACAGCAGTAGTCTCGACGTACCCACTATGAGCAGCGGCCGTCATTCGCGACTGGTCCGCGATACGACTGAGATGATGGAGGTAGTGAAGATCTGTGACGTTGACCTCGACGACGACATTTGTCGTTTGTGTCTTAACAAATGTAGTTCAGAGGAAGTCAGACATTGGGGACTTTTCAATACCGATTTGCCACAAAAACTTATGGCGTTCGCTGCCGTACAGGTTAGTTTTGTTTGTTGATTATGTGCAACTGGTGAATGCATTCATGCGTGTGTTGATTTAGGGGTTTTTCGTGTGGTCTCCTTATTTCTTTTCTTTGTTTTTTAAAGAAGGTTATAACAAAATGGACATTGTTATTTTTTAAAGTAAATTTTATCACATTAATAAGTTAATTAAGTATTTAATTTTGTATATCAAATTAATCACTTAATTAAACAGTGTTTGAATTTATTACTTTCCTTATTCTGATATCCAATTACTCATCAATTAAATTATCTGCAGTAAACATTATTTACAGTCATAACGACACAAACACACTTTTTTAAATATTTAATGTGGATTTAATCAATTGAACTCTAGATTTCCATATTTTTAACAATTGTAAATTATAAATATTAGTAAAAGACAAATGTAAATTACCGTAGAAAAATGTCAAAAACAAAATTAGTTTATCAAATTTTGTTAACGGCTTAATTTATTAATTTTATTGTTGTTTAAGATTACCTTTGTGAGTTTTCGCATACATAATGTGCTAGATAGATCACCTTTTTCATTGTTACTCGCATGGGCTTTATTGAGAACTTGACTGCGTAACACGATTCTAATTGTACTCTATTTTTCCATTAACTAATATTAATTGAACCATTGAATATGACAAGGGGAAAAGTTTGGCTTGAAAAGAGCACTGTTGTTGAGATAATTTTGGTCTAACTTAATAGCCTTTCAATTCTTTTCAATTTAGTTCAATATTGAGTGATTAATAAAAAAGCATGTTTCTCAATATTGAAATACATTCAAATTTCAATTATAACGACGAAATACTTTTCAATATAAATTAAAAAATTATATAAGTGTATGTAAAAAATTGTAATGAAATATTGGTAGTTTTTGATTAATTTCATAATTTTTTGTTTCAGCTTCAAGAAAACGATGGTTTACCAACATTGATTTGTACACAGTGTCGTAATCTGGCCTATGCATCCTACAATTTCAAGTGCCAAGTAGAAAAAAGTGATCATGATCTTCGCCAAGCATTATTACTGAGGCAGTCACCTAAAGACTGGCAAAATATAACAAATGTAAAACCAATGGAAGGTCTGAATAATGTGGATATTATAGTCCCTTGCTATCAGAAAACTTTTAATTCTTGTATGTCAATGCAAGATGAACATAGTGATAATAATCATGAACAGTTTATTTTTGAGATTGAAAATAGTTGTAATTTAGATAGTGATACATATAAAAAGCAAGATGTGATTGCATTAAATAACTCGGTTGTTGCGGTAAGTCAAATAGGAAACCATACACTCCAAATAAATAATGAAATGTCTAGATCTGATAATGACAATAATGTGATTTTGTCATTTGGAACTGACTATGAGATAAGAGATAATGTACTAGAAAAGTCTATGGTTGAAACTTTTCAACCTCAAATTCTGCAAGAGAAGTCAAACCATAGCGACGACGATAAACCTCTAATATTGCGAACTAAGCGTCATAAATGTAATTATTGTATAAAATCCTTTGCTAATTTAAATTTATTAGCAAAGCATGCAACGATTCATAAAAAAACAGTTTATTTGTGTTATGTATGTAACGAAGAGTTCAGTTCAATGGAAAACGTTGAAAATCATCATATTACAATTCATAATGTACAGGTGGATAAAGACAAAATATTAGTTAAAGTTAAATGGCCGAAAACAAATAATCTTCAAAATAATGATAGTAGAAATAATGAAAATTTAATAGGACAAAACATAAAACAGGACGAAGCTAAGTTTTCTTGTGAAATTTGCTTTAGACAATTTACTCGTCAAAAAACATATAGTTTCCATATGAAAAATCATCCAGAATACAACAACAAATTGCTTTCGAAGAATATTCACAGATTAACAGCTGACAAATCTAGTATTCATTTAATGAGATCTGAAAATAATTTACAAGCTAAAAATATTGAAAGTGATTCCAGTTTGATCAATGTAAATAATTCATCTAATTTAGAAGTGTTTGAGCACCTGTCCGTCTCAGACAGTTTAGGAGTGAAGTCTGATACAGACATCATCAGTCAGTCAACGAGTGCAGATCTTGTTTTGCAAGCAACTTTAGAAAGTAATTTCGAAGAAAATTTTAGCAGGATAGACAATGAAAATAGTGTAAATACGCCTGAAAATGATATTCCCGACTTTAATGATTACGATGATGACGAGAAAGATGAAGAGAATGACGATAACGCCAAAAAAATCGATGATATATTTAAAGAAAACTCAAGTATTCAATGCAAACAGTGCGGTAAATTTGTCGCTACGATGAGAAATCTTAAAAGGCACATGCTGACTCATACTGGTCTCAAATACAATTGCTCAATGTGTGGTAAGGATTTTTCAAGACCTGACAAATTACGTGAACATCAACAGTCAAAGCATAAGGATGAAGTAGTCGGAAAATCGGATTCAGAAAACGAATCTAATGATGAAAATGTTGGAACGAGTAGAAAAAAGGTAAATCAAAAGCAATGTGGATCTATTGTTAATTGTCAAACAGACGTGCAATTGTTATAATTTCGATATTATTTTTCAGGACAAAAATAATCGGCCTTATAAATGTTCGTTATGTCCTAAAGCATTTGCTCAGGTGCGATCATTAACGAATCACGAAGAACGGCACAAACGCGAAAAAGACGTACAAAAACGATACTTATGCGAAGTATGTAGTAAATGTTTTGTTCAAAGTGGATCTTTAGTAGCTCATATGCGTACTCATACAGGCGTTAAACCTTACGTGTGCAAAGTATGCTCAAGAGCTTTTACCAAAAGCACATATCTGCAATTACACCTTAGGATTCACTCAGGAGAAAAGCCCTACGTTTGTCAGTACTGCAATCGGGCTTTTGCTCGAGCTAATACGTTAGCTCGGCATTTAACGATGCACACGGGTGAAGCCAAATATCATTGTCAGATCTGCTCAAAATCATTTAGAAGATTAACGTCATTGAACGAGCATATATTTACTCACACGGGGCAAAGGCCTTATGCTTGTAAAATTTGCGGTAAAAGGTATAACAATGCTGGATCTTTGTATGCCCATGCAAAGAAGTGCAAAACTATGCAAGACAGTACAAATATCAACGACTATTCGGACACCTTGGAATTAGCGGATAGTACTGCGATTTCCCACAGGGAAAATAACTCACCAACTGAATTGTTGATTTTCACGGATGATAAAAAAGACGTGGATATAATGGCCAATGAATCTATTGCGGCCGAGCCTTCAAATTGTCAGTTTATGATTGCTAGCGATCAGAAAACAATGTCGGTAAATATTATTGAACCTTTTATCATCCAAGAATCTGACGTTTACAATATGACTTCGAAGCAATTCAAAACGCCGTATTACGGGTTATATACAAGTATGTAAAAATATGTATGTAGAGCGACTTGTATCAAATGTGTCCTTACGTTTAACTATAGATAGACTTTTTTTTACTGTTGGACGACATATTGATTTATTTTACCATTTTGCTCGATGATGATTTTAAATATCAATGATATTTACGAGAAATTATTTTTAGTTCTTAAGTACCATGTGATAACAAATTGTTACATTTATATGTTTTATATATAATGTAATTTGTGACAATGTTTTTCCAATGGAAAAAAATCGTCCTACGTATGACGTCACAAATTTTTCCTGTTTCATGTCTTTTTGAAGACTATGTTCATTTTCAATAAGTCGACCGGTGGCGTTTAAATTTTGTAGAAAAAATTAGCTCTTCGATAGCCGTTTACCACTGGGCTATATTGAACTGACAATTTCTTTTGATTTAATAAAAAAATAAAAGCACTTTTTAAGTTCTGAAAATTGGAAAAAAATAAGCACATGTATGCAAAGCTACAACGAAATGAAAGTTTCTACGATTGAATACAAACAGACAAATCAACATTGCCCCCACTCCTTCCTATTAATTAAAATAATTTTCCAAGTAATAAGAATATTTTCATAAGCGTCTATGAGTACCTGGAAAATGTAAGAAATTACGAATGTATTTTAATCTATGACATACATAAACTCCAGTAACATTACTTGGTTCTTGTAACACCATTTATACAAATAAAAAGGTTATCAAGTATTCTCAATTATCGAATGTAGACAATGCATATTATATAAATGCTCATGGTGATACGAAGAAAAACATAATTTTATAATAAAAGTTTTTTATGATATAAAAATGCCTGTAATTTTATTTTCCTAAATATCAATTTTGAAGACATTGTTATTTTATTAATCTGTATTCGATTTATTGGCGCGCTTCATATTCGTAGTCTGCTCCAGAAATAAATGTATACGCTTAACACGAGTTTTATTTGAACCTGACAGAGAATTTAATTGCATTACGAGAAGGCTACATTGATTAATTTTAACTTTGGTTGAAGTACTTTTTTACAACTGTCATATATTAGATTACGATAATAGGATTCCATTCTATGATGACATTATACCTATATTTTTTTAATTCTTAAATTATTTGTCATTTAGAGGTTAGGATTGCACAGTCTTATTTGTAAATAAACGTCAATTAATCATGGCAAAAAACACCATTGAACATTTTATATTTGATGAAAAGGATTTTCATTTTAAAACTAGTAGTATTAATAAAGATTCAAAGTTTGACATAGTTTTTAAAGAAAAATGGAGTGAAATAGAACAAGATAAGGTTTTAAGGTACTCTGTAAAGCATTTAGAGGAAAAAGTTCTCGATGGAAGATATGGATTTTTTGCTCAGGTTTGTAAAAACTACGAGTAAGGGTCGCGCTATCTTAGCCAATTAAGGACTTTTATCTTGTTCGTTTCAGTTAAATATTAACAGAGCAACAATGAGAAGAAAGCCTGAAGAAATGATGTCAATGTTCAAACCATTTGACCCTAATCGTTTCAATTTCACCCAAATGTCAGACAATGAAATATTGTTTAATATTGGTAGTGGGAATGACGACGATGTCATAAGTGTCAATGTTAGTCCCATTCTTTGGAGTCACTCCTTATTGATACCACAGCGTTCCAAATGTTTGCCTCAACAAGCAACACTCCATAGTTTTCGAAAAGCTATCGAAGTACTTTTATTGAGTAATTCTGTGTAAATATTCACTTTATTAATGACCTTACTGGCATATCCATAAAAAAGTTCACGTTTTTCTACATCTTGTATAGGAACATGAGAATGTTGTTCAATAGTTTGTGTGCTAATGCATCTGTAAATCATTTGCATTGGCACTTTTATTACTTAAATCAGCGAATGTTTCTTGAAACTGCTGTAAGTTGATAAAATCAAAGTTTCCTAAAAATTAGATTTTGCAATTCCCTTCTAATTATTCATATTATTCTTCAGCCTTTGAAACTACTTGTGGGTTTATTACACTCCATTGAAGATTTTCCTTCGAAAGGATTTTGTATAAAATTTTCATCGTTCAAGGACCGTCACATTGATAACTTTATTTCATACGCTCACAAAGTAGTCACTTACCTCCAGCAAAATGAAATAGCGCATAACATTTATATTACCCGATCGAAAATGGATTCTGACAAATCGGAATTCGACGATATTCGAATATACATATGGGCTAGAACACCTAATTATGGTATAAAAAATACAAAAGATTTCGTTATTGCCGCATGTGAAATCTTTGGCCATTTACCTATAAGAAGTAAGTCGACGTCTAAATTCATATAATTAACCAACTGAATTATTTAATCAGCTACATAATATTTACACGAATGTCACGCGTAGCTCAAGAAGGATACGAAAGTATTAATGAAGAATATGTGTGTAAATGTATAGAAGAAACAACGGCAAGTACATTTGAAAAAGTTAAGAAAAGTTTGATACAATTGTTGCAAGAAGACGATACTACGGATGCGGAATAACAATATGATAAATATAACCTGATTTACTATCGATAAAGACATATTTTTTTAAACGATACAAATTTGAATGCCCTTTAAATCGTGTAATTGTTCCTTCCAAATATGTCAAATAATCCTACGTACTCGCGAAATAAAGTTACGTTTCTATAGAAACGAAGTTACAGCTGCGGTTGTTGTTTTGAAACACTGACTTTATCCGCGAGGAATTTACTTTAAGCATAAAACATTGAGCAAATGGAGGAAGGAGGTAATTAATAAATCGATCGTTTGTTTAAATATATCTTTGACTGATGTTTAATTTGGTTTTTTATTTTTACCCTACAATTCGGAAGAAAATGAATCTCAATGGTCTATTGAGGATAAAGGAGAGGACGAGGAGGATGAGTCACGCGTACCCTCGGTAATATCGTACCACTCGGAGGATTTCGTATCCATGCCACAGATCTCGAAACATGGAACAATCCCGCTAAATTTCTTACAATTTGAGTATCCTTGGTCATTTGATTAACGCTTTTGATATATATACACATAAAAGTACTTTTGCTACTCCTTAGCCAGATAATTTACAGCTATTCATACGGTTACGACTGCCGCAAACGTTTCAACCTTTGCGCAGTTGATGGAGAAACGTTAATCTTTGCATCGGGTAATCTAATCCACTTCCTGAACGTGTCGAGAAACGAACTGACCTTTCGACGTTGTTCAACTGGGGCTGGAATCGGTCATATAACCGTGGGTACATATATATAGATGTATGCACACACTAATGAAGTCGTATTGACGTTAAAGCGAGCACGACGCGACATAAGGTCGACGACGATGCTTTATCTCTTGAAATTCAAATCTGCGCAAAAAGCGTATTGTCGTCCAACCACAGAGATGGAGAGAGAGAAGCGAGGGTGAAATTTTTGTTTGAAAGGGGTTTCTACCCTCGCGCCTGTACTAGTATCAGTGTCAACTTTGCGGGGATGTAAACGAGAGAGAGAGACAGAGAAAAAAAATTGAAAGCCGAGGAAAGGGACAATGCAAATCCCACGGATGCGTATATTGTCAGTGGTTTTGGCGCAGATGGTCGGCGAATCAATGTCGAGAGTCTCTCTCTCTCTCTCTCTCTCTCTCTATACTTCTACGTCCCATTCAAATTGCGCACTCTCCGAGAGTATATACGCACTCGTGCGCTTTATATTTAATATATATTTTTTTTCTTCTTTTTTTTTGCAATTTCTCATTCGTACTAGTCTAACTTCGTTTAATATAGTTCTTGCTGTGATTATTGCGGGGCGCATAAGGGCGTGACACGCGTGAGATAGATAATCGAGTCAATATTGAGGGAACGCTAATTCAGAAATATTGTTTTCGATGAAACAAATAATATATTGTCTACAGATTTTTCCTACGCTTTCAACATTATGTAAATCTTTCACGAAATTTCGTTTCTTTGACACTATAACACGGGCTTTTACCATTCAAAAATCATTGTATTTAGAAAAATCCAAAATTCAATCACATTGCTATCGGCGAAAACGGAATCGATCCGCCCATAATCATTTACGAATGGCCAAACATGGAAATAGTGACAGTTTTGCATAACGGCACTACGCGTTCGTACTCACATTTGCGCTACAGGTAAAAGAAGAATATATCACGAAAATTATCGTGCTACAAGCGTTAAATAACAAAAACATAATTTATACAGTCCAAACGGTTTGCAACTGGTATCTCAAGGTGGCGATCCAGACTATCTTATCACTGTGTGGGATTGGCAAAACTCTAAAATTGCATTGCAATGTAAAAGTCACGGTCAAGATGTGTATAACGTCACATTCTCAAATACAATGCTCGATCATATGACTTCTTGCGGGTCTGGACATATCAAAGTATGGAAGATGGCTGAAACGTTTACTGGATTAAAGCTTCAAGGCGAGCTTGGCCGCTTTGGCAAAACTGAAATTTCGGATATTGTTGGCGTATATCAAATGCCAGATGAAAAAGTAACGTTTTGCTTTAAACTTATTTCCCGTGTATAACGGAAACAAAAAAATCAACAGTAAACCCGTGTTCATTTCGTTCAAAAAATGCAATTTTTGTTATAATAATTTTTCAAAATTTTACGAGAAAATGTTCAACCACAAAGCTCATCGCGTTCAATCAAATACATAGGTAATTTCCGGCTGTGAATGGGGCAACATTCTAGTGTGGGACGAAGGTCTGATAAAGATCGAAGTGTGCAGAAAAAACCGGCGACCCTGTCACTCCAGTTACATATCACAATTCGAGTACATCAATGGGGAGCTCGTATCAGTAGGTAAATGCAAAAAAAAGATATCCATTTCGACGTCACTGACTTTTCCGATTGAACGACTGTCACAAATAGGCACCGACGGCCTTATAAACTTCTGGTTTTACGAGACAATCGACCAGGCGGAGCCCACGGAAGAAAGCAATTTCGTCGAGGTCGAGCCGATTTACGAGTTTAGAGTTGGCACTCGAACTGATGATGAGTCGTCGAGACAAGTTATGCTTATGCAAATTCTCAAGCAGCATCCCGATGACGTTGACGATAATTTTTGGTTTGCGCAGGTAAATCAAAATAAAAAAACAACGAACATTTTTTTTCGACGCTCGATTAATAATGAAAAACATAACAATGCGTATTTAATTAAAAGGATGGAAACGGTGGAATATGGTTGATTGACTTGTCAATTATGCAAACACCAAAACCATCGCTAAGACTATTAACGTGTCACGCTGGACCGATCATGGATATGGACATTGCGGATTGGGGTCCTTTTGCAGCGACTATCGGGGTGGACGGCTGCTTGCACATTTACAATTATCACGAAAGGAAATTAAATTTGACCTATGAATTTCTCGAGCCTGGACATTGTATTATCTGGTTACCCTGCTCTGTAAGACCTTTTTAAACAACATACAAGTTTAATTCTTTGTATTTTTTTTACAATTTCATTTTCATCGAAGGTAGAGTCTAGTGGATCTACGCTTATTTGCGCATTCAACAGTGGAGTTATTCGAATGGTCAACGTTGATATAGAATATAAATCTGTTAAAATCGTACAAGCGTTGAAACCACATACATTGTCGATTAATCATATGACGATTAATCCAAGTCACAGGTTTGTACGATGTTTTCACTGTTATAATCAAAATAAAGTCCATTTTTTCGTTTTGATTGTTGCACAGTTTGTTGGTAACTGCGAGCGAAGACTCGACGATTTTCGTATTCCACATCCAAATTCACGAATCGTGCCCTAATTTAGTTTCTATCGGATATGTGGAAGTTCCCTCGCTCGTGACATTCATGACTTGGAAACCAAGTCACGTAAGCTTAACGCACAAATATATATGTATGTATATAAAGAGATGAGCTTTTGAATTCCGTTTTAGTCGTCAACGATATTTTTGGGTTGCCTAAAAGGCGATTGCGTGCAAGTAGAGCTTCCCGAAAAACCTCAATCCTATACAAAAATATCGTATAAGCTTAGTCAATGCAAACCTATAATTTTCAAATTTACGTCCGTAAAGTCATTGATAATTCGAGAACAAGCTCGTCAAGAAAATGAACAACTGAGACAAGAAAAAATTGCCGAGAAAAAGGAAGAGTTGAAGAGATTACGCGAAGCTAATCCTAATTTGGAGATCGACGAACAACTATTTCTTGGTAAATAATTAATGCACACCACGCATGTCCAATTAGTAAGATTAAATTTCAATATTTATCCCGCGGCGGGTCTGTTATATAGAATCCGAGCTGGAAGTGGAGTCAGCATTGCCTGAAATCTACATACCAGATGTTCCGAACCGTGTACTCATTGGCTTTTACACCACGAGGGACACGCTTTTATTGTCGATGTCTGGCTATGACGCCGGATACGTATATGAATATTCCAATCCTGTGATTGACAAAGAAACCAAGCATGTGGCCAGCTATTTAATCGCTGACTGTGGGGACGAAGAGATTCAAAGCCATCTATTCTTGTATGATGTATCAATAGCGCATTATATAAGAACCATTTATGAGATTTCGAAGTGATTGATTTTTACTTTTTTTTTCTTTGTAGTAACGATCGTAAATACGTTTTGTTTGGAATGGAGCATGGACAGATACGCGTTTGCATGATTAATCCACGCGACGAGGTGGATTTTTCAAATTATTGGATTTTGTCGATGCACGATAATTTTAATGGTCGCATATCGCGTATGCGCTTGAGTTACGATCAAAAGATGCTACTGACTTGTGGTTACGACGGCAATATATTCTCATTCTTTATCAAAGATAATATGCTTGCCCCAGAAATCCACATTCCCCAAAAGAAATCCACGATTAAAGTAAGGTATCAAGAATTTTCTTCCGAAAGATTTGACTTTGAAGAAATGTAGGAATTGGAATGTTTGGTTTAGCCCGTCATTGAAGTAGCAGATATCGAAGAAGCCGATTATCCAAGTTTAGAACAAGTCATTGCAAAGGCCGAGGAAGATCGAATAATGGCTCAGGCTAAATCGGAGAAGGAAAAGACATTTGCTATATTGCGCGAATTGACCGAGGAATACAACTTGATTTTAAAGAGGTATCGAGTATATTGCTTGTTACGAGCGAAACGATAATTAACGTTTATTATTTGACGAAAAAAATTAGAAATAGCGAATTACCGGCGTCACAGAGGTTGACCGAAGAAGAATTAGAACTCGATCCAAGAATCACCAAAGACTTAAACGATCAATTAGATGCTGAAATGGATGTCGTGCGTAAAAAATTAGCTTACGACCTGGAAAAGTGCGAGTTAAGATTGAAAAAGCTGATGGAGCACTTTATCGAGCCTATTACGTGTTTACCATTTGCCGTGAAGAGAATACTGTGAGTTGATTAATCCATCTTTGAAAAAGAAGAGAAAATGTAAAATGAGGTATTTAAATAATGCAGAAAGCCAGACACGATGGTATACTCTTTGCGAGAATTAAAATTGACAGGAGACTACGCTATCGAGCGTGAAGACGCATCAAAAAAATTAACCGACCTCTGCCAAGACGAAGAGCCAACTGAAATGAATACTCAACAGAGCACTTCCCTAGACGAATCAACAAGGTTTTTCAATTTCATTTAAAATACTGGAGAAAAAAAATTTACATGTACTTTTTCACTTCTCTTCCTTTTATTTATCTTTTTTTTCATAGGACTATACAAGATTTAGCTTTAGAGGAGAACAACGACGACGACGACGATATGGTAGGGGAAGGAATTGAAATATACGGATTGGAAAGTTTCTTGAAGGGTTTGAGCCCTCGCACAGTGCAATTCCAGCTTGGCGATGAGATAAATCAAATGCTGAAAAAGTATCGTGCCCTCAAAGCTAAGCTCGAGGAGCAGGAGCAGGAAGTATATAAACGCATTTGCCACTCTCTGCGTTAAACAGACAGAAACGTGTTTTCGCATTACGAATCTTTCTTCTTTTCTTATTTTCTTTGCGTATGCGTAGTGGAAGACATTGCAATCGCGAAAACCTGATCCTAAAGCTATCAATCCCGAAGACGAAGCAGCTATCAAACTTGCGAAGAATACGATTGGGGACTACAAATTGAAAGCTGCCTTGAATTTGGATGAGAATACGAATCATCCGACTGTTACGAGCAAGTATAAGCAGATAATCGAGTGTCGGCGAAAGGTTGCTTCAACGATCAAAACTTTTCCTTCGTTCTCCTTTTGGAGTTGTTTATCGTATTCCTTTTTGTCAGATTCATTTCCGTCGCGAAAAATTTAACGACAAGCTCCGTGAATTGCGCACGCGAAAAGTCGATCTACACAAAGAAGTGGAAAATCTCATGAAACGGTTAAAGAATATCCACGCTGAATTACCGGAGCAATGGACAAGGCCATTCCCCGAGGCACCCATGTTCGATTACAATCTCGAGTTCCCTGAAAAGCATTTGGAAGTACGTATACTGATTAATCTATCTGTCGTTGCCGTAAAAAAAAATAATAAAAAAAAGACAGGAACAAAATAACCCCTTTTCCTTTCTTTTATTCATTCCACCCCACTAATTAACCAGATGGAGGGTTATACGCCAATGTTGGAGCGCGTGAAACAGACGAAACGCCGAAAACAATCGGTCTTACTCGAGCTCGAAGTGGACGATTTCGACGAAGAGTATGAGGCTCTATTGTTGGATGAGACTCGTTTCAAACGTATACTAACCAACCACGTGTCTATGAACAAGGAGACTCACGAAGTACAAATCACTGTACCACCAGACGTTTTGGCTGCTATTGAGAATGCTGACAAGGGTGATACTCAAATTGGTACGGACGTATAAAATCTCATTAGACAGACTTTTCAATGCGGTTATTCGATTTCTTTATCACTATCGAATTACGGATCGATTTGATTAGAGGGGCTACGTTTGTTTCAGTTTCCTTTTTTTCTTTTTTTTTTTTTTGCTAATAAGATTCACGCACGAAAATTAGAACGATGTTTGCGAATGTTCAATAATAATGTGAAATGTAAAATAAGCGAACGAGAAACAATTTTAGAGCGCGAAATGAAGCGCATGCGAGCCGCGAGAAAACGACACGAGCAAGATCAGATTTTAGACTACATCGAGAAAAGTTATCAAGATTTTGACGAAGAAGTCGATGAGCTTGAAAAAGAAAGATTGACCATTGTTCATGAAAGTGTCTACATGGATTTATTTCTGTTGACGCTGCACCAAGAGTTGATTGTTCTGAAAAGATTCGAAAGTGTAGAAAATCAATTATCGACCAACGTCGACGACAGAGAAAAAACTAAGTATACTGTTAAAAATAAAGTAAGTACGAGTCAATCAGATACGAGAATATAAGTTACAATAGCTTTATCGGACGATTTGAATGTGTAGATTCAAAAAGTAGCGGATAGAATGGACGAAAAATATCGGATTATCAAAAAACTACAAGAAAGAATTAAAGAGCTTCAAATGCGATACCTAAATTCTATCAAAGAAGACAAATTTTATAGTTTTCTCAAAAGAATTTGTAAAAAGAAATGGAAGCCTCCAAAACAAGACGATGGTGAATTAAACTACTTTTTATTTTGTTTCTTTTACAGCGTAGCGTTTTTTGCGAATATAAACGTTTATTCTTAAAAAAAAGCTTCATCCTCCGAATCATCATCGTCGAATAGTAGTTCTGACGACGATAACGCCGACGATCAAGGCAGTGACGCTGACAGCCGCGATATGAATATACTGCCACTGGATGAAAACGAATGTCCCGACGGTTGCGATCGCGATCTCTACGACGAAGCTTTCGCAACTCGCAACAAACGTTACGAGTTGGAGCACAAAATTAAGGATAACCAAAAGATTGTCGAGAGCTTGCAACAAGAGCTCGAGTTGCAACGTAAGGAATTGGGAACAATTGAGAACGAATTGAAAAACGATACAGAGAAACTGCAAGCTCTTCTCGTTAGTTTTCTGTATTTTTAGTATTTCGAATAATTCTTAAAACACGAATCGTTTAATTATTGTTTTCTGTCGTTTGTAGAGAGAGAAACAAAGGCAATTGAACGATATCGATGTGACAGTCATACTAAAATTGCATCAACTCCAATGTTTCACGGAAGAAGATAAAGCTGTGAAAATACAAAACTGCATAGTATTCGACAAAACTAAATTATCTCAGCTATATGCGAGGGTGGGTGTATTGCAACAAGAGACAGCAACTCAACTAGCAAAACACAAGTAACTTAAACGTCGCGTATGTAGCACAATTACACGATTAATCTGTCGCGAATGTCATTTTTTTAGAAGTGATAAATTGAACTTTCGTAAAATGAAAGTCGAGTGTGAGGCAATGAAAAAAGAATTAGAAACTTTGAAGGATCAGATCAAAAAGGAAATGCAGCAAAAGTTTGGCCAGCAAGTGTCGGTAGTTTCTCTCTACGAGGCAGTGCTACGTAGATTAATTTATGATATTAAAGCGAACACTGGCTCACTCGTCAAATTTTACGATGAGAAAATCAAAAGTAAGAAACGTCCAAGTTTCTCACAAAATTACATCGTTAAATTCTTTTCTATTTTTAAGGTATTAAATTCGAATACAATCAACAGTTACAAGTACTGAAGGATTTGATACAAGAAAACACGAAAAAAATAAGTTTTCTTACAGTTTTAGAGGAGGAGTTATTCAAATTACGTAAAAATTTAGACACAAAACTCATGTCCGAGGTAAAATATTAATTGTCCGTTACCGATGTGTAAAAGTTACAATATTTCCGATTTATTATTTTAGGAAGAAATTACTAAACTTGAAGGGCAGTACGAAGCGGACCTGATTAAATTGAAAACTATGCTAAAAAATCAAGAAAAAGAAAAGGAATGGCTTTACAAAGATATTGTAAGTCTGAGCAACAAATCGAAAAATTTAGTCCCTCTCGATCAGTTGAAATCGAAAAGTTGCAAAGAGAAAAGCAGAAAAAAATCGACTTTACT
The DNA here is from genome assembly GCA_030064505.1 of Chouioia cunea. Lineage (NCBI taxonomy): Eukaryota > Metazoa > Arthropoda > Insecta > Hymenoptera > Eulophidae > Chouioia > Chouioia cunea. Next base: position 37,569,136 of record JAOPFQ010000001.1, on the reverse strand, counting down.
CGACGAAGCCGAGAAACAAGCAGCGAAATCTAGTAAACGCGAGGACGATGCTTCTATTAGTAACGACAGTAGAGAATTTCTAATCGCGGATAGTGATTACTACAAGAAAATAATTGCGGTAATACGTCATTTTTAAGTGAATTTTTTAACGACGTATAATACTCGTTGCTTTTCATAAAATGCTTATTTATAGATAAGGCATTTACTGTCGCAAGTGTCTACCGTAGATGAAACAAACACAAGAGCAACCATTGAAAAAATGTTGATTGAAATCGCAGAGAATCTAAAACGAGCTGGTTATTGCCGAGCAGATATCGAGAAAAATATAAGTGAAATAATTAGTAATCCGCGGACAGAGCAATTGGATCAAGTTTCGAGTAAAAATACAATTGAAAGTCTTAGCGATTCAATTCATAGGTAGTCTTCTTATTCGCACGTTGCAGCGAGAATTCGTTTTCGTTTTCGAACAACAATTATTATGTCTTTTGTTATTAGATACGGCGCTGAAATGCAAGAAGCCTCAATAATTCACCAAATCAATAAAGAAGTTCACGAGAGAATCAATGATTTATTCATTAGCGTAGGCATTTCAGATACTACAGGGCAAGTTGCTCAATCGTTAGTCGGTAAATTAAAACTAACGGATAATATGTCAGCCGCGTTGCAATATATTTTTCAAAGACTACCGAAGGATACCGATGAGGAGACTCTCGCGGCTCTTCGCAAGCACATCAGGAAAACATTGAGGGAGATAGTGAAAGACATTGAAATTGAAGAAGACCAATCGGTAAATTTATAAAAATAATTTATTCGTCATTTTATTCAATCCGATATCTACGTTTTTTGCAGCATGAGGGCGAATGCTGACCCATTCACAAAGGGAATTCGTACGACTGGCGAAACATATCATTAATATTACGAATACGTATATATTTAGATAACAATGAGACTGTCATTGAATAAAAAACCAGCCAAAAATAATAAATAAATATATTAGAAACAGGAATTTTCATGAACATTTTCAAATAAATGCACGTAAAAAGTTACGTTCGTGTGTATGTGCTGTGAGAATAATATTGTTGCTATAGCAATTGATTATAATGCAAATAATTGTTGATCTACTAATTACAACAGTAAGATTATAGTTTGTGTTTTAAAGTTGTGTATGTGTAGATCATGTATAATAATGCGAGTTACAGTAACTTACTCTACAATTATACATGCTTACAATTCATAAATCTTTAAAAGACTAGCGCTTGTAACTACGCTCTATAATTTTGTTGTTGTAAATATCAATTTTGCATTTATAAGGAAGAGCATCATTGTAAAAAATTGCAATACAAGATCTTGTGATTTCAAAAATCATGATTGATGGAGCTTTGTAAAATGATACAAAACAAGGAAGTAAACACCGCGTGAAAATTGTTTAAAGAACTTATCTGTACAAAATTTATATCACTGCTTCTTAAAGCTTTTCAAAATAGGATAAATATTATCAAATGCTTCGTATATCTCTTGACGTATTTTCGCTCCTGAAATGATAAATTAGCTTATTAATTTTAGCTCTAATGATTTTGATGCAATCTTTAAAACAATTTTACTTACCAGTTAACACTACTTTTCCTGAGACGAAAATAAGGAGCACAATGCGAGGTTTTACCATTCGATATATGAGACCAGGAAACAATTCAGGCTCATACGACGAGAATTGACCATGCGTTAAAACTAAACCTTCTAATCTTATTGGAAATTTTACATCACAACTACCAACCATATTTTGTATTTTGAAGTCGAGGAATTTGGCCTGTAAAATACATAATTTTTAGCACGAAATTCATTGTTTACAAGTAACTTTAGATCTTTTATTTCTTACCGGAAACCCTAGTTTTTGAATGATTCTCGCATATTTTCGAGCCGCTAGTCGTGAATCCTCCTCGCTTTTGGCTCCCGTACACACCATCTTCCCACTACTGAATATAAGAGCAGTAGTTCTAGGTTCTCTTATTCTCATAATTACAGCAGCGAAACGCTTGGGATTGTATTCTGCATTTCTTGCATGCAAAGCTATCTTTTTTAAATCTAGCTTACAATTTAGGTTAACTGTTGATACAATATTCCTGAAATAAAAAGAAAAATAAGTAAGAAATATGATTTAAATATCCAGAAAATTTTATTTGTCTGAAATCAATCAATACTCACTGTAATTGTGGAAGAATACCAGGATCTGCAGAGGAAGGTGTCATTGGAGTCATAGGACCTGGTGTCGATGGTCCTATTGATAACGGAGCGATTTGGCTTGAAGGCTGGACAAGGGGAGACATATTTTGCTGTGAAATCAATATGTGCTTTAGTAAATGGAAGAATATTTCATTAGATAAGTATGCGTACTAATTGTATACAATGATTCAATGCTAGTACAATTAATAATTTTTTAATAAAATGAGAAATGCTTACTGGAGTTTGAGGTTGCATCATACTGTGTGGTGTAGCAAATGGTTGATTCATTGCGTATGTATGCATTTGTTTCTGTGGAGTCTGCATCATTGAATTGCTCTGCATTGTATTCATTGACATTTGCTGTTGCATTTGGAACTGTTGTTGCTGTGACTCCTGTTGTTGTTGAAGGGCATTTGGTAAAATTTGCTGGTCTTCATCTGGTTGGTGAAGAGGTGTACCAATGCTTGGTATGCTAAAGCCAGGACTTGGGAGCATTTGATCCATTTTGGTTTATTCTTTGTGGTACGATAGAAAGTAAACCTTTTTTAAATTAAATTTTGTGTGTTGAAAATCCTAACCTCCAAAAGGAGGTTTTAAAACAGTGACCCCAGAGATCTGGTGACTCTTTGTAGTGATATTTCTCTGTATTTATCTTAACCCATGATAAAATGAAATCACCGCCTATATAATATGAAAAATACAGAAGAATTAATATACGTTAAGTAGCAACAGTGTTACAATTTGTCATAGAGCGTTGCTATGCGCATTAGTACGTAAAGATTGTAACATACCTTAGCATTCAACACTTAAAATTTAGGTTAATAAATGATTTCTCTTAAGACCTATCCGAGAATAATTAGTTTTTCAGCACTTTGTTACAATTAATTCCAATGTTTTCAAGGATCTTTTAATGGACTTTTCACCGTCAGAGAGTCGTTACAAACCAGATAAACCTGCTGTAAACAGCTTGGCTCATCTGGTTCTGGTTCGTGTTTTCGTATAGTTTACTTTGTAGATGGCGGTGGATCATTGAATGGCATACCGGTAAGCCAATCATGTGTTCATAGGTGTTCTTACATATAATATACCATACATATAGTAAGATGACGCTAGGCGCATGCCTAACTCGATTCAATTGGAAATCAGAGCAGCTTAGTGTATAAACTTTTAGTTGTCCAACTGTCTGTTCTAATACAACATTGAATATATAAAAAAATAAGTTTATTAGCTAAATACTTTTAGATATAAATATACTATTGCCGACTGTATTACAAAAGAATATAAAATAAATTTTAAAATGAAAGTAATTATGCCGGTAATATAGAAAGTGACCTTAGTGGTAAATGCGTTTCAGCCGTCGTCCGCTAGATTGACGGAAATTAGAGTATTTCAATCTAATCTTTGATTATTTATAATTCACGGGTCGTCGTTTTCGCTTGTAATCGGTCTCAGAAAACATAACCTTACAAAGTTTTAAAGTTCCATCCGATTACTCTGAGTATTTGTTCCTTTTAGTATCATTTTTCATATCAAAAGCAATCGAAAATGCCAGATCATCTTGGAGATGATATGCGAAAAGTAAAGTCCGACGAAGATAAAGAAGAAAAGGATATCAAACGTGAGTTCTTGAAACTTTCATTTACAATCATTTTGACATCTTGCAAGTCGGTTTTTAATTTAGACAAATTTTACTTTCATTCTTTTTAAAATTAGCTCTTGACGAAGGAGATATCGCGTTGTTAAAGACATACGTAAGTATTTAGAACCATTATTTCAATTCTTGATAAAAACATCTTTTAAGACTGACTATTATGAATCACTTTCCAGGGACAAGGACAATACACAAAAAGTATAAAAGCAGTTGAAGAGGATATCCAAACTATCATAAAGCAGGTCAATGAACTTACTGGAATTAAGGAGTCTGACACTGGACTAGCTCCACCAGCCCTTTGGGACCTTGCAGCAGACAAACAAACCCTGCAAAATGAGCAGCCCTTGCAAGTTGCTCGTTGTACAAAAATCATCAATGCTGACTCTGATGACCCCAAGTATATTATCAATGTCAAACAATTTGCAAAGTTTGTGGTAGACCTAGCAGATTCAGTTGCACCCACTGACATTGAAGAAGGTATGAGGGTGGGTGTAGACCGTAACAAATATCAGATTCACATACCTCTCCCACCAAAGATTGATCCAACTGTCACTATGATGCAAGTAGAAGAGAAGCCTGATGTGACTTACAGTGATGTTGGTGGATGCAAGGACCAAATTGAAAAGTTAAGAGAGGTTGTGGAAACTCCTCTGCTCCATGTAAGTTTTAGATTTTGAATTATTTCAATTACTAATTGGTTTTTATTCATACATAATTCATTTTTTCAGCCTGAGAAATTTGTGAATCTGGGTATTGAGCCACCAAAAGGTGTGCTACTGTTTGGGCCTCCAGGAACTGGAAAAACTTTGTGCGCAAGGGCAGTTGCAAATAGAACAGATGCTTGCTTTATTCGTGTTATTGGATCAGAATTAGTACAGAAATATGTCGGAGAAGTTAGTATTTATCTTGAAATTATTTCAATTTTCTTACTGGTTACCCATATAATAATTGTTTTAATGATCTCATAGGGAGCGAGAATGGTAAGAGAGCTGTTTGAAATGGCTCGTAGTAAAAAAGCCTGTCTCATATTCTTTGACGAAATTGACGCTATTGGTGGTGCTCGATTCGACGACGGAGCTGGCGGTGACAACGAGGTTCAAAGAACTATGTTGGAGCTTATTAATCAGCTCGATGGGTGAGTTGTTGAACCGTTGTTTTTTTTTTTTGCAAGAATTTGCTCAGTTCCAATTTGAATATTAATATCATATATTTTTTAGTTTTGACCCGAGAGGAAACATCAAAGTACTCATGGCGACAAACCGACCTGATACCCTTGACCCAGCACTTATGCGACCGGGTCGTCTCGACCGTAAGATCGAGTTCGGTCTTCCCGACTTAGAAGGTCGTACGCATATCTTCAAGATTCACGCACGGCCAATGAGCATCGAGCGTGATATCCGATTCGAGTTATTGGCTCGACTTTGTCCTAACAGCACAGGTGCTGAAATCCATTCGGTCTGTACTGAAGCAGGCATGTTTGCCATTCGTGCTAGACGTAAAGTTGCTACAGAGAAAGACTTCCTCGAGGCGGTCACCAAGGTTATCAAGTCATACGCTAAATTCTCCGCGACTCCGAAATACATGGCTTACAATTAAAGTGATTTTGTTTTGCGAAAATAAGTCTGATTGATTGAAAGACGAGGCTTAAGTTAAGGAAATTTAATTTGTAACGTTTAATGAGAAATACAGCTGTTTTTAATGAATTCAGATGTGTGTCTGTACTTTGGTTTGTCAGCGACGTTGGTAATGGAGTTTGATAGGTCCGTCTGGTTTGTTTATCGGTACTGTGATCACGTCGAGTTTACCACCCTTCCATTCGAATTTTAGATGGCGACACATCTAAGGACAAAGTTAAGTCGATCAATTTATGCGATCTGTTAGCATTCAAATTCACATTTAAAAATGCAATACTTACTCTTAAAAGTAAGATTTGCATGTTTTGTTCTGCTAATCGGCGCGCAATGCAAGAACGGGGACCATGACCAAAAGGTAAAACTAGATATGGATGAATCGATGATTTTTCATTCGTTCCATTTTCTTTTAGCCAACGTTCCGGTATGAAATCATCAGGATTTTGAAAATACTCTGGTAGTCGACAAGATATTTGATTTTGCGTAACGACATTTGTCTAAAAACATGAATTATTTTGAAAAATTTATCGCGCGATTACCGATATTATTTTTCATTTATAAACCCTGAACTGACGCCTTTGTGAACTTGATATCCATTGAGAATAATATCCTCTTGTAATATACGACCAACACCAACGGACACGGGATTCAGTCTAAAAGTTTCTTTGATGACGGCTTTGGTATAAGTCAATTCCTTTAAAATATCTGCCGTAATTCTATCGTTCTCATTCACGAGAAGTTTGGATGCTTCAGCGTGAAGTTTTTCTTGAATTTCTGGATTCCTGGCTAAGTGGTATAACGCAAAAGAAGTACTGTACGCAGTCTATAGAAGAAAAAAAGAAAGCGATAACAAATATTTTTCGATACATCTAATCGTTAACTTGAAGCTTACAGTATCGATTCCAGCGAGAAACATATCACTTGCAAAGCCAACGATATCTTTGTAATCTAATTCAGGGTTGAGCAAATATTGCTCCAATAAAGACTTGGCGCTTTTGTCATCTACACCTTTTAGAGAAACCATTTTTTCGCCAACCATTTTTATTGCTATTCTTCTCGAACACAAATAAAAGAACCTTATATTTTCACGAAAAATGTGATTATTGTAAAATAATAAATATCATCAAATGTACTTTTCTTTGTATTCTTCAGCCTCGCACAATTTTTTATACAGTGGAGTATTAAAGTATCGCCATAATTGCGGGCCGTTATCTAGGGATATTATCGCGCTATTCGTAGCGTAAGCGGCATCGATCAACTTGGAACTCATCGAATTTGGTTCCATTTCGTCTTTGGAAAATGTATTGATTTTCTTATCGAAAGCCACCAGATAAATTACTGAAAATCAATGAAATTTCCAAAATAATATTCAATTCAAACGTTGACGCTGTTAAATCAGTTTTACCGACATTGTAGAAAGAGACGCGACAATAATGGCAACGTATCTTCTGATGTATTTTTTTCGCACACTGGTATGAAATTAATCGTCGCTTCATCCGTATCATCCACATAATTGATAACATTCCGAGGTTTGCTTAGACCCTTTTGAAATTCCTTACGTATTTTCCACCATTCGATTCCGTTTCTACAAAAAAAGAAGAAATAACGAAATCGTTATTTCTCACATCCGCGTCTATTTACGATGGTAAAATAAAACTCCTTTACGTCGGTAAAAGGCCACCATTCTTATAAACATCAGGCCGATCAGTTCGATATTTGTGCAAAGCCCGATGACTCCGTCGTTCTGGATGACGTCCTGCGTCGGATTTAAATACCTCGGCAATATCTTCGGGTCTAAATACCCAAACGGTTGACTGACCTTGGACAATATCTTCTCGAACCAATGGTCCATATCGTTTGTACTTGATCAAACCATTTATGTGTAGCTTTTTGAAATCGTATTCACCTGAAATTGATCGTATTCTTTGTTACTACAAACGATACAAGACAAACACATATATTTTTTAAACAACGATAAATCGATTACATCGACAATGTTAAAAATTATTCATTCAAGTTGAATTCACATACCGATAAAAGGCAAATACTTGTATAACGTCCCAATCACCGGCAAACCTTTTGGTCCCGGAATCGCATCGAATGGTTTGATTTCACTTCTAACGCAAAGTCGACGTAATACCACTCGATCCTTCAACGATAATTTATTCAAATTAAACATAACAATACGAGAAGGAGCACGTGGCGACTGGCCACGTCACTGATGCATTACTAAATACTCGTCTGGCGACTGCAGCGCGAAGAAGAAGAGAAGGATATCGCCAAAATATCAGCACAACTCTGAAACCACTTTCCTTTGTGCTGTCTCGACGCACACTGCGCGCCTGTTGACGCTTATTCGAAAGTAAACGTTTAATCCCATTTTCGTTAAACGTATATACCCTGTTGTCCCTCTTCACGGAGGAAAGATCAACGGTAAGGATTTGTATTTTGTCATTTTTCCGAAGTAAACAACGTAAAACGACGACCTAAATCGACGTCGATTTTTTATCCTCGAACTTATTGTTTTTAGGGAAATTCAAAAACAAGAGACTTTGACGCGTAGATGTATACACTGTGTCGTTTTCAGAGAGATACACGTATACACATACGTAGAAGGCGAATTGAATTACAAAGTGCCTAGTGACTACGTCTTTCGGGTTGATCGGAGAGAACGATAAAACTATACGGTGAGCTCGTTGATCTCACTCGACGCACCGACTTGGCTGTCTTTGAATTTATTCATGAATTACGTGTCATCTTGCTCTTTTGTTGATATTTCTGCAATCGTTTGGGCATCAAGTTTCATATCGATCGGTAGTTGAGAGATTTTTATTTAAAAGCTGCTTCGAACGCAAAAACAAGCAAATATAAAGTAATAAAAATAATTGTACTCGGATATACGCCAAAACCCGTTGGGTTCTATCTCTGCTCTACGACTGACTCATCCTAGAATTATTAACGGTAAAACAAGTTATAAAAGATGTATTTTCCATTGACTCCAATAGAATTCACGAATCACTGGCTGTGTACTGTTATTTTTTTTAAACAACCATAAGATATTCTAAAATAAAATTGTACGTAAATATTTCACGCAATTGTGCGAAATAAGCAAATCTAACAAGACATAAATAAAGTTAGAACAACGATGAATAAATACAGTTTAGAGAAGATTAACAAGACAGGTAAATGATGCTTGCTAAATGTGTACGTTGATAACACGCATGCGAGCGCAACTTTGCGGAACTTTGCGGAAAACAGTTGACATTGCGCGTTCCTCCCAAACTCATCCAATACGTACACGTATCTACGCACACCAACACTCATCATCCGTTCACATAGCCTTACATCAGTAGTAGTCGTATCCTGTGGTGCTCGGTTCACGATTAACGGTTTTTTTACGTAAGACTACGTTTAACAGCTATGTACATCACTATATACGTTTATAGTTATAGTACGTGGCGAAAGGTCTATGACGAATAGACGCAAGAGAAAAACTATCATTTCGACGATGTCTTTCCAGCGTTACTCATCACGTTGAAGTACAGCGTTATAGATAAGCTATACGCGCGACTATGTGGACCTCATTGAGGTTAAGAAGTCAATAAGTATACTGTTGCGTGGGTGTTCTTTATTATTGCGCGGGTGCTTCATTGGACGTTCAAGTGTTTGTATCGCGCGTTTATACAACGTTCGATTGATCGTACAGTAGTACAGTGTTTGTTACGGGTTTTGGGCAAGAATTTCAATTCAAGACGCGAACGTGAATGAAGAATCATATTGGATTATTCTAACCGAGCGCGTTATTCCGATTACGATTATTTCGTTGTTGTTATTTTTTTCTTCATCTTAATAGATGTACAAACAAGTATAAGTGTAAAGCGTATTCTGCAAAAGAATGTGGCCGTTCAGTAGCACATGCCAAAGCAAGGCGCGACTCATTGGAAAAACTGTCGTTATCACTGGTGCCAATACTGGCATTGGCAAGGAAACTGCTCGTGATCTTTACAGACGAGGTAAACTATATCGATAACTTATGCTGCGTCTTAAAATTAATTTGTTCGTGATTTGCACAGAATAGATATTTCTAGTACCCGAATTTTCTTCGAATTGGTCAAGGTACTTTTATAAATGTTTGTGGCATTTTCGATTAACGCGTATCGACAAGACGATTCATCGATAGTAATTGAACAAAGAAAAAAGAACAAGATTAGATAGTCGATTTTTGCGCTTATTTGTCATTTTACCCGTTATATACATTGATTATAGAGTGGATTCAGCGTCGACGTTCGTTAAAATTATTTGTAAACTGGTAGTAGTATGTGCATAATTTCAATTACCGACGAGTGTTACAAATATGTTATTTTCAACAATTTTAGATCGGTAGATAATTCGCATCACGCGAATACGCGATTCACGATGACACGACGTTTATTTAAAGTCGTAAATATACAATTTCGACATTTTTAGCTGATTTGGGTATTGATTTGGGTGAAAACACGAGGAGTTTGTACGTTTGTCTTTCGTACTCGTGAGATAATGTGCGAGTTGTAAGATATAATCTTGATAAGCAAATACAGTGCCAAGAGATGACGTGCATTTTTTTGCTGCACTACTCCATTGTGTATTATCACTAACGAACGTTTGTTGGTTTTTTTCACAGGGGCAAGGGTAATATTAGCATGTCGTAATTTAGACAAAGCAAACGAAGCTGTCGAAGATATCAAGAAATTTCCACCATCCAAGTATGTCAATTACGATTATTATATATGTGTCCGAAAATTATAACGTTCGTTCATTACCTAATTGCGCGAATTGCAAAATCCTGGTTGTGCAACAAACTCGAAGAGACAATGTTAAAAAAAAAGACACCGTAAACTCTTGGGCACTGAGAAAAAGTGTTGAAATAATTACTCCTTGTTATAGAAGTTAAAAACAGTTACGTAAATTGAAGACAAATTTGCATGAAACTTTGAGAAGCCAATGTACTTTTACAAACTTGCCATTCTCAACACTACTACGAAAATAGATATTTTCTTTCACCGATGGGTTTATCGGTTAATTAACGATGGTAAAAAAGGAAATGTGTTTGTTGACTCAGACCCGATAGAGAACAGTTTCGAGGGGAGCCAGGCGAGCTTCTAGTCTACAAACTAAATCTCGCAAGTTTTACCAGTGTGCGAGATTGCGCAAAAAAGCTAGCAACTTCCGAGTCGCAAATTCATCTATTGATCAACAATGCGGGTGTGATGATGTGCCCAGAAGAGAAAACCGAAGACGGTCATGAAATGCAACTACAGAGTAATCATCTTGGGCACTTTTTGTTGACGTTACTGTTACTACCAAAGATCAGAGCTTCGGCACCAGGTTGTAGGATCATCAATGTTTCTTCCTTAGCACACATACGTGAGTACGATTCGTTAGATTCGTTGGATGTTTGTATTTTTGATCGACACTTTGTAACGTTGCAGGTGGCAAGATACACTTTGACGATTTGAACTTTAGCACGGGGTACTCGCCCATCAAAGCTTACGAGCAGTCTAAATTTGCCAACGTATTATTTACGAAGGAACTAGCTCGTAAACTCAAAGGTGAATCGTAAGATATATATTCGTAACAAATAGAACAGATGGAATCGTTAAATAACAAACCCACGCTGAATCGCGGAATTCATTCGAATTTCCGGGATTGTATTTTTTGCCGTGTAGAGGCGGGATACGATATTAATGAGCGTCATCGATTAATTTGATTGATTTCAACGAAAATACGTTATACAAAGAAATAAAATGATATTTCTGACGCTATTGTCGATGACGAGGAAAATTTTCCTAAAGTTTTTTGTCTACCATATTTCACTTGTATAACAATGATGATGTATTCCAACAGAATCGGAGATAGGAGGAATAACAACGTACACGTTGCATCCGGGCATAATAGCATCCGAGTTGGGCCGTCACTTTAACAAGACTTTGTTCCCGGGTGTACGGATGATCCTCAGGATGGTTAAATTGTTCATCAAGACACCGGAACTAGGTGCACAGACCACTATCCATTGTGCCACCGATGCAACTGCGGCAAACGAGTCAGGGCTCTATTATAGGTCGGTACAATCGTAACAAGTCACGTTTGAAAGAGTATTTGTTATTTTCGCGAACGGCTGGTCGGTTACTGATGTTTGTTAAAACCTTAATTTTGTTGTGCTTTACTTGTCAATAGCTCTTGCATTTTTATCGTGCGCAAATCCCTCGCGAACAGCTCACGATCGTGAATTAACTTGCAATTATCAGGTAATACCGAAGGATGAGAAGACTGTCGTTTCGTTTCGTATTATAGTTGTATATAAAACGACAAGTTGACGTTAAATCTATCATTTGTTTTCAATTCCTAAAACAGAGAATGTTCAATTTCATCACCAGCCTTTCACGCGGAGAACAAAGAAGATGCAGAGCGATTGTGGACCGAGAGTTTAAAAATAGTCGGACTACCGCCCAAGGAAAACCTTGACGAATTACTCGAATCTATCGAGACCGAAATCTTGCCATCTTTGTAAAACAAACTAGAAGTAAGATTTGTAGCATCTATTGTAATAATTATCTTTTCTTTTACACAATGGTCTCTAAGCGAGGTATTGTAGTCTACATCATTGTCAATTACGTAGGATAGAATTTGCATTTTTATTCAGCACCTAAATACTTACAAGACCAACGTGTTTTATTTATTTTGTCCAGTTGTATCTTGCCGTTACGATTGTTATCGTGGAACCGATCGATCAAAATTAAAACGTTGAAATGACAAAATAAAATAAATTATTTATATTTTTAATAAATATTTTGGTATATGTTATTGCGTTCCTTTTGCGAGAATGGTTACTAGCAATGTCGTAAAACCATACATCGTTACCTTTTGCAGAAGACAACGATTCCTGCCTACCTTCGCCGTCGCTTACTCATTTTCGTAACGTCTGTAAGATAACGGTCAACCAACTTGCACGCACAGAAAAGAAAAAAAATAAATTAAAAAATAATACTCAACAGCTCTTATACATCGTGGTTATCCCAATAAAAACCGATATCTTCCTTAGAGGCTCATCCTTACAAACTCATCTGTCATATAGTTTTGTAACCGTCTCTCTCTCTCCCCTTCTATCGAGAAATAAATAACGCTTGAACGACTACCACGGCGTTACATCTCTTTTGCTTATCATATACAAGGGAGGGGACTTCAAGTTCAACGACATCGTACGTATGCGTACCTATGTATATATATCCTACAACAAGATCGGGACAGCGATTTATTTGCAGTTTTCGCCGTTCTCGTTAGATTAAACTACCTAGATCAACGAGTTGTTCGAAAAAAATCGTCAAATGACGTGGTAATTTTGATGACTGCATTGCTATTGTCGGTAATTTATGTGTTTGAGCTGATCGAAAATTGTTTGCGATAGTAGGATAACTAGAATTCTACCTATTTCGTTGGTCGTTAAATTATTTTAGGTATTTTTATCGTTATTGCGATTTCTTACTATGCATCTAATATGATGTTACTAAAAAGAGAACGAAGAAGCACTATTTGTACGACAAACACGACAATGAAAATGTATCGACTCTCTTCTCGATATACATCTCTATTTTTTGTTCGTTAGAGAAACGTTCTTATGTATCTATGCTCGCAATGATTAATGAAACGATCTTTCAACGAAGTAATTGGGGTTTCACTCGGTCACATTGTTACGTTGGCTTCCTTATATGCAAAATGAGATCCTTTGTAAAATTTCCATCCATTTAACATACGTATCGTTTGCTTTTGCAATCGTTAGCCGTTCAATATGAAACTCTAATTCGCGCGAGTCTTATTTCGATTTGCATATTTTACCGTGACGAATAATTTTTTTTTACAAACTTTCCCATCTCTCTTTCTGACGACTTCTTGTCGTTCTATTTTAAACGCCTCATTCGTCGGCTAATAATTACATATCGTTCATCGAGCGATTTTTTTAAATTACAAAAACTTTCTATGATTATTCATCTATTTCGCGATAAAATTACACATCGTTCGAACATGTACACTGAAACATATTTTTTTCAAGGCCAATCATTTTTTGCAAAATTATTGCAGATACCCATTGTGGCGTCTCGATGAATGTTCAATTAAAATATCGCGTACACAAAGGAGCATCCAATTAACGTCAATGTCAATCAAAATATCCAGAATCACGACCAATCAAATCCGAAAACTCACGACCAACGCGACGACTTGTTCACCCCGCGGCTGCATCACGAAATTGGTCGTTGATACTTTCTCTCATTAAACAACTTTGCCGACACACTGTTTCTTTGATGAAAGCTACAAAGCGTTCTTCTTCACTTTTTTTAAAGCTGATTTTCGTCGTTCACGATATAGGGTACGTATAAACTTTCACGCGAGAGTATTGAACAATTGATTGATTGATTACGCGCAAATGTTGCTACGTACGATCGTATTTCATTGAATTGTATTATATGTATCGTATTATCGATAAAATTCTTATTGTTGCGAAAATGAATAGATATTCCTCTCTCTCTCTCTCTCAATCGTTCTTTTTTTGTGTAATATAACAAACCCACATTCTTACCGATTGTTTGGCGTCCACTTCAATGTCAGAAACGCGCTTCTGACATGGAAAGTATTTGATTCCAAGGCTTGAATATACGGCTATTGTATATATTTGGATGCAAGGCGAACGATTGTTTTATTCGTTTGCGGTGGGTTTGATCAAATATATGCGTGGTGTTTGCTATTTGGCTGTAATTGGCCTGGAAGATTTAATATTCAATAATGGGAAAATATGATTGAATAATAATAACGTCTAGACATTAAGCATGATATCTGTTTTTTAGCGATTAGTTGATCGATAAAATAACGCTTAAGTAACTAAATCGGATCTCCGTAGAATTATAGACCCGGAACGATTCATTTACAATCACGTTGTAATAACGCGTAGCCCTCTATACGTTATTCAGAGTAACAATGATAGTACACTAGCAGTAATTTTCGATAGCGTTATTTCGCTGAAAAAAAAACAACAACTAATAACGTATATTTCAAAAAGTTTGCAAAGTTAAAAAAATCAAATTCTTTTAGAGATCGCAATGTTGTTCCTTTTCATTAACGTTCCTCCCATGGAGCATCGCAAAAGGATAAAAGCATCATACGTATATATATATATATATATATATATAGAGTTTCTCGCGAAAGCTACATTATCTATCGAGAATCAATTAAACCCGAGGGGGCGACCTCCCATAGCCCTACGTGTTTTCACATCGATAAATCGCATGCAGTTTTCTCTCTCTCTCTCTCGTAAAAGCGCTTGCAATTATCCATGGTCAAGTACGTCTCTTCTTCACTGCCCTTTCCTCTCTTGGTCATCCTCTTTGTCTAGTGCGCGTGTACTTCGTCATTGTCTCGCGTAGGTGGACGTTGTAAAACGCATTCTCCTCGAGGCGGCAAAACTGCTCGAGATTTAACTGTCAAAGCGAGAGCATTGCAGCGAGTCATCAATTTCGTACCTCTCAGTTTTGATGGCAAATAAAACGACTTTCTTTCTTGTCTTTTTCTCTTTCTTACTATCTTGTAAAGCGAAACGTTGCATGCGTATAACGTTTTATTGGACAATTACACTTGATGATGTTGTTTCTCGTGTATGGTGCGTCGTTTTTTTTTCTTTTCTACAAGTAAGCTTTTATTTTTTGAAGATATCAGTGATTGTAATAAATTCATCATCTTCAAGGATAAAACGTCACGGTTGAGTTGATGATGAAGAATTCATCCGTTGTATTTGACAAGCAAAATGAGAACATGGAACGCACGACAATCGGCTAGAAGGTAATCTCGATCTTGAAACTGTCTCTTATTTAAAACTCCACGCACATGCATACGCGCGCATACAGCCCTCTGTACGAATAACAAAACATTGAAAAATGCCACTTATGCGTACCCCTACAATAGTGAGATTATCTCTTACTCTCTCGGTGTCTGTGATGTGGAAAAGGAAAGAAGAAAAAGAAAAAAGTCGCGTGTCCTTGAAGAGGCGTGCATAGACGGCCTCGTTACTCTCGTTAATGCGTGCGTAGCCTTTAATTGCCACAGAGAGCGCACGTGACTACGCCAGATCGAATCGCACTTTATTACGGTTTCGCGGCTTGCGCGCGAGAATGACTCTATCTCTTTTGTATTGGTGTATATTCTCACAACCAGAAAAGAAGAAGAAGAAGAAGAAGAAGAAGAAGAAGTAGTCGGCTGTAATCTTGGTAATTGATTTAATGGCAAGAGATGCGGGCGATCGTCTTCGATATTCTTCAATGCAAGTACCTCACTTATTATCCAAGTTGTAAATCAAAGCCAGAAAGGGCAAAAATAAGTTTTGAACTCGCGTGCATTGAGTATACACTACACGCGAGTTATCGATTACATGATACTGTTCGAAGTATTTACCGATTAACCGATTCCATGTAAACGTTCCGATTATTTCAAGATCGCGATGGCTATTTTGTTTGTTGTTCGTTTCGTATTAACGTGCCCCTTGATTTGTTCGTTTAACAAAGTGCCTTTCTTTAATGAGACGTTGCCAACTTTTCTTTCTTTTTCGTAAATTGTCCAATTTCTTTAGCCTCCAGAATAATTCTACGTATTAACTGGAACCTATCGGCCAATAACAAATTTAAGAACAGCACTACGTTTGTACAATAAAAGAGATTTGCTTGTCTTAAATTTGCACAAGATCGTTTGTAATTATTTCGTAAACCAAATGTTGCTTGTTCGTTTCGCTCCCATTCACCTAAAATTGATTTCATTAGAATCAAGAAAGCTATCGGTTCTCACAATTAACGAGTATTTGCACACAACGTATGAAACAAATTCGTTTTGCGCTATCTACACTCTCCCGTCGTATCTCGTGCAAAAGTACTCCTAATAGCATCTCATCGAGAAAACAGATCGAGAAGAGGCGCGTGAAATGTACACCAAAAAATATGCCAATTGCACAAACACCATATGTTGATTCTTTGAACGTGAAGAAAAAAAAAAGAAACGAGAAATCTCGATCGAAGGTCGAAAACACGAAGGTGTTTCGTGCATCTAACGCCACGAATCGAATAAGGCACGAGAAAATCATCGCGATGATAAAACTAACGACGAAAGAGAGCGAATGAAAAAATAAAAGAGGATTACGCCTACGTGTTTTTCCATATTCGCGTAGATACACACGTTAGTATCTATAATACATTCCGCGAAAAAAGATTTCTACGACGAGTATTCATATGGGAGGCATTGGCTATAAGAAAACAGGAGCGAGGACGACGAGAAAATTATTGCGATGACCGTGAAATCCGATCGTTACATCTATTATTACTAAATAGATAAAGTGTTCGACAAGGATTTTGTCTTATTATAATGTGTCGTTTGATGGGGGGGGGGTCAGGAGGGGATTACGTACAGTTTGACAGTATTTTATATTCGGTTTAAAGTTAACATTCAAATTCAAAAAATATATTTAATAAATGAATATTTCATAAATGGCACAACAAAAAATTATAGAAAAAAATTCAATTTGATTTCGCGTGTGTCAACGAATATTAATTATCGTTGCGAAACAATTTTTTGTTGTATTAAATCGTCATCGAGAATAAATCACTTGGATTTTTTTGTTGTTTACTGTATTTTCCAAAATTCATTTCAGTTATACGCAGCTCTTTGTCGCGATTGCGGAAAATCTTCCAATACTATCACTCACACGATAGTCGTAAAAATATGATTACGAATGTTGTTTCGTTTGAAAGGACCGCCGGATCAAACATCGAATGATGTAATCCTTGTTGATTATAAATATCATGCAGTTATCAATAGTTATTCAAGCTGTCGCGTGAGTTTGCTTTTTTCTTTATTTACAAGCGTCATCGAGTTATGAAATTAATATAACTTACCGTCACTTGCTCATACGAAAAGTCGTTATGTTAATAAACGTTATGTGTATCGAGACGTCGCCCACGCGTTGTCGAGTTATAACTTATATCCAATTCTTTTTCTAATGGATTCTATATACTTTCGTAATCACATAAGAGACATCGTAAGTTTGCATAACGATCGTCTCCTCGAATTGTTCGCACGTGTCGTTTTATTACTCCAAATGTATTGTATGTATCTCTCGAGAAAATAGTTGGTTACTGTTGTCGTAAAGAGGAAAATCGCAAACCATATACGTAAAATATATCCATCGTCGATATAAAAATAAAATACAAGGTTTAACTTATAAACGATTCTCGATAAAAAAATTATATACGTGTACGTATATACGCGAGAGCTGCCAAACTCGATCGATCGTCGTCCCACTTCCTTGTGGCATAAAGGTGTTGCAAAGGCGACGGCTGCTGTTCCGTAAACGGCGATCGGTCGACCAGTAGGCGAGTCCGCGTCAAGCCGCGGGTTCGCTTGAAAAATTTGCCGCGTGCTCTGCTCTCTTACTTTCGCCGAGTGTTGTATCTTTTGAACGACGATCGATACGTTTCCGCGATAATTTCATAATTATTACTATTGCAATTGTACTTGTATTTGTTTTTGGTTTTTCCGTTTAGTGTGGTGAAGTGTATACGTGCGCGTATATCTGTGTACGTGCATATGTGACGGTATCTTCCAATAGAAGAAGCTACAGAAAAATACCCTCGAGAAGGGCTTGACTTGGCGATATGAAGATTTTGATATTTGTACTCTCGGTCAGTGATCGTTATTTCTTTCAAGGCTAACATTTGTAAGACCAAATAGAATTAGAATAAAATGAAAAAAAGTATTATAAATATAGTGGAATGGCAACTGAATTGACGAGAATAGACTTAATCGCGTTGTATTATCAGATAGATTTGTAAAGGAACAAGATAAATTCGTATCTGTAATTCACGACATTCAAAATTGAAACTTTCTTCTTGACATAACTAACTTGACTCGTGAGTAATCTTCAACGACGTATGCGTCTACTCAATCAACCAAGACGTTAATAGAAAAGAAAACACACACGCAAACGTAAATCAAAACATCAAAATGAAAATAGCAGCAACAATAACAAGAAAAAAGTTAATCGTTGCATATGTACAGCGCCTCTGGCATTAATCCGTTACGCAAAAAGGCCTTTTCTTTCACAGTATACTTAATTTCTCATAAACCGTGAAAGAGAATTTTCACATCCCTCAGCCTCATTAACAATCATCTCTAAACGTTTTGCGCGTGGAAAATACTAACTCCTCCCTATGTCGCTTCCGAGCCCGCAAAAAGTGAAAGTGATTGTTGCTTTTGTAGGTATCTTTATATACACGAGAGAGTTGAACGAGCGGGTTGGCTCGCGCGCGAGATTCGAATCTGCCGCTCTTTTGTTCTCGCCACAGAAAACGATGAGATGAGACACCATAAATTTTTAGTAGAGAGAGAGAGAGAGAGAGAGAGAATAGTTCTCAGGAGGGAGGAGTATCTGATCTTGAATTTTTGCGGTCACGTGGTTTTGTCATTTTTTTTTTAATTTTCTAATTGGCACTGTTGAGGTCTTTAATTCGAAGGTTTGTTTTTTTGCTCAAGATTGCAATGTTACTCAAGTTTGACTTTTTAAATATTGTAAAATCATTTTTTTTTTCAACCTACGTAACGCAAAAGTTTCCTTTTCACATTACCTAATAATCTTCATCGTCGTTATGTCGCTCGATTACTTGCATGTTTGTTTAACTTTCTGTTGGTGCAGTCGTATCATCGGTTGCGTAATTAAAGACGACTCCCAAAATTCCTGTAACCATCCAGTAATCGTTGTAAGAAAAAAAAAGTGACTCTTCAATTTTCATCGTTTCATCACAAAGCGTGTATCCGTTGTGTAGAAGAATATCAAAAGGAAAAAAAAACTTATTTCCCATGACTTATCTTGCTTTCCTCGTCATTTTCGCACTCCTTTGTCTTTCATTTTCACTTTGAATTTGAAATTGTTAGAGATACATGAACGACGACGCGTCCTTGTCGAGGATATTACTCGAGATTTGATGTTCTTTATCTTGTTTTTTAAAACTTTTTATTTGAATTCATCTCTTGGCTGTTATGCGATGATGATCCTTTTTATCTTTCTGGTGAATGAAAGTACAGGCGCGTTTTACGAGAGAAATTCGCTGAGTTGTGAAATGAATTCATGAATAACACGCGGGATTTTAGAATCGCGAGTGTTGCATAAACCGTCATTCAAGGATTTCAACGATGGATCATAGAACATAGTCTAATAATTTTCGTAATATATTTCAATGAACGCGAGAGTTGAGCATAAATCTCCATTTTTTAATTATCGTGAAGCATTGGATTGCTGTGATTTGTGACAATCACGAGATGCGAATGACTCTTCTTTTATAAAAAAGGCATTTCGATATACCAGAAAACATCAAGGAAAAAGAATCTTCCAACTCAATCATTTCAGTAATGTCCAATAAATCGAACTTGATTTTTCTTTATTTAAAATTCTTACTTCAACGATAACCATGCTCTAAAACAAAAACAAATCAATTTCCCAACGACAAAAGCTTTAGCATGTTACAACTCCGCAAGCTTCAAGGTATAATTGTACTACAGATAGCTGTGGTAAAAGCGAATGACAAAGGTTGGCATTCGGGAAATATTTGCATCCCTGGTATATAGAAAGACAAAGCAACCAATGACTCAATCATGGACACAATAGAGGAAGGAAATTGCGCGAGTTCTTTCTTCTTTTTTTTTTGCTCCTTTTTTCGTATTTTCATTCGCGATGCGTACTGGGAGATAAGGTCGCAACAAAATTACGCTATTTGTAATTGTAGCACGCCACTGACGTGATTCTTTAGAGCACGAGTAAATGCGTACGAAGGAGATGGAAGTGGGTCGACTCCAAGAGTACATGCATAATCATTCTCAACGTGGCAAATTCTCTTTTCTTTTTGAATATTATTTGCGATTGTAGAATTTTCGTGCGATGAAAATGCTTTTATACGCTTGACAAATTTTTCGATGTAGAGAACGAATAATCGTGCGGATCAATGTCCAAAACTGGTTGTTTAAATAATAAAGTCACGTGAGTTACGCGTTAAGTTTCAAACGTATTTTTTGCATTTATTTTGGTTGAGTAATCTTGTTTTAGTGTTACGTTACAATCCTTTCAAATGTACTTTCTTCAAAAATGATAAATTAATTACTTCGTCAGATACTAGTTGTAATTAAATGTTCCTTAATACAACGCGTTAATTCCATTCGCGTATAACGGCAATCTAAAAGCGTAAAATACTTGTTGCTCTTTTGTTCTGACTCAAATGACGCACACAAAACGCATTAATTCCATGTCTCTTTTTACTTGAACCACGTTAAAATTTTGCGATGCTTATCTTAGCGAAATAAAAGCCAAATTAATGCAAAGTACCTCGCGCATTATCTCGAGCAAAAAATAAAATATATATAATAAAAAATGAAAAATTCAACCTACGCTTATACCGTGTACGCGTACTCAGCTAGGAAAATTGTTGCGCAAGTCCTCGTTCAAAAAGGTGTGTTGTCTTCCCGAAAATGACCCCTCAATTTGCGCGTCCTCGTTTCGCGCGAAATTACGTTTCGGGGTAATGATTTGACTATGATTTGACTATGGCACTTTCCTTCTTGCGATTCAAGTTACTTTTTTCTACAGGCCAATGCCTTAAATATCTTGTATAATAATAATCGTTAAAAACTGCGTTAAAGTTTTTTTAAGGTAAATAACTCTCTATATCTATATGAATCACGTAAAATTCATACGCAAGCATTATCAAAAGCGTTTAATGTCAATTTAAAAAGTACTTTTTCGTTTATTAACGCATCGGCATTAACCCAGATGAGATCGAATTTACATACAATGTTAATAAAAGTCAACACCTGCGATATTTGCATGCACCGGCATGCAATGATACCTTGAAGATGATGGTTTTGTCTTATTTTCTTTTTAAGAAAATGACACATCGTTTGCGTAACAAGCGTATGCTGCAGTTATGGCCTAAGTTTTAGATCTCGATCATACATACGCGTTTACGCAATGAAAAAAAAAAAAAAAAAAAAAGACGTAGATACGCGATGAGCCATTGCGACAATTACTTTCGCAACGTTTATACTCGTTTGTCTTTGTTTCATTTTCAAAGTGTCATAGTGTGGCGTTTGGAATACATCGAAAGTTATGAGGTTATCGGGTGGGATGTGAATGATATGCTTTTATGAAGGAGTTTTGCAATATACATTTCGCATGTCCGGCGGTGAATAAAGTTGAACTCGTTCTCTTTATTATACGCGACAATGCGAATACGTATCGTTGGAGGCGGGTAACGTTTGAACAATCGCTATAATTTTGAAATTGGTAATTTGATTTGCGTATTGTTTGCGACCGTACGTTATAGATAAACCATGCTATATTTTTGTTATTTAGGACAGTGATGGATACGATCGATGATAGAAGTTCGGATGCAAAAAAAAGAAAGTATTGGGTTTATTTTGCAATAGAAACACAAAAGAAAATGAAAATATCTCCACAATGCTTATTTCTACGTTGATTTACATTTTTTGACAGATATTAACGAAAACACACACAAGACTGTTACGGTACTTTTCAACTAGCCGTCGATAATTAAATTACCCCTTACGTAAACTTTCGTATTTTTCTTTCTCTGGCACAAAAAAAAAACAGCAAAATTTCCGTAGTACAACGTGACCATTTCATCTTCCTGTTTGGAACATCACGGTTGTATTAGCCAATCGACCCAGCGAACAATTTAGAATGGAGCACGCGGAAGAAAAAGCGTGAGACATCCCATACAAAGTCGTTCAAGCAACAGATCGTAAAATTGTTGTTGCCTCTTTTGGTTGCACGTCTTGGGCAACTTGCAAGTCGTCATAAGAGTACAAGTATTTCGGGTATGCGTCAATTATTTGCTTATGGACATACGAATGCAAGCGATTAGTGAACGTTGAATCTTGTTAATTGAACGTTTTACGAAAAGTTTGGGTGTAGTGTTGTTCTTGTAATCGTGTCAAAATAATTGGGAATCTACGGTAACTCATTTTGAATAAAAAAAATAAATATTTTCTTCTATAGTTCTTCATTTCTGAACAACGTAAATACTCGCACAGCTTTGGATACGTACAATCGTCTAACTTTCCGACGTTTGTTTTTTTTTACCAAACAGATGATTTCCGAAGGAAAAATTAACGCTAACATGCGATTACTACTCGATAAGCCGTACAATTTCACTCTACCGGTAGCAATCATCATTGGAAACCTCTTCCACCAACTACGAAAATAAGGAAAAAAATCAATCTATCTTGCTTGAGCAAACGTAAAATTGGCTAAATGATAAGTTTTCAATCTCGAACTATCGCGTGTGAATATCGACAACATCCGATCTCGCAGTAGCATATATAGAGTCACTTTCGCCATCGTCGTCGTCATCATCACTCGATCAATAATCGATATGTCTATGTATATATGCCGCCCTATACACATAACGATAAAGAGAATATCGACATGACTCGCACGCGCTTTCTCGCACGTGCTACGATCTAGTTTCGCTTCGTCGTTATATAGTTTGAAATCGAAAGTGCATACAACTCTCTGTTATATTATGGCTCCGATGATTATTATATGACGAGAATAGAAAAGGGAGAGAGAGAGAGAGAGAGAGAGAGAGAAGGATAAACGGAAACCTTTTGTTTGCGTTCGAGCGAGAACTAATCTTATGTATATATATTATACTACTGGTCAATGACACTTTCTTTTAGGTGCGGGTGTGTGCGACTATGCACGAAAGAAAGTTACGTTCATTGGATAAAGCTGCACGGCTAGACAATTTGTATTTTAATAAATTGCTCGTTGATTATACGTAAAATTCATCGAAGTAATTCAAAATAGTTTCACACTGATTATTAATTAAATATTTTATTGAAATTCAGTTACGCAAAAAAAAAAACAGGAAAATCAACATTCCATACCAACCCTTTATCTCACCCTCTTCACTTGGAAAAAAGAACAAACTCTACAACAGATATAGTCTCCCCACACTGTCTTTTTAGTTCTTCGAAAAAGCTAAAACAGAACCGCGCGCGCTCAAGCAAGAGCGAGAGAGAAAGAGAGCGAGAGAGAGAAAGGCTTCTCGTTGGCGGGGCATTTGAGATATATAGGTAAAGACTCGACGTAGGAGGCGGTGGATCGTCGTCCACGCGCGCGCGCGCTCTCTCTCTCTCTCTCTCTCTCTCTTCGCGATATAGCCACACCGCTCAAAGAGTCGCAATGTTGTCGTCGCTTCTTGCCTCGACGGCGCAGTCTACTGTTGCTGCTCCGACGCGAAAAAGCAAAGTGTGCGCGTTTAACGCCGGCGCCAATTTTCAAAGTTTTTACCATCATGCGAATGTATTTGTACATATATACGATACGATAATTTACGTGATACGTGAATTACATTTGATTGTTTGTTTGTTTGTTTACTATCTTTTTGTGGCTTGTGACACGTTTTGTTTATTATGTCATTGAAGTTAATATTGGATGGCGAATTGAATCGTTTGAATAATTGTTTTCAAATCTTTCGATAGCAGTTAAAAAAACAAATGAATTACTTATTACGATTAAAAAAAACGTGTCATACACCCGAAACTTAAACGTCAAAATTTTTAATTTCTTGAATCTTTCAGTGTGCCAATAATAAAAAAAAATTGTATGCAACCAAATAACAAAGCTTAAGTGCTCAAATGAACAATAAAGTCTGACACTTTTCGATAAGTGTTTGGTGCGTGCAGACGAAGACGATGAGGCTGCTGCTCTTTGTGTCATTCCTCGCGTACAACCTCTGCCAGGTATTAAATACACGCATACAAACTCTTCACATCATCGATAAATCGATGATCGTGCAATGTAGAGGCGATTTTGCTGATCTCACCCGGCGAAAGTTGCAACCGTGATAATTAACGAGCCGGCACCTGTGGGAAAAAGTTGCGAACCGGCGGTACTTTGAATAAATCGTACAAAATTATTTCAAACGTTCTTTATTATCGACTTTCGATATATTTAATTTTGTTCGAATTACGGACAAAAAATGAGTAATTTCAACGAGTATATAGTTTCTAATCGACAACAAAAGTGCAAGTGCAGAACAATCAACTCTCTCGTGGGAAAATACAGTATCTGTGGTAATTCGACGTTCACGCGCGAAAATCTAAAAACACAATTAAAAACTTGTCGACACTCTCGTAAGTCGTACGTCGATTGTTTGTCTTTAGAACGAGGTTACCTTTAAGGTCAAGCGGTATTTTTATTGTTTTTAAAATCGGTAGGTGAGTTTTGAATATAAGCTGTGATAAAATTTCGAAATAGATGCGCGTTACATTAAGAATATAGTCGACAAACACGTGTCTCATTATCGAAAAAAAGCAATCCAAGCGTCTAAGTAATACGTCTCTGTACGCGTACTCTAAAACATGACGTAATTACCTGAAACTCAAGACGTAGCTACCTTTGATATCAAACCCTATGGGGGCCCTTTATCTACGCGAACCATCCCCCTTTTGCGCTATATCCACAATTCTCTTATCTCTCTCTCTCTCTCTTACCGCGCCTCCTTCTTGCTTCGAACTGGTTTCACACCGATAAATTTTCCAACGTCGCGTGATTAATTCGCGTACTTGCGGGCTCTTTAATTGGCCGACTTGTACGTATATATGTACATATATATCCTGCGGGGTAGTTTTACCGAATAGAAATTTGCACTGGTCGTTATCAATTTCTGTAAGCGATCCAGCACTTTTTTTATTATATTGTATCATTCTATTTTGTCGTTTTTCCTTCGATACAACTATTTAATAGATTTGGCGTGCAAGAGTCAATTGATTTTCTTTGTGTTTGCGTTTACTGTTCATGGATAAGCATCGCAAACCAACGAACGAGTTTTCGACCTTTTTTTTGTCGTTTTCTTTGTACGTAGGTACGTGACTTTTGACCTCGACAGCGCAAAACCGTTCGCAAACCGTTCGTTTTAACGCGCAAAATTTCAAGTTTACCGGCCAACCGCGCGAGCAACTTTGGAATTTAAAGCGTTTACCCACGCGCGTGCGGTTGTATGTGCTTTACTTTTCTTCTTTTTAGTTAGTTGGTTCGTGTGCGAAGGTAATTGATAGTCAATATTAAAACGAGCGTGTGCATACACTTGGACGGCTTCCTCCGATTTTTCTTTTTTTCTCTCCAAAGTAAAAGTGAAGACAGCGAGACGATGCAAAATATCGAGTGGATATAACGAATGAAAGAAACGAATAATAAGAGAAAACGATCGATGCGATCGTTACAATAATTCGCTGTTGTTCTTTCTCGCCGAGTATAATACCGAGAAAAGCATCTTATAGTCGTATAAGACCATAAAGAAAAGTAGATGTTGTTTCTTCTATACGCGTGTGTTTTTTTCCCGCGCGTACTTATATGCGTAACATTGAGATTTCCAAACAAGAGCAACGAACGAAAGCGATAGTAACAAAGCCGGTAAAAGTAATTATTTGACATTGACATTAATTGGAGGAGATGAGCGAGAGAGCGAGACGAGCCGGTAACCATATTCGGTGCGAAAACTTATCGCACGTCAAATGTAGTCGTTTGAACGTATCCTTTTTTTTACTATTTACTATACAAACAAGATGATTATCGAATGCATTTTTCGCGGAATTGGATCGAACCTCGCTGTTCGTAGGTACACCGAGATAACATTGTTATTGCGCTTATTTCATTGAAGAGAATACAATAAAGTTTATAGAGTGGTTCCGATTATTTATTCATTTATCGATCCTTTATACGTACTCTCGATTAACGTGCGAAGTGTATCATTTTATTTCACAAATCGCTATCTAACTTTCCATTTGGTTTTCTTGTACTCGACTTATTGCAAGATAAGATTTTATTTACTATCGTTTAGAATCAAGTATTCGCTAAGTGGTGAGAAAGTAATGACTTTACGATAATGATATTCGGTATATGTACTAATGGCTATCATTTTCCCACATTGTATTTGTTAAATGGTCGATTTTAACGGGGGTTTTCATTCGTTCGATTATTCCTTTGCTTGCAGAATTCGATCGAAAGTGTCGACCTATCGGAGTACCAAGTAAACGATAAAACGCGATTTTTTGTCGTCCAAATTAGAACGAAAAACAATTTCATCGAGACGTTATTCCGAACGAACTCAATTCCCGAGTTTTACTTTGGCAAAATCCCGTTATTCGGGAAGAAACGAACGAAGAAAAACTTGATCGAAAATCAAAATTTCAGTTGACCAATCAAACGAAGGTCAGTGTCACTGTTACACGCGTACGTAGCAATGGCGTATTGAAGGCCGTTAAAGTGCAGAGTCGCGTATTCGTGGCCTTAACACTGAATTTCGTGACGTACGTTTTGTATAGGCTTTAATTAACGGACCGAAGAATCTCGCGCGTTCTCACGAATTATATTATCGCACGTGCTACGCGGAAACTTTTCCGGTAATTGCCGATTGTGTCTGTCGCGTGTGCGTGTACATTTTTCAAGTATCTCTTATACCGCTGTACGTTGATAAAGAGATTCGACGATTATTATAATTGTGTACGCAAAGAGCGTGAGCGTACGCGTACGTATAGTTTTGGGAAGCTTAGTAATATCGTTGCCATTGTAGAACGTCTTTGTGACGGGAACACGGAAATTGGGATTTTTGTTCATTCTGTTCAAAATGGCAATTACGTGGACGTCCAATTGATAAGGCGAACGCAGTAAAGACGAAAAAAGACCTGGTTTTTTTGGAACGACGCATATCGTTTTACGATTCATTAGTCTACCTAACAACGGCAAAATTAGCATTGAAAACGGTCGGTTTAGGCCACGCTTTAAGCTCCCATAAGCCAGATAATCGCACAAGTCGTTGAAATTAGTTGGTAGTAAAAACAAGAAAAAGAAAAAGGAAAAAAAACATAATAATTAACGAAAATTGGAACACGCGATAAGGATGATTAAGTCATCGTTGCAAAAATTGTCTTTCGCTTGTGGTTCTGTCCGTTTAAAAAGATCCTTGCTATAGCATCGCGACGAATTTATTTGCTGCCTTATATGGGCTTTCGAAATAATGAGACGCGCGCTTGTCGTTACTGCCGATCTCTTGTGTGTTTTATAAATAACCGCGGGAAGTTATTATTTCGAGCGTGCATCTACGACCTTTTTTTTTTAATTTTTACTTAATGCTTTCTTTGTTATTATTCGTTCGACTTTCGCCGTGGAAAGCTAATCCGTTAATCTGTCGCGTTGATTTTTCTTCGCGCTACTTGATGACACGTGACGCTTAATTTTTGCATTGAATTCATCGTATCGTACAGATTTTCTCGGATGATTGTTACAACGAATTCGAGTACGCGTGCACTGGTAGCTCAACGGAGTGAACGATTCGTCGTTAAACAACCTTATCTATTTCGTTAAACAATCGGAAAAAGCACATACGCACGCACAACAACGTAAACGGCCTACTTTCTTTGCGGACAAAAGTTTAAGTTAAAGCGCGTGATAACAATTGAACTGAATTTTATACAGCGCACTATCCATCGAAACGTTCACCTACAAACATCTTGGTACACTTTCTCCCGTGATCAATTAGAATGCACGGGCGTCGATTGCTCCCGAAGAAAAGGGCTAAATAACAAAGTCCAATTGATATGCCTAGGACAACGTATATAAATATCTATCCGATAGCTTAGCGAGCGCGAAGAAAACGATAGTCTAATGCTTGTACCCACACGCGCAAAGCAAACGTACCGTCTGCGTGTGTGGGTGTGTGTGTGTATAGCCGACCGTAATAGGAAATGCGTGATCACAATACGGATAGGTTGACGTGTGGCGCCTTTGGTGATACATTTGTGTACGAGTTAAAATAGCTTGAAAATATAGGAGAAAAATTGATTTTTATAGTACAGGATTATTATTGCTTTCTCTAATTGCTACAATAGTATTGGGTAAAACGTATATACGTGTACGTGTATATAGTTTTGGAGTGATGGAGTAACGTTTTTCGTAGAATTTCATTGATTCGCCGATTTCTCTTTCTTAAAAAAGCTTTTTCAATAAATTTATCGTATTTTTCCATGGAAAATTTTTACTCTTTTTTACCGTATATTGCAAAGAACAAATATATTACTGGCACTGTTTGGACGTTCTCTTGTTGTAATAAGACAGATAAAAATATGATTGCTTTTGTTTGCGCAAGAGGACTTTCTCGTTCAGTAATACAATTTGAGGTTTAATATGGACTAATTATTTGCAACAATGACTCGTGGTTTTGCGCGTAACGGTAATTGTAATAGAAGGATAAATACAAATAAATCATTTAATGCACGTTGATTATGAAAACCAGTCCGTGGGCGAAAACGATCTAAATGAAACGATTCATAAAGTACCAAGTGCACAAATTATAGACAGTGGCGTAATGCGATTCGATAAAAACCTGATATATCACTGATATTATTACTGTACTTTTTCTCAGAAATGATAAATTCACTTTTATTCGTGCGTTTAACGTACAAAACATTCATAGACATATCAATTTTACGACGTATATGACGGTAAAAATGAAGATGTTCGTGTTATCGCGATAACAACGCCATATGTTTTTTTGAGCAAGATACCATGCAGAGCGTATATTCTCTCGACGACTATGCATGCTGAGACGAAGGTATCGTCGCAATTTTTACGAACGTACGCGCTCGTTCGAGAACGTAAGTTTACGAGTATCGCGTGTTTATAGAGAGAGCAATGCTCGATTTTTTTTCTCTTTCTTGTCGATTCGATATAAGCGAATTCGTTTATTACAAAGTGTGCAAACGATCACGCAATTGACATCGGTACGCTTTTTCAACGATTACTTTTATATCTATGCACGCGTATTGTTGTCAAAGGAAATATATATATATATATATACACGTATATATCTATATCTATATGTACATGAGGCAATTAGATCACGAGCGCGAACTTTCTCGCAAGGAAAAAACGTGCGTGATGGCCCCGAGGTTGATATAAAAGAAATGAGAGAAGTGAAAGTTTATTATACATCCGATATCTGTTTATATACAAATGGATTCGTCTATAATAATTTGGTCAATTATGCAAAAACGTTTAACGATTTTATTAAAATATTCCTATAAACGGACATGCTAATTTTTTCGTTACAAAACGTACAATTTAATGGGACTTAGAAATAATTTTGCTACGTACGGGCCTATCATCAGTTGTAATAAACACTTGTAATACGCGTGTACCTACATACACCGTACATAACGAGTTTTCAATTGGGAATTCAATAAAGAGACCAAGGAAAGTTACCAAGTTTATTGGACAAATTAATTTTTAACTAAAATACCTTTACGAATTGTCTTAAATACATGATTTATTACTTCTCGTTTGTGGTTCCTTTTTTTTCCGTAACATTCTTTTTTACCATTATTATTTTCCCGTAGCAGACCATTCGGCTGGTTTGGAAGGATCGATAATTTCACAACGCTCGCAACACTTTGGATAGGGTTTGCTTAAATCTTCTTCTATCAATCTAGTATTTTCTCCACACATGGCATTTCCGCACCTATGGGCATGTTTTACATAAATATTTAGACGTTTACAAAGATGAATTTTAAATAAAAAAATCTTTTGCAATCAAATAAATAACCCTTACATTTGCCATTCAATACTGTACCCGCTCAAATAATATCTATGACAATAATTCATAGCTTTCGATTTGTTTTCCACCCAATCCTTGCATTCCGTCGGTGTTAAATTTTGAGGACATTTATCTTGAGCCACCGATCGTCTTTCGCGTTGTTCTGGTGCAGCTATAGTAACAAATATTACATTTACCAACCAAGTATATTTAATCAAGTACGTTCAAAATAGTCACACGAATATCACACAGGGATATACCTTCGATAAAGCTGAACACGAAGCATACGAGAATAATCAAGTTGCATGTAGAAATAAAGAGCTTCATTTTGTACGTAACGATATCTTATTCGATCTTTTCTCTCGAAGCGTATTCTGACTTACTGTCTAACATCATCTCACTCGCATTACTTATATAATTCAACATAAAAATCGAAAAAAATTATCATCTGAGATTAACTAATCATGTTTACGAATTTGTTTATCATTATCTTCGGTTAAAACGTCTAAGCAAAGTTTCTCAACGAATATAATTTAGAAATTTCGCATTGACCAGATTGTTTCGTGCGCGCGAACTCGAGTGAATAAGTTTTGCTTAATTGTGTACTATATTTGCGATATAACGCATCTCGACTCTGATTTGCGAACGTCGATCTCTCACAAGGTCGAAACATTTTTTTTCTATTCTATGTACGCAAGAATTATCAAGAATAGCTGTATTATCAAGTCAATTGATAACGGAAAGAAAATGTTTCGATCTATTCAACTTGTTGGAGAAAAAGCACTTTATTTTATCCATTACAAGCCTCATTTCCGTGATTTGTTTTTTCATTATTAGCACGGAAATCACCATAAACCAGCAAAGTCATACAACAACAAAAAAAATACATAAATGGTCGTCACCGAGGTACTCAAACCGCATGGCATTTCACTTTCCGCACGGGAAAAACCGCGATG
Organism: Chouioia cunea; assembly: GCA_030064505.1. Taxonomy (NCBI): domain Eukaryota; kingdom Metazoa; phylum Arthropoda; class Insecta; order Hymenoptera; family Eulophidae; genus Chouioia; species Chouioia cunea. Next base: position 37,537,956 of record JAOPFQ010000001.1, on the reverse strand, counting down.
CACGCGAGCACGTCGTCCGTCGCGTCATCGTTCTCTCTAAAAACAAAAACCACATTTTGTCTTTACTCACTCTCTCGTACGAAATCACGCGAAAATTCGTTCTAATCCGTGGGCGTTCTGTCTGTCTTTCTGTCTCTCTCTCTCTCTCTCTCTCTCTCTCTCTCTCTCCCTCTTTTACCTCGACATTCACCTTCACCTGTAAAGCCCATAATCACAACGAGTTTTATAACGACTGTTATACACAATCGCTATTGTCGCACTTGTCAAGGGAATTTTGTTTCAAAATTCCCGCGCAACTCACAAATGAAACAATTAATAATCGATTTATACGTGACACGTATACGTCTCTTGCATTGTTCATTAAAGATTCGCAACACAGCAAAATAAGAACCTTGAACAATATGCAATTCAAGGTTGTGAGAATGTATATAAATTCGTCCCCCTTCGTATATAGTAGTAATAATAACAATAATCGTTCGCACCTCCCCGCGTACTCTTTTGATTCGCACACGAAGAAGCTTAATGAGTTACCGTATGAGTATGCCGCTTCTTTTGTTGGAACAGACTGAATAATGCATGAGTGCACGAGTGCCAAATGCTATGTGTGTCGTACCAATGTAAAAGAAAAACAAGCTAACAATTGGTATATTTCGATATCGCGCTTTCTTTTTCGTCGGTAAATCGACAAAACATCTTGAAGCGTAATCCAATTAACAAATTTATTCGTTTGTTATCTTTCGCTGGCACACGTGTGCAATGCGTCATTCATTCAAGTAATTCGAGTACCTTCTTTGCATTTCTGGTATTGTGCTTTTTCGATGCGGCATATATTGCCTTTTTGACGTGTTAATATCATTGTGTTTGTTCTATTCGCATTAAGAAGCGCTTTGTCTCAATTGTTTTTAAGATGATTCATTTTAGAAAGTGCATTCTTCGAGCTCTACGATTTGTTAGGGATATTTTGTTTTTTGCAATATTGAGTTTGTAGACCCAAACAATTAAAATAAAAACTTAAATTAAAAAACAATCCTGTCCATATTCTGTCCAAGCTCGACGATCAACATCTTAACTAAGCGAACAAATTACATAGTCCTTTTTTGACAACGCACTCTTTGTGTATGTACAAAATCATTAGTTATCTATCATATGCAAGCGCAATATACACAATCTTCCGGCTTTTCAAGGTTTCACTCTTTCGCCTCATCGACTGTATACAACGTAAAGTAATTGCGTGGGAATTGTGGCTCCCCTCCATTGGCTTTTACGAAACGCGAGTACTGATAGTAATCTGGCCTAACTAAAATTGCCGGAAGCTTTGAAATTTAGAAAAAAAAAGTAGAAAGTGCAATGTGTGTCTATGTGTGTTGTTGAGGAGAATCGCTGGGGCTTTCTCTGCTACGCCAATTGGGAACGGGTTTTGTTTTCAATTCTCGTTGAAAAATACGATTAGATTTTTGGATTTCGTACAGTCAGATACCTATATATATATATATATATATCTGTTTTTTTCCTTCAATTTGTTTAGAATATAAAATGAATTACTCTGTATTATTTTTAAAATAATTTATTTATGTTTTAGCGCTCGTTTGAACGTATCAAAATTTCTTGACAATACATACACTTTAGGTCTTACTACTTTGCTAAAGATTCGTCATTTCTTTTCTCAAATCCTCGAAACGTACTATTGCTTCGAATGCTAAAACACAGAACTCAAACAACGTCAACCGGAAAATAATCTCCAACGTCTATGCTTTCTTAAAAAAGTAAGATTTGCTAACGCACCATCACGTATCAACACCTCAAATTTCGAGAAACCCAAAAAAAAAATCGTTCGAGATCGTAAACTTGGCGCAACACAATGATCGACGGCGATACGGGATATATCTTAATATGGAGTGGAGGCTGTGTGTGCTCGCGTATAACACTTTCCCAATGCGGCGCACGAGTGTCCGTTTTCCGTCTCTTACTTAAGCGCCGCCGCTGTCGAGCCAAGCAGTTGACATAATCCTTGCGCAAGGAACGAGCCCGAGTACTACTATATCTACACTCGACTTGCTTATTTTTTGTTCGTTTAATGCGGGGGTGGAAAATTGGTCAAGGTTCGAGAGATACGTGTATTTTTTGATAAGGTTGTTTTTTTTCAAATCGACTGGTGCAATGTCGAGGGTAACGTTATTGTTTGGGAATAACGTGGCCTTTGATCTTGTTTTAAAGTACGTGTTTTGTAACGAGTATGACTGAAATTCGCGTTGAAGCGTAAATCACAAAGTACTGTTTTTTGTACGGAAAAAAAAATGCGAATAAAAGTTACGCAGTAGCAACGAAAGTTTTCAAAATTGAATTAAAATATCACGCTTATTTTCTAATGTTATTACAGAAACAATAAATAAGTAGTAATGATATTAAGGTTGTAGTGCGTGAAACTTAACGACTATACGAGACGTTATAAAAAATGCAAATGTTTGCATTTCCCAGCCAATCCTTCGGACCATTCTCAGTTTACAATTGGTTTAGCACGCGTAACCAGAGCAATTGGCAGAGCACACAAAACCAAATTGAACGGCAACTATTTTTGCCTTCTAAAGACAAATGAAAAAAACCACGCCTAATGAAGTAGTTTTTTTTATCGTCGTGTAACTTGACATTCCTACTGGTTTGTTTGAAATTTCCTACGAAATCATTGCGTAAGCTTACCGGTTCACAAAACCGTCATAATAAGTACGTAGCGCTTTCGTGGTTACCTGCAAATTTTAAAACTAATTCATCTAACTGTATCGTTATCTCGTTCTTTACGATCTTTTAAATAATTTGCACGTATCATCGTAAAACTAGAATTATCTTTACTTTTTACATTCGCACAGTGTCCGTGAAATTTTTCTCTATAATAAGCTTTAACAATGAAAGTATAGATAATGTATATACATATATATAGGTGGAGTCAAGCGGAAACAAACAATGCCAATCGGACATGACATTCGAGCTAACTAATTAACGAAAGTCGGCAAGATCCAATAAGGAAGCGAAAGTATGTCGTAACGTATTGGCATTGTTTACATAATTGCACTCTAAAGTCCTAAATTGAAAAAAAAAAACAATCACTGTTGTTCCTCGTTATCCATGTGCGCACATATAGCTGCGAGTGACTTAATAATCTGCTTGGGAGTTTTAATTCGAACGCGCGCGCGCCATACTTTATGTAACGCCACCCAATTTCCTTATTCGAGTCGATTCATCATTCGCCACGCACACGTACGAGAAATCTTGCGAAACTTTTCACTCGGACATTAACGTTCATTAGGCGAATCTTTTGCCAGACAGGAAATTCATGGTTTCTCTCCTCTCTCTCTCTCTCTCTCTCTCTCTCTCTAACACGCGCACTGCCTCTCGCTTCATTGTTCAACTGCGATACTTTGATTTATGACGAAGCAAACGAAATCACGAGTATATACGACCCTTTTCGAGAGACGCGTAAATGGGATTTTTATTTGTTTGTAAGGAAAAAAGGGTTGGTTCAAATTGAGGCGTCAGTTAAGAATGCAGTTTTATCTCTTCTTTAGTTGCATGATTTAAGATGCGAATCACAAATGAGTATACGGACGCTGTCTGAAATTTTCACGAACACGAAAATATATTTCTCGACAAACTCATTACCAGGTGCGTACAGTAAAAAAAAAATTCACGGGGTATATATATCATATTTCGCGTATATACATATATTAACCAAACGTGCAATTAGATGTAGAATGTCATCAGACACAGAAAGCACGAACAAGACAAGTTACATTGTAGATTAAACTTATCGTTGCACGGTTGAGAGAGTAAGCCAATAATAAAAACAATAAAGTATACATGCATATATGTATATAGTTGATGGTGTGCTGTATGTATTTATAGGTGTCGGTGGTGTGCTTGACGGCAGACGAGATCGAGGCCGAAAGGAGTGGCTGGAACGTGAATCCAGAGACGCAATATCACATACAAACGGATGAGGGACCCGAGAGATACTTTCGCTTTCAGACCCTCAATGGCCAGTATAGGAAAGAAAAACGACTCGAGGATGGTACTGTCATCGGTACCGAGGGATGGCTCGATCCGCTCGGTTACCTTAGAATCAAGGATTACATCGCTGATGCCAAGGGCTTTCGTATACTCAAGTTCGTGTCTTGTATTACTATTGTTCTATTTATCAAGCTTGAACTATTATGTGTTTGATTGTCCGTAAAAATTGTTTTCCATTTCACAATAGATATTCTACACTCCTCTTTTACGAACACATTAAGCAATCGAATACGATAAAAAAATCAAATCTAATAGTATAAATGTAATATTCTCGGTAACGATAAATCTCGTACTGGTATAAACTTCAAAATCTTATTGCAGATCAAAAATGATATTCGTGGGTAAAGATCGACCAATCACGGACGCTGTATCGTTATCGAAGAAAGCACCAGCAAACAGTGGAACATTAGCACGTCCCGTAAGGCCACCGAATCCCTTCAGGTACGTAATAACCTGTTCCAAAGAGATTTTGCTTTGCCACCCACGTAACATTCATTAAATAGACATTCGTATGGGATCGTTATTATAACGTTTCTTTCTCTCTCTCTCTCTCTCTCTCTCTTTCTCCGTAGGCAACCTCAACTGAAGGACGTATCAAGTAACAGCATCGAGGCCAATAGCGTGACGTCGTCGCAGCACAGAAGCTACATCTCATCGACGCCTTTACCGCCCTCGTCTTCTTCCTCTATTAGGTGAGAGCTTCGTTCCACCTAGTGATTAGGTTCTTCTTTCTAATTAGTACGCTCGTACAGCTCTAACCGCTGAATAATTCTTGACGTTTATTGGTTGTTACGCGACTAACGTTGTGTCGACGGAATTACGAAGAGTCGGTTTACTCATTTTTCTGCTTTATTAAATGTAACGAGCGGTAAACGCGTGTACTCTCGGAGTAATCAAATCAGCTGACTGGATTTGTTAATTTTACGCGGCTATTTCTTGTATTGGCCGATATGAAAATATCTTTTTTAAAACTGTACTTATTTCGAAAATACAAGAAAAATAGGATAATTGTAGAAACCTCACGATTATAATCTAATACTCATTTGAAATACCGCTCGAGCAGTGATCTATATCGTACATCGAGTAGGGTTCTGTTGAAAAATTCTATTCAGCAGCTGTAACAATAATAAGCAGAATAATCGAATCGAAATCTGCATTGCGATGCTTATTTTATCAAACACGCTAGTCAACAATTTGTCACTTTGGAATTCCACGCAACAATACCTCCTTTCACATTCCTAACTTTCGAGATAAATAAAAGAAAAAAAAAAGAAAAATGATCTTTTGCTCCACAGGTTACGTCCGATCGCAGTGACGACTTTACGACCAAGACCATTTTCTCTGACGACTCCGTCGTCATTGGATGACGGTTATCAATACGAACGACCAAACGACAACTACCTCCCTGCGACAAATTACAAATCTTATCGAAAACCTGCTCTTTTAGTGGAACCACCGTATCTCGAGCAAGACCAGAATCATTTGGGTAGTCAAAGTACGAGTGTTCGTGTCACCCCACGAACGGTATTTAGGTAAGCAAATACCGTTTAGAATGCGGCTAGAACGTCGTAGTAGCGTTATTTGCGTAGGAATGATAATGTTGTCATTGTTCTTTTCCGTCGAATCGAGTTTGCACGAGGAAGAAGTAGGAATAGAGGTTAACGCGCTTGTCTCGATGTCACTTTGGTCTGACTGTCAATTTTTTTCCGATGAGTAACGCGTGGGCGGACTGGTGTGTAACAAACGTGCGAATATGTAACAGGAGAATTCAACGAACGCTATTATTACTTGTAAGCGCTAATCTTAAAAGCAACGTACTTTTAACGGCATTGAGCAATCTGAATATCATTGAAGGTTGATCAACTGCTAGAGACTATTCGAATAATTGTTATTCGATATTTCGTGAATTATGATATATGCTAATCGATGATGATTATAGCGAAGCTTAGATTGTTTATCTGGAATTTGTCGCGGCATGGTATAATTTAATAAATTTAATTGTTTCCGCGAGTGTCCGACGATACTCGGCAATGTTCTACTTACATCTACGCGCATTTTTTTGGAGGACTTTTTCGTAACTTTGAATAAATACATCTTGATTTACAGTAAAATTTGAATAATCGAGGATATTTTTCGTAATTTTTAATAGATACGTTTTCTATTATGTTCGATAATTCCAAGGCCAATTCAAATTTCTTAATCGAAACGATGGACCTTTGAAGCAAATTTTTTTCCAAAATATTCACGAAATGAACAAATGACAACGTTAATAAAATTCTTTCGAAACATAAAAGGAATAATTTGATATTTAATTGACACAGGGGCTACCGACGATGGAACGGCACAATAAGCAGCACGATAAGTCCCGTAAGCACAATCCGTAATACCGCCCGACGACGCTCGTTACAACAGCAACGTACCACTTCGGCGTCAACCCCTTACAAAGAATACGAATTTCCATCGTTCGACGGTACGTCCAACACCAACGATAATGGATTCCAATACTATTTGAAAAAACAATATCACGAAGAAGAACGTACTCGACCCGACAAAACTGTTGGTTCGTTTGGTTATGTCGATCCGTTTGGTATACGTCGAGTAGTTTATTACAAAGCTGATGATCAAAATGGTTTCGTTCATCGTAAAAATAATCGGTACGTCGGGCATAACGCCAAACCCTACGATCCAGTATCTATTGCTCAAGAGCACGCGATGCACTGAGAACTTCACTTGCCATGCTGTAGTTATATCTTTTTGTCGGATAAACATAGTCATTAATTATATACACCAATGCATATGTGTGTGCGCACACGTATACGGAGTCGTTCAACTCCCCAACCACTAAGTTTCTCCTATTTATTTTAGGTGCGCGCGTGCGACGATTGTTTCTGCTTAGATAGAACAATGAGAGTTAAACCCCGTTTTCACCTAGCCGATCGTAAATTTCTTTGCTTACAGTTTATTTTACCTTATCGGTGGAAACGAAGTATATGTACAGGACGAACGAATCCTTTTTTGTGTGTTTCTTTGTTCGTTGAGTGGATTTGATTCTGTGATTTTTTTACTTTTCCATTTTCAATCAGATTCGAAATAACGGAAATCTTATCTTTCGAGCAAAGGAGAAACGCCAAAATTATCATCAGAATCAAGGTCAACTTAATAAGCAAATAATTCGTCATTCGTCCTATCAAACACGTACCTATAGGTTGTAACAGAAGCTGTAAGGGGCATTCAAGCGTGGGAAGTACGCGTGGGCCCGTTACAAACACATACACATGGTTTCTCTCTTTTTTCGCTCTCGTACGTTTGCGCGCGTGCACTTACCATTTCTTCTTCTTCTTATTCTTTTTTTAATCGTGACTTAACCATATAAGTACGTCGCGCGTCGGACCCGTTCCGCAAGAGTGCCAAATTTGGGGATTACATAAGTGCAATGATGGCGCCTTTATTTTATCTTATACATATATATCTTTTTTTTTCGTTGCAGTGGATGGATAATGCGTAGTGTGTGTCTGAATTTATACGTGTGCGTCTCTTGGAGTAATCTTTCGCGTGTTGCAATATGCTAATGTAGCTTGTGAGAGAGTGATGCATTGTTGAAATTACGGCGTTTACTTTCAAAATGACTATTATGCTTATCGTTATTCTTGAAGAAAGGAAAAGCTTTATAAATTTGGAAAGTTACCGAGATGTCGTTACAAAAATAAGATAGGGGTTTTGTGATTCTTTTTTATATAGGGCGATAATCAAAGTTAAGTGCAATTATACGTAATAATTATAAAGAAAAATTGATTGTCACGCGACAAAAAATATTTTACGATGCATTCCGTACACGTACCGATGGGCGCTACCTCGTGAAAACAATGTAAATTATTCGAGTGTGAAACAATTATGCTTTTTCGCAAGCAATAAGTGAGAGTTTATCCATAAATAGCATCGGAAATTGTGAGTGTTAATCAAAATTATGTAGCGTATGTTATTAACGACGAAAAAATCACGTAAAAGTTAAGTGAAAATATAGAGTTAAAAAAGTACAAGTCTCTCTTTCAAGAGAGAACAACGGTTTAAGTTGATGAAACTTAATGTAGCGAAAAGAGATGCAAGTAGCGTGAAGCGTTTTTTTTCTTTTTAAGCAGAGCAAGCTGGTTAACTCAAACTGCCAAGCCGTTAATATTTTCGTACACACCGCGTGCAAAAGGACTTGACGTAGAAACATGCAATTATTTTGCAGGAGTAAGAGTATAAGAACAAGAACAGAAATGATTTTAATAACTTTGAGCAAATCGTCTTGGAACGTGTACGATCATTTCTTAGCTGAATTTTATACACTGTAAAGACGTACAAGATTTCGATTAACGATTGGGAGAAAAGGTCAACGAGCGAGAGCCATACATTTTATGCGTGTGCCTAACGAATCTTTGAAAGCGAAACATATAAAAAAAATATGTTCGCGACGAATATTACTGCTTAACATAAGTTATATTATATAGTTTAATTAACGCAACGTCGACTAACCCAGTGTAAGAAAAATGCAAAAGCGTTTATCCTTAGACTACGTATACTCTTTTTATTAATTTAATCAATCGTGGGACGTGATTACACGCACAGCCTTGACGATCAAAGTGCATTTGCATTTGGTTGGATGTAATGATATTTGGGATGACCAAACTTATGTTCTTCTCTACGTCGCTTTCCTAATTACTTATGGTGAACTGACAATTTCTTTTTCTATGGTCGCTATACGAATGCATTCTGGTCACATGGTTATCTGCTTGGCGTCCCGATTTTGTAAATAAAAAATTGTATCTCAGGATAATAAAACTACGAACAATTTCTTACCTCTTAAATCGATAAAATTCAACGTTATTTTGCTCGAACCTCTATATCTCGTACGACTGATGTATTTATTTTTAACAAATTAACAAGAAGGTATATTTACGAAAAAGTTTAAAGTCTTACTTTAATCACAAAAGAGAAATAATACAATAAAAAAAGTATAGCTCAAATAATTACTACGCATGGTACATAATATTACACGGGTATAATAATAAGTATATTATAAAGTCAAATGAGCGTGTATAGCGATATCGTTCGTGTTCGCCAAATACATAATCGATCGAGTATTGCTTAGTCGTAAATGTAAAGGCTAAAAAAATTCGATGAACAAATGATATTTGACGAATGTAAAAATGATTTTAAAGCTGCGATGATACAGTGCAGACTGTTTAAGGCCTGTATTTGCCAGAATGATCATCTCGCCTGTCGACTTGTTGATTCAAAGGTTGATTACCTTTCAATTGTGCTTCGCGAGCTGCAGCTTCCTGTAATAATAAAAACCCACGTTATTTTTTCGAATTAATTCGATAGTTTTCTTTTTCTTTTGATTGTGTTATCGATTTGTATCACTAAGTGAAGTACGTGAGAAATTAATTGTCGAGGACTATCAGCATTCATAAAGAACCGGAGAAAATATAACGAAGCAATAAACTATACTCTCTCTCTCTCTCTCTCTCTCTCTCTTTCTTTCGATCAATTTTCCAACTTTCAATAAGCATGCAAATATGAACGAGGTTGGGTTTATATTGTGGTTCGTTCACCTGCTGCTGTCGAATACCAGCGTAGATAAGATCGAGTCCCTTTTGGATCTCTTCGCTGACAGGCGGAGGAGTGGGAATATGATCACCAGATGCATGGAAGCCAGTTTCATCGGCGGTATAGTGAATGGTGATGAGTTGTCCCTCGGGGCTTGTATACGAGTAGCTTCCTTGTTGTACTAACGCTTCAGCTTGATCTTCCCCTTGACCAACGGTTTTGATGTATCCACTCTCTTCGGCGATTATATTGTTGCCTGTCTCGTAACTGTCGAGTACAAGATTACAAAGAATATTAATTAGTGCAACAGGATGAATTTCAATTTGGGCGCGACTGCTTATTAAATTTTGTAATTATTTTGATTTTTTCTAGATGGTAATCGTTTATTTGAGCAGATTTTACATTGTTTGACCGGTTATGCTTAACGATGAAGGGCTATAATTATTTTTTCATACTGTCGCCGTGTGTTTTAACAGGAAGTAATCATTTTGAAATGAAGCGATATTAGTATGCAAATTTTTGCATTTAAAACAGTTTTCAATAATCGATTTCAATAAAAACATATCCATGAATAGATTCGTTAATATTTTTATTATTCGTTTATCAACATCGCGAACACGCGATGACAACACGTAAAAATTTCCCAACTTGCTAATTGCCCGACAGATAAAGCGTAAACACAGTCACCGTCTTTAAATCTCGCAAAGTTAACTTTTTAAAAAGACGTACCATAAAAAACAACAAGCAAGATTCCGTAATTGTGGTCGATTACGTTTGGTCGCGATCCTTGAACATTCGTTGTCTTTTTTTGTTTTCAACAAAGATTACACACGATGCGTTAAGGTATACCGTACGTGTATTGCGAAAATCTCGCCGAGGGATTAAGGCGACGAGCTTTTATGTAAGAGCACGCGTGCTTTTTCAATTGGTAACGGGAGAATTTTTATAAGTCAAGTAATTGCGTACACACTACATCGATTATTTTTGCTTATGCACGCGAAAATTACGCGTGAGAAATGTTCGGTGTCTCTTTCTCTCGGTCATTACAGATTTTCATTAAAATTCGAGACTCCCACGAGTTAGGTCTTTGTGACGTAAGCGCAATCTAGCATTTCGAATTCGAATTTACTTGGTGCGGTAAGTGCCGTCGTGTTCTTGTTGTTTGTTCCATTGAATGATGGGGATGGGTGTGGTGGTTGTCTTCCTTTCGGAGAAACTTTGTCCTGATGATTCTGGCTGATATTGACGTTGCTCTTGATATTGACCATTGTCAGCGTTATGAGATTGGGCTTGATAAGCTTGATTTGGATTTTGGAACGGTCGGCCACGATGGACGTCTTGGGCCACTGCCAAACCCAACATCACAGTCAATATCTGTTTGATGAATAGAAAAAATGTTAATTGATCTGTAATGACTCCCTTTTTAAGAGAACCGGTTTGGTGTTCTTTTTCTGCTCTTCAAATGGCAAAGAGATGAATTATGCAATAATCCAACGCGGCAATGGGCTATTTTCTGGAGAAAAACGACATTTCTGCTTGTAGCATCTATTGAATAATAATTTGGGCTTTGAGATTTTTTATTAAAACGTTGATTTGCGTGTTATATTGGCTAACAAAATCACGAAGATCTTGAAAAATGTTCAAGTAATTCTTTTAAAAGACCAGTTTACGTTATTCGTGATTTTTTCGTAACGCGCGCAGTTGAATACAGCGTGAAAAATTCATTTAATAACTCGCCATCCACGCTATAAATGAAAAGGTGAAAGAACCTGCTGCGTTTACAGCAGCCGCAAAGCCATAACACACGGGATAAAATCTCAGTCTAAATATAATTTTCGTCATTTTGATCATCACTATCGATTCTTAAAACAACGCCATTCCAATGTTTCTATCACCGATATTAAGTATTGAGATATCGACGATCTACGCACAGTTGTCAAAACTAAATCAAATCTCCAAAAGAAAGTGTAAGATTACACTATTAGCACGTTCAAAGCATCAGCATCCTCGTGAAAATTTCACTTTCGATATATGTGTAAAGGTACACACTCGCTCACGCATCGTGCTTTCGAATCACGCCACAAAACTTTCTAAGCTATAGCCTATGCGCAGTTTGAAATCGATCATCATCTTGATCGATTTTGCATGCGCCGCTCACTTTGTTTTCCGATAAGCCCGAGGCGATCTATATTCTACATATGTGCGGGCGACGTTACGTTGATATCCTTGAGCGAATGCCTTTTTTTTATTTTGAAGGAGTAGCTTTCATCGGTTGGACGTACGTTGTCGCTTTTACTTTCAGATGATTTTTTACTAATCGTTTATCAATCGAGCTGCATTAGAGTGGTGTTCTAGCGTGAACTTTAGCGTGAATAGTTCGAAGTGACGTGTGATTATTGTGCGTTGTTTGCGATAGCCGTTATTTGTTATTTAGTTTTGTTATATATAAAGAGCGAACAATAAATAATTTTTTAACGTCGTCTTCTTTTTTACCGTCGACATTTTAATTCTCCCAAAAGATGTCTTGTCGCGCATCAAGCTACCTTTGGAAAAACCTTTAAAAGCATAACGATCGTATCGTTTTTAAAGCATCTACCAACTCATATTCGCGCCGTTTAATAACTCGACAATTGAGCAACTCTCCTTATACTCGTAGCCTCGTGTAACACTCTACACTACTTCAAAATTTAACGACTGGTGAGCATCTAGAACATCTCGGATTCCGTGTACAAAAAAGTGTTGTAATTCCCTAGTGCATCTTAAATTTCAACGCTGAACATACGTTGGCAGGCGTTAATTGATAGTAACCGATCGTAAATACCTGAATTACTTAAAAAGCTTATTACGACATTCGATAAAAAAAACATTAATCTCGTTACTTCGTATAGTACCTCTCCATACTCTATATATATATGTATGCGTGTATCGAAAGAGACTTTGTTCACCAACGGTGAAAGTGAAAAGCAAATGCCGGCGGGTCGTTTAACTCCTGACCCGTTAACCCGTCCTCTCAGACCCGCCCGCCCGCGACTTCCCCTCGTTACCTTCCTTTTCTCCCTTTTTTGCGAATTAGCGTGTAATGTGTTGACGCCATCCAAATGCTTAGCGAGTATCTCTAATTTTGCGATTAATCTTACGTGCGGAGTGAAAATTATAATCTTTGTTCATTGCAGTGAAAATGGAGATAGTTTTGAAATATTTGAAAAGTATGCTCGTTTTCGTGTTTAAATAACAAGTTGATTTCATTTGACATGTTATACCTGAATTATTTGCAAAAGAGAATGTTTGTAAAAAGAAAGAAAAGCCATCGCGACTAATTCGAAGCGATTTGCTCAAATCGTTTTCAATAAACTTGTTATTTTTTTTACCATTCTTTGTTACACCGCAGCGTTTTAGAAGAGGAAAAAAAGATAACTGTTCTCACCGCACTCGTCGAAAATCAAAAAAGCCACAAAACTTCCATAAAAGCCGACCGAACGCACAATGCATAACGATTTTCAACCGCACAGAAGAGAGGTAGAGCGAAGAGGGGGGAAAAAGTTACTCACCGCACTCTTGAACATGACGCTGACGTAGATATATTTATTTTATTTATTTATTTGTTCTTTCAAAGATTATTGAAAAAATATAATGTAACTTTGGCACCGGCTGCTGTTTTCTGCTCACACACAGTCGTTACAATGATGCGGCTCTGCTGCTGCTGTTCTATCATGGAGAAGGAGAAGAGAGGAATCCCTTTATATACCGACTCTCACTGTTTGCCCCCTACCGATCGTTCCTACCACTCTCCCGCTCTCGCGTTTTGCTTTCGTTACGACGACGACGACGACGACGACGACGACGACGACGGCGATGACGATGATGATGACGACGTTGATGGGGGCATGTGTGTGAATCTTTAGGCGCGCCTTTATAGCGTGGGTCACTCTCTATCGTCTTGCGAAGGCTAAAAATGGTTGCGATCGAGAGGAGAATTTCTTTTTGCTTTCGCGATGATCTCGTTTACTTGGATTAATAGCGAGGATTACATCGATGTGGTTGCTGCGAAATTGAATGTAAATTGGATTATTGTGCAAATAAATGTTTAAAGTGCAAGGGAAAATTAATAAAATTAACGTTGACGGACTACTCGCTCTCTAACGAGTAATAACGGAACGTTAGCTACTATACATTTTTTAATTAGTAACAGTAAATTTCAGAGATAACGCCTATATAAAATACACTAATCAAATAATCAATCTAACAATTTTATATGACTTCGAAGTTTGCGAAATATCATTTATATATTCAGATGGGCTGTAAAAGAAACTGTAAGACCTTTTCACATCGTGGAATTAATTTCAAAATTAGCTAACGGAATACGATAGATGGAGAAAATTCATCTTCTTGTATTTACATTTTTGGAATCAAAAGTGCTTGCACGTTCTGTACAAACGTCAATACTACGAAAACATTGTATTCGTTCGTAAAGGTTTTTCTACAAATAAACGAACAGCATTGTTACACGAAGCAACGTACGGTCATGCGTTTCCTCACACGCACAATGAAAAATTGGTTTCCCGCGTAATTCCAACGCAACTTCCGAAGCTCACTGGGTTTTTCGTAATAGCATCAACTTCTCTCGGCAAGTATAGAAGAGATGATGTCAGGTAAAAGCCTTTTGTGGAAAGAAAAAAAAACTCTCGTATCTGTTTGCGTGAACAAAAACATCATAATCGTTGTGTATATACATATATACACATACGTATGTAGACATTTCTCTCCTGAAAGAAAGTAGCTCATTTGAAGATGTCTTCGAAAGGCAACCGAACTTTCGAGCCTGCGTAATAAAACACACGGATAAGTCTTAGGTTGGATTTCAACATCGACATCAAATTCGAACTGGATACATCAAGTTGCAGGAGCGACAAAACATTATTATACCGTATTCGCTAAAGGGATTTGCAATTCATTATCGTAATATTGAGCAATTCGCTCTCTCTCTCTCTCTCTTTTGGCCTGATTGTTTCTTTCTTTCTCTTTTCTAAATTATCGATGTTGAGATTCAGGCAAGAGATTTGTAGTTTTGGCACGTGGCGCGTGAGGCCGTGAATACCGTCAAAAGAAATAAAACACATATGCCAACACGACGATTGTTGGAGATGCTTTTTCTTTTCTTCGGGACGTTTATTGCAAAAGAGTATCATCAGAGAACTCTTATAATTGCGTAATATTAACGTTGCATTGTTGACCCATCGAAAACATTATACGTTATTATTCAATCATTTTTACGATCTATCAAATGCACGTTTTTTTATTATACAAATTATACAATTTGAAAGAACTTTGTTGATCGTCCACTCCACTTCTTTCATCTTTTTATTCATCGCGTTTTTTAATTCACGTAAACACTAGAAGTTTAACAAGTAATAATTTACTTGCGGAGTAAATTGAAAAAAAAACATCGAAGAGAAGTTTGGTAAGATTGCCGGAAGACTATAAAATTTGCAGAATCCTTCGCGTTTAATTACGTCAAGTTTCATAATCTCTAAAGAACTTTCACGCCTGCCGCGTGCGGGCGACGATGCTATGTACAGCGGAGTTGGCGGTAACCAAATTAATAAATCGCATGATACGATTTGACTACGTGCCAGAGTCGCATCGCTATTAGACGTGTAGCAACGTTGATCACAGAATGGGAAGGATTTGAAATGACAAGATTGGCGATTTTTTTTCGAATGAGATTGAAATTTGTCGTCGCTTTTTTTTATTAAGACGGACATTTGACGAATAACGTACAATACAAGTTGGACAAGCACGACGATTGTAACATTTAAATTTTTTTCATAGAAAAAACAATTTCATATATATGTATATATGCGTGTGTGTGTGTGTACAGCTCTGCTCTGATATTTTGATGGCTCTCTGGTTTCTTTGGAATTAACAAGCTAAAATAATGATTGTATTGTTAAACAAATTTATCATCCGTATTGATTTGATTGACAACAACGGTTAATTTTGATTTACTTACGAATGCATGGCCTTGTGTCCACTGCGGAAGCTTGCGGACAGATGGACGCTAAAATATGTAAAATAATAATGACATTTGTTGGATCGATTATTTATTAATAATTCTAATAATTTGTCGAATAAACCGCTTTAAACAATCGTACGTTTTTAATGGTGGATTGATTACGTTGAGCGGCAGTGAGTTTAAACGTATATCGACGTAAAATAATATAATAATTTAACGAAAATTAACATTGCTTGATTTAATGTATGTTTCCCATAAAATAACGTACTAGAGCAAGATTTTGGGGTGAAACAAGATGGATTCTTCACAGGGGACGGTTCACAAGGACAACACGGGACTAATTGCCCAGGAGGTACATAACTAAAAAAAGAAAACAGCAATACGTTACTAATCGGATAAAAGGAAACACCTTTACTATCGTTACGTTAACGAAACCCACCTCAAACCATACGTAGTATTGTCGTCCAAATTCGTGGTAGGTTTATGATATTCGGATTTCTTTGGTTTCTGAATTGGCTCGGCCTCAACCGTCTGATAACTCAGCTGCATTGTTGTATCTAAATCCATCGGTTCAGCCGATGGCGTATAAATCCTAACAGGTTTGAACGACTTGTTCTGCAGTACACATTCATCACAGTTAGGTAGATAAGACAATCGATTGGTCGTGCAACCTATGCGAAATGAAAATGAAAAAAAAAATCAACGTCATTGTATACTTGTGGCCATGAAGATGCTGCGAACGGGGCTGCAGTACAGCTTAAAGCCTCGCCTAGATGCGTGCGAGAACGGAATTCCGTGTTGTAAGCGACTCTTGCGTAAGCAACCTTTTGTCAAACGAGATATTGTATGCTCACGCGTTCGCGCTTTTGTGTTCGAGAGACTATCTCTCGCTCTCTCTCTCTCTCTCTCTCTCTCTCTCGCTTTTTTTTACATGCATGATTTTTTTGGTTTATAACGTGGATATTTATTTTCTAATTCGAATAAAAATACGTATATGTACTTATTGGATGGGTCGCTATGGAACTACAACTTCATTCAATTTGGTGGATATTTTAGGTATGAAATTTGTATGGTTTACGGAATGAAATAATTCTTCGTTGTTAATTATATTGCAGAACTGGTTTTTCGAATATTAAAATAGATAAAATTTGCTAACGTTTCTCTCGAATAGATCGTTAGTCTTGTTAAAAATTAAGAATATTTTCAGTAATAAATACGCGCCGATGAGCCTACAAACTGCTTTCCATTTCGAGATTTTTCGCTTTCGCGTTTTTTTTTCTCAGACTCGTTAAACTAATTGGCGCGGGAAATGAAAATAATTTTTCGGAAAGAAAAACATAGCTAATTATGACTTCAATTATTTACTCTCGAGAGGAGCTTGTGAGAGTCCGAGATTGCCTTCAGGTCGAATAGGCGATTCAGATTGGCCACATTTCCACGTAAAGTCACATTTCTGTGTAGTTGCATCTTGTATTGGACCTCGGCCTAATAATTGACGTTGACACGGGATGATTGGTTTTACGGGCTTTGGACACCAATTGCCAAAGTAGCTTAGCTGAAACGTTCGTTAAATCATTCATTCAAACATTGTGCTTGAGTTTTTGTTAAGCGTGCAATAACTAGTTGAACAAATTGTAGGATGTAAAGCCATTAATACGATCCAACATGCAAGAATAAATGAAAGAGAAACAAGCCGATAGATGTCGCGCTTTGGCTAAAAAAATAAAGCGCGAAAGGTCTTTATTTACTTCGACAAAGATGTTGTAATTGAAATTGACGCGAGGAGTAAACACGCGCGTATACGAGTACATACATTGTATAGTGGCATATTGAGTTTTCGTATTAGTCACGCTACCGTAGGCGCTCGACAGAACGTAAAACACAATCAAAGCCAAATGAGCGTCAAACAGGTAAATTGTATGCTCGTGCATCTTTATACATACGACTTTAATTTAATAGCTTATATATATATATATATATATATATATATATATACGAACGTTTTCTTCAAGAATTACAAAATGCTTTCACAAGTTACCGTTATTATATGTATTGCCCACAGCCAAAGCGATATGTACACTAGTGCGAGCTTTAACATTCTAAATACATTGAATCTCCTTGTGTACAAGCAAAGGTAAAAGGAGCGATGACTGTAATTCAAGTATTCCCCTTCGGAGGCTAATGCCTCTTTGCGAACTTTTACATAATCGAGCTGAACAAATTGATCTTTAACGGAATCCTCTTTGCTCTTTTAGATGTTCAACTAACTGCGTTGGGCGTTATATCGGCAATCGAAAGATCGGTTGCTCACTGAAATAAGTGGGATTCGTTTGGAAATATGCAATTATACAACAAATGATCGTAACTGGAGAATCTACGTGGAATGCACTTGATGATACGTTTTCATAATTCACATCTAATTAGATACGCGAATCGAAGTGCTCTTACGCATTATACACGTGTGATTTTTAGAATAACAAACTTTTAATTGACGTAAACGATAATCGGTCTTAAGGAAATAACAAAAAAACGAGGTAAAATAACATTGGCACATCTTTTGAAATTCACGAGTTTTTATCGATATATTCGACTAACGCACATCTTCAGTTGCACGCCCGACGAAAGTACTTTGGTACGAAAGAGAAAACGTTCAATTAGCTCAGTCGGTCATACAATTTCGAGCCATAAACTGCTGTTTACCTCGATCGCTCGGTAGTTAAGCAATGCGGAGTGTGAACAAATTATTAGAAATCAATTGTTTCAAGTGTTGCGGATTAAACATTGAAAATGAGTTGTTTGACAGACATTGGCACAGTGGAGCAAGTCAATATAACCGTGTTATCGTCTTACCGATGGAAAATCAATTATTCGAACTATATTAAACTCAAAGCAGAACCAGGATTATCTATACTATCACCAGTGTTTACAACAGCTGATTGTGGCGTCAAATGGCATTTGAAATTGTATCCCAATAGTAAAACAGAGATGCAAAGTGATTATTTATCGTTATCCGTGTACTACTGCAGTAACGTAGAAACGAATGCATCGTACGAGTTGTCTATCGTGAATGCCGACAACGAGATAATGAACGATTTTTTAAAGAGAAAGAATCTCACGTTAGTCGCGAAAATGACGCGTGACTCGGAACAATGGATTGCCCATCGATTGTACGCGATGTTTGCAAAAAGAAGCTTTATCGAAGATCCAAAAAGTTGCATACTCGTGGACAATTGTTTAACGATATCGTTCGAGGTCGCTTTGCATAATCCAATCCTCCCAGCTCCAAACCAATGCTACGGGGAATGTTTAAAAGACTGCAGACTCAAGCAATTCGATGATTTTGAGAAGCTTTTGTACAACGAGCAATTCAGTGACGTTACGATCATTGTTGAAGATCAAAAAATTTATGGACACAAAGCTATTTTGGCAGCTCGTAACGTAGTATTCAATAAAATGCTTGGCTACAAAGCCGAATTGTTTTATAGCAATGTCAATAATAAAGGGCGTAAAACTATTATAGAGATATCCGACATGAAATATCCGGTACTGAAAGAGTTGTTTCGCTTTCTATATACGGGCAAAGTGAATAACGTTTATAGCATAGCTGACCAATTGTTTGTGGCAGCTCATGAATATTGCGACGAAGGGTTAAAGTTTTTCTGTGAAAAAACATTGTGCAGTAATTTGAATATCGGCAATGCACTCGAGCTTGTCATCATAGCCGATATACGTAACGCGAATAGACTAAAAGAACGTGTTCTCGAGTTTATTGGGGATCACGTAAACGAAATTGTCGATCGTGATGAATTTGCCTCTTTACGGTCTGAACTGATGCACGATATAGTTCGTGTGATGGCTAGAAAAAGATTAAAACCGCTGATCAAATGAGTTACAACGTGAAGGATGTTTACTTTTTTTTCGCGCATTACCATCAAATGGATACCTAGCGACACGAATATCGGTAAAGGTAATTTTATTTAGAATTCTGTTTGTTTCCAAAACATACTGTTGATATTTATTCGATCGCTTGATATACACTACAGGCTGCAAGCGTATTATGGCAATGAATACGTCAAACACACTATTCGATTTTACCGGATAACCGATCGTCACGTCTTGTTATTGGTATGATTTTTAATGGTATCGATATTAATTGTACGTGATAAATGATTAATAATAATAATTCGATATTTTCAGTACATATTCATTGGCTGTTTCGAAAATGAATTGCTTGGAAAACATTGGAGTTGTTGAACAAATCAAACCAAGCGTTACGAGTTATGTATGGAAAGTAACGAATTTCAAAACATTGGACCTCATCACGGGAGCTTTTATACTATCTCCACTCATCCCAACGGATCATCCTCAGATCAAATGGCGTATGATATTTTTTCCAAATGGTCGGAACGAGAGAAGAAGAGATAGATTAAGTTTCTACGTTCAGTTATTTAGTAACGATGAGACGATAACGGAGGTAAATGCAAGTATGAAATTCGGCTTGCTCAACGCTCGAAACAAATTACTTGCCAGACATAGATTTATGGAAAACAAATACAAATTATTACCAGAAACTGAGTATCGAAATTGGTCGTTGCCCAATGCAGCAGGTAGCGAAAACTTCGTCACCCGGAATTACATTATGGACGAAAATAATCAAGTACTCCAAAGAAATTGTTTGAGAATATCTTGTGAATTGCAATCTTACGATCCAATTTTGACCGTACCCCTTCAAAAACAGCTGAATCGAGATCAATTCAGACTGCAGGAATTCAACGATTTCAACAAGCTCTTGGATAACGAACAATTCAGCGACGTTGAATTTGTCATTGGCGATCGAAAAGTTCGAGCGCATAAATCCATACTCGTGACTCGAAGCGCAGTTTTCAGAGCTATGTTCGATAATGATATGCAAGAAAATACGCAAAATGTCGTACAAGTAATGGATATTAAGTACGAGGTAATGAAAGAATTGCTTCGATTCGTATATGCAGGTACAGTTGATAATATTGACAGAATGGCTTGTGAATTGTTAATGGCTGCAGATAAATATTGGGTCTCAGGCCTTAAAATATTGTGTGAAGAAGCATTGTGTAGTGATTTGAACGTTGATAACGCATTGGAACGTCTTACCGTCGCTGATATGTGTAATTCCATGTCTCTGAAGACTCGAGCGATTCAATTTATCGTGAGCAATGCAAATGAAATGCTTGAAAGAGAAGAGTTTGTTGCGTTGCGTTCTGATCTCATGTATGAGATAACCCGTGGAATCACAAAAAAATACAATTTCACTCGGTAACTTTTTACCACGTCGAGTTAGTTACTTTTGTTTTCCAATTTGCTTTTTTAATTTTTTTAGTTAAACAATCTACGTTGAAAACATTTTTAAAGAGTTTGATCGATACGTGACTTCAAAGACAATCTTATATTTACCGGTATATAGTTGTATAATTTTTTTTTATTATTAAATAATAAATATAAATGGGTTTGAAATAGAACTTGTTGTTTCTCTGCTCTTTGCGTTTTCTTAAGTCATTCGTTAATTATCGCTGTGTAAGAAGTTTGTTTTGCCATAGAACAATGGCAAAACCATTTGAAATTATCGAACAAAAGTCAAAAACTCTAACCTTATTGACAGTGTCATGCGCGATAGGACAATCGTCAAAGATTTTGTTTCCTTTCGGTAATACAGGCTCTGGTCTATCTCCACATCCACCAAAGTAGCTCAAACAATACGTGGTATTGTCGTCGAAACAACAACTACGATTCAGCAGATTGTTTTCGGCTTGATGATTAATGGGTTTCACGCGTTCTTCGCAATGTGGCCAGTAACTGAGCTTGTATGTTGTGTGATCATCGATTGGTGTGGTGGGTTGATGATACTGCAACTTTTTCTGCCACGGCTGTTTTTCCTACGTGTTTTGTAAAAATCATCAAGAATTCGTTTTGTTATTTCGACAAGACGAAACATTTAGATCCATGATATTTTACTTTAGTTGTAGGTTCTTGAGGGAAAAAACTGAGGCGGTAAGTCGTGAAGTCATCGATTGGCTCACCAGACTTTTCGTAACGACGAATGGGTTTAAATGATTTCACTTGATCGCGACAATTCGACTCGTAGAAGCTCATCTTGTACGTTGTATTATCTAGATCGATCGAATTTTCGCGAAATAACAAAATTGCACGGACATAAAAAGAAAAAAAACGGTTTTTTACCTTCCACTGTTCCTCGTGGTATACACAAGTTTCCCCTGTACTTGATCGGTTCCTCTTTGCGACCACATTTCCACGTGAAATCTTTCTTTTGGGTCGTTTTGTCCTCGATGGGTCCTCGTCCGAACCAGTTTCTCATACAAGGAAGAATCTTTGTCTGCTGTTTCACGCACCAATTTCCTAGGTAACTCATCTACAAACGCGGGAATGTAAGAATGTAAGTAGAGAATTTTCAGATAAATAAGTATGTATTTGAATAAAAACTATACTTTATGCGTCGTGTCATCGGACAGTGGGCAATCGGGAATCCCCAAGCATCCTTTTGGCAATATAGGCTTTGTGGCTACTGGAGGATTTGACCAAAACGACAGTTTATACGTTGTGCAACCTTCCAGGGGAACGTCTGATTTGTGGTATGTCTGTCCAAATGATATTTGATTAACGATTGGTTAAACAAAATAATACGTTGTATTTGCAAGCTCAATTTACCCTCAGTGGTCGAAAAGATTTTGGTATTTCTGGTTGGATGTATTTCTAACAAAAGAGCAATTTGCCGTAATTTATTAATTTTTTCGTTTGCTTTCGTAATCTAGTAGCATGTTTACTCACGTAAGCTTTGAATTCAAGAGGTTTACAACAGCAACAATTACAACACTCATTGTGGCCTAACTAAATAAAATGATTATATATCAGAATGTAAAAAAATAACAATTTACATTTACGTAATAACTAAGAAAGTTCTCTCTTACTCGAATTTTATTTTTGATATCCAATACGGACGGCAATTTTTCACGCGGAACACTATGGTAACGAAAAGTTTCGTATCGTTAATAATTTAAGATATTATCTAGAAAAATATACAGCGCTTACCGTTCTTGTTCGCAAATTTCCATTCTATTTCAGTGAATTTAGAGGATTCAAACGAAAAATCAAATCCCGAAAGTCGTAAATGAAAAGTTTAAAATTTAACACTCCCCGGCTAATTTAAACATACTTGTATACTATAACGAGTTACACTGAGGTTAGCCAAAAGAAAAAAAGACAATCGAGAAATGGATTTATTGAAAGGATAATTGAATAGATGACAGGATTTTTACGAAAAAAAATTTCGCTTACTTTTGATTTTTATTAGATTTTTTTTTCTCTTATCACGTTTGGTAAAAAAAAACCAAAATACATTTTCGCATGTACAAATCATTTATCACATTCAATCGACAAGTAATCGTCAACGTCGTTCATTTGAAATAACGAATAGTTACAACGATCATTACAGTTAATGATATCGATAAAAGTTTTAATATCATAATTAAAGCCCATGAACGGTTCATTAATAATATTCCATTAATACTAAAGATAAACTACATCGAATGTCCGTCCCAAAATTCATTGCTGTGAGACGTACCGTAACAATAAGGTCATAACGTGTAATCAGTACGATAACGCAAATTGATAATATCGCAATTGGCAGTCAGTATTAATAATAGTAATATCTCGAGCCCTTTAAGTTCTCGATAATAACAAATATAAGCACAGTACGGCACAATAACGCAGTTAATTGTCGTTACGACGTAGATATAAATAAATAGTTGCAGAAGAAAGAGAAAAAATAGACGAGACACAATATCTGTCTTCCGCAATCTGCGCTATTCTTAGTCTAATGTTTGCTTTAAAATATATAGGTACGCGTGCAACCACGACTTTACAAAATTGCACGTTTTTTGTTTAAAAAGTATTTGACAGAGAATTTGCTCTCCGCAACTTTCACGATCATATCACAATTCCGATTATTCGTTTAGGCGAGGGTGAGTCCGAAACGTTGAGCTATCTGTGGCGTGTGAGTTGTAGCGACAGCCAATAACAAAGGTAAATCTGCAGCATCAACGTCGAGGAAACTCGTCAGATTACCAACGCTCGCGTCGTCCAAATCTGCGGCTAGAAGAAACTCGGCGAGAGTCTCGCTTCGAAACCACATTTCACGCAGACGGCTTTCAAGTAATTTGATACACTGACATTCATAGAATATTTGTGTAAACGAATAATTGTGCGTTAGTTCAATGAATAAATTGGATTTGAAAATGTACCTGCTCGGGAGATTTGTACTCTTTCCACATGTAGGCAAAAGCTTCAAGCATATTAGACACCAATCTTGACATACCGACAGGTGTAGGAGTTGGACTACCTGTAGTATTTGATAGTAATCCAACCTGCCAGTTATCCAAATCACCAATGATACAAAGAGCTTCGGATATTGGTTGATCGATCAATGGAAATTTAGCTTCGACACTGAGACCTTCACGAATTGGCCACCACCATTCTTCGTTTTCGAGTTTTTTACTATTTTCTTGATTCGATTCCAACTGCTTGTCAATTCTTCGTCGACCTTTCTTTTTTTTCTTTGTGAATCCTTGTACCACCTTACCCCACGTGTATCCCGACTCCAGACCAAATGAATTTTCGTTTGGTATATAAGTTTTCGTACTGAGAAGGCTCTTTGAGAAACCAACGCGTTCCATCGTTCGCTTCTTCTGTGACGGTAGAATCTTCTTCGACCTAAAGACATTGGATAAGAAACGTTGAGTTTATCAATTGCGATCATTAGAATAATCAAAATAAAAATAAATAACAAACAAATGATTCCTACCTTGGCATAGGTAGTTCAATAACACAACTAGCTTCGATCAACGCTTCCAAACTATTCGACCTTACGACACGAGTGCTGCTTCTGCTGGCACAACCTCTCAATACCTCAGTAGCATTTGTGGGCGTTTCAAGCATTAATTTACTCTCGAAACCCTGTGACGAACCAACAAATCCACGTCGACATTTCAAACACACCCCAAAGTCATTCTCGCAACTAGTCGTTGGTTGCATATTCTTTGAGGATTCGGGAAAGTTACGTTGTAAAATTTTGCGTAGAACACCTTCGGGTAGCTCTGCCGAAGTGCTTGGTACTCTCGTGAAAGTGTAAGAGCATTGACATTTACACGCTAACCTCAGACGTTCGCGAATCGACACATTGGTTTTGTCTTCATCGCCTAACGTGAAGTAAACTTGAGCTTTAGCCGTTTGCCGAGAAATATCGTCGCCGAAAGTCGTTGGAAGGACTAGTGATGTAGCATCGCTGAAAGAAGGAACATGCGATCAAGCGTTCATTCGCAAATTACATTGAGAAAAATCGGAAAGTAGAATAGTTGTACACTTACAAAGTTTTCGAGTTAGAGTCGAGATTGTCAAAACCATTAAGCTTCTGTCGTCTGAGCATTGCAAGCTTCTGATCGACATCAGTCTTCTCGAGATTTCTCAACGTATCATCTTTGTACGCGTGCCTCTCGTTTTCGTTACTAACGATAATTTTAACGTAACTTTTCACCTGCCCATCCACCTCGTCAATCGTATCGATATCGTTCAAGTTTTTCTGCAACGTACTGCTTTTCTTGATTTTCTTGGTAGGCTCTACGGTTGTTTTCTCGAGGTCGTAAGATTTAATCGATGACGAGTCAGCGTTAGTCACTTCGAACTTAAGCCTCGAGCTTGGTTCGTCGTACGATTTGGATTTAGCAACGGAACACGCAACAGTTACATCGCTCTCACTGAGTTTCGTTCGTCTGGTAATTCGTTTGCTACTTGTAGTTGATGGTATTGGCAGTTGTTGCAGAGTAGGATTCTTTCGTATTGCTCGCTCGAACGTAGCGATAGCTTCTTGTACATCCTCTTGATCGTCGCAACGGCTCTCTAGACATTTTTCGACGAGACCACTGCGTAGAAAGTAAGAAAGGAAATTCAATACGGATTCGATCAATTGAGCTTTTTCTGGTTCACCGGCTATCACCGTATGTGATATTCGTGCTGGTGTACCCAAAGCACCGTAAAGATCGTTTAACTGTGACCAAAGAGGATTGCAAGGATACTGTTGGCCAAACGTTTCCATCTGCGGGTGCAATACATTTTTATTCGTTTCTTGCCGTTGATTTTGTTGTTGTTGTTGTTTTAATAACTTTGATACGAACAATTTAATATAATTTAATCAAAAGCATCAATAAATGAAATGATAGTGAAATTACCAATTGTCTATTTCGATGTGTCGGCGCGGTGTGAACCCAACCCAAGTGATGCGTCAAAACAGCTGTAACGATGGTACTGAGAAAGCTGTAAAACGTATAATGAATAATAAATTCATCGAGAGAAAAAAAAGCAATCTTTACTCGGGATAAATATTTGCCGTTGCTTTTCGAAGCAGACACACTTTTCGCACACACATTCATCTGCACGCGTTAAAGAGTGTTTTTGTACGTGACATATACATCACGTGCGTTATCTTGACCGCTAACTAACACGTGTCTACTTTACGAGTATGTGGGTACAAACTTTGATTTATCTTTGAGTGTATAAAACAACGTTTGCACAATAAGGTCGTAAAGTTCTGTGTACATATTACTTGTTGATAAGCTTTTATCCAAGTAATTGTTGTAATGTCCACTGTTTATATCGAAAGCTCTGACAATGAAAACTTTGCAGAATAAAACGGGGGTTTTCCAATCTCACGTTAAAAGAAATTAACAAAATTAACTTCAGCGTTACGAATACATTTTAGAAAAAATTGAAGCTCGTTTCAAGTTGAAATTTCAAACGACGATCAAGATATCTCGAAGCAAGACTTACAAATTTGTAGATTTGGTGTCAAACTCTTCGAGCAGCCGGCACATTTGTTGCAAGCTTCTGCAAATCGTGTTCACTTGTACGTCGGCTGATAGCGTGGAATTGAGCAACAGGTCATGCCAAAGTAATGGTACCGACGTTTCATTCTCGCAATTCATCAATGATCGGAGTAATTGTAAGGTGCACGAATTTGAGGCATGATACAATCGCATGATGAGGCTGCGTTCGGGTGCTCGACTACCTTCGACGCACGAGTGTCGTAATCTGTCGAGAATACCTTCCAAGAGAGTTGCGTGTTCCAAAAGTTTGTTGCTTGTTTCTCTGAAAAAGAAAAATGGTTCTTCTTAATAAATAATTTGAGCTATTAATTATCGATGACTTCATTTGGGAATTCTTTTTGCACGCGAATACATTTGTATCGTTAGAAAACCAAATTAAACTTAAAAAATATTCAAGACGAGTATTATATTTTGTCAGCAGGCTGAAAAAAAGCAATTGTGCTATCGTCGAAGAGACATCGATTCGAAGTTTTTTTCACGTGACCGCTCATCATACGAGTACTCATGTGACTTGCGAATCTGCAGAATACAGATTAAGAAAATAATCACCATGCATTATCGATTCGTAAAACGTTCATTTTTGGTGATTGAAATTATACAGTGCGATGGATTATCGTCTTTAGAAGATAATTAAGTAGAGGCGTTTTGAAAATTACAATCTAAAAAAAATTGGCTCCGCAACAATAACACAATACGCGTCGTAATTGAGGAGGAATAGATTTAAGTCACACTATCAGTTTAAGCAAAGTTAATTATAACAAAGTCGATAATAATGGATATAGACTCATACGTGAACCAATTAAAGTGCATTATCGCGAAATAAAACTAGCCGGATGCATTGAAGTGAGCAAATTGCAGTTAGAGCGAGAAATTAAAAGGAACAAACAACGATAAGATAATTGTGTTTCGATAGAATCTCTCACGTGATGCTTCGCACGATTAGCAGCTCACGGGATCACGAGTCATCGTTGATGATTCACGTACACACATAAACCACTTCATAATTGCATAATGTTTTCCAGAATATTAATGACGACGCGATAAAAACTCATTGTATATCGTTTTTCAATTGACTGCGCCTCGTGACCGATTCTCGCGCGAACAAAACAAAAATAAAAGAAAAACAGAAAAGAAAAGAAACAAATAGATGCGCCGATTTATAACTTGGAGAAAGAGAAAATAACAATTATGCCCCGTGTGCGATGTAGGTCATGGTGAAAACAGTTGACGCATTAAAAATTTAGTTCATCCACTCCGACAGCTTGCTTATTATCATTACGTATCGTCGTAATTGTTTTTCATTTTTTTTCTTATTGACGAGATTATTACGTTTTGCAACGTATGAAGTACGAATTTCGGATATAATTATTATTAGTTTCAAATAAGAAGAAGAATATCGTCGTGAAAACAGATATTGAGTTTGCCTTGCAAATATTCCCTCGTTCCCTCGTCCAAGGTGAGAAAAGTATACACCTATACGGCTCTTCTCGCTACTTTCTGAAGAGTTAAGAGAAAAAAACGATTATATATTTGTAACTACCCGTAAAAGATGTTTACTCAAACTCAATTGACTAAATTACCAAAATAAAAAGAGCAAAAAAATTCCACACCATCTTTCAAGTATGCTAAAAAACAAGATGTGGAATATTCCTTTTGCGATTTTACTTATCACCTCCTAATTACTTATGTGGAAACAAGTTTTCTATATATCCGTGCTCCAACCATGCTTCCAAAACTCAAAACCATATGTATATATATATATATTCTTTGGGATATTCCTCAATTTATCGTTTCAAAGACGACTATTCGATGGATTTGTTAAAAAATGCATCGTACAATTTTAATTCGTACAACTTACCGTTCATATCCAGGTGGCAGCTGAAGTAACAAGGCTAAACCGAGCCTCGTCTTGTGTTTCCGCGCATGTATCTCAGCAGCATCGCAAGGTGAACCTTCGTAATTATGGCCAAAGTCATCCGATTCCGATCGGCTTAACGACGTTGAAATTACTCGTATCCATCGACGACGTAAACTCGATAAACTATCGCCTTGACTGTGATTTGACGACGAGTTATTGCCATCCAACGATTGCATGCCTGAATATTAAGGATTAAAAGTATTCTACTTAAAAAAAATGAAAGCTCGCTTTAACAATTTCAAATAAGTATATTGTCGTTGTTTCGTTCAAACTCTTTATACCCGTACACAAATATTATAGATCAGGCACCCAACAAGGAACCGTTTCTAATTAGCTGCGTAAACCAATTACCAATCGTAGAGATCTTTGAAAGCGAATTTCAAATATGTCAATTTTCGCGCCTACACGCAATCAACAAATCGTATCCAGTTATAACACGTTTATATTTTGTTCAATTATATCGTGTACGCTAATACATAAATTGCACGAAAGAAAAAAATAGACTTACTACCAAGTTTAGGAACATCGATATCCCAACCACTTCCGGTGCTCGAACACGTTGAATTCTTGCGTAGAGTAGGACACAAACTGTTTCCAGATATATTGGCAGAGTCTGGCCGCGAATCTGTGACATAGGCGACAATTGAAAACAATTAATCCGATACACGTTTCATTTGATTAGAGAATTACTTTTTCGAACACTCACATTGGGTTCGTAAACTGGAGTTGCTTGAATTTGACGTGCCGATAGTATCACTGGAATGTCGTTTGCTAAAAATTAACAACAACAAAATGTTTATGCGATGCGTTTACCCTAACGAATTTAAAAATACGAATGATGTAACAAATGAGCAATCTTTCATCATTACATTTATATTGTTTTCAGTAATAAAAAAAAGAAACATACGATTTTAATGCGAAGCGCAAAACTTGTTTATCAAAACAGATTTCCGTAAAACAAGAACGCACAAATCGATGACATTGAAAAGCGCATGAAGCAATGAAGAAAAAGTAGAAAACCTTTAGCAAATGAACAAAGAGGTGTTATGTGTGTATGCATATATTACACAGAATGCAGAAATGATATATACATATATTCATATATATATATTCGTATATATATATGTATACCTCTGCCTGCAAGTTGAGTGCTCCGAGAAGGGGAAGACCTTGGTGCACATGATAGAGTTGGGTGATCGGCTCATCGCGTGAATCTTGAACGAGGGGCCCCGGTAGGTCATCGCCACTGTACCAAAGATCATTTCGCTCAGTAAACTTATGTCTTCGCTAAGTAATTTTCCGTGCTGTAACACATCAATGTTTAATGAACTTTTGTGTATTATTCATAAGTACAATTGTTATTTGATATATGACGTACGTTTTTTTTCAATACGTAACAAACCGGAACGAAACGGATAAGTATATCAATTGAATCGGAGGAAAATAATCAGTTGAGTGATATGCTTCTTACGAAACCGAGTCACGCGGTTATTTTGTCAACTATAAATATACAATGATTTTTCAATTGCGAAAATTCCAGGAAGATCAACGCGTACTGTAAATTCGTTAGTGGACGTTTTTCGAAATGTTTCGAACGTTATTTTAGCCTGACCTATGAAACTCTTATTAACGTACTCTATCACATACGCGTAAAATGACACATTGTATAATCTACGGCTATTGATAGGCCGTTTTTCAACGAAAATCAAAATTCAGACGATTTCCTTACGACCACGTAACACTAATAATTCTTTCTATAATCTCGCGATACAACATACATCGATTCACATAAGTTGTATATACCTCGCAAGCCGAGCTTTCGGGAGTGTCATCACGTCGATTTTTGACTCTACCATTTCTGCAAGCTGTAGTTGGTGAGTCGTTATTATTCTCCGTGCGTTGGTTTCTTTCAAGAGCATAAGAATCAAAAAGAAGTTTTCGTCCACGCCATTCACACTCGCGAAACAAGAGGATTCTTACGCGATCAGCTCCGTATTGTTGATTTCTGAAATCATAAATATATTTTTTCCTCTGTGTTCTAACGATAATTGTTTGTTTGTTGAATTTTTCTACGCGTGCTACTGCAACACGTTGATTTTTTTTAAGAAATAATTCAGTTCTAATATTAGCGCGATCACTTTAATCTTATACATTACCGTTGAGACCTTGTCAATCATTGATATACTCGTTAAAGATCGAAAGCGTGAAATTACGTTCAAGTTGCGGTTTTGGGTTTTCGCAAATAGGTTCAATGATACATACGCACATACGTATATATATATATATATAGACGTATGTTCTTTCACTCAACATTTCACCGTACTTATATTGCTACTTTAAAAAATGATTTCATTCGATAACAAATAATAATTCGGAACGCCTTTATTTTGTCTCGATATTTATTTTTTACATTTTTTCAACCGTTTTTAATAATTTGCGTTCAATAAAATTTACTAAACAATTAGCAAGACTAAGTATAAAATTGGAAAAAAAAGAACTCCATAAAGATCAAAGTAAAGGAGAGAGATCAAGCAACGCGGCTCGCCGGTGAAAGTATGCAACTTTTCGCGCAGCAGCGCGGAAATGTATAAAAAAAAAGTATGCCAACAGATATCGTAACTCTTGTGTAAAATAAAATTGGCACACCTATGACATTTTTCGCTAATGTAACAATAACAAAAGGAACAAACGTATGTGCACGAATGGCAAAAGATTTTATTGAGAGCAACAAATTGAAACCACGTTATTATCAACCAATGGAAGCTTGGCTTTTCCAGACGACAAGAGAAAGGTAAGAGAGAGAGAGAGAGAGAGAGAGACAGAGAGAAACGGTACACGGTACACACCGCGGGCTGCCGCAATTCACCTTGTGGCTCTTTTTTTCCAAGCCACAGAAATAAAAAGTGATTGCGAGACTGAAAGGATTATCGGTTCCTTATTCTGTTCGTACAAGTTGTTTTGTTTAGTTTATTTGATTTTCTAGCACGATATTTATTAAAAAAATAGTAATAAAAACAACAACAAATACAAACTGGTGCGTGTATCTAGACATATGAATTTACGCAAACTTTTACGAACAAAAATATTAATTTTGCAATGACGCGCGTGTAGATTCAATGGATTGATATATAAGCGTGTGCACGTCGTTGAGGACAGAATTTGATACGTTACTCTATTGACTGTTTGCAAACCCGGAAACGAATTGTCCTTTTATTGTTTTAGAGTTTTATCAAATTTAACCAACTTGCGAATGATTTCAATTCTAAACTATCGACCTTACTGTGGTAGATTTATCCGTTACAACTAAAATCTGTTCTTTACCACATCTCTCATCATCGTTTTCACAACACCGCATAACTAAATGCACTCGCGTTGCAATCGTAAAAAGAAAATAAAAAATAAAAAATTGGTAATTATGATTTTCACTTACCTGTCGGCGTAACGATGTTGTTGCAGCTGTGTCTTAATAAAATGATTCTCGGGTGGTTTGCAATAAGTCGGCCAGAATTTAGCGATGAGCGACATCGTCCTCGGGTGGCATCGAAGAGTGCAGCTCGCGCGCAGCTCGCAACTCTTAGAGAGAGAGCCGCGCTCGGCCAACTGTAAATAAAGTCACGTGCGGCCGAGTCATATGATCGGATTCCCCTTACTTCTCCTCCTCTTCCACCGCTTGCTAGCTCGCTCGCTCACTCGCTTGCGAGAGAATTGGTAGCGCGCTACTATATAGAAAGACGAGACTGTTTTTTTTTTACGCAGGCAACTGTACACACCGACTCACACTATATAATACTCAGAGATAAAGCGCGTAAAAGAGATTGAGAGAGAAAGAGAGAGAGAGAGAGAGAGAGTAAGAGAGAGAGGGAAAGAGAGAGAGAGAGAGAGAGAGATAAAAGTTTAAACAGGTGAAGTCTGTGAGAGATGGGATCGGTTGTAAGGTTCGTAAGCAACTGTCGTTTGTTAGGTCGTCGGATGTTGGTGAGCGTATATAGCAATTTAAGATTGAAAACTTAGCAGCTAACAGATTGGTCAATAGATGGCACCTCTTATCACACTGGTTGGATTTTTCACTAGAACACTGTTTTATCGGCTTGTCTAACTGGCAACTGACTTTAAATTTCGAGTCGTATAATTTTGACGAGTGATTTTGAATTACATCGTGTGTTATAAACGTTAAAGGTAAAAAAGAAAAATTGTAAATTGCACGTTCGCTTAGATGTATAAATATTACTTGTTGTATACACGAGAGAAATAGAAAAACGCCGCATATAACCAAACAAAACAATAATTTATTCGGTAATAAAAAATATAACAAAACCAGCGTCAAGGTGCGCAGATCTGTGATAGTTTGTCAGTTCTCGTGTAGGTTTTTCCAGCTAACACTATCCGACGCATTTGATCAATGTTGTCATCGCTTTCTTCGTTCACGTCGTCGTCGTATTGAGCCTCGAAAACTTTGCGCACGTAGTTTTTACTCGATGGCGGTATGTACAATGGGAACTCGATGTTAAAGTTGATTATTAAATCACCTCGACTGTCCGGATCTTCAATTAGTGGTAGACCTTCACCTGGGACTGTTTTTACGTAGTCTGGCCTATATTATAGTTATATAAGTGTTTTGATTTGTTTTTTTCCGTTCGATGTTGTTATGACGTCGAAGCGTATTGCGAAATTTCGTTTTCAACGTTTGAATTATATAATTTTTGAAATAATTGTCGAAAATTGTATAAATTTATTGTCGTTTGGCAATACTATACGACGTGTAAATTTTAGTCGTAAATGTCACATAGACACCGAATGATGCATAGTCAAATGTACAAGTAAATACATTCATCTATACGTCAATCTTATCCCGAGAAAAAGTTGGCGCGTTTCCTTGTCAACAATACCCGACATTAGCATATGCACGTCTTAGACGCGCGCGCGCGCAAAAAAAGAAAAAAGAAGATATCCAATGTCATCTCTCGTTTTTCACATTCGCTTCAAACGCAAGATGGAAATATGAACTTACGAGATGACCGACGTTATCGGTACTCGCAGCAACCTTTCATCGACTGTTCTCACGGTGACAATGGTCCCGGTTAAAGCTTCACTTAGGAATATATCTTCTGTCATTTTCAAATTCGAACCATCTCTTTTGAATATCTCGTGAGGTTTGTCTTCCGTCACAAATACTATATCCGCTGGAAATTGGATATTTTTTTGCTGTTGATTATTTTTCGTTTCTAGTAAATACGAATCTATGATCGGACTTTTATCTATACCGCTTGACGATCAGTACAGATGACTCGAATGAAGTATCTTTCAATCATTTTACCGACATATCGACCATTCGAGCACACGCAAAACAAATCCAAATTTGACCACTACCGTTGAGAGATACCGACGAAAGATACAAGAAAAAAAATCGCGTTTCAGCCTTGAAGATACGATTTGTCTCGGTCAGGGCATACCAGTACGGATAAAAAAGAACTTTCAAGTATATATATTATTTGTACATAAGAATACTCACCGGGAATCCTACTTGGAGACTGATCGCCTTCCTCGGGGAAGACGATTTTTGCTCCCGACGGCATTCCTGGCAATATCCGCACCGAGAGAATCTTCTCTTCTAGTCGTATGCACTTTGCCTCATCCCCAAGGACTCGACGTTGGATCTTCATCTTTTTAACTCCACCGTGGTAAACCTTTTTTTTCGAGTATTCACATACTTAGAAGTAGAAGAATAAAGACAAATGAATTGAGATTCGCGAATACGTACTTCTCGCAAAGTTAGAAGAAGAGGTTTGATCACTGGTTTGTC
The DNA here is from genome assembly GCA_030064505.1 of Chouioia cunea. NCBI lineage: Eukaryota > Metazoa > Arthropoda > Insecta > Hymenoptera > Eulophidae > Chouioia > Chouioia cunea. Next base: position 37,503,649 of record JAOPFQ010000001.1, on the reverse strand, counting down.
TTTTTTCTTAATTTTAGGACAGTCGTCAACTGACAAACGGTTGACGTTGTTATCGAGCAAGTCAGCGTAGGGATTTTCCGTACCAAAAAATTCTCTGTTGAGAGAAAGAGAGTAAAAGAGGTATCACAAGTTCAGTTTGCTCTTTTTTTTTTCAATTAGCACTAGAAAAGAGGGAGAGAGGTGGTAATTTAAGGTAAGAGGGTACTTTGAATAAGAATAACAGAAAAAGAGAAACGTTCGAGAAGGAATAGCTTCTGTGATCTAATTTTAACGCTGGATGTTAGTGTGAAATTGTTCGCTTTGCATTCTAGTTGACGTTTTTTCATCGTCTCCTTTCGCTCCAATCAATTCGTATTAAATTAATAATTTTAAATTTCGTACAACGGCATGGCCAAACGTTGTCAAATATGCACACCTGTACGTTTTTAATGGCTGCCCGTGAAAGACATAAGGAGCAATTTTGCCGTCTGTTCCGCAGACCCCCTTCTTGAGCCCTTCTTCACCGAACTGTTCATAAATTGCTCTCCTTAACGGATCGGAAAGGACCTCGTAAGCCTCGGCTACAGCGGCAAACGCAGCTTTTCTCAGGGCAACTTTGCCATCGTTGTCATTTTCCTCCTGTTGCGTCAAACATCTTTCCGGATGGAAACGAAGGGATAATCGTCTGAAACTAAATACGATGCGCGTTGTTTTTTTTAAATTTAACGTCGAGCTTACGAGGAGAGAAAAAAGAGGGAATGACGTAGGAAGTGATGTTTATTTACGAGCACAGAAGCTGAGATAATGAACGAATATAAACCAAAGTTTTCCAGGGTACATGTTCAATGATAATGGTTGTTGGATTAGATGAAATTTGCACATGGATTGGCAATTTAAGAGAGAACGAAACGTATACAAAATTTTATGAATATGGTAAACGGAAATTTTTTATTCAGAAATGTAAACGGAAGAAATTTCAATTATTTGTTCACGTCAAAGGTTGAGATCGCACTGATGAAATTGATACGTACACCAACGAAGAAAGCAAACTTACAGATAGAAAAAGTAAAGAAGCCAAAACACATGTCAGCGGACACCTGAATCTTCGATAATACAAATTTACGTAATCGGCAATAAAATGACAATAAAATAAAAAAAAAAGCTTACCTTCGAATAAAATCGTCAGGAACGAAAAATTGCGATAATAGACAAAATATGACAAGTAGTAGGACAAAGTTAACGTGATGGAAATAGTCGTTGCTTTCCAGCATCATCGTCGTATCTGGCAGCTTCGACACCTTAATTAATCGAGAAAGAGACGTAGGAGAGGGAAAAAGCGAAGGAGGTGGTGGAAGCGCGATATTTCAAATTGATTAATCGCACAGCTCTTCTCGTTCTCTCTCTTTCTTTCTCCCACTTTTGTCGCGTAATTGACGTCACTTCGACTTGCGCGCGCGCCAACAACCGACTGCCTGACTGACTTTGAAAACCGCGAGATTGTAATATTTTCGTTCTTTCGCGTGCATCTCATTTGCGTAGGTGGCGTAGATATTTGCAACATTACAACTAGTTTCTATCTCTAATTTTGCATATTTCAAAATTGGTTATGCAGAGCGACATTTGTGATAAATTAAACGTAAACGTAACGTAAGTAGCGTGATTATCACCAAGTAATAATGTAAACAAACAAATCAGAAGGTTAGCAGAAATGAATCGAAATCTTACGCTCTTCTCACGTCTGCATCGTTGCAATCCCGGTTAAGCCCAAGCGCCGCATAATAATCAATTCCCAACAACTTATTGCAATCGCAACTACAACAATTATCCATTCTTTTTACAATTGTCAGCGTGTTATCGAGAGCAAAAAAAAATAAAAAGAAAAGAAAAAAAAGGAGGAGAAAAATGTCAAACTTGAAAAACGATCGTCATTTAAAGATCGCTTTGTTTGTTGATTGGCGAATTTTTCTTGACAACGAGCTCCATCGCGACTGTCGACTTTTTTCAACAAGCGCCACAGCGTTGCGCGCAACAACGGCCACTCGTTTATAATATAGCTGCGAGTTTGTCTTATGAGCGATTGAACACGACGCAGAAAAGAAAACAACTAGTAGGATTTTTTAATTTGTTTTATCTTATTGTTAGCGATCATGGAAAAGGAGAAGGTTGTTCAGTTCTCGGGGAAAGGTAAGAATTGGCTATTTTGTCGTGCATAATTGTTCGGTTGGTAGCTGTTACCAATCGTGAAAATTGCGAAACGAAAATTCAATGTCGATACTTCAAACGGATTTGTCACGTTGATTGTGGATTTGACAATCAACGGAATAACAACGACATTTTCATTAAAATTATTAAAAATCAAAATACAAGTATTCTTAAAAAAAAATCTTTTTCAAATTACGTAGACGACAAGTCGGGTGATGCAGTCCAGACGAGCGCCACGCACGAGCTTTACGCGCTATCTTTCGATGGCAAACGCTTATTACGCCTGCAACCCACAAAAACGAAAGACAATCCACCAAGAAAGTGTCAACTGATCGGCGTGTTAACCGACAAAAATATAAACTCTACAACACGACATCAAATTTGTATTCAGCCGAAAACAACTACCATAGCTCTTCAACTGCCTTTATTGTCATCGTCAGCTGAAAATGATGAAAACGCTCGTTCAACTACCGTTGGTCCAATCAAACAAAGGATTCCACGACCTGCAAATGCTTTTATGCTATTCGCTAACGAATGGCGAAAGAAACTTGCGACGGAAAATCCTCGCGAATCCAACAAGGATATTAGCGTCAGGTAAATTGTATATATAACTAAAAGGAATTCGAGGTTGAGCGATAAAGATGACGAAAGTGAACATGTCGTTTAAATTTTCTCAGACTCGGCGTACTATGGAAGACTATGCCGAAAGACGTCAAGGAGAAATACTTCTGTCTCGCACGCGAAGTTGACGCTGAGCATAAACGCAAGTATCCAGGTTCGTGTTACGTTTGTATTAAAGCGTGATCTTAATTAGCGCTGAGTACATTGTGTGTGTGTGTGTGTGTTTTTTTACTTTCAAGTAGAAAACAAAATGGTATTTCTTTTATCTTTTGTATGTTTACATAGAAAGGATTTTCATCAGTTTTATGGTAATGGATATATAGATATATTACTTCGCTGACAACAAAGTTAATTGAATTTTTTATTTTGAAATTAATATTCCATCGCTAACTTTTACACGGAAGGATATTAAAAAAACGTTTTGTCACTGAAATGATTTTTGCCAGTGACAACTTTTAAATTGAATTTTACATTCATACATTTTTTCATTTATCCACGGCTTTTGGATTTTGTCAGAATTTGCTTTCTTTGGTTGTACCTTAAGATATTTTCAATTTGAATTCAATATTGATTTATCACTATTTCATTTTAATAGTTTGTTTGATTTATTAATCGACGACAATACATTTTCCTCGTGATCCATTGTAATCTCTCAAAATTATAAACAGACGTATTTTTCAAAAAATTTGCAAAATAATAAAGAAAACAACCGATGAAATAAAGCAAACAATATTCAACGTTCCTTTTCCGTACAAAATACGCAACAAAACTTCAAAATAGAAATCGATGTTTTGATGTGCGTCGTGCGTTCGCACGATGTCAAGGAGAAATTAGATAACAATTTTCGCGGGATAGCGCGCAATTCTCTCTCTCTCTCTCGCTCTCTCTCTCTCTCTGATGCAGCATAGCGCGTTGAGTCTGGCGCCTCGCGCCGATGCACGCGGTGGTATAGTGCAGGCAGGCGTAGAGAGAGAGAGAGAGAGAGAGAGAGAGAGAGAGAGCGAATACCTTCGTTTTAACTCTGCTGGCGGTCGGCAAAATCAATACGCGCTACAGCAGACACGTCGCCGGTCACCTACGGTGAGAGAGTGTTGGCGAGCTACTCTGATGAATTTGTTTTTAAACAGTACGATTTTTTGTTTTGGTAAGTAAAAGGAAATTTTAATTAGATTAGTAATTTCGGTCCTATTCTGGAGCCATCCAACGTGGCTAAAAAAACTACAACCGAATAAATGACATTTTCCGACGATTCGGAAAACGTAACTCGATAGCAATTCACGCGATTGATTTCCATTGAATTAAAAAGATAAATAGCATAGTATTGTCAAAATTGTATAAATCTTTTGAATACAAAAGATATTCCTCCTGTTTTTCTGAAACTTACAAGACATGATAAATTGCCGCATTCCGCGTGTTCGTCAAAGAAAAGCGTCGACGGCGCACCGAAAAATCAATGCCCTCTACCTCTTGCCGCAAAAAACGAGGGATACGAAGAAGAAGAAGAAGAAGAAGAGTAACCTTACCTCTCCTTCTTCCTGCGTTTTTCCTCAAGATTGAATCGATGATCGCAGTGCCCTTCCCTCACCAAGAGGAAAAGCCAACAACAGCCTGTAATAGTCGAGTATATATTCATGTGAACGTTACGACGCTCGATTTTATATATACACCTACTTTTTCCCCTACTGTAGTTTTGAAGAAAAACGCCGTGACAGTGATGATGAAAATAATACGAATAGATTAGTTGGTAGTGGAGCGAAGCTAAAGTTTTAGGTTTAACTACTGAAATAAGTTTACGGTTAAGGATGTTATCAAACGTTAATAAATTTCACGTCGAACGCTCTATTTTGCTAAAAATAAATTAAAAAGAGGTCGATATTACAAAATATATTACAAAATATAAAAGAGCGCTATAAAATATGGATAACCGTTACATTATTCAACCAGAAGACGTGGAAACCAAAATTTTTATCCAAGAGATTCTTCAATACAACCAAGACTCACTTCACGAAAGCTGAAAATACAGTTGGAAAAAAAACAGCACGATGAAAGAAAGTGAAAAAGAAAGAAAAAAAAGGGCAATTAGCGTTGCAACGATCGAAGTCCGAGTGGGTCGCGCAAAGAGAGACCCCGAGGACTTGGAGACTCGTTACGCGACGAGGGAATTAAGATAAATAGGTTTGCGCGAATCGATAAGCAGAGAAGCAGCTCACAGACACCCTTATATTGAACCATCGGCTCCCTTTCGTGTCTCTACGTCGCGCGACAAGCTTGTTTTTCTCGTTAGCGATGTATACACACACTTTGGTTGTATGTGATTGTGTTGCTCTTTTTTAACTTATTTCGTTAAGTTTGTCTTTGTCTCGATATTATTTTCTGACTTTTACTTGTCGAATCCGACGTTGATGTTAATTTCATTTATTGTAATGCTTGCGTGATCAATTATAAACGTAATACTAGACAATTATCTTGTAAAGTCAATTCTATATCGTTTGCGTACTGCAAAATTGACCGAATATCTCGTTTCAATTTTTATTCAACCGTTCACCAATATCGTCGTCGTTTAGATACCTATAAACGTTCAACTTCCCGATCAATTCATCTGTGTGAAATTCCATTTTGATACTCTTCAATTCTATATATATATATATATATATAATAACAACAGAATTGAATACCTACATGAAGCGCGTAAAAAAAATGATGCGGCAACGAGACGGAAACAGCGCAAATGGCGCGAAAATACGAAAGTTTCGAGCTTACGAGAGCGACGGAAAGAGTTTCGATCGGTTGAATTCTCCCTCCTCGTCTTCTTTTCATCCCTCCCGACGCCAGTGACGTCAGAGAAAGAAAGAGAGAGAAAGAGAGAGAGAGAGAGAGAGAGAGAGAAGATCAATCTGCATGTCCTCGCTACTAAAAGGTGGGAGCGCAAGCGTATCGAGCTGCTGCTACGGCTGCTGCTACTGCTGCTGCTGCTGTTGCTGCTGCTACTACTACTACTACTACTACTATTGGTGAGACGAACGGGAAGGAAACCGACGCGCTAGAAAGAAAACTACCCTCCAAATTGACACGAAGATACGTCTTGTCTGATGTTTTCTTTTCACGCTGCGTCGCTTGCTTTGAATAACTTGTTTATTTTCGCTATACAGACGCGATGTACTATGTCTCATATAATGAATAAAAGGTACGAAGGAAATTGCACAAAACAAAACAAACAATTCGTTGAAAACATCATCTATTTCGGAATGTTATTTTTCATCTCGTTAATTATCATCTCGATAGTATTTGATTTTCATTGATACGATTAATAATTTCATTCGCTCAATCTTTCATTCATAAACTTTTGCGTGCGATAGCCTCTTGCATTAACGCAACTTTGAAATTGCTCTCAAACAAAAATTTATCTCGTCAGTTTTTCATATAATAAATCAAAGTTGCCGTATCGATGTACCTTCCTTCCCCCTCGAGTTCAGTGACATCACTAGCTGAATATTCGGCGTGCAAAAAAAAGAGAAAAAGGTAAACGCACTCTCTCTCTCTGACTCTCTGACGCAGGCGCATGAGAGTGAGTGAGTGAGCGAGCGTGTTTGCTGGGATTTTAAGCGCCTGTCCCGGACGATAATCGGGAAATCGATGCTTGCTTGCTTGCTTGCTTGCTTGCTTGCTTGCTTGCTTGCTTGCTTGCCTGTACAGCGCTTGCGTTCGCTTGTCCGTATGAAAAATTTCGTCACCCGGATAGGTATCTCTCTCTGTCGCGCTCTATACTCTGACCTGTGTGAGCAGGCGGCGCGCGAAACGCGTGCTATACAACCGAGAGGAAGAGGAGAAAGGAGTAGGGAGGGTATTGATTGCAGTAGGGAGAATAGTGCAGAGAGAGAGGAGTTGGTGGTGCAGGGACGACGACACGCGCTTTCAAGCATCACACATACATATGTAGACGCGCATATATCCATATACACTATACTCCTTCGATATTACGCGCTATGGATCGCAAGCTTCCTTCGTGTACTCTCTATAGGCTTCTCTCCTACAAGTTGATTGTCGACTTTTGTACGAGTGAGAGACGATAACTTTAAGAATCTTTTCGAAAGACTTCGGATATTTTTGTTAAGGCAATTGAAATTCACATATTATCCTGTACGCGAACCGATTTTAATGATAACCAATCAACACCGATTCATATTGACGTAGTGAAAATATCTCGACGATGAATGAAAGTAAAATGAAAAAAGAAACAAGAAAATTGCCAAGCTCAATCGCGCGAAAGAACAAGCATTATCGACAGCAAAATAAAAACACTAGAGAAAGTTCAAGCTCAATTGACTGTACAATTATTCAACGGTTTTTAGCCTTATAGCCCAAAGCCGCGCAACATTGTATAAGCGTAGTTTTCAAAGTCTTTAAGAAAGCTATACTCTGTATAGATTGTTATATCGTACGATTGAACTGAAACAATAAAAAGAAAAGATTATCCGTGTTGAAAAACGACTTTTTTGTTGGTCTCGCAAGCCTTAAAAAAAAAGGAAATCAATAACCTTGTCCATCTTCCCCTTCCCCTCTCGCGCTGTATTTGGTAACAATCGATCAGAGGTATAAGGTAGCTTGGTCTGCTCGTCAGAGAAAAATCCAAAACACACTTGCGACGTGTATAGAGCGCGTCCCGTTTCTGTTTCCATCCATCCATCCTTTTCCTCCTCACTCGCTCTCCTCAATGCGCGCGCACTTTAATACATAGAGCATCAGTAGCAGTAACAGCAGCAGGGTAAGAGCAGAGCATAGCAGCAGCAGCCTCGTTGAATTTTCGCATTGTGTTGCCGCGAGTACGCGCGAGCGCAGCTCGGGGCTTAGGCCTCGCCGCTGCTGCTATGTGTGGCAGACGCACGTGGATCATGCCTCCTCCGCCGGTTATTCCAATCAAAATCAAATCAAAGTGATCGTTGTTACTTGCTTGTCACTTTTTACTCTCTCTTTCTCTCTCTTTTCTTTTCTTTCTTTTTGTAATTCCGTGAAGAAAAAACAGAATAACAGCAACAATAACAACATCGACAACAACAACAGCACGTGAGAGATAAATAATGGATTGTTGTAATTACGTGACGCCGTACGCGGCAACGATGGCACAGCAACAGCATCATCATCATCACTATTATGGCCAGCATCATCAAGTGATGACACCGTCTACCGCCTATTGCTACGATTATTCACAAACAGCTGCACCTACAGCGGCAACGTATGCCCCAATGTTGCAACAACAACAACAACAACAACAGCAACAAATTGACGTTAATTCCGATGCTACTACTACTGCTGCTGCTGCTGCTGCTGCTGCTGCGAATAACAGTAGATACAGGATACCTGCCTATTCCAATGGTATGCATTTGAGAAAGTGAAGCGAGATCATTTTAATCGCGCGGCTGACTTGAGCGCGGACCTTTTCTACTGATTTCATTCATACTCTGCGTATATCGCACGGTTTTCCTCGTGATATTGCGTTAGTTATTTGTTTTGCTTTCTTATTCGATTTGGCAATGGATTTTTTTCAATAAACGAATATTGTTGATTCTTATATCAATCGGGTATATTATCGTTGATGAAATAACTGGTTTTTGTAATGACGACACAAGTGTAACAAAGAAAAGTGCTGACTGAAACACATTTGATACCAACGTTGCATTGATTACCGATGTTCATCGGATGATTTCTATTGCGAATAACACAATTAGGTTGGATTTATTAGACCTATTTGAGCGAAAACAGAATCATGATTATTCTTTACTTCTAAAAGAATGCCATATTCGTTCATCGTGTCGATTAATAAATTCAAATCGAATTGCTACCGTAAACACATTTCCAATATTTCATTCACAACTCAAGAACGACCCATTCATAAACCGTGGAAAAATAATCATTTACAATCGTTTCGCAAACATTTCAAATTACGCACACATTGCCGACGAGAGAGAAAGATAGATACGTCATTTCGTATATGTGTCGCAAAGTATTTTTACTTATTTACTTCCTCGAGTATCGATCGCTCCACATTACAAAATATACATTTATGAATATAATAACAATAATACGTAAATTTAATTTAACGTTGTACAACTTAACTCTCTCTCCTCCTCCCGCGCTCTCTCTCTCTCTCTCTCTCTCTATTTGGTATTTTCCAACGATGAATTCTCATACGTAAAATCTAACGAACACGATTGCCAGTCAAATACTTACGTTTCAAATTTCCTTCGTTCGTACGTACCTTTTATTCGAGATGACGATTATGATGCTAAAAGCGCGGGTGAATTTGAATGACAAGCGCGCCATTGTACACGCTTACTTTTTTCATTCTTTCACTCACGCATATAAGTATGCTCAGAAGCGTTATTTTCTTTCAACGATCTATAGATTTCATCCGCTTAGACTGATTACGAAACGTACTTCAACCACGGTCGATATGAGCCGTACGTGGAGTTTCTTTTTGTTAACTCATTGTCAATGAGAAGTACGTCCTACTTCGAAAAAGAAACTAATTTTTTTTCTTGCATTGTAAACATTCTACTCGTACGTGAAATTATTTAATTTTGACATGACATCGATTGCACTTACACAGTGGAAACTTGGCGATCGAGGCGAATAATTTATGATAATTAATGGGGCAGAAAGGTAGGAGGGTAGGATAGCTCGACGATAATATCGATATATCGTACGTCAAAGTCACACGGCATTGTCCCTAGTTAATTAGCTACATGCTAAATAGTAACAGTAGCACGCAAAAGTGTCTAGACCGCAAATCCCTCAGTACAGCGCTTTACTCTTCTCTCGACAGAGAGACAGAGAGAGAGAGAAAGAGAGAGAGAGAGAGAAAAGGGGGAAACTCTGGCCTTGCACCCTCCGTCGTCAACGACGTTGGTGGACTTGGCGAAAGAACAGAGAGGAGAGGGCATTACCCTCAATTTCGCTCGATCTCGTTTGTTTTTCCATCGCGCATCGTCACCCCTTCTTTTTTTTTTACGCGACTACGACGACCCTTCCTTCTGTTTTTTTTTTCGTCGACCCTTGAAGGGTATCATTAGTAATCGGAGTCTGGTAGAAAAAGATTGCGAAATTTGATGTTACGTCGAAGAATCTATTGTTGAGATTTGACTAGTTGTATTACAGTCACGTACGATATTTTTGCCAGATGCAATACACTTTATCTGTTTTTTATAGAATTTTTAGCTCGGAGCGAGAGAGCAAGCAAACGCGATGGAGCTCGAAATTTTATTTCGCGTTCAGCAGCGTTTCCTTGTCCTTTTTTTCGAAAGCGTATAATTTTCATCTCGATTGCACGTACATACATACATGGCAATATCATTTTGAAGAAAACATGCAGTATATAGTTTCAATAATATTTCATTCATAAAATATACTCGTAAATTACTGGGTAAACCGGTCGCCGCAAAGAGCAACAAATAACCACCTTTCCACGTATAATTTTGTGCTCGGTGAAGTTCGTCGGTAGGGAAAGAGGAAAAAAGATTGAAAATCAATGTCACGTTATGAGATATCGCGTCATTTTTTATCGTTATAAAGGAAGCTAAGTCGAAGATCAGTGAAGCATAATAAAGAAAATGTAACAATCTCGTTTATAAAATTATGCACGTTATACTATTTAGAACAAAAAAATGAACAAAACAGCATTTGTAATCCAACAATCTAGTACGGAAGGCCAACAATCGACGCGAACAAAGCTAACAACTAACCACAAAACCACAGAGTTGATGAAACATAAATTCGTAAATCCATCAATATATCTGTTGTAGACTACGTATACAATCCAAAGGAGGCTCGCCTACGAAAGGCAATGCGCGAGCAATCTCGCTCGACAACAACAGCAGCAGCAGCGGCAGCAGCGGTAGCCGTAGCAGCATCAAACTCCTCGTCAATCCTGCATCAGCAGCAACAGCAGGGAGTGGGAATAACTCCTCAGCAGCAGCAGCAGCAGCAGCAGCAGCAGGGGGTAGTGGGAGGAGTGTCCCCGTTGCCGGGCGGCGGCCCCGCGGCTGCAAATCGAATAATCGGCCCGTGGTTTCCGCCCCAGCCGAGCACTCATCCGAAGCCCATTCTCTCGCCCAGGGTAGGCCAATCGATCGTTTCATACACATACACGTACATGTATGTACACTTAGCCACCCACCAGACCGCGTGCGAGCGCTCAAGTACTATGTATACGTATACGAGAGAAGGCATCTCACCACGTGACGGTGACGGCGCACACCCAACACACACACACACACACACACACACATATCGCCGATTGATTTATCTCTGAAGCGCCGCAAAATTCTACCAACCCTTCCAAGGATATATAGACTATATAACTCTCCTTCGAAGCTTACTTTCTTCTGCTTCTTATTCTTCTTCTTTTATTTTTTTTTTAATTTTGAGTTTTGTCGAGTATCCAAACTATTTCCAGTTTTCATCACGAAGGTTAATGTAAAAACTTACACCTTTACGATTTAAATTGACTTTTGATTAGTTTTAGATTGTATTAATTTTTCATATAGATAGAGGAAGATGCTGAGTTTTATCGATGAATTTCACAACGTGATCTGAAAGAAAAAAAATACCTATATTTCGTAACAAGCTGAAATTCCAACTTCGTTGTGGTAAAAATAAGTAGAACATTGTAGTTATTCTTAGAGTAAACAAAATTTTAGAACATCGGTAAATAATCGTATATATATCAATACGTTCCATGGAAAAAAATAATTCCTATTTTTTAAATTAAAAAGAAAAATGAAAAAAACTGTACTGCTTTGAAAGAAAGAAGAAAAGCGCTCTCGTATGACCGAGGTGAAAACTTTCCAATTGCACATTACAACGGTGCGATATTTCGCCGGTGCTTCATCCCGTATTCGTTGCTGTTTTTGCTTCTTTTTTTTCGCATGTGTGCGAACTTCCATGCATGAGAAAGAAAAAGAGAAAAATAGAACGCTATATCGTCCGCGTCGTTTGTGCATCGAGTGTTTCACGATTATCCTTCCATTGTTATTCCACGCGCGTTAAGTTGAACCGGCTCAACTTTGATCCACGGAATTTACGTTACGGCACTCGTAATGAAACGCTTTATTAGCTTTGAGTACGTGTCCGTGGCCAATATTGTAATGTTTTTTTTTTATTTTTATACCGCTTAATTGATCTGATGAACACTACGTACAACGATTCGTTCTTTTTCTTTGAATAAAAACTTTGAATAATAAGAAATGAATAAGAATAAGAAGTTTGAATGAAAAGTAGTATTTCGTCCCTTTTAAAATTTCTCAAAAAAAGATGTAAGCTTTTGTCTCTGAGATGTCATTAAAGGCTTCTTTATAAGATTTAAAGAACACTTCTTCTCACTTTGTATACTGGCGACGAGATTCATTGTGCGCGTTAATGCATCGGCGAATTCTCAAAGCTCTCGTCTCGTCTTTGCTAATTTTCCTTTACATTTCGACATTTTTTTCATTGCGTTATGTTTTGATGAGATAAATAATTGTAGAAAGAGAAAGTGAGAGAGGGAAATATTTCTTCTTTATCAAGTACTTTATCTCGTTGCGTCGTATAGTCGAGTGGCCGAAAAATTCATTGATATTATTAACACAAGATTTCGATTATATTACACCTCCCCCCCCCCCCCCCACCAACCTCAACCTCGATCCGGTCCACATTCGCCTCCCTCCCTGTTGATTCATCCGTGACTCCCTTTCTTTCCCATTAGAAACGGAGTATATCCTTACAAGTACACAGTAGGCTCACAACATACCCTTGATTCGTTTACGGTAATTGATTCGAGAACGACATACATTGGCCAAGTTTTTCTTCGTCAATTTCATTAGCGACGCTTAAAAGTACTTTTATAATTTAGGCTGATCGTATTTGGCTAAAAAATCGTATACGTCATTTTATGCTTTTACGTGAAACTTGCCATATTATTTATAATCAAAGCAATTTCGTACGTAACGAGATAATATCGGTATTTTTCGTTATCTATACCTTAATACGTAAATTCAATCGACTAAAAATAATACATTTCATTCTATAAATACGTGTCCCGGCAACGATATATTTCGTTCGCACATATACATTGTTTCCCTAGTTCGCCTACAACAAAGAAAAGGCAACAAACCACTTTTTCATTATATCGACTAATAAAAAAAAAAAAAAACAAACGAAAAGAAGACCTTCTCTCTTAATTAACACTATGTGGGATGGTTAGGTAATGGCTGCCCACCAACGTACACTGGATAAAACGAAAGACGTGATAAGGAAGCAATTGGAGGGTTATCCGGCCTATCACCATCAGCATCAGCAGCAAGATTATGGTATGCCACAAGAGAATCATCATCATCATCATCATTCGCAAGATTATTGCGACTACAGCGACAGGCAAAAATGGCATCCTTATCAGGTGATATTGAACAAATCGATATTATCGTATAGAGAAGACTCTTATATATACATTTACACGACGGACATACCGCTGCTACCGTTGCTACTGCTACTCCGTGAGACACATACGGCGAGCTTATCGATTTTTCTTCCGTGCCCTCTCTCTTGCGTGTGATGCAACGCGTATATACGCGCGCTTTCGCGGCACCTCTTCGATGATTGGCCTTTTTGTTTCCGTTGCAACTTTCACGCGATCTGGTTTTCTTCTCGCCCGTTTCTATCAACCTGTCACTAATGTTTGTATGTTTTTGTTTCATTTTTTTGAAATATCGACTGTATCGCTGCGAAACGTTAATTTGTTAAAGATTACACTTTCCATTAAGATTATTCTTCGCTAAACAAAATAATTATCGAAAAATTAAAAATATTACATAATCGAGTATCTCCGTATGTATCCAGACCTCTTACTCTATTTCACGTTATGACAATGGAAAACTGTTGCAGAACGGAGTGAACGCTTATCACTCGCGAAGCGCATTGATGTCGAAGATGAATAGCTTGCACCACAGAGGTATGCCGAGCCCATCTACCCATCCTACTTCACCCTGGGGACAATTCTGTAATGTACCTTTTCGTAAGTGTATTTTATCAAATAGATAGAGGGCGAGGGAAAGGGAAAGGGTGAGAAAGAGAGAGTGTACGAGAAAAAAAAAGAAAAAACAAATTTGTTGTACTTTTTTGTTCTTTTCTTTGACATTTTTTACCGTAACGGGTATACAGCTACGAGCCAAAGCGCAATGATGCGCAGCAACAGGCATATGGTCTTTCTACCCGAGCATCATCATCATCAACAACAGATGAGTCATCAACAACATTGTGGTTATCCAAACGAGTTGCGACTCTCTTACGAGGCTAAAATGCAGGACGACCTTGCAAGACGACTACATCCAGCGTCTTATCCGACGCAAGATCAGCAGGTACATAACGTAAATCCAAAATGTTGTAAAACCTAATTTGTACTATACAGAGAGAGAGAGAGAGAGAAAGAGAGAGATAGCGAAATAAAAAAAAACTATTGCGAAAAAAAGGAAAGAGAGCGAAAGGTGTGCGCGCGCGAAAAAGTTGGCCGCTGCATATACGCCGCGAGACCCTATATACGCGCCGGTATTGATTTTCACCATCCTTAACGCTGCAGCCGCCAGCGATATACTACCAGAGAACGAGTGAGCGACTACGAGAGACAGAAAGATTGCGCCAGTTTGCGTAATTTTTAACGCTGATATTCAATATTGTACACGTCGAACGTGATCACGAGGTACATCGTTAATTTGCGTAAGCTTCAATTTAATTGGTCACGTTGTTGTACGCTATTCGTTCACGTGGATGACTCGAACGAATAGGTATACCGATACCGTATACGAGAGATTTCATGAAATACTTATTAAATGGAATTAATTTAAAAAATTGTCATTTTTATGGCTTTGTTTATTAGTTGGCGATGAAAAATCGTCTAGGAAATGTTCAATTTCTGAGAACCAAAGTTTTTTTCCATTCAAAAATTTGTTAGTGGAAGCCTTTCTATCCAAGCGCAACGAAACATTCCATATAAAGTCTCCGTGGAGCAGTAACTGTATCGTACTTTTATTTTGTTATTTGTGCATGAACAAAAAAATTGATACACGTACATTGTTTTATACAAACGCTCGACTTTCTGTTCGAGGTTTCGCAATAAAATTGTATCGTGTACGGTAAAAATTGTAGAAAAATACAGGTTCCATTAGCAACGTTCAACGTTGTTAAAGGAATATGAGTTATTTTATTACATTCGCTTCGGTATGGACAAACTTAACAGCGTTTGACGAGCTTGAAACGGTTTGTTATATTTGTGATAAGTTCTATAATCGAAACATAATTTAGTTAAAAAAGGAAACGTACGATACAAAGCAAAATATTTGATTTCAGATGAAAAGTCCCCTAGCAAGTTTGCACGAGTTGGCGCACGACGATTCCAAATCGTTAAACGGTAACCAATCGTGCATGGATGACGGTCCAAGATGGGACACACCGCGACCATCGTCCGTTTCGAGTTCGTCGTGTACAACGGATACGTTACTGGAGCGTGAGTCTGAACTGCAACACCAACCACCAGCGGCTCACCAACAGCAACGTTCGACGAAACCGTTACCAGGTTTTCAACAAGCGTTTGGTTCAACGGAAATCGGCAAATTCTCGCGTTCGGAACTGTTCGCCAGTCTAGTGGAAGCAGCGACAAATAATAACGTGAGTAACTGCAGCGATGAGTCGCCGTCGCCCGAGTCGCCTGAGCCGCTGCCGCTGGCCGGCGAGACGGGACCCAGGTGGCATAGCCCTTATGCGATAGGTAGTGAAATTTAGTGAAAGAGAAAGAGAAAGAGGGAGAGGAGCTGCGCTCTTTCATCACTCTGTGTATAGATTTTTATTCGTCGACACAGTTCGACGATTATTATTATAATTATTACTAGCAGAAATTAACGAGAACACCATTTGGTATCGAGGGTGATGATTGTTTTATTGCTCTATTTTTGTTTGACTTGGAACGATGATAAACGATGACAAACAATGAGGTTCAGTCGATTAATTTGACGATAGTGCACTCGCATATTATGAAACTTTTGTCTTCCTACATCTTCCGAAATAGCTTGTATCGGTTCATTTTTTTATGGAAATAATCATCACGATCGATACGCGCACTGCGAAACTATACGACGGCAGTAACTAAATATAAATACTTTCGTTAATGTGTAAATATCGAACGATAAAAAAAAACGTTCGGAATATGTCCAATGTCCCCACCCCTAATAGAGAGCAGAGAAAAAAATGGTGACGTGCCGTTTCAGCGTTCAAACTAGAAAGTAATTAATAATATAAAAAAATTAACGAAAGCATAAACAAAAAATAGTAGAAATGATATAGTGGTCCAGATAGATATACGTTACATAATCAATATTTTATAGCTAGCAATATCATTATTAAACGTATTGTCAAAATTTATATTATTACTTACGTTGAACGATATCGGAACGTCAGCGAGTTTACCATTGTTTTCTCTGTTGCCCAACGAATCCCTGAATTATGTGCCATATCGACGTTTTAATCGGATTTAGCGTATAGCAAGTGAAAGATCTTTAGATCTCAAGAAAATAGAAAAATCGACGAATTTTAGCAGTTTATTCGTAAGAAACAGCGACGTGTCGACTATTTCGTCAAAAGATCATCTTAACAAGTTTTGTTGGAAACGACGACGTCTGTGTTCTTTAGAAAAGTTCAACATTTCATTTATCCTACATTTAGGTTGACGTTCAAATAAACCTGTAATATGTATAAATGTGTATAAATGTTACATTAACTTGCTAAAAACCAGCCACAATGAGAAAAGAGCGTACGAAAATAAATAGTACCGAAGATATAGTTTATATTAGTAACGTTAAATCAATTATATTCCAATTCTCACTAAGAAAACTAACGATCAATACTTACCAGATTGCCAAAGATATAACAATCAATAAACAAAAACACGTACAAGACTCTTTTCTCAGGTTATTGATAACAAAAGAAACAAAAAACAAATAAACGAAACAAGTAAAATACGAATGAAAGATCAACATTCTAGTTGTTACGATTATTCATCAAAAGAAAGTACTTAACGTAAAGAACAATTGCATTTTAACGTGACGGCAAATTCGTAGCTACGAATTGTATACGTGTTCCTTTTACTTCCCCCGAAAAAAAAAAAGAAACAAGAATTTGTAACTTTAAGCCATAGAATAATGAAATCATGCGCGTGTAATAGTGGAAAAAAATATAAAATAATCGTAAGAGCATGAAAGTATGGTGTCACGAGTAACGAGTACGAGAATGATGGTGTCTTTATCTAATCGTTAACATTTGAATTGGTTATCAAAATTGTGCCTTTTGACGGACTGGATATACATTAACTAAGTATTTTTACCTAAGTTTATTAACTAGGAAAAAAGTGGCATAAAACGTGCGTTAATTATAAAAGTAACAGAACAATTCTATACACCAAATAGCTACTTACAAGCTTTTTTAACATTAATCTCATTCTAGAGTTAACAATATTTCAAAGATTATTTTCTTTGATAATCAAATTCTAATAAACAATCTAAAATAAACAACAAATACAATACCATACGTACAGTCGTAAGTTTTACATAATTTAAGTATCTATTATTGTATAAATTCTATAGTATCACAGACAATCTCTTAATTACAGTAGTATCGGAACAATTATATTGCCGTATGTTCAAATAAAACTAAGAAAACGAGAGAACGATCAACTCAGAATTACGTTCTAATTTAACTTCAATTCTGTCAACTTTATGATTTAAGATTCAGCTGGACGCATTTCTAAAAGGAACGATACATAATAAGTAAATAAAGACACTAAAAACATGGTAGAAATCAAACGAAGTTAACAGAATGAACGATGATTTCGAGCAAAACCACCATTATTTAAAAGAAAAAAAGAAGAATCTACATGTTAACGATTTTATTATTGTTAATAAGTTACTGATATTTATTACCAAATGATTAAATATGTGATAAAAGATTATATTATATATACATATATAAATATTATATATATGTATATACATATATATATACATAAAACAAATAATTTAGTAGATTTTAGAGATGACGCGTTTATGTGAAAAGTGTTTTATGTCAAGAGTATGAAAGAGAGAGAGAGAAAGAGAGTGTGTGAGAGAGAGAGAGAGAGTTAAGAATAGGAAAATAACGAGCGAAATTGAGAAAAGGAACAATGAGACAGATTTGACTAAAATTTTCAAAAAACTCAGTCAACTGCGCGTTTCGCTCAAAGAACAAATTAATTACATGCTCGCGACGATCCTTTGTCCTTTTGAACGTTCGTCGAACGCAGGACCTATGGGCATTCACGGTACGCGACATCAGAAATATTTAAAAAAAACCAATGAAAATAAACATTTGTACGTTCTATTTTTTCTTTCAAACGAAGCATTTGACTGAGTTTTTTTTGTTTTTGTTTTCGTATGACAATGGCAGTCTGTGTAAAAAAAGTACCTACGTTAACTGTAAAATATACATGGATACGAACACACGCGTGGCGTTCTACGATGGTTTATCAAACATTCACGCTGGGGAGGAGGGGGAGGGGGGGAGGCAAAAATTTACCTATCCTAAACCTACGATGGGACCAATGGAATTTCTTTATATTTCTCTCTCGATACGTGCTTTCTCAAAATTCGCTTTTACAACTATAGATATTTTTTTGTAATTCTCCTTTATTCATATTTATTGTCGACCAAAATTTCTTATATGTAACGTCTCGAGCTTCGTCGTATTTAGAACTGCTTTTTCAAATTTTCAATCAATCTTTTATCATTCGACTAAAACACAATTTTTTCTATTCAAATCAAGTCCTACAAAAAAATCCAACTATCCATACATTGCAGCGTGAAAATTATAGAAAACAAGTGATAATACCTTTACAACAACAAAATAATCAGGTACTTTGCCAAATCAAATCGATCAAGAATAAAATCAAAAAATATCATTTGCCACTACGTATAGATGAGTCGCTCGCAAATAATTATAACTTCACTTTCAAAGACTTCCAAATGTAATCAAAATAAATGCAAATACAAATTTTTAAAATGTTTCCGATCAAGAATTATAACCAGTAGTGACATTTAGCCAGTAAGAGGGAGAATTGTAGCATTTTTAAAAGGAAATTTTCAAAATCTTTTACCGTATATATACCACAAGCATAACTAGATAAAAGCTAAAAAAAGAAACAAAATAATCCGCCGTAACACTCACGTACATATCAATTTCAAAATAAAAGAAATCAACTATAGTACGAAAAAGAAGTAAGAAAAGCTGTCTGTATGATGCGTCGACCGTGTAAAGAGTCCATTGCCAAATTAGAAAATTATACAAAATCAAAAGAGTCTCTATTACGAAATGTCTTCGAGGGAATAATAGACAATTGTACGAATCTAAACAAAAATAAAGAGAACAATTGCGTCGGCTCATCGCAACGTGATGATTATATGAATTACCGAACCAAAATAAATAAACGTTTGTATAATATGAAGATGAAATGTTTTTTTGTACTACCAGTAATTAATATTTCTTTCGTTTATTCCATGTCCAGTTTACCAATCAATTACCAAACCGATCCCATACCGATTCTCCTAACGCATTGCCCATTGATTCCTTGACAAAATTGATGACGGACGAGCGGAAGAAAAAAATTATAACCGACAAATGCTTTTGGATTTTAAAGCAAGAGGTAACAATCTATTGATTTTTAATTTTGCATTTTTCTCGAGTATTATTACATTCGATACTTTTTCACGTTCACCTAACAAATTTCAACGTTGATTAATCTTCGCGGTAACGATAGATTTTTCATTCGAAAAATTGCACAAAATTTTTTTGAAAATTTCTGTTAAAAAATAACAAAAAAATTGTTCAAGCACGCTCCTTTGAAATCAACGAAAACCACAACGGTCACTTTGAAGCAACCTCTACTACCTTCGCCCGATCACCGTCGCGACTGCGCATGTATGCGTTTGCCGTCGGATAGCAAGAAGACGGAGACTCAACGTGTCGAATGTTTGGATCTTCGGTTACCAATAAAAAAAGCAGTGACGAAAGATAAAGACAACGAATGCCCAGACTCATCCATAGATATCGTCCTGGACGATCTCGAGAATTCATAGTTTTAAACAATGTGATGTTTCATTTATAATTGTATGCGCGTGTTTTAACGTTAATATTTGACAACGGTTATTTTTTTTTACCGTAAATAACTTTCGGTTGAGCACAAGAATTCAATAAATAAGTACATAGCAGAGATCAAAGAGTATACACTTGTTTTCATTACAGGTATACGCACAGTAGCAGTGTCAATTTGCGAAACTTGACTACCGACAAATGCTCTTATCTCGTTTAGTAAAGTGCTAACAGCCATGGCTTCGTCGTATTATTCACTGATCAATCCTCTCTCTTTCTCTCGAAAGAAAGAAAATATAAAACATTTTAATCCACGCATGGCAATCGCTTGGCTTATGACTGATTCTTGGCGTTATAAACGTTTACGACACCTACAGAGAGTAAAAAAACCAATCGGAGATTTCGATATGTGTGCGTGCACGTGTGTGTACGTCGTAAAGTTGTCGCTTCTGTTTGAAACTTCCGACGGCGAAGATTCCAATTCGAATGCTTTACAATACTAGAGTGAGCTCGTAAACGCGCCAGGAACGAAGAGGGCGGAAAGGATTAGACGATTGGTAACTGTTATCGAGGTAAAGTATTAAGTAAAAAGCAATGTCCGAACAAAAAGAGCGATCGAAAAAATTGAGACGTTCGTCGTAATAGAGTGATATATACTAATGAAAGGAAAGATATATATATATAAAGTGTACTTGCTGTAAAACCAGGAATTTTTACGACGATCTTGATGTTTGACCCGAAAAGGGCTGCTGCTGCTGATGCTGTATCTTATCGTCGGATCTTTTGTTTGCGATGCAGTTCAAACTATACTTATTTGTGGAGGTCAGGAGGAAAGCGAAGCAAGATTTTTTTATGATACAGGGATCGCTGCTCTCTTTCGTGGTGAAGGCACAGCTAAACGATTTTACGGTCTTTCGTTGCTTTCAGGGTTGTTACAAGGTTTATATTTGTACAGACGATGCAATCTAAATTAGTTCTTGTGTATATATTTTCGCTCTATCGCAATCCTTCGTTCTTTTTTTTTCTTTTGTAAAGATTACTTTGAAAATTCTTCTCTTAAACGAAACTTTTCACGTACGAAATACCCCGTGCACGGAAAACGCATTTCAGGCTCGTAAAGTTTTGAGAATCTTCGATAACGAAATGGATTTTTAATTATTTCGAAGCGGCTTACTCTTTGATGTTTTTCTTTCTTCGGAAAGTTTTCGATATTTTTTTCAAAATTCAACATCTAACTACCCTTATGAGTCACGGATTTGAATGAAAACAACAAAAAATGCGATACACGTCAAAGGACTTTGAGCAAAAATAAGATTACAAACGAATTGATTGTGTATTCTATGCGAAACATTCGTGGGATGCGAGCGAATGGACGAGATATGATAGCTTCAGAGCAAGATAGGGAAAATACGCTTATAGTTGAGCATCAAGGCTTGAGCGAACAACTGCATAAGAGGAAATGAAATCACACAGGACCGCGAAGAGAATAGAACATTTGCTGATAATCATATCGTGCGAGAACGATTTAACTTCGAGATGAACGTATGAATCTTGTTGTATAAAAACACTACAAATATGAATAACAAAGAACTCGAAATTTTCGTGTACTTTACGACTTTCAGGCGCCGATTTTCTTCGTGTACGAAATAAAAAAAAATAAGTCTAGCAAACACAACGGCATATGTTCGTAACGCGCGCCGTCTTTGCCGTTGCTGCTGTTGTTGCTCGTCTTTTCAAACGTAAAAATGCGCACGCGTGTTGATTTTCTCAATTATCACCTTGATCTTCCCGAGGGAGGTTCGTTCGTTCGTTCGTTCTTTTATTTTTTTCCTTTTTCGATGGGTGGTCGCGTAAGAGAAATGACGCATCGTCGCACGCGCTATTCGTACCGATTTCTATTCCAACATTTTCGACGTATATACGCGCAATTTTATTTCAAACATCGAATGACAACACTAATTTTGTTTATAATCAATGTCGCATTTAACAATTGTATTATTTATCGACAAGTTCGCGATTGAACGACGATAAAGCTTACCTTTGATCAATCAATGAAATTCAAAAAATCTCATTTCATCAGCAACATCAACACTTTTTGGATCAATCGTAACAATTTCAACTGCCGCCAATCGATTTCACTTTTTTTATGCCCACACTGACGACTACGTTGAATCCTTACCGCGCTCTGACTTTTAGGAGGAAAAAATAAATATAAAGCATCTACAACGTGGCAATGTAAATAAAACAAGACGGAAACAAGCTGATATAGAAAATCGGATGACAAAATTGTCGTGACAGCGAAATCGCGCCGATAGAGTCAGAACTGGCGGAAAATCGACGAAAAATTCAAGACGTTTAGCAGTTGCATCGTTAGCGAGATGGGCGGGGCCTCTCTTCACACGGTATTGGCTCCACGTTAAAATGGGCCCTTAACCAATGAATGTACACCTGTGTCGTGCGGACAAATGGCTGCGGTTGAGTGTTAATTAGTAAGGAGGAAGGTGAGTTGTCTGTCTCTATCTTTTTCTTTCTATCTCATTCTTTCTCTCTCTTTGGTGGTAGCTTAGTTTGGCGTAGCAAGCAGCCAGAAGACACAGTCGTGACTGCTCCGCTGGTGTGAAATATCGCGATCTGGTGTTAGCGACAGGGTGTGAGTGGTGCGAAAAAAAACACTCGATGCTTTTGTGTTGTGTCTCTCTACTTGTGTGTATATGTACATGTGACGATGTGACTTCGGCTGTTTCCGTTTTCTCTCTCTCTCTCTCTCTCTCTCTCTCTCTCTCTCTCTTTCTCTCTCTTTCTCCGGTAGCTGATAATTGCGAAATCTATCAAAGGAGGGGAAACAAGTAGGTAAGAGTCACCACGATGATTTTTCAGCGCGAATCGAACCACGATACTTATGTTTACTATCGTGATGCAGCATCGGATCAGTTAAATGAATTTGTTATCGAGATATGAAAATGAATCGCACTAAACGTAGCCGCTAAGTTAAAACTCCGTTTTCTACAATGTTTAACGGTTGCGTTAATAAAATTACGTACTACGTATATTTTTCTTCCTAATCAGACTGACAATTAAGCGATAATGCATTTTCTTGGAGCAACTAGCTTTCGTTTCGAGATCAATTCGGATAAAACGTGGTACCATTATTCACGTAAATGACAAACAATTAAACAAACGATTTTGTTGGGAGAATAAATAGCACGAGATCTTTCTAAGGCACTACCGTAGGATTTTCTTTGATCTACAGACCTAAAGGAAAAAGCTTCTCGTTCGTTGTCGATCTGCCCGAAACTATCGAGAAACAGTAGCAACGCCAACAATAATAATGCAGACAGTAGCATCAAGTACATCGTCCCAAGAGAACAGCGATCGTGAGATTCAGAAGAGAGACTCGGATGATCGTGGTGGTGACGTTGAAAGCCTACATCAGCAACATTGCGACGCAAATGGCCATGGTTTATCGCTTGCGTTGGAAGATCGAGAATTGTGGACGCGTTTCCAATGCATCACCAACGAGATGATAGTCACGAAAAACGGACGGTAATGAAAGGCCATCGTTGTAATACATTTCTCTGTTATCCCGAAAATATTAACGTGGAACTCGTTTGGGTTTAAAACGTATAATAAAGTTTTACAAGCGACGGTGTCGACTGCTGGTCTTTTCTTAACTTTGAACTGACCGCTGTTAACACTGCTATATACTATTAGTATCATATAATGGCATACGAAACAATCTGTTTATGGCTTATATTTGCTTGAGTTTTATATTTACAGACGAATGTTCCCTGTGGTGAAGGTTGTTGCTAGAGGGTTGGAACCTGCTGCTATGTATACAGTTTTACTCGAGTTTGTTCAGATTGATCCGCACAGGTAACACGCAAAACTACGTATATCTAGACGTGTGTGTGTGTGTGTGTGTGTGTGTGTGTACATTTAATAACATTTGATTGGCACGGCGAAAGATGGATTATGCAATTTTTCTCGACACTTTACGAAACTGTTTCGCGACATTGAAAAAGTCTTTTTTTTAGCACAGTGGTAATTATTCTAATTCGAAATTTGTTTTGGTCTATTTTTGTTTGCGATGTTTTTGTTACCTCACGTCTATATCCTGTTGTCTTTGTCAAGATAATACGTCCTATACTTTAAAACATTTCGTGAAACGATTTTTTGTTGTTCAAATTTGAGTAATACTTTACAGGTGGAAATACGTGAACGGCGAATGGATACCAGGTGGCAAAGCCGAAGTTGCACCACCAAATGCAACTTACTTTCACCCTGAAAGTCCAAACTTTGGTGCTCACTGGATGAAAGAAGCTGTGTCTTTTGCCAAAGTCA
Organism: Chouioia cunea; assembly: GCA_030064505.1. Classification (NCBI taxonomy): domain Eukaryota; kingdom Metazoa; phylum Arthropoda; class Insecta; order Hymenoptera; family Eulophidae; genus Chouioia; species Chouioia cunea. The sequence continues at coordinate 37,479,316 of JAOPFQ010000001.1, read as the reverse complement.
AGCTTACGAATAAATCTAATGGTAACGGACAAATAATGTTAAATTCATTACACAAGTACGAACCGCGCGTACATCTTGTACGGGTTAACGCTGAGGAACAACGAACGGTAAGAGAAAATAATATCACTCCTTTATGTTTTTTTAAGTATATTCTAAACGCTAAAACAAATTTCACTGATGTTTATTACATTGCAAAAGAAACGAAAAGTATCTATTAAAGAAACTTGCAATAGTTGAAAAAAAAAACTGTAAAGTCAAGTTATCGGTTTATAAAATGGTGTACCTATAAATATTCATTCGACAACTCAAACAAGGAAAAAGCTTTAGAAAAAAAAAGAAAAAAAAGTCTGCCGCAAAGAAATATAAAGAGAAAGTGTTACTTTTTCATACGATGAGCAGGTTCTCACGTACCGATTCCCGGAGACGCAATTCATTGCGGTAACAGCCTACCAAAACGAGGAGGTGACCAGTTTAAAGATCAAGTACAACCCGTTTGCCAAAGCGTTTTTAGACGCAAAAGAACGTCCCGCCGATCCTCAGACGTATCCACAGTGTAAGTAAACACGATAAATTTTTTATTACACCGTGTCCGCTCTTTTATTTGACGAATACTTTGTTTTCCAAGAAGAAACGCTGTATTGAAATGTCATGATTTTGCTACGTGTATTTTAGATACGGGTGGTTGGTTTCTATCTCAACCGACAATTAATTACGATTACGGTCAAATGGCACAAAATCAAACTTCTAGTGGATCAACAATTGGATTATCGTCGGGGTGCAGTAATACACCGAGTAGTCATAAAACTACTTGTAGACCTGCACCGTATACTTTAAGGCACAAATATATGCAGGACGGTAAGATAATTTTGTCAACAAATTTCTCAATATCGTTACATTACGTAAATATACATTTCCATAGAACAACATACGGACCCATACGCACCCGTACCGTTGCTCCATTCGAGTGCTTACGTAGGTGGTTGGTCATCGAGAAGTCCCGAGCAACAAGCCCAACAGCAACAACAACAGCAACAACAACAACAACAATTAACTCCACTGCAACCTAATCCACCGTCGTTATCTCAAGATTGGCCATCGTCAGCGTCACCATCGCCTACTTCACCTTCGGTTACTTCACCTTATCAAAGTCTCAATCACCATCGTGCAATAGCTGGTAATTGTTCGGCTACAAGTATGCCGTCGAGCACTACGCTATATGCACCAACTTCTGCAAATCAAGAACAATGTACACCTGCTGAACAGCAGCAAACGACAAGTTGGTTGCATCCTAGCGTACCCGAACAAATTCAACATCAGCAGCAACAATCCTACTTGAATCTTAACTTGCATTTGCATCATCAGATCTCGTACACGGTGAGTTTGACCGTTTGAACGCTGAAACAACGATTAATCAAAAACTTGGTTTGTGAGATTAATTTGAAAACCAACGAATCAAACATTACAGAACGGGACTGCTCTGCAGCAAAGTCTTCATTCTCAAGATTCAGCTTTAAATCAAATTCAAGATTATCCGGATTACCATCCTCATCATCATCATCACCATCATCACCATCACGAAGCTCAACAAGCACATTTACAACATATGCAACAGCTACATCATCAACATCACCAGCATCATCATTCTAGCGAAACTGAAGCTATTAGTTACGATACGAAAGAAAATGTAACTCTTCATCATCATTCGACTTTGAGTACTGCCGGTTATAGAGAGGAAGATACGGAATCCGCTAGAACGGAACATACGGTAATTACATAGAAAGGGAAAAATGACGTTGAAAGCAACAACGTCATTTATCGAGTAACTACGTATAAATCTACGTGAAGCACTGATAATGACGTTTATTTAACAAACAAAAATTAGGTTCCGGTAGATCGAAGATTCGTTAGTCCATCAGGAGTTATCGAGCAACATCGTCAAGCGCAACCCACCCAAGAAGAGCAACAAATTGACGAACGACAGCAGCAGCCTCAACAAACTTGGACACCATTAACACCACCACCACCTCCACAAACTACAGCTATTTGATTATCATATTTCATTATATATACTTATTGTTCGTTGTGCAGAGTGAAATTGTGTTCACGTGATCGCTTTGTACATGTTGCAAATGTGGTATCTTTTAATAATTAGACGTTCAAATTTTGATTATTTTTGCGTTGCGTTTTAAAATGCATTCAATCAAATTATACACGCTGATGCTTTCTTTTTACCGAAATTCATCTTTGAATCAAATATTCCGTCCACCTTGTATACGAGTGTTTGCGTGAAAATAACATATATAATGTGTATTTTGATTCGATGTTGTTTAATGGAGCGTCTGCAAATATAATCAACAGTGTAAATATATTTTTGAAATATACATACATATATACATATATATATATATATATAGAGAGAGAGAGAGAGAGAGAGAGAGAGAAAATTTTAATCTCGTAATGTTTTGTTCTTTTTGTTTTATTTGACATCTTTCATAAAAAATTTTAAAAATGATATATAATCAAAGTCTAATGTAAACGGTTGATTCGTAGAAAAAAAATTAAATGATAATTGTAAATGGGTATGTTACAATCAAATTCTGACTTATCGATTGAAATCGCTTTCCTGGTCTCATCTGTAAATATACAAGTGAGGTTATAAAAGTAGTTTTCGCGAAGTGTTTGTTTGAGATAATCTGTCAATTTTATGTAGAATTATTTTGTTTATCGTTACAGTTATTTTTTTCATTATTAATACCATTAATAGATTTCTACATTTTTTATGGAAAGACATTTTTTATAATCACTTTATGGCAATTAAATACAAGTAAAGTCAACGCTTAGTGGATTAACATTGATCAAAATCTGCAATAATGGAAACTGAAAAAGTTATCGATGATTCAAATGAAGAAGTAGACGAACAAATTCTTGGCAGAATCGAGAAAAACAAACAAAGAGCTTTACTCTTGAGAAAGGCGAAAGTTGTTTCCCATCCCCACACAAAAACGTTAGCTTGAATATTTTTTCTGAAATAGAAATTTCAACTAGGTCGTTAAAAGTTGCAATTATCTTTCAGAGACAATGAAAATGGCGTTTACGGCAAAGTTATAAAAGTTTCAGGAAAAAAGGTTATTGACAGTGGAGCAGGTTTTCTTATTGAAGAAGATGATGAATTAGAATCTGCTATGGTACATTATTATAAAACTATGAGCAACATCTATTTACTCGATAATAAATTGATAAAGTTTCTTTTAATTTCAGTGTTCAATTGATGCGAATCCAGCTCCGATTGTCAGTAAACTTCCTGTTTGTATGGAATGTAAAAAAGAATTCAAAGACTCGTACCTCTTGCAGAAGTTTGATTATTTAGCTTGCGATGACTGCAGGTCTGGAATATATAACTTTGTCAATTCACGATTGATGTATACTCGTAATAATAATTATTTCTTTTGCGTTTGCAGAGATAACGATGGTAAACATTCCTTAATTACAAGAACAGAGGCTAAACAAGAATATTTATTAAAAGACTGTGATCTTGATAAACGAGAACCACCACTGAAGTATATCTTGCGTAAAAATCCTCATAACATCAGATGGGGTGAAATGAAACTTTACCTTCAAATTCAGATTGAGGAAAGGGCTCTTCATGTTTGGGGAAGTGAAGAAGCACTTTTGGAAGAACGTGAAAAACGTGATGTCAAGCGCCAAGAGACAAAAATAAAAAAGTTTAACAAAAAAGTGAAGAGATTGAGAATGGAAGTTAGGAGTTCACTGTACGACAAAACTAAGAAAGCTTCTCATACTCATGTTTATGGCAAGGATACTTATAATAGTGATGATGATACTTATACACACACGTGCGTAGAGTGTGGATTTGAGGAAACATATGAAAAAATGTAAAGTTAATTAATTTCGTAATTATTTATATAATGTATTTATTTGTTAAATAGTTATTTCTCAGTATTAAATACTCATTGCATGTTAAGATTTTGTATGTTGTGACTTTTTTTACACTTAAATTAAAACGACATAAGTAAACACGCTTCGTATTATTTACCATCCAAAATTAATAACTTATTAACTTTAAAACACAAAAAATAAGATGTAGGGTAACATAAAGAATACAATTTCATTTCAATCATTCGCTTAAAGTATATTTTACACTATTGTTTACTTAGTTTAACAATCAGCATAACTCCATTTACACATGTACATCTTATCTTGTGAAAACTTAGACGTCTGTAGTAAATAAATTTTACAAACATTGTACAGATTTCTATCTACAATCTTTCAAGCGTTTCCTCCAAAAATATAAGATCAAAAAAGAAGAAAATTCAATTGCGACAACGCAAATCTCCTATCTATTATGATCAACAAAAAATAATATGGGTAATTTATGATCAAATTTTCTACAATAATACCCTAATTTTAATAACATTTACACTTTTGAAATAATAATCAAAAATTAGATTCCTAATTATCAACTAAACTTGTACATAATAAATTACGCGCGTCACCTACGAAACTAACTACCAGATACAACTGTTTTGCGTAAAATCAATGATCAAACAAGTAATTTCAAAACATTCTCAAGAGCACTAAAAAAAATTGATAAAATTTCACCTATCTAATACTCACTAACAATGATGCGTGAAAAAAAAGTCAGACTTTGGCAGCACTCGTAGACATATGCTGGAAGACCTGTATACGAACTATTTAATTATTATCGCATTCAATATATTTCGCCAATCGACGTGTCCTTTTTTTTCTTATATGTGCCATTTTCATTTCGCTCACAGTAGAGTTTGATCAATGGCAATCACAAAATAAACACAAAAATGTTCTAAACTAGCGCTACGAGCCACGGGTAGCATTTGTACAAACTGGCTGAAGTGCGGGTAGAACACTCGGCACCATTAGGTTTATGCTTGGCTCTCGTCGTGATGACGACATTGAGCTTAATGCACTACTCACAGTTGTCGTCGATCTGAAACGAATATCCGTCGTAACAATTAATACAATTATTTTACCACTTGGACTCTTTGCGTATGTATACGACAAATCAACATCTGCACACCCACCTGTTATGCCTAAGATGGCTCTTAACCAGATGACCAGCCGTAAGTGCAGCCATAAGCGAAAGCTCGCCAGCAAGCACAGCCGCACAAACGATCCTGGCTAATTTGTCTGCATTTTGTCCGGGAGTTTCGGCGTGTGCTCCCTTAACGCCTAGCATAGCTAGACAAGCACCTTGTGCGGGAAGACCAGTACCACCACCAACCGTACCAACCTCGATGCTTGGCATCGTACACGAAACGTACAGATCGTTGCCATCTGGTCCCCAAGGCTCCATGAGTGTCATGCAGTTACTACTACCAACGTTTTGTGCGGGATCCTGAAAATTTGACATTTTTAGTTTGTTCGCTATAATAATCCGATGTCTAAGGAATAGTATTGTGCAGTCTATATATTTTTACATTTACTTTAATGACGTATACTTGAATAACTACAAGTCCAACGTAATTCTCACATCAAATATTGAACGAGCATACAGCAAAGCGCCTCATTTATGTAAATTTGCTCAAGCGATAATGTAACAATGAGTAACATGATGACGTGCGTACCTGCCCAGTGGCGATATATATCGCCGTAACGACGTTAGCGGCATGTGCATTAAATCCACCGATGCTTCCAGCAACCGCGGATCCAATCATGTTTTTACTAATATTTACGTCGACCAATGCGTGCGTAGTCGTCTTTAGTACCGAAGATACAATTTCCGCAGGTACAATAGCTTCACAGACGACGCTCTTACCCCGACCTTCAATCCAATTGACCGCCGCAGGTTTCTTGTCCGAGCAAAAGTTGCCACTGAGCGAGAGAATTTCCATATCGGGGAAACGCTCTTGAACAGTGTGCAGTGATTTTTCAGTACCCTTCGACAACATATTCATGCCCATAGCGTCGCCAGTTTTTGCAACGAAGCGAATAAATAGATGACGACCAGCGATTCGAACTTGAATTCTAGTAAGACGAGCGAAACGACTTGTCTCGTCGAAGCTTGTTTTCATCTTGTCAAAATTCTCAGGGATTTGCATCCACGTCATTGCCTCGCTTGCACGTATAATGTCAGGGAAACGTACCACTGGACCTCTGGTCATACCTAGGAGAAAAAAAAACACGTATATATTTATTTGTTAAAACGACTTTTCAGAATGTTCGCCTTTTACGCTCAACAAACTTACCATCGGCCACTACTCTGCTAGTAACGCCACAGCCTATGAGTGCTCTACTTCCACGATTCGTCGAAGCAACAAGACAACCCTCAGTCGTGGCCATTGGTACGTGATAAAGTTCTCCATCGATCTTTAGTGGACCAGCAATACCAAGAGGTACTGGCACGTAACCCAATACATTTTCACAGCAAGAACCAAGAACTTTACTGTAGTCGTAATGGTGGTATGGTAAATCTTTGAGATCGTCCAAGAAACCACCGATATTGCCAACAATGATACGACGAATTCCAACACCTCGTTCCATATCGCCAACGGCTTTTTCGAGCTGATACGGTTGGATATGCCTGTGTTTTACAAGTTGAATTACCTCGGCGTCGGTTAAAGCACTCGCTCCAAGCTGAAATAAATGACGTTCTTATTTGTGCGAGGACAGCCAAAAAACGGCGAGTGTTTGTTGATATTGTTATAACGAGATTAAAAACGAACCTCGGAACGATAAAGAGCAAGGCACTCTTCCACGCTTCTAACGGTATCCGACTTGAAGTACAAATTTTCGTTGCTAGAACTCGTTGAATCCAATAGTTTATCCTCGGTTTGCACGCTCTTATCTACCACCTGAACATCAGCTTCACTGCTAACTTCGACCCAGTCGGAGAACACCGCAGTTCTTGGTCTCATACTCATGGCTGCAAGAGTTGGATTTAGTTTATTATCAATTTCGTTGTAACTCATGTCGGTGGCGTTTTTAATCTCTTCGAAGCGAAGTTGTTGAACGATTTCTCCGCCGCGATCTTCGAAGAAGATAAATTTTATGGCTAACGCCAAGAGGAGGATGAGAATCACAACGTTATCCGCGCTCACGGACAACCAATTCATCAAGTAGCCACGGAAATCGGGTATTGCTTCAGTTTTGTTGCGATTTGTTAAGAGAATGCCGGGATTCACTTGTGACACTGTTTCGGCTATTTGCTCTTCTGCATCTTCATTGCGGAATGGCCAGCGGCTGTAAAGAATTTAAAAAATAATTTTGTTAATAATTGAAAGCGTATAAATTGACTACAAATGAACGTCGAAGTCGAAAATGTAATATTCTAATTTGCATCGCTTAACAAAATGAAAGGTTCAATCGTTATTCCGGTCTTGCCACTATTTCATTCAACCCGAAATCTAAAGAATAAATTATTCAAATATAATGTGTTCATAAATTTAACAAAAACTAGTAGTAAGTACATTGAACCTACGCACGGTTTCAAAATACGCACGCGTGAAAGAAAGAAAAAAATCCATTCATACTATACGTTGGTGTAGAGCATTCGCGCTAAAGTTCGTCAAGCAAAGAACAAAAAATAGAAAGGATCGGCCGTGTAAAAACGTGTCAATTACAAAGTAAACGCTTTCTCAGCTAATGAATCAGCGCGAGTCTGGGAAAAGAGAATGGTTTTTTTTCCTCTAACTCCTTTTTTTATACAGTACACACACGCACACACCTTCGCTACACGATTAAGTTCAATGAGAAAAACGTTGTTTTTGTTGCAGTTTCATCGATATTTCTCAGAAAAAAATAATTACTGACGCACTTAAAAGTACGGCGAAAAAAGTCGATCTCGCAAGTAAAACCATTTTGATACTCTATCTATAGAATCCGAAGCGAAATTTGATTACCGTTAGCAATAACTGCGCGAACAAGACTGAAACAAGTTCAAGAATAGTCAAATAAACACTTCGGTGAGGCAAAGCACCCACGAAAAACCACTGGACAGCTATCGCTCTCCATTTTCGATGAGCAAACCGAAGTAACTGCGCGCCAAGGATCTCTAAGCTAGTATATGCTTTAGATCCCTGTTGGCATGCAAACCAACCACATCATACATTCATAAACGTAAAGCATCTCATTTCCTCTTGGTCTTTTCACAGTTCCGATCAGATAGTCGCCAACGTTTCTTTCACGAGTCTCTTTGTTAACCCTGACATCAAGGGGGTCAGATTATGCTGTTCGATAAAAAAAAAGAAGAAGAAGAAGAAGAACAAAACGCCGCGATCGGCAAAAACGTTTCGTAAAACGCATGGCGTAATGGTATTAAGGCTGAAAGCGAAAGCTGCGTGCGTAAACATATATGTACAAATATATACATACACACCTGTGCGCATGTACGACGAATAAGCCAGCAATCATGATAAGTTTCAATCGTTCTACCACTGGATTTGGCTTTTGATCCTCCTCGTTTACTAAGCTGCTACTGTGATGCATATGTAGCTTGTCGTTGCTGCTACGTGAAAGCTGGAAAATGAAAGTCAAGTTCGATTGCGTAAGTCCACGCGTTTGCTTCGTTTCTTCTCTCTCTCTCTCTCTCTCTCTCTCTTTCTATCTTTGTCTATCCTCCGTTTGAGGAAGCTAAGGTGCTTTTAATGATGGGTCGACGACTAAGCGACCTCAACCCACTTGACGGTAAAGTGATCGAAGGGTAAATATATATACGTACACAGGTTTGTGCGTTGTCATTCCACTTTCGACACTTGACCGACAAAACTTGATACTCTAAACTGTTTGTTTTTGTAGTTTACTCGATAAAATTGTTAATCGTATCACAATACGCGGCTTTATATTTTTTGTTTTAAATTGATTGAGTTCAACAGACGATATAGAATAATTAAAGACTCACCTCAAGTACCAAAGATAAGCAAGCCGGATAGAAAGTCATAAATACAACGTAGTTTACGACAACGCCAAGACAAGCGTATCCACAAAGTATTTCCAATCTTCTAACACCGGACAACGAGCCAATGCCGATTAATAGAATCTCGACGAGAGTATCGAGGGTCACCGATGGTCCAAGTAACGACATTCCTCGAGCAATGTTAGCTCGTACCTCGTCCTGGTTCTTCGAATTAAGTGCCAACTGAGCGAGCATACTAGCTTTGTTAAGATCGATTACGAGAAGGAAAAAGAACAGGGCGTCTCTGCAATAATTGAGATTTTAATTTATTTGTTGATCATTTTTCAATTATGAATCGGAAGGTAGGTACTTACTTTAAATCGGAAATGTCGCTACGACCAAAGTTCAAAACGCTTGAAGTGAAGATGATACTCGAGAACATCGTGAAGAGACCAGCGATGCCTGCAATTGTATGGTATTAAATATCGCAAATCTTGTTTGTTAAAGAGTAACGTGCTTATAACTCAGTGCGGCAAAAAATTGTCTATCCATAACAAGCTAAATTAATTTCGAGAGTTATTTTTAACCTTTCGCCTTCTGAATATCGCTAATCGATTATTGTTGCGTAACAAAATTATTAGCGAATCTGCTGGAGTTCGCGTGATCAACAAGTGCTTCGATTGTTATTATCTTCGTATCTACTAATTTTAATACTTCATTTTGTTCATCCCGCCAATAAAAATTTTCAATTTTTCCATCGACCGCAAATGTATCCCGTCGCTAATGAAACCTCGTACCCGATAAAGAAAATGAAAAAAAAAAGTAAGACTGCATAAGGCTGAGAAAGTATCGATGCTCATCGGCACGCATAACGTCGCACTTGCGATTTCATTTCATTATTACGCCGTGCGCTAAGCCGGTTCTTTTTTCTTCTGACTTTTTTTATTCTTTTTTTTTTTAGCACGCACGTATATAATTCGGTAATCGCTCGCACGTATTAGTATATACTCAGCAAGGAAATACCATCTCGCTTTCTATATGAGTACACTTTCACTCTCAGCTGCTTTCGCTCAAGGTGAACTCCCGTATATATCGCGCACGCGCTTATGTGTATACGTTTGTTTCGGGATTTTTCAACTCGATTAGGTAATTATTGATCGCAGAAGTGAAGCTATACGATAATGTCGTATATGTTTGTATATTGTGAGAAATTTCTAATGCGCTGTAAATATCCTTGAATCCTTTTTTTACGTGAATGAGTTTTACCCGAAAATACACACTGATAGAAATAGAGAGAGAGAGAGAGAGAGATGATATTTTTAGTCGTCGAAAAAAAATCAAAGAGATGCCGTATACGCGTGAAAAGTCTTACCGAGGATATATTTGGAACCCAAGTTCTGTAGATTGCGGAACTGGTGATAGCTGAAAAGAATTGCCAAGCAGCGAATCATTGTCATCAGGATGACGTCCGCGGCATTCAAGTCCTAGAAGAAAAAAAACGAAAATATATTTACTACTCACTGTACATGTATATACAGTGTATATATACATATACACACATTCATTATTCGATTCACTCATTCATCTCGTTTAAGAAGCGTCCATCTACGCGTAATTTTACGCGTTGTGAATGAAAAAAAATCCAACTTTAAAAAAGCATATTCCCTTCTTTGGCTCTATCGGGTAGAATTTGGATAAATCAATTTTCGACACATCTTAATTGGTTGCACTTAATTCGAATCTGTCATCTCAGATTCACGATGATTAATCGTTTACGAACGCAAACCTGTCGTTATGTACATATACGCAATAATGCGAGGACTCTGAAAGTTCAGCAACCTTTCGCGAACCAAATGTACATTGTAATCGACACGCTTTCAATTACATTATTCAATCGATCGATTGTTGTTATGACAAGTCAAAGAATTTCATAATACCTCTGATTTTATAGATATTCTACGAGTGCTCAAATTGATTTGTTACGTAATATTACTATATCGATTACAATAAAACAAAGGTGTCCGAGAACAGATCAAACGAGCACAGAGACTACGAATAATTGTCGTGATTAATCTCGGTAATTCAACAAACGATCGTAGATCATAAATATATTCAACATGGATGTTTTTTTTTTGCAACATGAACGACTGACCTGTTCGGTCGAGCAGCGCCCGTTCCAACAATGTCCTGCTGTAGCAACAGGTAAACTCTTGGTATTCACCACGGAACCAGTCTCCATGTTGAGCATACATGCCGTAAGGGTGAACGTCGTAACGATCACCTCCAGTGGATGGCCCGCACAAAAGCGCCCGTGTAACTCAAACAGCCAGTCCCACATTTTTTAGTTTGTTGATTTTTTTGTTCTACGATCCCTGTAACATTGAAGGTTATGATCTATTATTTTTTGATCTACGACGAACGTTATTTTAATACTCGATCTGACATTCAACTTTACACGGAAAATAACGATAACTTTATCACGTACATAATTCACCCGAAGTATCTTCAAATTATTATGTCAATGATATCGTCAATTTTAATATTCATTCGACTTTTACGCGAATTAGAATGTGGATAGTCGAGTATGTTAAATTTTGCCCATAGATTAAACTGCCAAAATTACTACGGAGGATGTCCCAATAATTGGATTTTTTTATACCGACTAACGGTAGTTGATAATAATATTAAAGGAAAGATAATAGAGCAAAGGAACTTTTAAATAAGATGCATTTAACTGATCGCAAAAGTAATTGCAACGAATGGGCCAAAACGACGAAAAAAAATAAATCCAGGAAATGCGTCATGAAAATATCGTACTTGGTAGATCAAGATCAAAATTTGTAACAACAAATAACGCGAGGGTTTGTTTGATCCTACGAAATTCAAATGAAAAAAGCTGCCTCGAATAATAAACGTTTTCTCGAAAACACGAGGGAATTTGGGTTTTTCCTTTCACAAGTGCAGGCGTTCCAAAGAAGATGCACGTTCAAGATAACAGTAACGAGAACATAGTACTTACGGTGTGAATTACAAAGGTGAAACTACGCGACGAACAATTTGTTATGCCAATAACCTATGCGAATAGTGGTTTAATCGATAAATTATGTAATCTAACGATATTTTGTGGTTCGAAAGTGTGAATTTAAATTTTATGATTTCTTTTTGCAAGTCTAACGAAGATTGAACTTGAGAACATAGTATACACGCGCGAACTACATGTGTATATATATACATGTACAATGACGCAATATTAAGCCGGCCGGCTCGATGATTTTTATTACGCGGATTTGGGACTTTCTACCACATTTCCATTTGCAACCTCCAGACAGTTACATAAGAGTCATTAAGTAATAACGGAAAAAAATGGATATCTATATATATATATATAAATAAATATTCCGCATTTATTTTCTAATTTTATTCAGACATTGAATAAGCCATTACTATTATTTAATTTAACGTGACGCGAACACATTGGAATGTGCGTGCATTTGTATTGCGATACAGCGTGTACTATTATTTTTTCTATATCTCAAGGTTTTCAATTTTGCCGACGAAAAAAAAAACAAAATAGAGAATGGTAATTGTAAAGGGTACGTTGGTTCGATGTGACGAAACATCTAATGACTCCGTTGAAAAAAACAATTCATGCTGCTCGCGGCTATATGTCGATATTCAAATGTTAGTTTCATCAAAACCCGCGGCTTTCCCTGCTAACGAATCGCCAATTAATCTTTGTTCTTTTTTCCTCTGATTTTTCAAGAAAAATGTTACGATCCAGAGCTACGCTAATTATAATTGCGCAGGTGTAGGTCGTGAGCATGACTTTGACGTTTTATTTCGATGTAAAACGTGCGCATCATTTTCAAAATGAATACACAAAGCATTTGATAAAAGTTTGTAATAATTAGTTATACCGATAATCTTAAGAATGTCTAATGGAAAAGCCAAATGGAAAAAGCTTTCGCTTTAAAAACTGTTATCTCACTGGACTTGTGACACTACCGATATATTTGACGATTACATATGCATGACTTCAAAGATATATCATTCAACGGACACTAAAACGCCAAAATATTTTGAATTTGACGAATGCATTAATACATATATGATTGGAAATATCACTATTTATTATGCCAATGGTTTTTATAAACAATTGCGGAAGGTTTTCGACTCTAGCTCGATACATTACTGTATTCGTAATCCGAGTGATAAATGCGGTAATTTACTTTACATTTGCACTCTTGCGTGTGTCATCCTTGTTTTATTGCGAAAAACAGGTTTCAATAATCCCAGTTAATATGGAACGACAATTTTTTAAAAATAGAATCCGTGCACTTTGTATACAAGTATGAATGTATACCACTTGAATATAAATTCGCATTGCTCGAGGCGTTAAGCAACTTGCGATTAAAAATTCACAGTTAAAAATATCAACGTAAAAGATAAACAAATGAGCGTCTGATATCTATTTTGAGAATTATTAACTATGAATCACACCGAATTATCGTTGAATTTCCCCCTAGAATAAATAAAAACAAACAAGTCGTACAATTTCGCCAATTATTTCATCGCCGCAAAAAGACAACGAAGACAAGAAAAAAAGAGAATCCTTCGGGCACGAGAGAAAATTCAAAAATCCAAACGTATAGCTAAGAAAGTATACAGACGTGGTTGCTTATCCTACCGTAAAAAAGGCTTTCTCTCAACGTCGCCGAGAAAGCATGTAAATTCGTCACGTTCACTATATACTACTTATATCTATATGATCTCCCACCTACCTCGAACAACGAAGAAAGACAAAACAAGAGAAAAAAATGGTTTCCTCTTAAAATTGCTGCTTCACCACGATCATTATCGTCACTCGCGAGTAAGAGGTAAATCGGTAAATCTTAAGCAGGCAACAATACGAAGATAATAGAACGGAGTACGGACAAAAGTGAGATGGAGAAAGAAAAATAGAAAGACAGAAAGGAGAAAGCGATCGAGCGAGAACCGTCCGATTCAAGCGTCGCGCCAGGACTGAGAGCGCGTACTTTCTTGCCGCAACTTGACATAGCTCTATTACCGGAAATTTATCGTGGCGCTCATGTCGTATTTTGTCGCGAGGGGCGTTTCCAGAATCGACCCCCTTCGATTAACTTTGCATTGAGTTTTTACTTCGTTTTATCATATCCGAAGACTTTGCTGTGGTAGTTTTGATTAAACAACCTACGGAGTAGTTGGAACGGTAAACAAACCTAGATGGCTGACCCCGCGACAACGTTTTTTCTCAACTTGGTCGTAGAAATCAAAGAGAAGGGTATTTTACGAGATGGTCAGTGTTCGTACAATTTTAACGTGGATCGGATTATTTATCGGAGTATACGTCGAATTATACCAGGTCCATACATCGTTTCAGTTGGCTAAAGTTATCTCGATGTGACAGCCACGATCGCCAAGCTCATAATTGTAATCCAATGTTAACTTTAAACTTTATTCCCCATACGACCTTTTTAAAGAACAATGCTTTTTTGTTTATAGCGTATTACAAAATTTTGAAAGATAATTCACTGATCAGTTTATCATATTCGTATAAAGTTTTGATTACTTGTCATTTGAAGGTTAATATGGCGAATATCAATGATTACGTCAACCTCCAAAATCTGCATATTATATATACTTGTAATTTTATTAAAAAATGACACGTGTACGCGGTATCGCTAAAAGAATCGTCAATGTACTTTTACAACCTCGCATAATTCACGGTTTAACGAGTAGCAATTATGCGTGTATTCTCCGTGGATGGATTAATATACGATCCAGACGACCAACGCGAAAAATAATATCCCTAACGAAACGAATTGACCTACGACGAGGCAAACTGTACATCAAACGTACATTGTACTTGAACGCTTGTTTCGCGTAAATTCAAATTCGAAGGAAAATAGAAACGAAGATAGACGTGCGTACACGCGGAACGTAATGACGAAAATCTAGCGAATTTGCCAATCTTTGGCCTCGGAAATCAGATGAGATTCGTTTTAGCATAAATTAACGCCTCTGTAGTCAACGCTGCTTCTCTTTTTCTGTTCACGTTGCACAATGAGATATATACCAATGAGGATTTTTCTCAATATACACTATGTGTCGACACGTAGCATACCACAAGAAAAATTCATGAATTATTACGAAGCCACTGCACAAAAGGTCTATTTTTAGTACGCGCACTTTCGTTTTCGCAATTGCATAAATACAAAAAAATAAAGAGAGGAAGCCATTTATGGTGTTGTGCAATAAATGCGTCAACCCCCTTGTCTGTGCTGACAACAAGGTTTGTTTCGAATGGAGCTTCATCGTTTTACGATTATTCTCATCAAGAGCACACGTACTTGCTGTTTTGCAAATATCAATATGTTTTTTTGACAATTTCATTATATCATTGTTTGCGTAAACGTGACTGCTTTGAACGAAGGCTAAATTGATAATTTTTTTATAAAAAAACATTGAAATACACTTTTCCAGAAAATTTATGAACGCCGATAAAAGATTCGGAATTTTATGCGTGAAAAATGATGCAAAAAGTGCCATGAATATTCAAGATTATTAATGGATTATCTATAAAGACACGTATGAATATTCCAACTTTTGTGAGTATTATTAGATCACGTGAAATCAAACGAAATAGCACTTTTTATAAATCCTATCTGAAAACTAGCTAGCGATACATCATGCCTTTAAATAATTGCGAAATATTTGAGTTTAAAAATATATGTAAGCAAAATTTGATTTTCGACCTTTGGAATCGTCGATCACTTTTGACCGTTATTGCGTGGCATTCAAATGAAAACGATATAATATTGCGTACACATCCGCTTATTCGACGATTATCCTTCCTATTCGTTGTTTGCATAATTAGGCGGGATCTTGTGAGCAGTACGTTAAAAAATGCCTATAAATAATTTTCAGACGTGATCCATTCTATTTCTTTTTTTTTACTTAAGAAATTAATTGATCACTGAAACGCGAGAATTCGTTAACTAATGATGGATTGAATTATGAATATTAATTTTCAAACGATAAAACATTGTAACAGATCGAAAGAATTTCCCGTATGAAAATTAGTTCCGAAGTGAAAGTACGCGAGGATGAAAATTTTTTTTTTTTTTCAATCACCCATTCTCAGAAATTCCAATCTATTTTCCCGCATCGAGTAAGAAAATAAAAAGATATTGAAAAGTATCACGCGACATCTTTCGATCGCGGAGTACCGTTAAGCTGTACGAAAAAAAAAACAAAAAATAACTGATTGAAAATAAAATAACGTCGAAACCAATTAGAGAATGAAGCTGTGATGATAGCTCGGGTTGACTGCACTATGTTCAGAAGTCGAATCAAAGCGAAGGCCGTTTTTCTGCGTGGCAAGGTCAAGGTCTGCAGACACGACTGATGAAATAGCCATAAAGACAAAAATTGTACGCCTCCCTTCGATGTTAATCAAATCGCCCCTGACGTAAGACTTTTGTTGCTCTAATTAACGTTCAAGTTCACTAAGACAGTTCCATGAACTCGCACACGGTCATTTTCATTTTATCGTTGATCAATATATACGAATGTTATAATACGTTGAAATCACTATCAAATTTGGTATCATAATTATTAATGGGTGGATGTTCAATTAATAGATTTACGTCAAAACTAACGGGGAATTTCTGTGATATCATTTTTCAAATGCAACTTTTTTTTTAAGTTTCGTCTTGAATTATTGTTGAGCTTACTGTTAGAGAGAGAGAGAGAGAGAGAGAGAGAGAGAGAGAGAGAGAGAGAGAGGAGAAAGAATTTTTATCAAAAGATTCAAAGCAACGTGATTGTCACGTGGGTTACAGAGGCATGACCTATATTTTGGTTGGGTCGGCAACCTTACGCGGTCAAGAACGATCTTAAAAATCAAATTTCTAATTGATTGATTTATGATAGGCACCACTTTCCGATTGTCCATAACTACATAATTGATGTGCATTTAATGGAATTCGATATTGTCGGAAGTCATTGATATACGTACCGATGTATGGTAATCCATATTTGGATATAATTCGTACAAATACTTTATTAGGAAAACTCTTATTCGTAGTGCATAAAAAAATCATTGACAAGTTGGTTAAATTATATCTTCGATAGTTTTTTTACAAACAGTCAATTATGCAAATTTTCGAGAATAATTCCGCAATTTACAAGCGAAATTTAATAGTAACATTAGTCTATTCCTATTCCAAAACGCATCATAAAAGAACGACAATGTTTCAAGTTTCTCGTTCAAGGTTTTGTCGATCAACTTATAGAACTTGCGTAAGTATTTGAATCGTTACTGTGTCGTAAAATATTATAATGCTACGAATGAAAAAATGAACCTAAAGACATTTTACACATTTGCATGCTATTATCCTTGTTTCATTAAATACCATTTAATAGTTCCAGTCGAGTTGAAAATCGTATAAATCGAAGAAATAACTCGAATGTAAATGCACGCGAAGAAAAACACATCGCTCAATATATGATTTGAACGTTGATTTACAATTCAAAATGTACACGTAGAAGGTAATCAGCTATAATTGTTTTTTCTTTTTCAACACAAAAGTACTTACTTCGTGCAACTTTGTTTTGATTTAGCATTTGATATAGTATTGACATAGGCTTTGAATTTCGGTTTAAAATTCAAAATACAAACGCAGAAGGTAATCAGCTGATATTGATTTTCTTTTACGCAGACATTCTTATTTCGTACAATTTTGATAATTTTGCATTTGATCATGAAACTCGGGAGTTGTCATACTTTACCAGTTTATATCAATTTAGACCTCGATCAATTATCCAAATTATTTGTCGACTCTATAAACAAAGAAAATATAGCGCGATACAAACAACCTTTGTTAAAATTCGCGAGACAAAATATGACAACGCCAACGTATCGCGCCTTAAACAATGGCGGAAGCGAATCTTCAAGAATGACGCGCTCGCGCACTTTTGTCTGTGAGCGTACAACGCAATCGTATTACCATTCCATTGGGATGTACACGACAATCGTGTATTCCCCATGCGTAACGTTCTTGTAATCGTTATTCGCCGTATGAGAATTTCGCTTGATATTTACTCTATATGATTCTTTATTACGAAGAATATTGGGGATTGTATTATTGTACCCGAGTCATTTTAATAGCGTACCAAGGTGATACTCGTCAATAAATGGTAAGTCAACAATTCCAACACCCCGAAAAAAAAACATTCTGTTTTGCAGCATCACGTGTATGTTTGTGCGAGCGTTCAATGTTACAGTCTACAAAAATTAGGAGTCGTTTAGAACACGGTTATCGGAAATAACATGATTATTATTTCGTCAATGGCCTTCGTCAATGAATCGAGATAAATTCGCGTGAATAAACACGTACAATTATCCGATAACTCGAGATAAAAAAAACAAGAATGAACGAGTGCACCCACCTAGTACGCGTCTTTTTTATAAATTAAAAATTAAAGGAAAATATTCGTAAAGTTTAGCGCGCAAATAAATGTACATAATTCATAGAAGCAATTCGCTTTTCAGAGACCTCATAGTACGGAGAGTGGCGAAGCCACAGGTAAGCTTATGGGCCTTGAAAGAGAAAGCTATGCGAGCGGAACGCGTACGTATTTATAAAAAAAACCTGCGTGCGCACATTGTATATACGTATATACATACGTATATATACGTGTATACGTAAACCTTGCCACAAATGCACTAACTAATTCATCCTTGAGGTCCCCCGTAATATAAATACTTATCAAGACGTAACTCTAATCGTTTTTATGTGCGATGGAAAAAACAATTTTTTTTTTACTTTGATCGATTATTATTCTTCCCTACTCCTCGTTCACAAACAAGCCTATTTGTTACGTGCTCAAAACTGAAAGATTTGAAGATGCCGCTCTAAAATTGATTATAAACGTTCAACGTTTAAAGCTACCGTACTAAAAAGTTTCTTCATAATTCTATCGTTCGATATAAAAAGCTTAACTTTATCACGTTGCGAGTTTTGCCAAAAACATATTTGGCAAGTTTAATTTAGTGGTCCTACCGCCAATTTTTAGCCGAAACAATGTTGTTAAGATAATTAAACACGCATATTCCATTTGAAGGGCGTCAACGTTCGCTTTAATCTGTAATAATACCATTGTCAGAGCCAACATCAAGAATCTACGGATTTGCCATCGACCGTAGTAAAAACGTACAACATTTTTTTTAACGTAAAATTCCTCGTCAACATTTTTCTCGCTTTATAATTATTAAGTTAAATATCATCGAAGCTTTACAAATATTTTATTCACTCGAATACTACTAAGGAGATATCGAAACTAATCGGTTAACCCGCGAATCCAATGAAACAAAGAGAAAAACGTCATTGGGAATTCGCAAGCGCAAACTTCAACAAAATTGTCGCATATATAGAACACGTGCGTACGTGTAATGCATAATGCATGCCGCGACATCGTCATTTGCGCGCGACTACGCTATACTTAGAGAGAAAAAAACCCATGAAAGCTTTTTCTGGCAAAAGGAATGTCCAAGTTGTAATCCCCCCATCGTCGGTACGTTCATCAGAGGGAAGCCGCGAAAAGCTGAAGATGCGTGAGTCATCAATTGTCCGTTCAAGTATCGTATTTTTTTACTTATTTTAAACGAACGTTCGTCACGACAATAATTGTCCAAAGACGTACATCCAAATTTTTTTGTTGAAGAAGTGCTTTAAAGATAACGGAGTGCGTTGTTTGCCATAATCGTTCCATTGCTCTACGTGATTTTTATAGACGCGAGATAAAAATAAATAATGGGATCGCGGCGAACATCGTAATTTAGCGTTCTTCTCACGTGATTCACGGAATCGACTGAAATTGCAAGTAGATAATTCTATTAATATAGCCTAGATATTTGTTAATAACTCATCAAAGCAATCACGTTAGTTTCATACGGCGGAAAGTTCTCGAACAACAATTTTCCTTGGGTTTCTACCCATGGGTAGAAACCATGGGTAAGAATAGATACACGCGAGATGGAAACCCCACGAATAACACGCAAACTTGTATTACCGGTTGATTAAGTGAGATTTTGCATGAATGGGTATTTTCACAGGTCGGTACTTTCCCGATTACTCATCTCTGGATCCCATGTGAAGTGCCGTTTCGTAAACGCTTGTAACACGCGTCGTTACAAAACACAATTAAACCCACCGTTAATGTAAACAATGAGAACGATTCTAAAAAAAAAATTAAAAACGAAAGCTATCACGTGATTACGCAGTTGATTGCCACGCGAACACGAAAATCACACCGAAATCGAAAGTTACGAAGTGACTTTCACTCTCGCTCACCTTCTTTTATTTTTTATTCATCGTTGATTAACTCCATTGATATACCGATATATTACCGATGTATATATATATATATATTACGTTATACGCGAAAAAAATTATTTTCTTCAACGTCGCAACACACGACTTTTTGATGCTCTAATTTTCTTGTTTTTGTTGTTGGATGAATACAAAATTGGGTTAAGTTGTGCTTTTAGTCGTCGGCAAATTTTTAACTGGGCCGGGTGAATAACTCGATAATTTACGAAGGAAACAAAAAGAAAAGGACGTTTCAACGTTGAATTTTATTTTTGGTTCGACTGTCATAACACAATCGAACCTCGTTTCGTTATAGAAAGAAAGTAGTTGATTGAATTGGTCGCGTTGGGATGAATTATCGTCGAAAAGCTCAATACGTTCGAAATTTGAAACACCCGGGAAAAACTTATTCAACGTGAATATGTGGAAATATCACCACGCGATCGATTTATAGTTCACAAATCGAATTATTCAATACTTGAACTCGTAATTTGATAGAAAGCTTGATTCGTCAATATGGCAATGCATCGGCGTAAAAACGCGTTATCGAGATTTGAGGACTGCCACTGAACGAATTCCCTTTATCAATGTTTTACAACGCGCAAACCACGCGCGAAAAGATCTCTGAACTCTCGAGCTAATATACCATCCGAAATCATTGACCTTTCGGTTGCATCGAACCAGGAACCGCCGGATCGATCCTTAACTGCGTCTGATGAATGCGAGTATCGTAACAACAGATCAAATCCATACGGGTAATGAAAAAAAATAACCGAGCAAAAGAGTGTATTAACCTCTGAAAGTTTATGGAGCATGCTTAATATAAATCGCATTTTACGAAAAGAAAGCATACGGCGCCTATTAATCAAAGTCAATAAATTTTGCACCTCGTGAGAGTAAACAAGCCAACGAGACAACATAAAGATCGTTTGACCATGACCTCTTTCCATCGGTACAGCAGATAGACAAGTCGTTATTAGGGTGAGAGTGGCCTTGTAATATTCCGATCAACGTGCGCTATCTCGCGTACGCCAGTAAAAAAAAACCGCTGGGGTTATTGCGCTTATATTACGTGGACGTTGACACGTCACGTGTACCGATTCTTACAGGCGTTTCCTTAAAAATACCTCAAGTTTTAAGTATCAAATATAAATTCACTAAAATTTTACACGTCGCACCTTACGAGAAGCCGTCGTTGATCGTCTTACGTGTCAATTGTAAATTTTAGTTTTGACGTGTGTCTCTTTACAAGCGCAAAACAAAATAACGAGGATTGATTGAGTACGTCGGGCGCACGATTACCGAGTAATACAATTGGCTAATTTTTTTCACGAAACATGACCTAAGCTGTCGCATTCGTCGATATCTATTCGCGCAATAAAGACATTTGCGCTGTCGGCTGACGAAATGTTTTATATTTCATAGAACATTTGTTATTTACATAAAGCAATATGCAATGTCAGAGCGTGTAACGCAATATACGTTGAAAGTGACAATTTAACAAGGAGACAAATTGTAAAGCAACGATGCGTATTTAACGACCGCCAATAATTACTCAACAATTGTAAGGTGAGATCGGTAGACGAGCGATAGATGCGTAATTGATACGCGGACTCTGCATCGATACAAGCAACACTAGACACTATCTACACTTTACACGTCGCACATTACCAGAAGCTGTAATTGATTGTCTTACGTACTTTAGCTTTGGTTTAATCGACCGGAAGGTATTTTATTCTCGATTGATTTATACAAATCTATATGGCTATTCCAACAATCACGTCAACTTTTTCCAAGTTTCGTAAATCATCTTACCGAGAACTAATGAATTTATATTGATTTTCACGTGCTGTTTTGACCCCGAACAGCTCAAACCGTATTTTCTCGAGTCTACGTGCAATGACCTAATTTTTATCTAGTATAAAGTACGTTGCGCGCGAGTCGTACAATTTAATTATACAGAATAATAGTAAAGTTTCGAATATATTATAACGTGTGTCAAGATTTCCAAGTATATTATAACTCTATGATACGTGCCGTATATTTTCAATTCGCACCAAGTAGATACTCCAGAGTGATTCAACGTTTGTAGATAACAATCAGCACCTGTCGAAAAAAAATTATTTTCCGACGATATCTGGTATCGTTTGCCCGAAACACGTTGCGACATTTGTACAAATGCTAATTACGTAATCGCATGTTTTCGCGTGAAAAATCATTAACGCAGATTAAAAATACGAGAAATCATCGAGGCTCTATCGAGCGTTTAGTGTCTACACCCCCATTGCATCAATCATCCAAGTTGCTCAAAGCACTGAAATTACTCATTACGTATAAATAATAAAACAATGTAAAATCTAACGTAATTATTCGCGTGGCGAAAACTCGCGAAGTGTCTTACATAAATTATCGAAACCGGTGTCGCGTGAAAGTCCCCACTCGTTCGCAAAGTCCAAAAAAAATGTCACGACAGAAAGAAGAAAACCCATGCGTGACATAACCTCTCACTTACCCAGAGAAAGGACAAGCGTTTTGGGCTCATATTCCTATGCGGCCATTGGCTACCGAATGTGCTTTCCCACGATAGACGGCATGTTTTCTCCTTGCCAACGCTCTCGACGGATAAAAGAAAATGTCGCAGGTCACATAATATACTCTTCCAAGGTGTTGACTTTTACACGGACTGTCCCGCGCACCTACACTTAGCGTGCACTACTAACACTCGTGCGGAAGTGCCAACTAATGCGGGAAATTCGTCGCGAGGGGGTCGCTTAGAGAAAACGATTATTTTTAGATCGATCTTTGGGACCAGACTAAAAAAAAGAAATTTTCAAGCAAGATTTTAAGAGTTTTCTGGTTATTGATTGATGCGTGGTTGACAGCAATGATTATAGATTTTCACGTCTATGACGCGCAGGCTCTCTTGCTGATTAGGTTGAGAAAGTCGAACATTCGGATGGGCTCAAGTGCATGCAACAAACCAACATATACTATTTTTTTAACAAATAAATTTTATTTCTCTTTAACGTATGGAAACATTTAACGTATAGAAGCATTTAATTGGACAAGAGATATTTACAATTACTCCAAATACCTTAAAAACATCTTTTAAGTAGTAACAGAAATTGCAATAACTTAATTTATTAAAAAAATACTATTTACAGATTATCATAAAACTATGAAAATAAATAATTCAAATGTAAAAAAAGTTTGATAAAATTATAACTGCAATTAACACGGTAAAAAATCTAATTGCGATGTTAATTAGTTCGTTGGGGATCTGCATTTGAATGTCTTGCATGATTCATCATAGACTCAACACGATTAGCAGTTTCTCTCACAACATCGGAAAGATCATCAGGAAGAGTAGGAATATGCGCCGACAGTCTTTTGTACATAGAATCTTTGTTGCCTTCAGCTTTCTTGCGACGTTGTTCTTCATATTTTATTTGTTGTTTATAAAAAATAGCATTCTTCAACAATTCTAGGGTATTATTGAAACTTTTTGTGGCTCCTTCCATTCCTTTAATGGCACTGAGTGCATATTCAACATCGTAAGTGTGACCCTGTAGTTGCTGTCTAAGAGCAAGCACTTCCACCCTTTTCTCAACCATTGGAGGCAAAGCTTTCCGAACATGCTCTTGCAGTCTGTAGAAGGCTAGAGATGGTTCATTGGCCACTATGTGCATATTTTCTGAAATTCTCTCTGTAGCTGCAAATATTTAGGAATATAATTAGAAATTGTATTGAGTCAATGAGTCATCTTTACCACATAACCTCAACTACAACTTTTTCAAATGTACATTTTTTAACAAAAGGGGGTGTAAAATGCACTTACCTTTTTTGACTTTCGTCTCCAATTCCTGATCCGGTTGATACACTTTAGCTGTAGCCATGTTTATGGTCAATATTTATAAACATCAACATTCAATGATATTTAAAGCAATCCGATTTCATTTCTATATCTGCCTGTTTATCAAACAACAATCTATTTTCATTATTACAATTCTTCATTGAAGAGCCGCAGTGATGTAAATCAAAGAAATTAAATCGAATGCCAAAACTTCGAAATTCCAAAAAATAGACAACCGACTGAATAGGAGTGTCAAAAACAGCTGATCTGACAGCTGACCTCACGATATACAATCGCAGGTTGGTATCCGTGTCGAACTACATTATGGTGTAAAGAAGACAATGTATACATATATTATATGTACTTAAATTAACGTCTTCTGCTATATTCTTCTACTTGTTAATAGAGGCAAGAAAGATAAATATACATTTTTATAATTTCAATTTGCAACCACATTCAGTTTATGTCATTAACATTATATTTAAAAATCCATTTATGAAAATTCAAATTTACGAATAATCAAAACACGATCTTAACGTTTACCAATACATTTAATAAAAAATGATCTTGAATGTAGTGAATTCGTACAATCGATTGTTTGTTAAACCGATTGTATCATGAAAATATTCAAATTTAATAATAAATATAGTTGGTCATCGTATCAACGGAAGTCATACGCAATCGAATGATGACGTATATAAACTCGAAATCGGGAAAGATACGTGGCAGACTGCAAGCGGCGCTTATTTCAGGCAACGCAAGTATCATACGCCACATGTACTGTATCGTCTGAGACTAAGAACTCCCGGCCATTTGCCCCGTGTGTTTACCCGCAGGTTAGCCAGTTCTCGTCAGCCAGGTAAGTAAAAACGTTTATATTAGCTAAATTATAATTGCTGGAAGGTTTGTTTGCTGTATTATATAAATGACTGTAAATGAGATCTTGTTTTGAAAAAGTTCTGTTATTGTGAACTATTATTTCGTGAACTTTTTGAAAATTGATTGGATTTTATGCAAGCTGGAACAACCTGTGAAAGATCCCTCCGTGAACTTGAACATACGCAAACGATTAAATGGATTTTTTGAATGAATATGTTGTTTTAAAAGTATTCGAATACTTGCGTATGATGTTATTTAATGTTTTCTATAATTTTTGTGTGATCAAATTAATCAGATTGCTATTATTTGCTACTTAACAATTTGAAGAAAATGCTCCAAATTTCTTACTTCCATATTTCCACTTGTACGTCAATGAACAATGTAAACTGTTGAATTATTCTTATTTCATTTGTTGTTTCAGAATGAAGCTTCAGTTCTTCCTTTGCATTGCTGCAGCAGTGCTGGTTACAGTTTATGGAGAAGAAGAGACCAATGAAGGTGCTCGACTGTTGGTCCACAAAAATATTCACAACAAGTATCTTGTTCAGAATAAAGATTTAATTGTCAAGGTGAGCAATGATATTAATACATAATATTCTAAGTAACATAGTTGGATTTTAGAACTTGGAAAAATTACCAATATTTTTAAGATCGAAATATACTAGTACCTATATCTGTCATTTGGTTTATTTTCAGTACACTGTGTACAATGTTGGAAACTCAGCTGCCTTAGAGGTTGATATCACTGACAACTCTTTTGATCCTGATGAATTTGCTCATGTCAGTGGTGAACTTAGTGCAAGAATCGACCGAGTTCCACCAAACACCAATGTTACCCATACTGTCGTTGTGAGGCCAAGAAAAGCTGGTTACTTCAATTTTACTTCTGCTGAAGTGCTATACAAGAGGAAAGATGATGCTCCAAAGCTACAAATTGCTGCCAGTAGCGAACCTGGTATTGCATACTTTGTTTCCTACAAGGAGTTTGATAAGCAATTCTCTTCCCACATGGCAAGTTTGAATATTTTAATCATTTACATTAAAAAAAATCAAAACAATTTTTCTTTATCTTAAAATTATTTGTTAAGGTTGACTGGCTTGCATTTGCCGTCATGACCCTGCCATCCCTAGCGATTCCATTCTTCTTGTGGTT
Organism: Chouioia cunea; assembly: GCA_030064505.1. Taxonomy (NCBI): domain Eukaryota; kingdom Metazoa; phylum Arthropoda; class Insecta; order Hymenoptera; family Eulophidae; genus Chouioia; species Chouioia cunea. Next base: position 37,453,148 of record JAOPFQ010000001.1, on the reverse strand, counting down.
CTCCAGCAAACGCAAGTACGAGAAGCTATCTAAAAACTCAAAGAAACACTAGTGCTGGAACTTTGAAATAGAACAATACAAAGAAATTATATTTGCGTGATTGTGAGAGGTGCGACTGTTCCGTTGTATACTTCGAATTTTTGTAATAAACATTATTTATAAATATTTAATTCAAAGACTTTATTAAAAAAGCTCCTGTTATCATCGCACACTTGACATATTCTTATATCAGGGAAAGCGTATTTACAAAATATTAAATTAATTCGCGTTTACAAACATTTTCTAGCCACTTTCACTAATAAATTTGAGTCACTTGTTGATCACATGTTGTAAATGTTTATGTTGTATATTGTCAAACGAAAACCATAATATGTATGTGTCATAAATACATAGAGAAAGAAAATAAATTCTGATTGTTTCTACGACTCTGGATATGATTAAGTTGCGTAACAAAATCTTCAAATCTCAATGGTAAACATATAAACATATAAATTAGCAAATTTTTAATTCATAAATTTGAACTATTTAAGTACGACTTTCTTACAATAATGAGGTCAAAAAAATATATTTTAAAGTTGACTTTGTTCGAGTAATGGAACGGGTATGTATGTTACTTCGTCAACTAAATTGGTTGAATCTCTCAAAATGCTGAGAATGAATCACTCACGAACATTAGGAAAAACATAACATTAAGAGTAAAAAAATTATCGATCTGAAACTCTCGTTACCCATTCACTGGATATAATGCGTTATCATATATAATTGACTATACGTTATCTTATTATTATTATAAATGCTAATGCACTAATAATAATTACACTTTATACATTTTGATCGGTCCTTCATAAATATTATGTAGGTCACAAAATAATCATTAGTTTTTTGCTCTTATAAGTTTTAGAGCATTACCCGTAAAAAATATTAATTATATTAATTAGAAAACAGTAGTCTTGAAAACATCGGTTAAAGGTCTAAAATTCGCCACTTTCAAAGGTATTATCTAGCGAATGATTACAACACAGTTCGATTTCGTCGAGCATTCGGCGTGAAAAAGCCTCGAGGATCTCCGTAGACAGGTTCGAATGCAGAAAACGGTCTCAACGGTGAACCAGGACTTCCTGGACTAGATGAGGTCGAAGCGTTGTTCATTGAAGGCCCTCCAGGACTTGTCTTCTTCAATGGTGGTGGACACTTTTCAGCTGTAAATAATAGTTAATTAATAAATATTTTAAACTTAAATTAGGTAGTAGAAATTTAACCGTTAGTATTAAAGAAAATATTTACCAAAAACATTTTTGTTTTTGACTGACACATCGACATTAGCCATTCGGTTTTTCCAGACTATAAAGGAAATATAATGTAATTATATTTATTTATCAGATATAAACAATAAAAACACTGTCCAGATCACAAAAGAACTTACAGTGGAAGAACGATATCGAAAGAATAACTAAAGTTCCTAACGTATATCTATGGAAATACATGTAATCAACCCAATGGATACCGGAAATTCGTGGAAACTGGTCGTATTTCGGTACTCGTATTAAAAGCTGAAAGCAATTTTATATTAAATAAAAAATTAGATCAATACTTCTACTATTTGACTACTTGATGATTCTTACTGAAATATTTTGCTTAGTAAGCTCATTTGTGATGATAATTTTGCGACCTTGGATCTCGTCTTGATTTTGTGTCAACGTCAACTTGTATTGTGCCAGATTTTTCGTCAGAAGTTGTCGAGCTCCTACGCTAACCTCTTCTGGCGTTTCAATCTATACAACAATTTATTTGTGTCGGTACATAATGGAAATTGTGTTGAAAAATCAAAGATAGAAGAAAACTCACAATGATATGCTCCAAAACATGTGGAAGGCCGTAAATGTCGAGTGTCGCAGTAGGTATTTCTTGACCCAGCGAACTTAAGAATATGATTTCCCTCGTGGGGATGTACATAGGTGGAAGATATGACACTTCGATCGGCGTTCCTTCAATATCTCTACTTAATGCGTTTATTCTAAGCCTAGTTTCTAAGGTACTCGTTAAGACTGATGGCAATCCCATCGGAATTATATCGCAGTAGTAAAAACCTGCACATACAGAAACAATTATACGTGCCATTCAGTACTCGTTAAAAGATTTTTTTTAAATTACCAGTTGCAATATCGAATCTCGGTTTAGCATAAAACATATCTTTAATGCCAACAGATGAATGCAACGGTGAGAATTGCACCATACAGATGAATGGATAATGGCTCAACACAAACGACGAATGAGTCCTACATCCACCTAGTCCTCTTGACAGGATATTGTTCTCCTTGATAGTCTCATGATTGCCTTTGAGTATCAATGGTACACTAAACACTTCAGTGCCAGTCACGTTCTTGCCTTTGAGCGGGATAAGTGTGAGCTTGGATATAGGGTGAACGGTCACCTCTACTTCGTCGCGTAGATGTGTCGCAATGCTGTGTTTTACTTTAGCTATTCCAGGGCTTCTAGCTCTGCCAATGCCCGTGATTGGATCCACATAGAGGACTTCAGGTGCGGAAGATTGCCAGTAACCAAGATCGCCGTCCGACGAGAGGAGAGGCATTGAAAAGCAAACCACGTCTCCTACTGTTAAGACACTCTAAAATTGAAGCAATTCTTTGTTAATAATTCGTGATCGTAATTTTTAAACGATAGCTCATACGCTTTTTCACGTACCTTTGTAGGGAAAAGAACGTCTCCAATGCTCATGTGCACGTAATCAAACATTATATTAGGATATTTATCGTTGTATACTTTGACGATTAGCTCTCCGTTTTCTATAAATTTAGCGTTAACGGTGTTTTGTTCACTGGGAGTAAATGTAACTAAATCAGTTCGACTTGATAATGTCTTGAAATCAATTCCAGCTGCATGGAATTTAGCTCCAACGGTGTCGTAGTACTCCAGCACGTAGTCCAAGTTCATGCCTTTTGGTAACATTGTTAATTCTTCGCCGGCTCGGATACGAACATTAGATTTTAAAGAGAACATTACGAAATGAATGGGTTTGACCTACAATGACGAATTACGTAAAAAATATTGGAAATGCGAATTTACAATATGAGCGATAACACTGCTTACACAAACTGCAATAGTCAAAATCTGTTTTGAACTGTAAGCCTCGATGTTTGTGACAGTGACTATTCCATGTCCGTAATTATCTCCAGACTTCAATACACCGTTTTTATCCACAGAGATTACATCAGTCGCAGAAGTTAAAGCGTGTGGATCATCGGACTCGCCACCACCTGACTGACTGCTCGTCAATACTTTGTAGGTGGAAATGCCAAACTTGTCGCGATTAGTTTGCAATTTTATCGATGAATTTGGTGCCATCAAAAGAACTAATGACTCCGATAATGCATCTTGATTTATCAACTTGAGCTCTTCGAAGATTTCTATTTTCACCGTGGAGCTGAAACTGGGTTGAAGTCGACAGCCACTGAGAACGTTGCATGGTGTTGTTGCGGCAAGAGTAATGGTAGCCACACCAGGATTTTTCGCTTTGGCTCGTAACGTTACTTCATTTTGATATCTGGAAACATTATAATATTGTATTATACATGTAGAAATTATAAAAGCATATTTATATTACAGAATCCATTTTGCTTATTACCTAACGTTAATTCCCGTTCCTTCGTACATATTATGCAAAGACATAAGGTCAGAGTCGCTGGTCGACCACGAGAATACTAGTGGTGACTTCATAGAACCAATAATCAAAGGAGTTAAATGATCAGGAATACCAAAAGCCCACACAGGTATTACAGCTCCAACTTTCACTCTAACCGTAGGGACGACAATTTTGATTCCTTCGAGTAGAATAACTTTGACTTCAGCGAGATCTTGCGAGAACACTACCTTTTTGCCTTTTGAGTCTGATCCTATTGCTTTGGCAAAAATCGTTGTCTCACCAGTAGCTTTTCCTTCAATAACTCCAGTACTGTCGATATCCAAGATATCCTTGTCCGCAGTAGAAAACTCGATCTCAGCATTTTTGGGTCCACCAATTGTTGAAATTTGGTAGATCGTACCAACGAGAGTTGTTAAATTTTTGGGTAACACTTGAAGAGGAGGGAATACTTGAATAATGGTAGTCTCGCTTCTGACCTCGTTGGTACCTACGCCACTACTGAACACGAGTTGAGCTTCTCCTTCTTCTAAACCGTGGATCGTATAAAGAATCCTATCGAATGGTGGACTACCTTGCTCCTTGCTTGGTAAACGTTTCACATCGATGTATCCATTCTCGATCTCAACTTTCACATCCAAAGCTTCGAGTGCAGGTAGCATCATCAGGAACCCATTCGTGTCGTATAACCTGAGTTTCGCTACGATGTATTTTCCTTTCTCAACTTTATTAACAGTCTCGATTTCGAGACTCGCGAGTTGCTGTACTTCGATCTCGACCTCGGCTGGTCTTGACAACAAGCAAAGGTCTACAAGTTGGATTTTCAATATACCAGATTTCCTCGGTATTACACTTATAGTTCTTGTAGCTTCAACATAACGAACATCGGCCACATCGTCATTGCTAAGAATCAGATCGTAAAAACCGGAACCTTGGCTGACTTGAAGATAGTATTTGCTGTTGGGGTCATTAAGAATTTTCAATTTTTGAGGGTAAATTGAGGTATCGTTGACTAGGAAAATGTTGACACTGGCTTCGATTAGTGGAGTTGACAAGGCAGCCCGCTCATTTTCTACGGGGAACGGAGGAGACTCCGGTGTTATTCTGTTCCTAAAATAGGAGAATGACATTTAGCATATCGTTATGAAATTATATTTTAAATATTGTTGAACACTACGCTTACCTTGCAAGAACATTTTTCTGGTAGCCGGATATTTTAGCTTTCAAAGTTAATGAATCGGCAAATTTTTTCGGTGTAACCTGTTGATAGTGATTCTTCGGCAATGGAATTTGATAGTACGTAAACGTCTCTTCCAAACTACCGATCAACAACTCGACAGCCGCACTAGCAGCTGGTTTGATATTCCAATCAATGCTTAAACTCGTCACGTTATCAAAACGTCTACCATCCTCGTCTTTAACAATGACTAGCAATCGTAGAGTCTCTTCACTATGAGCAACAATTTTCTCGGTATCGTGACTCACTGGGCAATTTTCTCCGTCTTTGAATTCCGGCTGCAGGTAGATGTAACGAGGTTTAGCACAAACAACTTTTACGTGAGCAACTGCTTCTCCACCCTTGCACGATGGAAAAATTGGCTCGTTGAACACAGTGAACGTCAACCATGCTTCGCCAAGAGATTTGCACAGAACATTGAATACAGAAATTTCGTCTTCGTAATTCGGTTTGTATTCCGAGATTTGAATGATATCAGTATCAGAGGCGCGAACTTCCCGTTGATATCCATATATGGAATCCGACCAAGGACGTGGTCCTCCTTTAAAAATGATGTTTCTCGATGAGCCAACTCCTAATAGAGTTTCCGCTTTAGTAGGATGAACGACGACGAGTGGTTCGTAAGCAGAGACGGTTACGTTATCGGTAAGATTTCGTCCATACGTAACGGAGACTTTTGAGATGCCAATTTCTTGACTAACAATCGCGACTGTAGCGCAAGCAATGCTGACTGGCTCGATAGAGTCGCCGTCGGTTTCAATGAAGGTGCCATCCGGAATATCCACTTCAAAAGACAGATCTTGACAATCGTTAAACGGAATCAAACGAGTTTCGTATCCGTCGTGCAGTTCTCCAAACAAAGCGATATGCAAGTATATAATTTCCCCTACAGCTGCCTCCATGTGATATTGAACGATTTCTAATTTTGATGGTACTAAAACGTGAACTTTAGCGGAGTCTCGATTGTGTACATTTCGAACTAGTGACACTGTTACATCTGCTGTTCCTTTTTGCAATATTTTCAATGCTCCATTTTGAGAAACGCTTACTATTGACGGTTGGCGGCTGCTCCAGCTGTATGATCCATCACCACCACTTGCTTTGAGAGCTACGTCGTATCTGTTAACGAATTAAATTCAATGAAGAAATCAGTAATTGTTAAAATGAGCGAACAATAAAAGATCTAACAGAACATTTTTACCTAGTTTTGACTTTAGGATCCCATGGTAAAGCTAAAATTTTTGGAGAGACGGTCACTGGTGAATGAATGACAAATTCTGCTCTTGTGTACAGTTCTGGGATTATGGGAATTTTCTTCCCTTTTTTATTAATGACTCCATGGAGAGTAGCTTCTACGGTAGTTGTTCCCGTGGATATTGGTATTGCAACGACGTGAGTTCCATTTTGTGTTGTCAATTTCTTATCAAAGTAAATATCATTTATTTTCATAGTCACTTCAACCCCTTCACCAATGTAAAATTTATGGTCTTTGCTGAAAAGTAATTTATGAAGTGTTTGAATATGATCACATATTTTTTTAAAATATTTCATTGATGGTTACCTGTCAAATAATTCAACAATAATTTCATGTGTGTAACCCATAATAAGTGAACGACCTCTATGAGGTAAAGCAGCAATAGTTATGTATGACACATCTTTGACAGTTACTGAGCTAGTCGGTAGAATTGTTCCATATTCCTCATGAACATTTTTGTCGTGCAAAAGAACTTTTGTTTTTCCCCCTATTAAAGCATAAGCACTTGCCCTGGCATTGTTGATTTCTAAGATTTGTGGATTTTCAGCTTCAAGATAGTATTGACTAGTGGGAATATGTATTTCTTCCATTCGTCCTTGATGTACCTAAACAAAAGATTCAATATTTTTAATCGTTATAATATAGATTTTTTTAAATGCAAATGAATCAAAGTAGTCTACCTGAACTATCCTATATGTAAAGCTGTCAAAAGGCATTATCGTTACATCAGACGGTATAATGATAAGATTAGCCACCACAATAAGTTCAACTTCTACAAGTGGTACTTGTTTATATTCAGGATACATCAGTCTCACAGAAACTTTTGTAGTTCCAGTCTTTACTCCTTCCAGCAAAACAACATTTCCAGTTTTTCCATTGACATCAAGTATTTCTACATCCTGAGGGGTCTCATAAGGAGACTCTTGGAAAGTCATAAAGCGCATTACATTATTTGGTAAACTACTGACTTGTACGCCTTTTTTATCTATATTTCCTATTTCCCAATTAAATTGAATTCCTGCTAAGGTGGTAAATTCGTTTCCTTGTTCATCATAAGCACGTACTTCAAATGCTTCTGGTGCCTCTTCTATAAATAGTTCCCTTGTAGTGGTAACCATATTCAAAGAAAATATTGCATCTACTATAACGTCGCATCTTAAAAAATTTCCAGTGCTCACATCTTCTGCAAAAACTATGGCTGTTTTTCTCACTGGATCTCTGGTAACTGTTTGAACTATCACTTGTACGGAACATGATTGATCATAATCCTCATCTATTGGTATTAAGCGTATTATGTCTTCACGGGATGTAGACCTTCGGTCAAAATTTATGATTGCTTAAATTACTCCGACAGAGTAACATATTTGAAAACTTTTATCAAATAACATTTTTCTTTATTTCAGGATTGTAATGATATTGATAATATTAATCATTGAATATAAAAGTTAGGTTATGTCCATGTTTAACGGTTTTTATAAGAAAAGTTGTGAAAGTTAAATGATTGAATAAATAATAGGGTACCGACAGTTCAATATAAACCGTTTGAACTGAAAATCACAATATATTTCTTTCAAAAATCAAATAAATACTCACCACTGATAACAGCCACCTTCGGTCACTTCGAGTGTAAAATTAACAGGAAAATCATTGAATATCGGAAGCAAAACACGAGGCACGTTAAGCCGATCGGCTTTTGCAAAAAATGATGTAAAAAATAGCACACTTAGCGCTGTAATACAATGTATTATTAATAATTTTCGCGATCCCGCCATAATCACGGCCTACATGTGTTTTGCTAAACGGCGGCTATCTTTTCTGATCTAGTGATCTCTGATATGAGCGTGCGGCTCGTGGTTCGTATTGCGCTCCTTCTCTTATACGTTTACTTTGATCATCGGTTTCTATGGCAAAGTTATCAGTGTCACATTGAACGACACAACTATTCCTCGCAGAAAATATAAATACTGTTGAGTTACATTTGTCAGTGAATTTGTACTTTTGACATTGTAGAAATAGAGTGAATGTTTATTAAAGTACGTAATTGCGAATAAACATTTGAATGTCAGCGGGGTAACCATTTTGAATATTATTGCCAATTGTAGCACTGTGGCAAACTTCTAGAGCAGAAACATTTTTTATCATAGTTGTCAGCCTCGGCCCGGATCGCGAACAGTTCGTAAAAAACAAAATATATTGCTATTCGATCGAAAGTGCCGCGTCAACTATTAAAAGTCTTATCGTCAGGAATCAGCGGTTTTGTGTTTTATAAGATGTTTTGTTAACGTTGTTAATTAATATTGCTATTAGTTGAGTAAAGCGCAGGAGTTTTTTTTTTCTGATAAAAGCGCAGGTTATACGATTAATTTTCATAACATTGTTGTAAAAATCGTGACTCCAGGACATCAATTTTAATTTATCTATTTATTTTCAGGTGGATGACTAATGTTGACTCTAGAATTTATACCCGTATTATAGGTGTCATTTGTAATAAATAAAGTGATTTTTGAATGCCAAGGATAGAATAGTCAGTTGAGTAGTGTTTGACTCGTAGAATGAGTATAGACAGCATGAGAATGGGAGGAGGACGTTGTCCTCCCCTTCTTGTCGGAGGTCTTATCATTGCCTGCATAATGATGGTCTGCAACTGGTGGACCTTATCTTCTACTAATTTGGAACTTCTGAGGCAAATTGATGAATTGAACGAGCAGATTAAAATAAGGTAGACCTAGTTTTTAACAATATATTGTGAATACTATTAGTTATCTTGTATGACGCATACTTTTTTGTACGACCTATGAAATAAAACAAATTGTATCTGTAGCGTGGAAGAAAGAGATCAGTGTGTAACACAACGTGGCATATTTGAAAAGCAACTTAAAGATTGCACAGATGACGCTAGAACAACTCATGTCAAATTGTCACAAGTTTATGAAAACTTATCGAATTGCAACAAAGAATTAAAATCTCAAAAACAGCTTGATATTTCAAAGAGTGCCACGCTTGAAACATTTAGAATAGATAAACAAATGTTGGAAGAACAAAATGAAAAACTGAAAGAGGAAATCAAACAAGTAAGAATTCTTTGTCCTGGCTACTCAAAAGATCTTGCAATTCTAATCATTGTTATCTTTACATATATTATCATTCTAACTTGTTTCAGGTGAAGAGTGAATTAGAAAAACTGAAACTCGTGATACATGTACCCGTACAAAAACAAATTCCTGTTTTACCAATTGGTGAGTATTAATTTCTAAATCAATTAATATTAACATAAAATTAAATCTCCAAACCTTGTTGCACTTGCTAATTTAGCAAGTAACACAGTTATAAACAAGGCTCAATTGGGTCCAGTTAAAAGGTCAGCAGTTGAAATTTCTGCAAAGGGACAAAAAGGCTTACGATTTCATGGTATACCTGTCTTGCCACAGGATCCACCTGGAGCAAAGCGTCTAGCTCCTAGATTTTCAGTGACAAAACTGAAAAAAACCCCTAAATTAATTTAGAAATTTCATAAGCGCAATATCGATTTACTGGGTAGAACACGTAAAAGAGTAGTATATATTTGTAAGATATTTTAAAAGGAATATTATAAATGCTGTTATTTTCTTCATTAAGTTAGAGTTTTGAATATTGTTTTTTATATAATAGAAGTCTAAAATAGATATAATCAGAAATGAAAACGTTATACCTTCGGTAATCACATTTTTAATATATCTTAAAAAGTTGAAATGATTTCCAGTTAAAATCCTAGAAAAAACAAAGCCAGATAATAAAACATCTATAGATGGAGTACCCCCTAATCCACAAGTGAATGCACCTCCAAATGCAGACAATTTGGAGCCTCTAAATCAAGATTTACAAGATAACGACAACAGTAAGCTTATAAACCCTACTTATCTTTAAATAAGTGGATAAAATTCATCTAAAAGATTGTGTTTTTGATGCAATATTTGTTAAATATTGTAGATAATGCAGCAGAAGTCAACGATGCTGCAAATGCAGTAGATCCAGGTTTGAGTATGAAATTAATTTCCGATATAAACGTGAAAAACATTCGTGAAACCAAAAAATAGTAAGTTACACACATACTATCTATTGCAGTTCATTATTACTCAAAGTAATTACACAAGTTGTAAAAAAGAATTGTTTTTACTAAGTATTGTAAAGTTTTTATTGTATAATAAGTCAATTAATTAAGTCGCACAAAGTGCGTTAAACTATGAACACGTGTAAGTGTTCTATTGAAAGCATTAAATGGTGCATAGAATAGAAAGGTCAAACTTTGTAGAAGAGTATTTTAATGTAATTATTGAAAGACTGAGACGATTTGTAACGAGAATTTGATTATGTTAAGTACTGCACCAAAACGAAATCGGTATATGTAACATTTTTTACACTTTGTAGATTGTTGTCATTTGGAATTATTGTTATATTCTGAAATAAGGTAGCAAATAAATAAGATTGTAATAATTTTACATACCATTTTTTATATTTGATTTGCTGCGATAATACAACGGAAAAACATACATTATAAATTTTTTTTCGCACTTTCGCCTAATTAATTCTACAGGTTGTTCCCATGTCGTACACTTATTATTGCTGTCATTCTCACTCGTAATTGTCGCTGCATTTACAAAATTATTTTAAATAATAATATTGTGCAAATTACTTGAGCATGCTCGGAGCGTAACAAATATTTTGTATTGTCAACGTTCAACATTTACTGGATTAAACAAAAATAGATTTATCTCGTAAAATACAATTTAAACAATTAATATTTCAACTGTGATTGTTTCTTAATAACATTTTGTTTCGTTATACAAACTATCGTAATGCAAATAAAATTCGCATGTAAACTTTTCAACGATTTTAACCTATATGTATTATTATACGTCTTATAGTACATGATTTATTTTTAGTCTACTTATTATTTTCTCTTTAAACGTTAGATGAAAATGTTCTAATTATTTATCGTACATCACATTAGGGTATTCGTTATTACTCAAACGTAAGTGTATATGTATCTCTTACAGAAACATAAATGCAATCGTTACGTAACATCCGATAAATTGTCGTGTTAAATATTAATAAATACATTTACTAAACAAAAATGATACAAAAAGTATTTTTGGATGAGAAAGAAAATTGACTATTCGATGTTTACCTAATGCCTGAGCATAAAAAAGCAGTGTTACAGAAGTGGAAGAGCTGGACAAAATGCAACGCTTTGACTAGTATACGTTCATTAGCGACTAGATACAATTATTTATGGATTTTACGTGATAATTGATTGTTATTCCACTCGGTAATCTACAAACAAAATAAGGACTTTTAAAATGTTATAGGATTTATGTATACGATGATAAAGGCCGTTTGTTTCTGTCTTTGGACAAAGGTTATTACAAATGCTAACATTCAAGCGGTGTAACCATACGTACATTTCCCGCCGCCGCATTATAAAAAAATATATTTCAAATACGCAATCGTCCGTAAAAGTTATCTCATTTGTAAACGAAGATTATCTTCTTGCAATTTACGCAACGAAGTTGAATTCAATAACAAATATATTATTTTGTTTCGAACAGAACGTCTACACTTTGGTCAAAGTGTTCAATAAACTCGCTGTATAAAGATTCCAAACGATTTCGTCAACAATTACAATAATGACAACTGTGAAAAAAAAGAGAAAACAACAAGAAAAATAACGTACACGTCGAGGTGTCCAGCACCTGAAAACTAAATAAATATGACAAAGTATAACGACGTAGCATCGTTCGGGAAGATTCATTCGATTTTGTAGGTTTCGTTGTGCTTCGTGCTAGGTATATATTATATATCTATATTTAACTGTCGGATAATTGCCGTTTACGTAATTAATATGTAATAACAAACTAGATGTTTGTTATCTTTTAAGGTGAGCATTGAGGCGATGTTTGCCGTTTCTTACGAAAGATAAAAGCGAAGATCGAGCGTATTCTCCACCATCGGCTATGTTTTCGTGGACCTGTCATTCGCGATCTCTCTTTTATTCGAATTTGTCTGACTAACGAGTAAAATGAATCGTCGATGAATTGGCGAAGAGCTGCTGATGTCTCGTAGAATGGACAACTGAGTTCTCTTGCCAGAGCTTTCCCTTCGTGCGTCGTTACCTGCATAGTAATTTTGCGATGTTAATCGAGTTTTCGAAGATTGTGCGCTTTTTCTTCAGCCACGACCACTTACTTCTCTTTGATGTTGCAAATCGAATTTATTACCAACAAGCACCAATGGAGTATCTTCGTTAGCTCTAACTCGTGATATTAGTTTACGATACTCTATAACTTCGTCGAAGCTGTGGCGATTCGTTACGGAATAGCAGATCATGAAACCTTCGCCGCAACGCATATATTGGTCTCTCATCGCCGTGAATTCAACCTGAAAAGACTACATTGATCCTCACACCATCGTACAATGCAAGGGATAGGATCTTACCTGTCCAGCTGTGTCGAGAATGTCAAGAAGAGCTGCTTCTCCGTCGATGACTGCTTGCTTTTGATACGAATCCTCTGAAACAAATATTACCCCGGTGTTTTGGAATTGCAATTTTAACGAAAACGTACGTCGATCCCCTTACCAATTGTTGGATCATGGTCGCTTGGAAAGCTATGGCTAACAAACTGAAGAGTAACAGCTGGAAATTACGATAACCACGTTATATTAATGTACGAATGACGTTGAATTGACGTTTTTATACGAAATTTTACCTGACTTTCCAACACCGCCTTCGCCAAGTATTACAATTTTGTAAACTCTCAGACCTCCTCTCGTCGTCGGCTGTGTAATAACGGGAATATCATGTCTGTAGTCGGAATCCTAAATTCAATGCTTTTGGTCAATTTTGTTTACCAACGACAAAGCATTGATCTTTGTTTTTTCACGTCGAATTTTCGTAAATTGTATTTGTAAAATAGCACAAACTCACCAAATACGAAGTGCCTCTATCCAATATTATATCTGTCATTATTGAACTTTTGACCAAAAAAAAAAAAAAAAACTAAACAAACAAAAGCTCGCGTAATGCTACAAAACTTTTCTCTCCCAATATCATCTCTATATATTGCTCGTCAGCGTATTATTCGCGAGGTAATCAATGTCAGAGTAGCGAAGGCTCATAACGACGATATTGTCGTGGGTTATTAAGGACGCAAGTGAATTTGGGTGCTGCCTTACAGGTAGCACACGTTCCTCTAAAGAAAAAAAAGTAGGTCGCGTCGAGAGTGCTATCTTCTCTTTTATTTCCTTGGTTCCTTCTTGTGTTTTCGCCTTTGTACTTGTATTGCCTATGTAGGCGGTTGCACCAGTGGGCAACTTACACGGAACACTTTTGTATTATGCGAGTTTGATTACAAGGGCAGTACGAACAACGAATATTGTATTAGTGAAAAATAAAAATAAAAAAAAACGTTAACCCACACGGTGGGCCAGTATGACGGAGCTATCAGGCTCCAAAGGAGACTGTCTACTGCTCTTAGCTATATACAATCTCAGCCTGGGGCGCTTCGCGTATGCGCACAAACGTCGAGCAGTCGTGCGCATACGCTCTTTCTCTTTCCCCGTATCACTTGACTTTGCAAGCACACCCGCTGCTTTTCGATTGACGCTTTGTACTGCGTAGCATATGTCAATAGTTCGTTTGACGCGTTATTTATTGATTTTTCATAATTTTTGATAATTCAATCGAAAATTGGTTAGAGGTGACTTTAATCGGCAATCAATGGATCGGATAATACCGTTTGATTATTTTTTTAATGGACACTTTTACGTAGACTCTTGTTTTACGTTAGTTTCATTCGTTTATTTGACCATTTTCAAGATAATATTCAATTGTTACGTAATCTGAACAGCCAACTGTTTACTATCGCGTAACAAATGTATTTATCGATGAATAATGTGGTTCGCTTCCAAATTTACGTGAAATACTTCCTTCACCGAGGTATAAATACAATTTTCTAAACTATTTGGACCCTCGTGAGCCGTTGGTTCGTTGGTTATATAATGACGGGAATATCAGATGGTTAACATCGTGGTTTCACAAGTATTTCAACTTGCCAATTAAACGTTGGATGCTTTCAAAATAACACATCCACCTACCATGAGCGGCGTGATGGTACGTACGTTATATTCAAAGCAACTTATTCAATTTACAAATAATCAATAAAGTAATAATAACAATAGACGTTGTGCCACCTTCGTTAAACGCCAACAAAAGGAAGTGGCGCTAGGTTTCCTCTCTTCGCGCACAACCTTGCTCAACAAACGTACTTGTTCTATAATTATAAAATTTCGAAATATATTGTGAAATAAAACAAAAAAAAAGAAACTAGCAAATGGGATAAGGCTATCAATTATGATAAGATAAAATGTTTATCAATATTTCATTATGAATGTAGTTTGCTATACTCACGCGTATTCAATTTGCTTTTCGATCGAAGTATCTCGAAATGCGATAATTGCCTTTTTTATAAGAAGGAGCTAGTATTCGCGTGTATATTCTGATAATACGTAATTGCAATAATTGGTGATTCAAGGCAACGATAAAACGTTTTTCAAAAGTGGTTCGTTTTTAAAATAAACCTTTAACCGCTTGGCCAAAATTAAAAATCTTTAGAATACAGGGAAGATTCTGGTGTAGAGGATTGTACATTTTCTTTATCACCTCCGCTTGGTCGGAACCGCTCGACAGAATTGTACAAACTATTTCTTTGGCGTCTATTTCGAAATAAATATTTTATTCCTAGTGCTAAATTAAGCGAATGCTATTTACGAAAACGTACTTTTGTCTCAACCTTTCCGAACGATCGATGTTTCATTCGAACGTATACAACGTTAAACTATCACGATTGAACGGCATTTTTTAAAATTATAACTACGTGTATAGCGATCCGAAATATATTGGATAGTGGCGGTCTCTGGTGACAACGTAACCAACCAGTATCAAATGGATAATTTTAAATCTCGACGCATCTAGCGAAAACAAGAACAATCTTTGTACAATTAACGAGGAGCCTTTTACAAATTACACACACCGTTAAAATTTCTATACAACTCTCGTGCGCGAGAAATCAAATCGCTAAGATTCCCAGCACATCTACTCTACGTGATATAGCGTTGCACCGTACGTGTATATACAGCGAAAATCTGCAAAACTAACCAGGAATGCAGGTAATAAGCGACGCGAACTTGTTGCTCTAAAATATGACATTCGTGCAACGATAAAAAAAAAAGCAAGTCTCGCTCAACTGGACTCTGTATAAACGGCAAGACGCATCGTCGAAGGAACTACACATACGCATACTCGAGCAATAAAACAATATCGAAGGAACGAAGGGCGAGGCAAGATGCTTGCTACTCAAAGAGAGCAAAACCCAAACGTACATTGCTACGACCGGTAGCCCCAAGCGAGAGATCTTTCTTGCGTGTGTGCGTGTATATATACGTGAATTTTGGCGTGCGTGCATTCCTTAACGATTTTACGATACGTATACCAATGGATTTATCTCTTGATCGCAAACGAAACCGCTTGTATATATATATACGCATGCTAATTATCATTTTCTTCTCTCTTAGTTTGTTGTTTTATTTATTTTTTTTTTGAAGTTTGTAAAACAGAATATGTGTATAAAATCGGGGGAGGAGGAGGAGGGAAGATTAAGACGTAAATCATAGACGCGCGTAAGCTAGGTGGTTACGTGGATTTGCGCGCATTCTATATGGACCAATTTAGTTTATTACCAAGGTATTTTCTATGGCGAAGCTTGCTGTACGATTGAGACGTAAATCTTACTGGGATATGGAAAAGCTCTTTCTTCCGCGTGATTTACTTGTATGCAAAAATAATATATCGAGGGATATAGAGTCGACAGCAATTTAGTTTATTATGGAATTATATGATTCAATATAGATCCGGTAGCTTCATTAGCTAGTTCGCTATTTCTTTTTGAATATTACGCTTTTTTTGCTTTCTTTAAAGACGGTACATTCGCTAGATGCGCGCTTAGTTTGACGTGCATTCCGCTTACAACGGTAAAAGAAATACGGATATACCGAAATTTCAACTAATTAACAAACGCGATATACGACGTATCATCGTCACTTGTAAACGAGTAATTAATTCGTACGATAATCACATCGAATCGAATCTTTCTAGCGAATC
Source organism: Chouioia cunea (assembly GCA_030064505.1). Taxonomy (NCBI): domain Eukaryota; kingdom Metazoa; phylum Arthropoda; class Insecta; order Hymenoptera; family Eulophidae; genus Chouioia; species Chouioia cunea. The sequence continues at coordinate 37,436,806 of JAOPFQ010000001.1, read as the reverse complement.
AACGTACGCGGGCTTGTAGTTAGACGACGAAACAGAAAAATTCCAAAGGCAACTCCAATAAAGACATTAAAGCAGTGCACACGCATATGTATTTATCTGTAATTAGCGTCGCGCGAGCTCACGTGTAATTTATGCTCGAGCCGCGCCCAATTAACGGGGTGTAGGAGGGATGCCGATGTCGCGAGAGATTTTCTCGTTTGTTCCACGCATGCACCACACTACTTATTCGCGTGGTGTAAGCAACAAGTACACGAAAGAGAGAGAGAGAGAGAGAGAGAGAGAGAGAGAGTCAGTAAAATAGTGATTTTTTTTCTTCTTCACAGTGAAAATTCTTTGCAGTAAGATCGTAAAAGACATAATTGAAAAGCCACTGATATATACTCGCAATTAAGATTCGTAATAGACAAATAACTGTTCTACACGAGGAGAATTTCAATGTTATCACCGACGTTTTATTTATGATTCAGTAATGGACTTGTCTTTTGTCAGCTGTTGCACGTTTGCCATGTGTAGAGCCTTTTATTTTTGCGAATCTGATTCTGATTCTGATGTTGAGAATCATTGGATTTTAATTGAAAAACCTTTAAATAGACATTCCTTGTTTCAGATTAGTTATATTTTTAGCGTACATCGTATTATTAAACGAGTCCTTAAACTAATTGTTTTTTTTTTCTAGCCCGTTTCCAAGTTGGACAATTTATATCGTCTACCTGATTTATATCCTTGTTTAATCGTAATATATTATTTAATTGCAAACACAAGTGCAACGCACGATCGAAAATAATTCTATCATTTTTCAAAAAAATGTACAACACCAATCATACTCACCTAAAACAACCACTCGCTTTTTTTCTCCCCTTTTTTTCACGTATATTTGCAAATGTGCTCGTTAATAAAGTTATTATAGTCCTATAAAAACGCAATCGCATCCCCTTGTAAATATATATCAGCTCGATTGTTCGGCGAATAAAAAAAAAGATATACGTATATACGTATAATGAATCAGGTAACTCGCATCGAAATAAAAACTCGCCAATTATTTTGGTTTTGGCGAATGATCTCTCTTTTCCTGATAGCTTTTGCATGTATATATATATATATATATATATATATATATACATGCGTAAAGATCTTGAAATGTAAACACGAGGTACGAGCGTTCACCTTGTCTCTTCTCTCTGATGTTTAATATTTTTATTTTATATCATCCGCCATTTTTTTCGTTCTGCTTTCGTTTATTTTTTTTTTCTGCCGATGCATTTTCATTGCCACTATGGCGTCCCTCAAAAAGTCTATAGGATGCCGTTCACATTACCGTTGCGCAATATAAATTGAGAACGCAACCGAGCCGAGAGCGACTTTAACGGGCAACGATAAAATGTGCGTTTATTAGGCCTTTTCTCGACTTTTTTTCTTCAAAATTATAGGTCTTAATTGGGCACTCGCCCCTTTTCGCCACGACTATCAGTCAGTCAACTTTTGAACTGATATCAATTGAGAGTTCCAGTATACATATGCGTGTGTGTGTATACACACACACACATACACATGTATTTGTTATTCTTAAGCGTTTTTCCAATTTGTTCTCTAATTGAATTACCCTCTATAGATACAGAACTTGACGAAGAAATTCGACGATATCTCATGAGAAAGAGAGACAGATAGCGAGAGAATAGCGTAACTATCACAAAGAGCAACACAGCAGCTATGTAGGGAGCAATCTGAGGTAGGACGAGTTTGATCGGTCGACGCGCGGGTGCTTGTGCATACCTTGGCGATATCAGAAAGAGAGAGAGAGAGAGAGAGAGAGAGAGAGGGCGCGGTATATTATAGGGCTCCCACGCTTATCGAATGTTAATGACCCTAATGAACGTAACCGGAGCGGGGCCAACGACATGCGAGATAAGCCGACGCCGCCGCTGCCGCTGCCATGCGACGGTTATTATTTATTTATGCTCACGCACCCAGAGAGAGAGAGAGAGAGAGAGAGAGAACCAGTTTGACGTCTCCGACGACGACAAGATACTCTTCTTCGTCTGTATCTCTGTCTCTCTCTCTCTCTCTCTCTGTCATCCAATCGTATCGCGCCTCCGCATCGCGCTCACGTCATTTCCTAGGATGATGCGTCAAACTCAAAACGTATTCGCCTGCTGCACTTCTCGTTAAAATTATAATCGCCATATACGACCCTTCATCTATATATATATATATTTTTTTTTCTTTTTATTTATTAATTTTTTTCATTTCGGTGATAACTCGTAAAACACGAAGATCACGGCGCACGCCAACATGTGCAAAAACGGCGTCGTTTAGTTTTTGTTATAATATTCATGAGCGATATCCTGCGTGCTGCTTTAATCATAAGGTTCATGCAATAAGCGTCCTTTATATACATATACATGCCGCGTTGCTGCTGCATAAAAAGGCTCTGTAATTTGACGTTGTCGTTTCTTACTTTGTTGCTGTTGCTGCTTCTGTTCTCACACACTGGAGATAATAATTGTCGATCCTTTAGGTTTTGTTCATTTTTTTCTATTAGTTGACAATATGTTTTATTAACGCACGCTTACATAATTCGCTGATTTTTACTTACTTAACATCGTAATCGCTATCTTACTCGTATACCTTTGAAAATAAATCAACGTCCTTAGTGAATCTATGTTGTACTTATATTAACCGTATTACCGCTAATATCATACCGAAGCTTCATCCTGTAATTAATAATAGAAAAATGACGGTTTCAAACAATTATTAATAAAAATATTTAATTATGAAAATTGGAACCGAAAAAGAAGAAAAACCACGTTAAGCGAGCTTTTAAAAAGCAATTAAATGCAAATGTTACGATTGCAACGAAGGTTTATCGCTACCGCATCGCTCTGGAGAAAAGCTAAAATGCATATGTGTCGGTGTGTATGTGTGTGTGGGTATACACAACGAATTAAGTAGTGCGTGTTCGTACTTATATAATATGCATTCGCAAACAAAAGTATATAAAAAAAATTCACCTGACAGTATTCGTCGGTTACATATATATGTTTCTCGTCACGCTAGCTATAAGCGAACAAACGTAAAGAAACAAAATAATACGGCGCGTGCGCGCGCGACGATAGAGCAACAAGTGAACTCTCTCATCCGACGAACTGCGTCGTCGTCGTCAGCTTTTCAGTAAGCCGACGTCGGGCATCGGGTGCATTACGTCGACGATAAGCTAAACGCGTGAGTTGTAAAAAACCAAAAAAAAACAAAAAACCAAAAAAAACAATAAAAATACAAGAACAAAAATTTTTACCGGCAAAAATTAAATGGCATTCATTTAATTCATATTCATAAATAAGTAATCATTGAAGAATTTCGCGAGTGTATGTGTGTATGTTTATGTGTGTGAGTATTATTAAAGCTTGCATCGATTGCAAGGCCCACTTGCGCGAACGAGCGCATGCCGAGTCAGCGATAACAAAAGAGGATATATTGCCACCTCCCACTCATTCACACCCTACCTTCTCTCTTCGACTAATTGAGACTTCTACGTGCGTCTGTATATGTGTGTGTTGTGTTATATGCTGCGGTTTTGCTAATATATATATATATGTGTGTGTGTGTATGTGTGTGTATTTCAGCGTGTAAATTGGGCGTCAATTTTTATATCTGATCGTTTAACTTGATTTATAAATTCGTCATATGACACGTTACAGAAGTTGGTTTACGAGATTATTTTATTGACGTCATTTTATTGATAATTCATACATGTGCATTTGTACAATTGAGGTGAATTAAACAATGCAATCGTTTGTATTGCATCTACGTCCATATATATATATATATATATACAAGTCGATCAATATCGTTACGTAGAAATAACCGATACACTCTTGATCGTACGTATCTCAATTATGCAAATCGAACCCATGAAAATTAAAAAATAAAATAATTCTTGCTCTTTGTTATTTTTGGTCATACGTGATATTTCCGTTGTCAATGAAATAAAAAAAAAGTACGTCGTGACATTCCAACGGAATCGTTGGATTTTACCAAATACACTATTTCTTCGAAACTAAGAGAGCGCAACGTGAAAAAAAACGAAAGAAGAAGAAGAAGAGGTCTTCTCTCGAGCAATGTTAAAGCATCGAGGGGCGTATCAGAGCGCTACCACACCACTGCTCTCTAGCTAGTTATATTGTTCGTCTCGGGCCATTATTATATCGCGGAAAGAAAAGCGGTCGCGCTCGCGCACGCGGTAGATAAGATAGTTTATATATATATATATATATATATATATATATATGAGTGTGTGTGTGTGTGTGTGTGTGTGTGTATAAATTTGAGCGCCGCGCCGCAAGCGCCTCGTTATCGCTATACAGTTGCATTATATATACTACAACCACCTGTGCATTTTCTTATCTTTCTCTTTTTCTTATCTTTTAGGCTTGACCTCTGGCACCTGCGGGCCAAATCCATTAAATTTAATCGACGGGTTTCAGTTGAAAAAATAAAACAACCACCGACTATGCCGCCGCCCCGTGAGATTTGCATAATTCTTGAGAGAGAGAGAGAGAGAGAGAGAGAGAGAGAGACTGAGTGAAGCGAATGAGTGAGCCTACTGGACCGTGAGCGAGAGCGAGCACAAGCAAGTAAGAGCAGAGAGAAACGAGGTGAGGCGAGACGAGGCGAGGCGCATCGGCCTGCTCTCTTTAAACCGTTGGGCGTTCACCCCGAGACCTCAGTCAATGTGTATGTGTATGTGAAAGAGAGAGAGAGAAAGAGAGAGAGAGAGAGATAGAAGGCTTCCCGTTCCGAGTTTTATCCTTTGCAACCAGCTCTCTCTCTCTCTCTCTCTCTCCTCTACGTTGACGCAAATCTCATCTGCGACTGATCTCCTCGAGAGAGAGAGAGAGAGAGAGAGAGAGAGGAGAGAGAGCAGCTTCCTGCCATGGCATCCCAATAAGTTCGATAAGCGGTTTTGTTTGCCAGAGGATAGACTAAGGATGTCATATCGTTAAAGGTGCTCAAAGTCTTTTTTTGTTTTCTGTCTTTCTGCCGTGTGTCGCTCTGGTCAGTTTTCCCGATTTGACGATGAGCTAAATCGACGCTGGAATTTCACAGAAAATAGATCATGAATTTTGATGTGGAGTAAATAGAATTCATACGTGACGCACTGCGGAACTGATTTTCTAGTCGTTAGCTAAGAAATTTCTTCGATTTATCATTTTAGAAACTGATTGATACTTTGAAATGTATTTTGTTACGATCGTACGTTAGTTTTGCGAATAACCGATATTTTGGAGTTGTCGGCAAAAATGTACGATCGATGTTTGGAGAGAGCCGAAATCTTCTTCAGCTTCACAGAATTGATCGATTCCAAAAATTCAAGTGTTTTATAATTATTTAATTACTGTGGTTATTGGTGTGCGGGTAGCAGAATCCAATTATCGTATTATACGGCTGTTATTATAGTATAAAATACAAATACCGTATGTTTAACTTTAACAGACTGTTCCTACATTATCAAACATGATACGATCAGCCAGTAAAAAAAGAAATCAAGAAAAAAGATCGCTTCTTAATTATAAATAACTCTCTGGCACGTTATTCTCAAACAACACACAAATCAAGCGCAGCGAAGAAGAAGAAGAATCCGAGCTCTCGAGCGTGCACCGAAAAACGCATCGTGGCAAAAGTAAAAAAAAGATGCCAAGAGGAGAGAGAGAGAGAGAGAGAGAGAGAGAAAGAAAGAGAGTCCACTTAAATCGGCGTAACCTCTTAGCCCCGCGTGTGGCTTAGCTGCTGCTGCTGCTGCTGCTGCTGCTGCTGCTGCTGCTGCTAGCTGCACCTGCGCCTACCGTAGATGGAGACTAGAGATAAAAAGGAATATAATACAGTACTCTTGGTTTTGCTTCGTTTGCCGTACGGAAAAGATTGATGAAAGAAAAATACATATATATCGAGGTTATGAAGCTATACGGATAATATCGCACAAGGTCGCATATTTTCAATTAGCTCACTCGTGGCTTTTTCATATTTAGTCTAACGGTTAATTATGTTTTCGCGTTCGGACAAAGTATAAGCAAAATAACGAGGAAACTGTTAACGGTTAACCGTATGAGTAACAACAACAACCACAACAAAAAAGTAGCAACAAAAATAAACAAAAAAATATACGTATATATATATATATACACGCTACACTCAAGGAATTTCAGCAATTAAACAGCAACGGCAGCTAGCTCACCGACATTGTTTTTATACACGAGTGTAAGCGCGTGCATATTCAACGTTGTACGGCGATGCTCTGATTTCTATTTGCACGGATTTTTGTAGTTTCTAATCGCCAGGAAGTGCCGGTGAGTGAGGTTCTTTTTTCTCTCTCTGTCTCTCTCTTCGCTGCGGCTCGCGAGCACTTGGCATTCAATGTCTACGCGTGGTTTCAAGTTTTTCGAATATATAGCGATAAAATAGGCTATTTTTATTATAATCTTTCGTAAAGAAAATAGCAATTAATAATAAATTACGAAAAAAGCAGCACTATAACTGATTTTTTAACTATCGGCAACATTAATTATTAATAAACACACTGAATAGCTATCACATTCGACCACTTCATTAATCGATCGTAATATTCTGCAAATGGAATCACGCAGTAATCGTTTCTCAACATCCCCCCCCCTTCCTACAAATAAAAAACGACAATAAACTTTTACAAATTAACCATCGGCCATAAAAATTCACAATAATAATAATCATTATCATCATCTTCAAAGTTTACGACCTTGGAAAAAAAAACACTAAAATCCGTTAGCAAAAAGAGAGTAACATCGATGTATTTTCGATGGTCGTTTTTTTTATTTCCTTTTTTTTTGCGAGATATACTTAGCGCGCGTTGTATATACGCGCGTGGGTGCTCTCGCTGGCGGTATTCCAGTAAAGTTGGCGTTGAGCGTACGTAGGAGTTTCTCTGACCATCGTCGTAGCAGCCTCTGACCTCACCCGAAATAACCTCTCGGCATTCGATCGTTGTGCTATTTCCGTTTTCTTCTCTCTCTCTCTATCTCTCTCTTTTCTTCGTACTTGCAAAAGCACAAAAACGTCTTTATCATCCTTTCCTCTTGTCTCTCAGGCGTAAAATCACATTTGATAAAAGCTACTCTAGCGTCACAAATGCCCACACACACACACATACACTGAAGTATGCTAGTCGTTTATTTGAAATTCCGTAGTTGATCGAGATATTGCAACTCCTCCCCATCGTATATATTAATCGCGAGAGAAAGAGAAAGAGAGAGGCTGCCCTCGGAAATTACGAGCCGATTTCCGGCCACTTGTTCTTCTTCTTCTTCTTCTTCCATTAACATGCAAATTTGATCTTTCTCTCTCTCTCTCTCTCTCTCTCAAAAGGGTCACGATCGCTCTCGTCCTATAATACACTTCTCCCGTTTAATTGGCTTTACCGGCGCTGCTGCCGTGCGAGTGAGCTCGTTTTTCATACGAAGCTTTTCCTCCTACTCCACCCCTTTTATATATATATATATATATATATGTAGGTTGAATTCGGTGTCAATATTACGGTAGCAAAACCGGTACACACACACAGAAGAAAGATAGCATCTTCAATGGAAAATCGAGTTTCGCTGTTGCTGTTGCTGCTGCTGCTTTGCTGCTGTGTGTTTCGTATTAATATCGCAAGCCGCTGACGCTGATGCTGCTACTGCTGCTACTGCTTCTTGCGCAAAGCACGAAATATTCTAATTCTGTCGTTGTTCTTTTTGCGCTCAGCTCGAAACGGAGTGAAATGTTACGGATCGTGTCTCTTTCTCGTTCGGTTTAGGTATACGTTTTCCAAGTTTTAATATATATTGTTGGCAATTGATCATACACACACACACACACACACACGGCAATTAAACTTATTACACGTATATTTACTTTCGATAGTGACGTTTAGATGCGTGCTTGTAATGTAAAGAGAAACGCGTTAATATCCTACACCTCGATTATCACTGTAATAAATATTAATACTTTCATAACTTACCGTGGCAATTTTTTTTTAATTTTTAAATTTGACGGATAATCCTGAGCAAGTATCGAATTCAGTACGCAAGAAAATAGCATCGGTCAACGTCACCCTTCGTGATCGACCTCCTGCGAGTATCCTACGAGAGAAAGCTTCACGATAATGGCGAGAGTGTATGTATGTTAGTACACACACACACACACACACACACACACACCCCTGTATATTATATCGCTAGTACAGATCAACGCGCGTGCGCCAAAGGATGGGCGCAGAAAAGAGAAGCTGAATGGAAGCTGTAAGATCGTTAATCTTGTATGGGTGTATACTCTACGATGTATACTTCTACGAGTGTTAGTGACATTGCGATATTCCAATACGAAAGATAGCTTGGTAAACGATTTACTTTCTTTTTTTATTTGACTATTCTTTTACTTCTTCGATATTCTCGTTCGATAATAGAATTCTCGATATCCATAAAGTTTGTACAATTGAATAGACTTTTTTTACCATCGTATTTATTTATCATCGTATTTTTACACCAAACAGATCTCTTACGTTAATATTTCTTACAAAAATAACGAATTTTTATGAAATTAAATAACGATCCAAAAAAACAAATACAAAAAATATCGTTCACGTCGACACGCGTTCTAGTAAGTTTAGATATCTCTCGCGTTATCATAACACATCCCATATCCGTTGTCGTAGCTCAGAGCACATATACATCGAGTTACGCGCTATCGTACATACGTATACATATACATTTATGCATACGTACGCAATGAGCGAAAAAGAGAAAGAGAAAGAGAGAGAGAGAGAGAGAGAGAGAGAGACAGACAGAAAGAATAGAAGAAAACTACGATAACTGCACTCATCAGATCGACTCTCCGCGATAGGTATACGCGTGTGCGGAGTATGTACTTAGTGAATGGACCTCTCGCGAGAGAGAGAGAGAGAGAGATCGTTACAGATACAGAGCCGCGGGCGGCAGCCTATCCCCATAAATCCTCCCCGGGCACAATTACGCGCCGTTCTTGCACAGCAGAAAAGCATGATGGCCCTGACCTCGACGCACTCAGGTCGTCTTGAGAGAAAGAGAGAGAGAGAGAGAGAGGAAAAAAAACCAGACAATTAGAACAAAATAAAAAATAACGAAACTCAATTGTACCGGTAGTAGCAGATATGCATTATTTATCGATATTATTGTTATCACTGACAGTTAAATCCTCTATGATGAAGGTACAATATGAGCATGAACCTTTTTTTAAGTTTAAAGTGGACAGGCGTATCGGAAATCTGGAATGCGTTCTCCCACTATTTGACGATGAGCTTTGACGTAGATTGTCAACTTGCTACATGGTCTTTCCTTAGATTGACGTTCTTTGATAGAGGTATCCGAAAGATTGTGGAGGTTTATATCCGAAGAATGTTTGAAATAAAAAAAAACTGACTCACGACGTAAGATCACGTGAAATGACGAAATAAAAGCTTTACGCGTACTTTCTCATCGGATTAGTTAAAGAAAAGAATAATCGTACGAAATGAAGATTAAAAAAGAGAGGGAGAAAAAAAAATTAGATACATCATCCCACATGGAAGCACATACAATATATATATATAGTCAACCTACACACACGCACACCATGCCTTTACTGTATAGACGTAAAAAAATATCTTTGAGCTCTCGTCGTCGGCATGTATACAAGCTGGAAGAATTTATCACCGGATGGTCCATTGTAGGTATGGGGGCGCTCTGGGTACCGTCACGTCTTAGCGACAGCTCTATCATTAGCGCGGGCATAATTCCGCGCGAGCGTAATGCTAATGAGAAAACTCCGTGCGGCATATGCGCGACGGTGGTGGCGGCGCGGCAACGTTTGCTACGACCGTAAAATCATCAGTCATGACTCTGACCTTCTCTCACTCTCTCTCTCTCTCTCTCTTTCGCTCTCTTTGTGTCTGTGTGTTGTACATCAATAGTATCTTTCTCTCTGTACGCTTGCATTTAAGTATTGCACGACGTGAAATATATAGCGTGTCAAATGATAACCACAAAAGTAGCCGTCTAATATGTATGTATATCTACGAGTATATCTACGATTGACGTATTATTCACGGGGTAGCTCATGTGCCACGCCTATATATTGCGATCCAGTTCTCTTGCTATGCGAATACTGTATAATCTGGTCCTACCCACGCGCACTTGTGCGCGAAAAGGTATACGAAAAAGACACATACGAAAAAAAAATTAAAAAAAGAAAAGAAAAATTCGAGAGAACGAGCGTGTTGCTGATATCACCACGACGACATCTCTCCTTTCTCTCTCTCTCTCTCTCTCTCTCTCTCTCTCTCTCTCTGCTCAGGTTTTAGAGCAATGCAATGCCGTGTCGTCGCCATACGAGAGAGAGAGAGAGAGAGAGAGAGAGAGAGAGACTTGTTCGACCAAGTCCTACGCGATGCTTTATGCCAAGACTCTGGATTAAGTGCTCGCCAACGGTGAGAAGGATCGTAACGCTTTGAAGAATATATATATGTATATACGCTCTTCGACAACGACGGGGGTTATGAGGGAAAAATCACTTGTGATTACCTCGTATACCTGATTTATGGTTATTCGCGCTTGGGTGAAAAGAGATAGCTCGATATGCACGTTGATACGACTTTTCTTCGTCTTTTTTATCTTTTTTACGCAATTTTTTCAAGTTTTATAATTCAAACTGCCGAACAATTTTAGGTGTAGATTGCTAAAAGCGATAAATCGTTTATGTGTAAAAAAAGTGTAACAAATAAACTTGAACTTTGACTTGACAAGCTTCACCTAAGAAATGTATTTCCGTAAATTACCAAATAAACACACAAACGAAAGGCAAAGTGCATTTTACCCGACACTTGAAATTAAATAAAATTCACGAAAAGTAATGAATCCCGATGAAACCTTCGAGATAAAAACTGAAAAATGAAAGCTCACGCAAAGCCCTTAAAATGACTAAAATTCCTCATAACAAGATTCCAAATCAGGCAGCATCTTTCTCTCACTCTGCTCAGCATATCTCGTAGCATCAACCCTCCCTAGTAATTTACAACAGCAACCCAAGTGTACACGTTGCGGGTGTTTCTTTCGTAAAAAGAAAATGAAAAAAAAATAATCAAGCTCGTATATATACACACAACTAAGAAGAATATGAGGAACTCGTAGATGCACGCAGGAGGTCTGTATAGCGTGCAAATTATGACGCGGCGAAACAATGCGAATATCTTGACGCCGATCTCAATAGAGGTTAATTAACACAAACGAAAACCTTTTGCGCCACCTTCCAAGTATATATATGTATATATATATATATATATATATACTTTACATATATACATACAAACACTTTTTCGGCGGCCAATGCACGCTATCGTACTACCATCGGGGACCGTAGTGTCTTATCGCGCGCGACATCTAACTCCACTACCGTTTAATTTGATTTTTAGTAGGTTTTAAAAGGGGCTCAATCTAGGACCTTCTCTTCTCTTGTTGTTTCGTGATCGTGCTAATTGTTTGATTAGGTAGATTGGCTGATCAATAAGTTACCGAGAGATTTTGATCTTTTTGTCTTTCGATAGATCGACTTTTTATAAAGCTTTGAATGGACGTGATACGTTATTCGTGTGCGCGCGCGTCTGCGTGTGTGTTTTTTTACTAGATGACCAATAATTTCATATCGATCGCTATGCAGTACACGATGCGAACAATACTTAAACAGTCTTTAATGTAATTTGTATTTTAGATTATTTGTTACCGCACAATTTCTATTATTCAAGACCAGCAAAGCGCACAAGAAACTCGATGCAGGCGGAAATAAGCAAAAAAAATAAACAAATCCTGTAGTACTACAACTTTGAAAATTAATTAAACTCCACTTGATGCACAAATCCCAATAGAACCATACCGAAAAGAAGAAACACAAAACATACACGGTATATACTGACGGTTTTAGATTAATTACTTGAAGCACACACATCGTCGATTAGCTCGAGCGCTGTATCTACAAACGATTTTTCCTCTTCACTCCAATTAAGATTGAATAATGCTATGCTTTTCTTTTTCTTCTCTTTTTTCTTATGTGTACATATATATATATATATACGGCACGCGTCGATAATTTATTCGATGGCTTGATTAATCCACGCAACACAATAAGATTAGGCTGCGCCTCTCTCTCTCTCTCTCTCTCTTTATCTATCTCTCTCTCTAACGTGCAATCTCATTGCGATTATCAATCGTGTCTTCGGAAACGCTTAACTGTACGTGTAACAGTAACGCGCTCGTGTTGCATTAAGTGCGCGATAACTCATGGCAAACTTCGTGTTTTACATTGTGTTGCGCACACACGCTGCGTGTATATCTTAGATACATACGAGGAGATATTTTATCGTGTTGTTGTTTCTTTTCCTTATTTCTCTCTTTCTCTCTTTCTCTTTCTTTCGCTCTCTCTCTCTCTATCTCGCTCTCTCTCTCTCTTTCGTTATGCAACGACAATGGAAGCGAAACAACGTCGTTAAACAGATTCGACGACCTTTGAACTTTTTTTCACTCGTTCAATCTCTTGAGCCGACGTTCGGTTTGAGCTTTCAACCTTTGCCTTTTGATCCCCTTCTTATGTGTGCGTGTATATTGTCAAGCCTTGGCTGCTTGACTTTTGACTTTTCGACTTGACGACGGTCTTTTTTTTATTCAATCTCCGTGCGCACGACGTCTTTATCGATTCGACACTGCTCGAAGCAACTCTACTTCAGTATGTGATTTTTAACTGTTTGTTCAAGCACGTACAGCGAGTACACGTGCCATATATATGTAGGATCGTTGTTTCGATCGTGATTACGTGAGTTTTTTTTTGTTATTTTTTTCAATTTAGCTGCTGTCTTGTGTTGTTCGTTGTTGATCATATTGAAGTAGCTGTTTAGAAAAAAGTCCATTAGTTAAGGTCACACAAGAAAGTCATTGTTGTAAAATGAATTATTTCTTCAACGACATTTACCGGCACCTATTTATCATTTATTTTCTGGACAAAGAGGTTAAACGATGTTTTCTATAGAATTCAATCCAGCAACGCTACTCTCAAGGAAGTTACTTAAAAAGTTTTTCATACGCTCATCTTTCAAATACCCCATCAAAATAATTAGCAAACATTAATTATACACTCTTTCTTTAGACGATACCGACTTAATTTCAATTACCAAAAGAAAAAAAACAAATAAAAAAGCATCAACCAATTTCACTCCCATTGAGAACTCCATAAAAATCATCAGGCAGTCACTCTCTATACAAGCTTCACGACATGATTTACCGTCCGGTATATACCTTATACCCTATCGGTAAAACCACAAAATGAGTATATATATATATATATATATATATATACATTGAGGTCGCGTTTGCGTATACCGATTGCGTATAAGGTCGAGGTCGTTATAACGGCGCCACACGATCTCTCAAAGTGTGTGCGTGAAAAGGCGAGGCTATATAATGCATCAAGCGAAAAAGAAAGGAGAGCAAAATGTAAGCGCGAGCGAGTGCCTACAGACACCAGACAAATAGACGAGCGTTGCACGCAGGTGACCACGAGAAAGAGAGAGCGAGTCTAATTAACGCGTGCAACGGCGACGACGACGACGACGACGCCCACTTTTATCCCATCCTAATTAACCTGCACGATTTATGGTGGACCATCATCGTGTGTTGCGTGCGCGTCCATGTCGGATTGGAATGTCATTTTGCCTCGAGCAACAGCAGCAACAGCAGCAGAAGTAACATGTGCTGCTTTTTTTCTTTGGTTATTTGTTTTTTTATTTAATTTCGTTTTGAAAACACGTGCGATGTTTCGTTTTTAGGAGAGAAATTGAAACTTGAACGACTTTTCAATGAATATCTTGAAAATGACAACATACCTGTTGTCGTAACTTTGTAGGATTCGCATATCAGTTTTCATCTTTTCATCGTGAGGAATTTTTAATAAATTTGAAATAACCGAAACATTTAACAAACTTTTAATAAAATTTCAATCAATCGTACAAATTGCAAGGCATATTACACTTTACTCGCATATTTTTCGACGTCAATGAAAATATGACACGTTTCATCCCCATAACGTAGCCTTTTTCTCGATATCCATCGAATTCGGTGGCAGTTAAATACGCCGACAAAGAGGAAAGCTCGCGATGGGAGCGAGTTAAAAAAAGTTAAAGTCGGCTCACGGGGCGCGGTGTGTATACAAAAGCCACACAGTAGCCGCCGCTCTCTTACAGAGAGAAGCACACCATATCGATGGGAGAGGGAGGGAGGGAGGGAGGAGGAGGGAGACAGAAAAAAAAGAGAGAGAGAGAGCGAGAGAGGAGGCTGTCTCCTCCTCTCTCTTTCTCTCTCGCGGCATTGGTGGCATCAGAGAGCGGCACATAGCATTGTCCACGAGAAGAACACAGGTGAACGAGCTGCTTTGCATACAGTAGGAGCTTCTTTGTCGTTTCGCCGCCGCCGCCACTGCGTATATAGCTTCCGATTTTAGTTGCACTCGCGCGACCACCATACGGACCAACTAAATTAAATTCAACTTGGGGATCTCTCTCCCTCTATTTTTTCGTTTTTTTTTCAGTAGCTGCCACCCCTCAAGGACGCAAAGATTCAACCTATGGATAACACACTGTATATATACACGCGTATAACTTGCACAACGTAGATAAAGTAGCTTCCGGTTTATTCGGACCCTCGGATATTACTTGAATACCGGACGATTTAGATATACGTATATGTGCAGTATACACCCTTCTCTTTACGAACGACCTTTTTGCAACGAGTGTATGTGTGTGTGTGTGCATGGTTGCACTCAATGATTTATACCGCGGGAGCTCTCCAACAGTACCACCGCGAAAGGATCAACTATTGATTTATGAAGTTTTATACGAGAAACCGGCGTTCAACCGAGAATATTATATGTCTCTTTGTTGTTCGAACCGTTGTATATTTTTTTTACAACGGTTGAACGTTTAATCGACTAATGTGATTTACGCTAAATCAATTAAAATTTAGGCTTCGGTTCAAAAACACGCAGAAGAATGATTACTCTTGAAAGCGTTCCTCGTCTTTTTGGCGCTCCATTAATTTTTGTTATTCATTAGCACTTGGATATGGAGAATAGAGTAAATGGTTGATGAGGTGAGTGGGGGAGGGAGCGGCGAAGCGTTTCGTCTAGCGTAAGCAGGAAGAAAAAAAAGAAGACGGTATGGTGTAGAGCTCAGCGGGTCGGCCTACGATGATGCCCTCCTGTATACGATCAGCAGAGCGTAGTCGCGTAATGACCATTAACGTCGAGGAGAGCGAGCGAGCGGCTACTTGACCAGCTTGAGCTTCTTCATATTTTATACGCGGATGTGTGATGCGCGTTGCACGTTCGCCAAGCAGCGTGAACCCACTGACTATCTATCTGTTTTTTCTCTCTCTCTCTCTCTCTCTCTCTTTCTCCGTGGAGAAATCCTCCGCAGCTTGCCAGCTGCCGCTCTTAAGAGTTTTTCATAGGGCGTTTTATTATGTTCGCTGTTGTTGCTGCTGGTGTTGTGGCTAGTTTAACGCTGCTAAAAATTGTTTTGTAAACGTTTGAATTGTTATTGGTTATCGCAACGATGTTACTAGTTGTATTCTTATTTACCGACTATTGGATTTTTATAGCGCTGTTATTCGTATCCCCGTTGTATTGTAAAATCCATGTTTTCGTGTAATAACCGATGTAACATTGATTTACCATTTGAATGTTAAAATCTTGTAGTGACCGATCTTCATTGTACAAATTAAAATCGCGACTCCTAAAAATGACAATGAACGTATAAAAATAGTCACGAACTTATAGTAATGAAACAAATAAAAAAACACTTCAATCGACAGGTCATGCGCAAAAAAAAGCAGAAAGATGGCTAATAACCGCCACTCTTCAATCAACCAACCATCAATTTTTCGCCGCTCAAATAATAACTTACCACACACTCGCTCGTGCTTACGCGCGTGCAGGCACTTAAGTAAGAAAGTAAAAAAAAATTGAAAGAAAAGGATAGGTATATAAGGTAGACAGGCAGGCGTGCGTTGCGCCGATGTTAATTAGGCAGGTAGCACGCGCGCCTCGCGACCTCGCATGCTGTTACTACTACTACTAATACTACTAGCTGCCGATCAGCTCAGCGTGAACGTTAAACGAGCTCGCTCTCTCTCTCTCTCTCTCTCTCTCTCTCTATACGATAATTATCGGCCAAGTTATGATCTTTTTCGATCTTTTGCTTGTATTTATATATATATATATATATATATATACGTAAGTATGTATATATTCGAGACACCCACGTTGAGCAAAAGATTGGGGTCGATCTTAATTAGCCGGCCGTTTAATTAGCGCCACGAGGCAACGATAATGAAGACGCTGATGGCTCGCTGCTGATCGTCACGGAAGTGAATTCTTTTTTCCTGCGATGCAACTTAGCGCTGCAATTTGAACTTTTGCGCGTGGACGAGAAGCCAATTAGGAAAAAAATATACGAGTAAAGAGGAAAGAAATAAAAGCAAGGACGACAGTTTTCATTCCTTAATTGCTGTTTTATGGGATATATCATGCAAATCCAAAAACTTTAGCGCAGTAGCAAAACGTCAATTAGACGGTATTGCAACGACGACGCTAACAACACGTATATACATGTACAATACGAAGGCTATATATACAGATATGTATATATATATAACCTTCGTATGTATGTGTGTGTGTGTATATACATACGTCAGGTGAAAGAGAGACGGACTTTTCTAATAAGCTTTAAGAGAGAGGTGATTGAAAGTAACGACGCCGCAAAGAGACGTGTCTCGTGCAACCGTTTACTGTCCACCCATATACACTTGTCGCCTTACCATCCTTTCCTTTTTTCGTTAGCAATAACTCTTTATTCCGTTCTGCTATTGTTATATATCGTTGCAAGATTTATATCGATCGACTTGACGATTGTTTAAAAGAATTTTTACCGTGCGGGTTTTAAAAATGCTGCGGATTCAAAGTCGCTACCAATGACTCATTCACAAATATGTACTTGGATTTTAAAATAAACTCGTCACTTTTCCATCTCAAAAAAAGGAAGCGGATGAAAAAAAAACGGCACCTTTCTCTCGGTACTCTTGTGCAGTTAGAACTCTGAAACTTGATCCACGGCGTTGATTGATAGTGCATCGTACAGGCGAAAGTTGCGCGCAAGTGCGCAGAACCGAAAGTAGCGTAGAAACAGAGTAGCACGTAGATACAAGTATTGGTATATGTATATACAAGGGTAGATATTGGTGCTTATAATTGAGTGAGCGGCAAGTTCATATTCCTTTTCTAATCTGGCGATTATCAGATTGACCAAGTTGTAATAGTAGTAGTAGTAGTAGTAGTAGTAGTAGTAGCAGTAATAGTAATACGAGTATATATAGCGTTGGCGCGTAACCACGGGCGCGTGCATTATTTACGAGGGGTTCGGCAATTAAAGGGAGCGTTGCTTCTGCCGACGCCACCACCGCTGCTGCTGCTGCTGCCGTCGTTGCCGCGCGCGGCATTGATAAACTCACTGCTGCGCAGCATCCTTGCCCGAGGATATATATTTCTCGTTGGAGAGAGAGAGAGAGAGAGGATGTGGTCGCGCGTGCAACATTGGTGAATGAACTCACGAGAAAGAGAGAGAAAGAGGGAGGCCAGGTGAATGGCGCGAGAGAGAGTGAGAGAGAGAGAGAAGAGGCTTGAATGGATGTGCTGCCCGCGAGCGGACACGGCCAACTAATGAAAAAAGAAAAAAGGGAAAAAAAACGAAGAAGCCCAAGGATGTTCTCCTGTATTGAGCGTGTACGCGGCTTGTATATTAATTCGCCCTCGTATGTATGCGCGCGCGCGTGACTATCAGTGTGTGTGTGTGTGTGTGTGTGTGTGTGTGTGTGTGCAATCCACTCGTGTTGCTCGATTTATCGATCACTGAAAGCAAACGTATATAGACAGTGAGAGACCCCTCCCCAATACAAGATGTTGTATAGATTTTTAACAGATTTTAGTTAGTTAGACCCCATACGTGGAGAAATCTGTTTGAACGTTATTTCTTGGCATTTAGCTTGCGTAAAAAGCTTCGTTTTTATACAGATCGTTATCTTTCTCAACTGTTTTCTCATTTTTTTAGCGAATTACAGTTATAATACGGCAAGAGAAATGAGATTTTACTCTATATGTAAATCGATTATCAAATGCATTAGGCTGTTTATGAAAAACATGCGTGCCGTTGCATTTTCTTTTGGAAAATTTTGATGCTACATTGGTGTATTATACTGATTTACACGTTTTGATTACAAGCATCGAGTATATACCATGTACTGCAAGATATAGACGCTAATCATGCTGAAATTATCTGTGATTTTAAATATTCGAAAGACGACGAGAAATTTCTTACAACGATCTGTATATCTTCGCTGTATTGACAAACGGTATATTCTTAAAATATGTTTATTATAGTTTACGTAAACGGAATAAAATATGCATTTGTCTCGTTTGAAAAATAAAATAGCCAGGTGATTGGTGCATACGAACAACAAAGGAACAAAACTTTTGAAGAAAATGTCTTCCCAGCGAACGTGTGTGTGCATATATATACAAACGGAAGCAGAAGCCGCGAGCAAGGGAGCGTTAATTTAGAACTGCAAGCGAAGTCGACATTAGAGACCGTGGTCGCATCCGATAATTTCATCCTTCCTACTTGAACTCATGAATGAATCGCGCGCGCGACACACACACACACACACACACACACGCGCGCACATACAGACCCACGCACGCATATACTCGTTTATATACGTATACAGGTGAAGGGACTCGTGGCGCACCGGTCGCCACGGAAGTGCCACACGGTGACATTTAAGCGCTGCTCGAGACACAGAGAGAGAGAGAGAGAGAGAGAGAGAGAAACAGACAGACAGACAGACAGAAAGGAGGGAGGAAGTTTATGAAGTACCACACACTCATACGCACACATATGCAAGTAGTTGTGCAATATATATAAATACATATGTATATGTGCTCGCAAGGCGTGTCACGCGCGAGCGCCGCTCTCCCACAGCTTCAGCATGGACAGGAAGGATCTTCGCATGGGGGGTCTACAGATACTACATACAGCCGTAAGACACACACATACGCATACACGTAAGTGTGTGTGTGTCGAGTTATTCTCATTTCTCGTAGCGGTGATAATGCGAATTAGACGCGTCTGTATTATTCAGACGGTTATACGCGATGGTTATTGGTGTTGATAATTTTGTTATGCGTAGGATACGTAAAAAAACGTTGTTCGTGAGTTTTACCTTTTGAACTTATACTTTAAAAAAAGACATTCTTTGATTATTCAAAGGTAAAAACGAGAATTTCCCATAGAAAGTACTTCAGTATTTATATAATATCTAGAGAGAGAGAGAGAACACTGTGATCGACTTATCATTGATTGGTATCTCGCCAGAAAACAAAAAGCACGGTAAACGAAGAAACATCGACAAAACCGACGAAACAATAGTTAATCAATCCCTCATTACCTTGCATGTGTCTTCCACACGGCTGTTGCAGGGAAGAATCGGCATTGTCTCTTTCTCTCTCTCTCCATCTTTGGAGCAAACGGAAAGCCAATCAATCTAAATGGGGTATATATACAGTTTGTGATCCAGCGTGCGGTTGACATCGTTAAAGTCACTAAAAACCTTTATACTACGAGGAGTAACGATAACATACGCATGGCAAGCAATAGATAAAAGATATAGGTTTTTGGCGTCAGAGTACTTTCATGGATATATATCGTGAAATACACTGATTGACATGGAAAATACGTGAGTGCGTGCGTAGCTCGCGAGAGCTCTCGATCGGCTTTCGGCTTTCGATAAAAAGCTATATAGTACACTATGGGCAAGTCGCTGAGGTAATAAGGGTATATACCGCGAACAATGGCTTATACCGCCATCACAGAAAGAGAGAAAGAGAGAGAGAGAGAGAGTGCGTGCGGTAACGAGGAGAGCATAGCAAGAGAATCGAAGGACAGGATGGAAGAGAAAGAGAGAGAGAACTTGGTCTCTCTCTCTCTCTCTCTCTCTCTCTCTCTCTCTCGCACTCTACTTGGCCATATATCAAGCGGAGGAAAGAGAGAGAGAGACCGATAACGAGCTTCTGCAGAAATGCCGCCGCAAGGCTGCTGCTCCTGCTGCTGCTGCTGCTGCTGCCGTTCCTTACAGCCCCCTGCCTCGCCCTTCTTTCTTTCTTTCTCTTTCTTCTTCCTTCCTTCGTATACGCTCACTCGCTTGGTTAGTTGAGAGCCTGATAACTCGCGCGAACGCGAGCGCTTTTCTACACTTTTTTGAATATTTGCGTTTTATTGCACCCTTCCTCATAGTGCAAAAGAGAAATCTTTCTCGTTGTTTGAATTAATTCATGACGTATACCATCAGCTACCGAGGATAACTCGTTTGAACGAGATGCGCCTTCTTTTTTTCTCCATTTCATCCTAGAGAGTCAGTGATCAATTTTATAATGTATGCGAGATGAAATTTTCATCTATATTACTTCCAAAGCGAGAATTTCTAGTTTGATATATACATATATATATACACGTATGGTAGCTCGATTTTCTACTAGATAATCATTTTCACATCTACATCATACATCTTCATTTTCCATTGAAATTATAAATTTCTTTTGAAGATTTTGATTTTGCTACAACAAATTAAAATTTTACTACTTCGTACATGTGCGTGGATACGTGTTGTGCGCAAGAAATTAACCTTTCTCTCTCGCGCGTAACAACACCGACCGCACCCACTCATCGCGTAGCTTATAAATATGTAACAACCACCACTAGCAGAAATCCTTCTTCAAAAAAGAAAAATAACCTATTAAAAAATGCTTTTGTAGCGAGAGAGAAAAAGGGCGCGAGAATCGATAATTTTCGATGGAGCTTTTTGCTTCGTTTTTTTTAATACGTTATATAACTTTTGCATCTTTTGCTTCTCTCGGCGTCTTATAAGGTAGCACGATTTTGCCACACAGTATAAATCAAAGACCAAATATATGTATGCTGCCCTTGTTTTTTCTCCTCTCTTCCTTACTTTTTTCTTTTTTTATTATTTCGTTTGCTTCTCTCACTGTGGTAGAGACAATGCAACGGCAAATTTACATATACGCAGAGAGAGGGAGAGAGAGAGAGAGAGAGAGAAAGAGAAAGCGGCTACTCGTTGTCCGCGCAATTATCGGCTCTTTGATCTGCCGCCCTTTTTCCGGATTCCCTCGGCGTGTCCGTAATTGGCCTGGATTAATTTAATTAATCGCAGGGGCCTCTTACCGCATTTGGTCGTATACATACACACACATAGATTATGCACAAGTGACAAAGTAGTAGATGTGTGGTCGTCGTGGTGGTAGTAGATACAAGGGGAGGAGAAAAAGTTGAATAGGTATAGGCGCTCTTTCTCATCTGTGACGTGGAAGAATTTAGGAGAGCAAAAACAATGGCATTGTCTTATGCTGGTTTAGGGAAAAAGCCTTTCACGTGATGTATTTATGAGGCCTTTATTGAACAGCAAAGAGCAAAAGCTAAGCTGAGCGAGCAAGCGGAGCACTCCATTTTAATGGAGCTGTTGCACTGTTCAACGTGGATCGAGTGTATATATGGTTAGTTGCATGCCTACCGTGATACACTCTCCACGAGTTGTACACCACTCGCTTGACGACTGTCTTACGCGACGACTGCGCTTCTGTCTTATTCTTGTGTGTGTATATGTGTGCTGTATGTCGCCAGAGAGAGAGAGAGAGAGACCTTTATTTATGGGGGATTGCTAGACACGATGCCATTGCCGACCGCGGGTTTATTTGGGTATGCACAACTTCACCGTTCTGTATATATAAGCTTTGATACGACGAGAAATCGATGCGGATTTATATAAATGTCGCGTGCTTTGTACTACGATCGTTCTTTTTTCTTTCAACCCAAGATTTGTAGACGAACAATAATGATGTTGCTTTGACAAGGTACATAGGCGACCTTTATGAGTTGAGTTATAATCCATTCGCGAGAATTATCTAAAATAAATTGAATTGCTTATTTGGAAGATGCTGAATTTTACAAGTGAGCGTAAAATTAACCAGTAAATCACGAAAGGGAGAGAGAAAAAAGGGGCGTATCCTGCTCGTCGTCGGCGCGGCCAAATACAACGAAAGCCAAACGAAATGCGCTTTGAATTGGGCATAAAATCAACATTGAAATCTCGTTCAAAACAAAGAGAGCGCGAGATTCGACTTTCGGACTTGGAGATTTACTTGCTATGGGCTTCTTCTCTGACTCTTTGGTTCAGTAATAAAAAACAAAAAAACAATTCAACCAATGCGTAAAGGGCGTGCGTCAACTCTTCCAATTTACATTTTTCCGTGCACGCGTGCGAGGCTTGATCTTGTTGGTTGAAAAGATCGATTCACCGAAATCGCGAGGGTGAATTCCACCTGCAAAATAAAAAAAAATCAACTGGTAACCGCCAGATTGACCATTAAAAGCCTTCACTGTCTAATGCCTTGCAAAGCAAAAGTGGAATCCCGAGGTCAACCAATTTTGGCCAGTCAAAGGGCCGCCGCGTCAATCTTTTTATTTATTTATTTTTTGTTATTTTTGGGACTCTTCTTCTCGAGACTGACTTTGAAGAACCTACCTCCTAAAATCCATCTCTACTTTTTTCCTTGAGTTTTGTCGATTTATTTATTTGATTGGCGAGGGTCACAATAGTCATGAGAATACAATACCCCTGTACGGTTTGAAAATCAGAATGGCGATGCATACTTGACTAGACGTTTAAGGTTTTCAGTCGTTTCGAATGAAAAAAGGGCCGGGAGACGACGAGAAAGGAGACATACCGTAACGAACTTGATGCACGTCGATGAATAAATGGTATTTGTATTACCAAAAAACGATGATTCGAACCACGTTGAAAGTGCAAAGATGAACTTTTTTTATAAAAAAGCTCGAAAGCTCCAAAACACCTTCTTTCGTATAACTCCAGCAAACGTTCTGGTTCTCGTCGTATTCTATTGTTTTACCGTACAACTACGATATATCAGCATCTCTTGTCGTTTGCAAACTAAACAACTTCAGAGACGCGTATTCGTAATAAGATATTTGGAAAGTAGCGTCCATCTATTATAGTGTCTATTATACGCGCAAGTATTGATTTTACCTTAAAAATATCGATGTTATGCAACACGAAAAATTATATTGCCCGTGCCTTGTTATGAAAAAAAATACAAAACGACGAAAACGAGTACGTATATGAATTTACGAGGATCAAGCATACTCATCATCGTCTCCATGTAGCGGCATACCAATAATTTGCGCTAAAAGCTACCGATTTTCATCAAGTGCATCCAAAAGAAAAAGGACCAAGTCACCTTGCTCACTCCTCTTTCACAGTTCGAATTGGAGCGAGTTACCACCCTAAAAAAAGAACTCGCAACGTATGTAGCCTACGATTAATCGAGTAGCAGCAGCCTCAAATTACAGATTCTCTTTTGGCGCGAATGAGAAATATACAGACGGTGTTTTATTCGGTCTTATATATGAAGCGATGCGCTTTGGTTTCTCTTGCTCAGCCGTGTTGTGTAAATTAAGCAGTAGTACGCAGTAGCACACACTAACACAGCACAAAGCGTTTATCGTTGTATTCCTCTCTTATTGATCGTCGTAATTAAAGAGGCGCGCATCATTTATAATGCATACCCTCTCTCTCTCTCTCTCTCTCTCTCTCTCTCTCTCTCTCACGCACACGGCTTTAATTAGGCGTCATCAATTCAAACGGGACGCCCGCCAGATGTATTTTCGACCACACGTTTGTTTTGCATCGTAGTTCTTCGCGAGAGACTGTACGTTCTCGGATGCGTTACGCGTGAAAGACAGAGAGACTTAATGATTTTAATTTTAAATTGCCATTGCACGAGGCTTTGACTAATGAGACACCAGTATTGAGTGCGTGCGTGCGTGCGGTATGTTGTACCGAGTGAAGTGATTTTTCGATGGGACGTGGATTTGTTTTTTTTCGTTTGTTCTGGTTTCACGACGGAGACTGCGTGTATAGATTGGTACGACAAGTATTATAATTTTTAAGAATATCATTTACTAATAGTTCGAATTACGCAAAGTTTATCTTATCTTTTTCGGATATTTCTATCTTGTTTCTATCGTTACACGATCAGAATTGTCTTGCAGTCACAGCATTAACAATTAATTTCAATACAGTGATCAAACTAACTTGAACACACCAACTGAATGATTAATTAACGTCCGGCTGACCGTTAATCGTTGAATAAATAAAGGAATAGATAAAACATTCAAAAGGTAAAAAGCTGATAAAACAAAGGTGATCGACACGCGTGCAATGGCCCTGATCTTCAACTTTCTTTGCATTCGCGTTGCGCATTGAGTATCGTACTCGAAATTAACCAATAAAAAAAAAGTTATTTCATTTTTCTACTGGTGAAAAGTCGTAAAAATTGATATTGATCAATAGTCACCCAACGATCAACACACAACGATCGTTATACACCTACGATCAAAAACAAAACAAAGATAATAAGCCCGACGATATAAACTGCATATTGAGACGTTAAAGTAAAAGGGGTTCGATATATAAATTCTTGGATCCAATCGACCAAGTTGTTCCCTTTATTTGAAAGCTTTAATCCAAGGCGCGCCGCAGCAATGATCGCGTATATAGCTCGTATCTCTGTTGGCGTATAACGTGCAGCAAATATCCCCCTTCTTGTAAATAAAAAACCAAACCAAAAGAAAGGTATATATTCGCCTAAAAGAGGCACACGTTTGGTCCATAACTAAGACATCAGGCATTGGGTTATACAAACGCTTGGAAAACAAGGAAATAAAGGGGTAAAGCATAAAATCAACTGTTTATTGATGCTGATATTCGCGCGCCTCCACCGCTGCTGCCGCCGTCGCCTAATTACGGTATCTTCTCTCTCTCTCTCTCTCTCTCTCAACACGCACATATATACACGTATGGACGAGCAGCATGCAAATCGGTATTGTAAAGGGAATGAACGAACCAACGATAGACCGGTTTTATCTCGACCGATAAAAATTGTCGTTAACCCCAGCAACGTCGTCGTCGTTGTCGTTGTTTGTGCGTGCAGGCATGCTTGTGCTTGCAACAGAAACCATCCAAGCGAATGAGTGGAACGAAACTCCAGATATGGATGTGATGACTTCTTTTTTTCCTTTTTTTTCTCTCTCTCTCTCTCGTGACTATGGTTTATATAAGGGTTAAGGGTATAAGGATGGCTTTACAAGGTGATGAGACTTAAACTTTTTAAATATTTTTTACGAGATTAGAGACAATTTTTATTCGTTGATTCTTAAACAAGTTTTTTTGATCGATTAAGCTGTGAAGGAGGTGAGCGTGTAAAACCCAGAAATGTACAAACGCAAATACATACTTGAAATTATTACAGGAGCTTATAGAAAAAAAAGGCCAAGATAATAACGACCACGGGAGAAATTTGTAGGAACGTGAAAAAGCTGCCTTTCAACGTGCACTAAAGTACGGTATTTACATCCGATTCAAACTTTATAAAATAGAATCGTCGAAAGGTAGTAACGTTAAATTAGTAGAGAAATAAACGTATTTGCGTTATAAAAAAAAACAAACAAATACACAATGAAAGTGTCGTAGGTCAAAAGTTCAGACGTACGCCAAGTTTCTCTCCCACTTGATTGAACTTTAGTAATGTCCTCTCAGTTTGCGGGAGCCAACCACCACCAGTGCGTTTCTTGGCGCAGTCTCACTTGGCGGAAGAAAGAACCGCCCACTGAATCTCTCGCCCTTGTCTCCTCTCTCTTTTCTGCTCGGCCAACTCCCACGCGACTATATATGTATGGATATATGTATATGTGTGAATATATATATATGTATGTATATATATATATATATATATACATACACATACGTGTGGGTACTTGGTCTCTCTTTCTCTCTGTCTTTGCATGCGCGTGTGCTGCTAGCTTGCTGCTGCTCTCTTCCTCGTAAATATGATGTCTGTATCGCTTCGCCGCCGCCGACGACGTCGTGGCTCTTACTGCGGTGTCGCGCGCGCGCGCTCGCTTTGTCACGATGTTTACGGCGGTTTTAAGGTGTGCTAAAGAAACGATGATACTGACGGCTCGTTTTGCCTTTCTTGCTTTCTTCTTCTTCTTCTTCTTCTTCTTCATCGTCTTATTTTTCTTCTTTTTCGTTCTCTTCTTTGAACGCCGTTTTATGACCAGGGTGATGATTGAATTTGAAGATGTGTGTATGTTTTTTTTTCTTTTTTTTCGGAATAAATGTGTATGCGTTGAGGTAATTAGTGTCGAGGACGTTTGAAATGTGTTATATTTTGTTGTCGGTATAACGATGATCACACTTAGTCATTCTATTATTGTGATATTCAAGCTTATGAATTTTACGACTATCCTAAACTCAATAACCGGCGACGAGGAGTACAGTATTCTTGTTTGTTTCATAATCGTGGCAGCTTAAATCGCATACACACACGTATACATCAAGGCTTTCCAGAGCAGCTGTGATATTCTGTAAAGTCGTAACGAACTAACGAAGATTAACACACTACGGTCTCGCCTCAAAATCACGCGGGAACATAGCCAAATGTGTTAAAAGTTCGTATATGAGTGAACGCCGATTTGTACTGAATTTCGATATACAAATAACTGGCCAGCTCTAGTTTTTGATCGTTTGCAAATTTGTATTCGGAAGCTTGTTAAATATCCCCTTTGCTCGTTAAACAGCGATAACGCAGCTTCCTCTCTATAATCTTTTCGTGAATATCAAATGAAGAAATCGACTCGCGGAGATTACAAAAAACTACATACACACACACACACACACATACACGCACGCGCGCAGAGATAGAATAGTCAAACAATCTTCCGTAACAATCTTCATAATATACCTCCACTTTTACCCCACAGAAACAGCAACGGCATCATATCCGTAAAACCGGTCAATCCTCAAACGCGCGCTCATCCACTCGAATAGACAATATAAAACCCAACGAATAATCCAAACGTATATAGGCTCATAAAGCGACATTAAAAATATATATACACACGTTATTTTACATTGCAGAATAGCCAAAGAACGGTAAAGATCAGTGGTAATAGCAGCAACAGCAGCAGCAGCTACAGCAACAGCAAAAGTTGGCAATCTATCCCCACTACCATCAACAGCGGCAACAGCAGTACGGTAAGTGATCCTCTCCCGTGGCGCGCGCCGCGATTTTAATGGGTCTGCATCATGCGCACTTTATTATTCGCGCACGCGAGCGACCTGCTCCCGATTCACTGTATCCTCAACGTTCAATTCACGCCTCATGTTAGACAAAACAAAATATATATCTATTGTTTTTCTATTGTTTTTTTTGACAATTTCGCCATCAAGATTCTTGTAGTGTCGAGATAGCAATATATGGGTTTTTCTTATCGCTAGAAATATTCGCCTGTGTTTTTCTTCTATTCAAATATCTCTTCAAGATCCAAGCGTAAAATTGATTTCATGGAAGTCAAAGACCAATATTTTTGTAATTAGTAAAAGTATGATATGTAATTTCTTGTTCAATCGTCACGAATAGCTATTCCATCTAACGTTAACAATAATTGATTTATCGCATACAAATCATGTCGAATCTATTTCAATAAACTCATCTTTTGCATCTCCGTAAAGACCAGAAGTACAACTCTCGTCCAAAGCGATAAACGTTTTGAAAAGCTTCTCGCTCTCTCTCTCTCTCTCTCTCTCTCTCTCTCTCTTTCTCTGACGATCGGAATGCGTAGACGCTAATCTTCGCTTCGGCTGGCGATTTAATTCTAAGGAGTCTTCTTCGTCTTCTTGTGCTGTTTCTCTCGCGCGCGTGCGTGCGTGCAAGTATATATGTGTATCTGCGTGTGTGTGCGAGGAGAAATAAGAAAAAGTATACGAGACTCCGCCCTTGGTCGCGACCAAAAAGTCGCGTGTGTGCGCGGTTGCAAGTGAGAGGAGAGAGAGAGAGAGAGAGAGAGCAAGCCAAGCAAGTCAAGCCAAGCAAGCACAGAGCAGAGCAAAGCAGCGGCAGCAGCAGTAAAACCGGCTCCTCCTCTCGACCTCGAGGGGACACCTGCCGCCCTCTGGCCCAGGTGAATTAAAATTCCCCAGCTAATCGAGTTCCCGTGTCGCCGCCCTTATCTGATGCAACTCAGGTCGCGTCTCTTGCAGTTGTCGTCGTCGTCGTCGTCGTCGTCGTCGTCGTCGCCGTCCTCCTCCTCCTCCTCCTCGTAGTCGCATGATTGACCAATTACGGATCAGAGTTGCTGCTGCTGCTGCTGCTACTTTTGCCTAACAATTTGCCGCCGCCACTGCAAGTTAGCTTGATGCTGCTTCAGGATGAACGCGAGTAGTAAATAACGATAATCTATTCGCACGCGGAAGAAGCTTTTATTCTCTCTCGCTCTCTTTCCTTCTCTCTTTCTTTTCCTTCAACCATCAGAGTACAAAGCTGCACTTACTCATATTTTTACCGAACGCACATGTTTACGAGGCAAAAATTCGGAAATTGTACTTTGAACTAAACGTTCAAAACTCTCTCTCTCTCTCTATCGCTTACCGACCGACCTCCTAAGCTATATATCTGTATATACATTCGCCTAGAGCTCACGGTACTTATACACTCGACAAGCGAGTTGTTGCCGAGGATATATCCCATGCAAATCGTGAAGCGCCGTGTACAAAAATCAAGAGGGGCTGCATTTAAATGAAGTATTGCGCCAGTTTGCGCGAGGATTTTTTATTTTTTTCACTCTTGCTGTTGCTCTGCATTTTAGTGTCACTTTTTACCTCTTTTCCACTGAGAGAGGGTTTAAAGAATCGTGATGGCCAACGGCCTGAAACCAGGTAAAAAACAAACTTTCACAGTTAGCTATGTTTACAATTTAACAAACTTGTGTGTCTGTAACGAAAATAAAATTGTAAAATTATTCGATTGACTGCTGAAACCAAATAAAGGTTTAAGAATATGTCATTCGCAATTCTGTAAATCTTGATAAACCACAGCATACCTGGTCCCTACAAAAAGAATTTCATAGCATTTCATCACTCGTGGTTATCGGTAAAAACACCCACAAGACATAATCGTTGAACGAACATCCCTTCGTGTGATAATCTTGGCGCGACAAAAACTTGTGTATATATTCTCGAACGACCCTTTACAACAAGTAGTCTTATCAGTCTCTCTCTCTCTCTCTCTCTCTCTCTCTCTCTCTCGCTGCGAATCGAATGAAAGAGAAAAAGAAAAGAAGACAAATAAAAAAAAATACCAAGTCTTTGCAACGTGTCCCCAATCGTAAATCAAAGCCAAAAAAGAACGGGACACAAGTTTAAATCAGTTTGGTGTATGCGAGAACACAACGTTTTTCGCGACGTCTCAATTAAATCCTCCGAAATCTCTCAACTTGCGAGCAAGCACGCCTGCACTTGTGCTTGTGTGTGCGTGTGTGATGTATGTTTATTGATAAGATTTGCTGCTTGATTTATTGTTCGACCTGCGTACGTATATGCTTATTTTAGAGATTAGCGTTTGTACTTTCGATTCACTCTTTCTGCTGTCTTCATTTTTTTTTATACGTACCGGTTTTCTTTTTATCGTCGTTTCCTCCGCGTTTTATAGCTTTTCTCTGGGTAAATGACTGTACTTTTTTCTCTTAACCTCCAAATGGCGCTTATATGTAAAAAAGGTACAACTTCATTGGCAAACGAAGAGTTGTGATTTACGCTCGTATAAATAGCTAAGTAGAAACACATCTATGTCAGATTTTACGGTATTTTATCGAAAACTTGTTCAAACATTCCATGCATGCACAAAATTTCAGACATGTTTATGCATAGAATTTTAGCTGATTAGTACCTCGTATGTCCATTCAAGTTTTTCATCCAACACTTTTCAACGCTGTTGTTGCAAGATCATTATCAAATTCCGATATTAAATCGTAAAATAATCAGATAGAAAATATAAATTAATTGTTTTAATGCATCCTTATCATAAGATGGAACGAAAGTTTTGTTCGAGACAAAGTGGTGTTTTAATTTCTAACAACCCTTATTGCCTTCGTTAACCCTAAAAGGCAATTTTGATAAACCCCCGCCTCTCCCCCCAAAATAAAGAATCGTGCGAAGAACAGCGTTTTGAAAACGCCCATAAATCAGAGAGAGTTGCAGCAGTGGCAGCAGCAATCGCGTCTGGATATACGTCCGTGACACCTCTCTTTGCTCTCTCTCTCTCTCTCTCTCTTTCTCTCTCTCTTTCGAAAAACCAGAGCAGAGCACTCATCCTCTCTCACTCAGCAAGCGCAACACACGAGCGGCTGCAGCAACAGCAGGAGCGAAGCGTAGGTAGGGAGCTCAAGAGCGTGCAGAGAGAGAAAGAGAGAGAGAGAGAGAGCCACCACTATACTTCTTTAGCGACCATGTGACTGACTCCCCTACTACTACTCTGTTTCTCTCTCTCTCTTTCTTTCTCTCTCTCTCTTTCTCTCTCTCTCTCTTTCTCGTCAACCTGCGCGCGAGTAGGCACAGCCTACCTGCCCCGCTCCCATTACGGCGCGAACTCTCGCGGCAGGTGCACCTCTCTCTCTCTTTCTTTCTTAGGACCCGCGTGTGCTACGGTTTCGTCTTTTTTTTCGTTTTTTTCATTGTGTTTTCTTTTTGTTGTGAGTGTGAATTTTTTTTCTGGTTTTTTTTTTCGTTGTTGTTTGTCAGTGTTTGTTGTTTTGAGACTTAACAATCGAAAGAACAAAAATTTACAAAAAAACAAATAAATAAAAACCAGGACGTACCGAGGGTTGGTGGTGGACATGTCCGCAGCAGCTCGCTGAAAGGATGAGGGAGCTCGACACTGAGAGCCCCGTCGTCTGGCCGGCCTGGTGTTACACTGGTAAAGTACAAAAACATCCGTGCATATAACAAGATATATATATATATATACACATACATATTACTTAGCTTTATTTTTATCATCGCGCGTACTTACTGCAACATCCGCCTTCCACGAAAATCACTACCTGTGTCGACGTCTCTTTTCGTTGTCCTCTAGCGTAAACTTCATAATATAGTCTTTAGTGCTATTTATCCTCGAAAATCAGAGAAAGATTCTTAAAAGAAAGAGAGAGTACTTAGGAACGGTTTAGGACTCTTCTTTTACGTGTTTTTCGACTTAGTTTTTAGTATTCCACGGGGGGCAGAGAATTTAAGGTCTTGGGAAATATTAGTACTTTCCACCTCGGAAAGAACAAAAAGAAAATGTTTTTTTTTGTTTTGCGTTCGTTCGTTTTGTGTCTTTGGAAGTTGTTATCGCAAACGTGACAACACTTTATATTATGTTCGAA
This sequence comes from Chouioia cunea, assembly GCA_030064505.1. Taxonomy (NCBI): domain Eukaryota; kingdom Metazoa; phylum Arthropoda; class Insecta; order Hymenoptera; family Eulophidae; genus Chouioia; species Chouioia cunea. The sequence goes on along the minus strand of JAOPFQ010000001.1, from coordinate 37,405,284 downwards.
TAATTTGTTTGAAAGAATGAGAGAGAAAAAAGAATTCAATTGTTATACAAACAAAAACTACCCGATAAAAAAAGTTACCAGACGATTCGACTATGTAAACAACTTGGCATTTTCTTTTTGGAAAAAATGTATATATATATATTTATACGTATCTACGGATAACATTAGTCCAGATTTCCATTGCGGCGTATTCTCAAAAGAAGACAATACTCGGCATCCGGCACTATCAGCAAGCTAAATAAGCCTCCTCCTTGCTGCCACATCGCCCTATCTCTCTCCTCTCTCTTTCTCTCTCTCTCTCTCTCTCTCTCCTCTGCCTTCCATTGAATAAAACCTCTTGCTCTCGTAGCAGCAGGAGCAAGATTAGCAAATACACTCGGAGCTTGTGCCAAAAAAAAAGAAAAAAAGGGTTGCGATAGCTGACTCACCTTGGTTAATTGCCACGACGAAGATTCAATAAAGTCAATCTCCTCATGTAAAATGCATATGTATGTATCCTTGCGGAGTGCAGAGTGAAAAGTTTTCAAAAGCGTAAACGTGCGCGTTGAAAATCTAATTAATGTTATATATCTAACACACACACACACACACACACACACATACATAACGACAATAAAAATGTGTTGTGGGATAAAAGCTCGATTAGCTTCCGCGTACGTGAGGAATAAAGTTTTCGGGGCGACGCGGATGACGAGTTTTCTTTCTCTCTCTCTCTCTCTCTCTCTCTTGATGTGCAATTATCCTTGGCATATCAGAGAGCGAGCACCCAGAGATGTATTTCCTAATGACGGCAGGTGCGACCACCCGGTGAGTTTTAGCTGACTCATTCAAGATCTTTCTCTCTTTTTCAATTTCGAGAGAGAAGTGAAAAATCGGTATGTGATTAATTGCAACAACTCTATATAGGTATATATAATAATGAATGGGTTGCTGTGCTAACAGCTCTTGAAGCCTCCCACTATTCGCGCGCGCTACCGTTCTTGACCCGCCTTTACCTCATCGTAGTTGCGCACGCGGTTTTCTGTCAAATGGAATCTTCATCGAGGTTAATACTTTTCACTTTATTTCCTTTCGTCGAAGCAAGATACAGACTTATATAGCTATATCGGTAAAATACGGTGCGAATTGGTTTTTTTTACTGGTATATATGCGAAGAGGTGTATTTGCGCGATAAAAACTTACAATGTATTCGTTGTAGAAGCTCATATTTGTACATTATTTTATGGCACTGCTGATAGTGTGTAGTATATGCAGTCGAGCGTTTTTTTCCTCAAAACGAGATACAAAAGAAGAAATAACAATTTTTGCAACTTTTCATTGGCGAATAACGTCGTTTGTTAAGTAACAATTGCTTTTTCACGAAGAATACCATTATATTGGAATTTCACGTAGTTTTAAGTAATGGAACGTGAAATCAATCTAATTTGTAAATTTTTCGTTATATCCATTCGACAAAGACAAATCTGTTACAAGGCAATCACGCGATAATATTGAAGTGAGCAGCCGCCAAAACAAAACTGAAACACGCAAAAAGAACGATAGAACGAGTAAAGTTCCGTATCGTCATTAGCATTTAATAGTCATCGTAAAAAACTGTCAATATTACCTTGATACACAGACAAAAAAAAAATAAAAAGCTTCTATAGACCATTTCGTATAAATATAATCACCAGCACGCGTCTCGCACATTTGTATATCTACGAGAAACGTCAACCGCGCGTGTTGATTCTAAATGAGTACATTGACACGTAGAAACCATTAAATGTCATCCGAATTCAAATCTATAGCTCGAGGAGAAGAAGAAGTCAAGAAAAAGAATAACGAGTATAAGAATAATCAGTTTGTATCGCGAGTGATCGAAATCGGTCGACGAACTTGATAACGTATCTATTAGTCTCTTTGCCTCTACTACCTGAACCACTGCACGCGTATGTGTGTGTGTATATATATATAAAACACGTCGCGCGCAGAAACGAGAGCAGAGGACATTCCATTGCCTTTGCCGGACGCTCTCGTTTTCTAACGCGACGATGACTCGGGGTCACAACTACTGCCCACTCGCAAGAGTCACCGGCCCCTTACCCGCCAACGTGTATTTTCTTTTTTTTTTGTTCGCTGTCTCTCTCTCTCTCTCTCTCTCTCTCTCTCTCTCTCTTTCTGCGTCGAAGTAGCAAAAGACCCCTGTCTCTAGACGTTCTTTTTTTCGGAGATGTGTCTTTTAAGTGTCTGGGCGTATGGTTATGACGGAATTTAAATATTTCTCAGGATGAGGCCTCCTCTTGAGGGTTCTTCTTTTCTTTTCTACGCGTTGGAATTGATTATCTATCGATTTATACTCTTTTCTTTTTTTTTTATTTTCTATTTTATCCATTCGAAAATGATTTGCACAAGGGATATATACCTGATTCGGCAATTAAAATACATTAATTACAGATTCGACTATATGAATACGAAAAATATAGCACGAGTTATTATTCATAGAGAATCTTAGAAATTCATCGAGAAAATAAAAAAAAAAGAAGGAGAATACACACACGTATACACGTACAAAGAGGCGAATCCCGATGTGTCATCATAAAGCACCATCCGCGCATCCTCACTGACCCACGCATCTCTAATCCATGCCACACGGCGTGGCAACGACGACGACGACAACGACAACGACGAAAAAGGAATTCCAATCCTGAAAGAAAGAACAAAAAAATAAAAAAAACCACACGGAGCTTCACGATAAATCCGACGATAGTCCCGGTGTGTTTTTTGTGCGTGACATTTAACCTTTCCGGCGTTTTTAATCCTCCCTGGAGCAAATATCGTCTTACCTGAGAAGAGAGCGAACGAGAGAGAGAGAGAGAGAGAGAGAGAGAGAGAGAGAAAAAGATCGATCGTGAGAGTTCGAGTTACTTTGCTCTCGAAACTGTCGTAAAAAGCATCCAGTTGTCTCTCTCTCTCTCTTCCTCTGCCTTCTCTCGTCTGGATAACTTTCGTCAAGCTGAACCGGTCTTCACAGTGGTCCTCAACTATTTTTTTGCTTTTCTGGTTTTTTTTTCATTTTTTTTTTCAGAGTGACGGATGATTAATTAACGTACTTTTAAGATGTTCACGCAAGACACATTAGTGTAGGTTGGCCAAAGTGTAGGTTCAAAGGTGACATACACTCGGAAAAAGAGAGAGAAACGACCACACCTTAACGCACACCGTATATATACATCGTGTCTGTGTCACGAGGCTTTTGACTGTTTCCGTATTGAGCGAAACAATCGACTCGTTGTGATGTTTTTTTCTTTCCTATATATACTTGGGATGTGTCGTCAACTGTGCGTGGACAGAAAGAAGGAAAAAAAAAAAGAAATTTTAATGCGAGGTCAGATAGAGATTGCAACGATGACTGTTGCGGTATGAGAATCATTATCGGATATCTGCCATAAAAATATCCTTTGCATTGGAACGTCACGTATACTTTCAACGGGAATTAGATACGAAAAAAAAGACAAACCAATTATCAATGTAAACTCAAAGTCAATTGAAAAATATCAAATTAATTTCCATATATTTGTCGTAAGCATTATAAACGTCATAAAAATAAATCCCACGCGCCATTCAAAAGTATAAACGGCCTCTAAACTCTTATTAGCACGTTACGTATTACGTATCTGCTTGGCAGAGAATGCATAATAGTTTAAATCGAGTATCGCGTATACTTGTCGCTTAATAAATATAACGAGGCTATACGAGAGAAGCATTGTAAGGAATAAATAATTGATTGAGTCACGCGTACGCGCGCTCTCGTTTAAATCCGTCATCGAGTTAAATATGAAAATACATTGTTGGGTGGTCGTGAGATGATTAATTAAAAGAAAATTAAGTATATCCGATAAGTGATTATCTCGCGCGTGGAGAGTGACCTTTTGCCTCTTCCTATTCTTGAAACGTGGTCGTGTGTGTAACTAAGGGCGAGGGATGCATAGCATTGTTGGGACTGCATATACTCGTGTAGTAATCGTGTCCAACACGAACTTTACTCGTGATGCAGATTGATTGAACGATGAGACACAGGTTACTCTTGTGTGCACACTCTTTCTCTCTCTCTCACTCTGTGCCTCTACTTTGTTTCTAAATTGATCATGCAAAGTACATTGCTCCTGCTTTAACTATTTTCGTCATCTTTCAAGCTTCTTTATCTTTTCTTCCTATTTATTTCAAATACGAACGATCAAATTTGTAACCTCAATCGGCAAATAGAATCAAAGAGAAAATAGCGTAAAAAATAAATATATTGAAATTCTCAAGATGCAAGAGGTCAAAGTCTATACACTTGTCATCATGGCTATATATCTCAAGCACACAAAGCGTCGTCGCAGACACTTGTACAAAATCCTCACGCGCTTCAGAGAGTCGCACGTCGAAAAAAGAAACTTGTTGCATGCCAGTAACAACAGCAGTAGAGAAGCAACAGGTAGCGCATTGAATCCACCGTCGTAAGTAGCAACAACAGTAGCAGTAGTAACAGCAGCAGAAGCATCATCATGTGTGTTGGTACATTCGAGTATATAGGTGTTAAAGAGGCGTACATATAACGAATCGGTAGCCTCAACGCGTCGTTTCGTGTGAAAACTGCCTTTAACCAACTTTAATACTAAAGCCACGTCACGTCGTTCAAACGCATACAGCAGTACGAGAGGTCACACTCTATCTATACTACTGTTTATTGCTTTCGTACGTTTGCAAGTCTTGGAAAGGAAATCCGTTGCTTTAAGTGAGAGTGAGAGAGAGAGAGAGAGAGAGAGAAACGAATCGATCAGAAAGCTTTACCATCTCTCAATTATTCCTTTTCCATTTTATTATATACGCTTCAATGGATGAGATCGCGACCTGTAGCGTTTGAGCTCACGAAAAACGCGATCAATCATGCAGCTGCATGTAACCACTAGCCTTTCGCTTTGGCGTACATAGTGACGAAGGTGCGAAATGTCGTAATGAGGCGTTAAAGTGACTAATGTGCATTCCCCTTACGCGAGAACGCGATGAGTTACGAGTTCAGCTGCGAAAGAAAAGAGAGCATTTTTATGTGCATGCACTTATATATATATATGTGCGCGCGTGTGTGTGTGTGTGTGTGTTTATCTGTTTTAGACCTCTCTATATGCTTTTCTAAGGTCGTCGTATAAGCGAGCAAGTTTTACATAACCTTGCCCGTAGATTTTGCTAGAAAAAACAACAATAACAAGGATAAGAGATATAAATTTAAAACGAAGAAGATCGATTAATCGAGCCGTGTGTTATTGTCGAATAATTATGTTTTTTTACACGACGTTTATAGATAGAATTTAACCGTCTTATAATCTAGCTTATTATGTTAATGCGTTTACGGTTAACTTTCTTATGGGCTCCGCTGAGATGTTGCTATAACGAACACGCTAAACTTGAAGATTGAACACTCGAAAAATATTGTTTTGTTTTCCAATAATTTTATCAACTGATAATCGCACCTAATAATTGAACAATATAAATATCCACACGATCGATCATTTGAATTTTACGTAAGGTTTTTCGCGTTCGATGAAGTTGAACAGCCTTGACATCGCGCAACAAGGATACTCCGCGGAAATCGCGGTATATAAAACGAACTGATGGAAAACCTCTGCGTAATTTGTCAAAGCCGCAGCAACTCTCGTCGTTGTCGTCGACGTCGTTGTCGGCGAATACGAACAATGAGTTGTTTGCTCTCTCTCTCTCTCTCTCTCTCTCTTTCTCTCTCTTTCTCTCTGTTTCTTACGGTGCATCTGCACGTCGATCAGCTCTTCTCTCTCCCTCTCAAGTTATTCAAACAAGTATACCTATCCTCTTGTGCTGACAATTTCAATCTGGGAAGCGGCGCAAGCAAGCGAGCGCGGCCTTCGACGAAGGTCGAACGCTAACGGTACGCCCCTAACGAGACATTAAATTTTCGTTCGCGAATTGATTACTCTGCTGCTGCTGCCGTTGCATAGAGTGCTCGTCGTAAAAATCAGCTTTACGAGCCTTCCTTCTTGGTATGTGTCAATTGTTGAACGACGTTCGTCGAGTTTTCCCTCCCTTTCTATATATACAAGACAGAGACACAGAGATATGTCATTTCGTGGAAATGTATACAATTTAGTTTTTCTCTCTCTCTCTCTCTCTCTCTCTCTCTCTCTTTTTTTTTCTGTTCGTCTTGTCTTGTCTTTTCTCTTATATGCGTCACACAGTGCAATGCGCGCTTTGTTAGGCATGTCGCGGTGGAGCTTCTTCTTCCTCGTCGTCCAGTGTAAAAATAGTCGTGCGAGAAGTGTTTGACACTTAATTATGAGCTTTTCGCCCGACAGAATAGAGATACGAGTTATGGGCGTTCGTCTTAGTACGTAATTTTTACGAATATTTGCAAGTATGTTTGTTGAGTGTATACTCGAGGAGAAAACGAACGGATTCTTAACAAAAACCTCATTGTTTTGAGTGTGGAGTTATCGATTGACATTCAACATCAAAATTGACTTATTTATTCTCATCAATGTACTTGCAAACAATCGTTGTCTCTCATAAACAAATCATACCAAAGTTAATTTCCAGATTTTTAACCGTAACTTATCTTGTATTTTTGTTTCTCTCTCTCTCTCTCTCTCTCTCTCTCTCTCTCTCTCTCTCTCTCTGTCTCTCTATTTGACACATCACAGGTGAAGTATCTGGTGAGATTGCAAACAGCGCGACAGGTTCGCGCGTTGAAGCAGCACCGGAACTAGCGATCGAAGCAACAAGTAATACGAAAATCAGTAATAGCAGCAATAACAACAACATCAATAACAACAGGATCACAAGTAGTCGAAACAATAGTCCAAGCAGCACGGCGGCGACTGCAACCCTGGACGCGAGGGGCGCAAGCCCCCAGGGCGCTGCTACTACCCTCGCCCAAGCTGCTACACCACGGCCACCACCCAGAAGCCGTAAACGTAATTCAAACCACAATAACGGCATCGACATCTCACAGGTAATTCTTGCATATTTCCTTGTTCTTTCCTTCTTCTTCTTCTTATTCTTCTGCATCATCTCTCTCGATTAATTACACTTTTGACATTTTTATTTTTCCGGCACGGAAGTACGCTTAATACGTTATATATAAAAGCTCTATCGATAGAAAAAAAATTGCCGTTCGCTCGCGCAAACGGTCAGTAATCTCGTGAGAATGACTCGCAAGAAAATTGCTTTGAAAAGAGTGAGATGCGACTTCTTGTTGTATCGAGGATTCCGTGGTACCTAATAATACAACACCACAGGTGGTTGTGCGCTACTCAACTTTTTTTAGCAATTTGTTTCTGTGGATATTTGTAAATTGAACAACCGCGAAGCGTAAAAAAAATTATTCAACAATCGTAATTTTGTTAAATTCAACGCTGAGTAACCGATATTTGCACATAAAGTACACGTCTTACAAACGAGGCTACGACTAATCTCGCGATCGTAAAAATAAAAAACAGCGAGTACAGCTCGAGAAATCAGATCTAGCACCTCTCCACATTCACTGAGTAGTAGTACTCGATGAATCGGTCAGCCATTTACATCCATATCGACTTCTCGGATCTTTACGTGTTCTTTCATGTGCACCGATTTCGTGCTTAGAACACATCTTTACGTTTGCGAAATTTGGCGCATTGTCGACAAGACGAGAAGTAGAAGGATGGAGGATTTATGTAAACGCCGTATTTGCGCAATGTATACCATCGTAATATAGTACACGACGCTAAAGCGAATTCGAATTCAAATTCTATACAAAATAAATTGGCCTGTTTTTAACTTGTCAAACGTGTATATACGCATACTTGTATGTGTGTTGTTTGTTTTACAGTCAAAAGGTGAACGATTAACACCGGATAATAATTCGACGTCGTCGCGTAGTGTGACACCATTATCAAGTGGCCACCCAGCAACACCACCAAGTGGTAGTGACGCGACTGCTGCTCAGCAGCAACCACATCTCAAACACATGGAGCAGATGATGGGCAGGAATTACAGCGACTTCATGAGGAGCCTCGCTGCCAAGTACAACAACTCCAATCCCAACGAGTTAGTATTTATCGCTCTCTGGCCTTTTACGCGCTGTTTCACCCAACACCACCATCATCATGCCCTCTTCGCCAACTCTTTTTTTTTATTTCTGACTCATGACAGCGGCTAAGATTTATTGCTAGGCTTTTTTCTCTTGCTCTCTCTCTCTCTCTCTCTCTCTCTCTCCTTTCTTTTTGATACGTTATGGGAGACTAATTAAATGTTATGTCTTTATTTTTTTTTGCGGGAGTTTCTTCATTGATTTTGAATAGTGCTTGATAAATTGGTATGCTGATTGCTATTCTTGATAAGACGGGTATTTAACATTTTTTCCCTCTCCGACAACGCTTGGACAGTTGCAGTGAATTTATCTCCGGCGTTTCACTCGAATAGATAATCACACGATAAGACTTTTTCTATACTTTGAATAAATCACGCGAAAAATAATAAAAATACATACGTTTGCACAGTTACTTTAGCTCGACGAGGAACGGTTACCCAGCAGGGCTGGATCCAAGATTTCAAAATTTCAAAAGCTCCGCAGCGACACCATTCGTAGGTTTAATGGCTCCATTGAGTGCGAATAGTATACCGCAATCAACGCCTCAAATACCAAAAGAAGCAAAAGAGCCTAAACAACCAGAAGCAACATCGGCGGCAGCAGCAGCTGCAGCCGCAGCAGCGGTAGCAGCTAACTCGGGATTATTCGGTAGTCCAACAAACATATTTCCACCGATGCTCGATATGTCGTCCACTCAAGCTTTATTACACATGGTGCGAACAGCCAACGCAGCGCAGAATGCTGCCGAACTCGAAAACTACCTCAAAGGTGCCAACAAACGTGAAGTTGCACTTACCTGCCCACTCGATCTTTCGACTCCTAGGTACTTATTATTTAAGCTCATCAGCGGGTTTGAAAAGAATCGTTCATGAAATATCGTTTGCTACAGTGGTTTTGCGTCGCGTAAACGAGCGCGAACCTCGGATCCACCCCGACAGCAGCAACAACGCCCAGGCAGCGAATCACCAAAACCTTGTAAAATACCAGCGATTGGTACAACACCACTTATATCGTCGTCGTCGTCCTCGTCACCAACACATTTACACAGTGCTCCAGTAACGTCGGTACAAGCGACAACACCTGGTATCGCAGTACAAACACCATCGCAAACGACAACCCCAAGGCCTGGAAGCCCACCACCTGTAAGATGTCCATCGTTATGTGGGCATATGCCATGCGGTGATGGTCAGAGTGTTAATAGATGGACGGTCGAGGATGTTGTTAGCTACGTGTCGTCGATTGATATCTGCTCGGAGTATGCTCAGGTAATATTTTCTTGCATGACCGCTACGGTTTTCTCTTTCACGACGGTTGGCTCGACAATTTTGTTTTTCTCTTTTCACGAAAACTCGATATTCGGTTGGATTGGTTGTTGATAAATGATAAGATTGATTGGATCGATCCGTGCGCGTTAGGTGTGAAAATAAATACGTGTTCGATACGGCTTCGTAGCTTCGAAAGATTAAGCATTATTGATAATCGTAAAGCCAGTTTATCGATATCACCTCTCACCTGACAGTACCAATGGTCTGAAGAAAGTTTACCCTCGTACATTTGCAATCGGTTAATTGACATTCTTCGCCACAAGATTATTCGTCGACCAATTACTTAAATAAGTTTACAGAAACAAAGTCGTATATACAGATTGATTACCTATTGCAAAGCAGTTAAGATCTTCAATTACCAGTCAAGTTCTACGAAGCCATATATCGAGGTGTTGTTGCTCAACCGACACGAGTTCATGTTGTTTTAAAAGAGCACTCGAAGCGTTCTATATAGATGTGTATTTCGCGCCGCAACACGTCAAACAATGAATCATGACGAAAACCTCCCTCCTCTTCGTATTCGAAAAAAATAAAAGACAACGAGGTGAATCAACTTGTGACCTCAGCAAGAATCAAAGATATATACAATTCGTCAAGTATCAATCAAATAATAATCCTTCCGATAACAAGTTTCTCTCTCTTTATTTGTTTTTTTTTTCGCGTGAAACGTATATATATATACATACGTACATTTATCAACGTATCGACAGTTTTCCTATCGAGTGCACGGTTTGAACTGTCGATTACACATTGTCGCGCGTTCACCGATAAATCACGCGCTCTTTCTCTCTTTCTCGTGTGCGCATTATTATAGTGCATACACACCAAGCACACAAAAGTCTCGTGTCGCAAGTCGTGAAAGGTATATAAGCTTTTATGACTGCAGGCGGCTACCGGAATCCTTCTTTTTACCAAGCAACACGTGAATCTAGGCCGATCTTTTGCTCAAAATTGATACTTTCTTCTTTTGTCAGGGATGTACTTTTGTTATTTTTCCTTTGTTCTTGCACTCACACCTATGGAATTTGATATTTCGACATTATTTTATTAGCATCGGTGTAATTAAGAGAGCGGAACTCGTTGCCGATAATTATACGATGAAGGGTAAAAATAGAAAATAATAATAAAAAGAAAAGAAATTTGGGCTTTTTTCGATTTACGTTTTATGCAAATTGCGCGTCTGCACGAAACTATGGTTTTTTTAGAAGCCCCAAGGCTTACAAGAGAAAGAGAGTTAGCGAGAGAGAGAGAGGGAGAGAGAGAGAGAGAGAGAGACAAAAAAGAAGCGATGGAAAATGTTTTGATTTGATTTGAGGCTGCATGGGATATAATGATTTTCAACCCTCATTAGTAAAATCGATCCATCGTCGGTTAACAAAAGAATTTCTCATAAAAAAAAATGGCAGAGAGAAAGAAAGAAACATAAGCGAAGCATCATTGTTCGAGCAACATATTTTCACGTAAAATGCAAATGACCACGAACGCTCGCGCGAGCGCGCGTTGGCCAATTATCATAAAAATCGCGAGCTCGACCAATACTCACTTCAACGCGGTCGTGTCTAACAGTTGACTTAACCTTTCTCTCTCGTCCGCGATCCTTCAAACGCAATTACCTCGCTGTTCTTAAAAAAAAAACGCAAAAAAAAGGAGAAGAGTAGGAGGATGAGGAGTAGGAGGAAGAAGGGGTAAAAGAATATTCTTGCTGACCGGTAGTATAGAGAGCGTCTTGCACGCAGTCCATCCTCTCTCTGTCTCGGATGCTGCCGGCGGGGACAATTACGCAGATGGCAGGAGGTAGGCAGGCGGTCCCGATCGGAATATTCCTTGCTCCTCTCTCTCTCTCTCTCTCTCTCTCTCTCTCTCTCTCTCTCTCTCTCTCTCTCGCGTGCACTTGGCTGATTACAGACCACGGCCTCGCCTGCAGCCTTCTTTTGTATACGCGCGCAGCTGCCCCGCAGAGACGAACAAACTCCACCAGTTTCTCTCTCTCTCTTTCTCTCTTCTTCCGAGAATATCGTTGGCTTTTTGCACACACACTCACACACACACACGCGCGCACGCGCAAATACTATGCACGATTAATAAATTATACTCTATGTGATAGCTGTATATACATATATGTGTACGGTGAAAGTTCAGTCGGTGCGCAATTAGAGCAGGCGGCAAGTTAGCTTTGAATCTCGCGAGCTGATTATTGAATTGAGCGAGCGGGAGAGAGAGAGAGAGAGAGAGAGAGAGCAAGAAGGTGTTCCGTAATTTTCGGCTAATTGCACAAGCGCAAACTGAGAAATACGTTGAGATTTATTGCCGTTGCGCTCCTCTGAGGATTTTCGTTGACTTTTTTTCTTTTTTTTTTCAATTCTTCGATTGTCATTTCCTACATGACTTGTTTGGGTTATCACGATATTATTATATGCAAGGTGTACTTCAACAAACGAACGAACAAAATTGATGTATATAAACCTTACCAGACCGATTCCCTATATTCTCAGCTAAATTTTATAAATTCATACTCAAACTCTCGTTTTTTTTGCGCATGTACGTTGTTGTGGTTGTCCCTTTGGCTTGAGTGAGCAAGCGAGCGCGCATCATCGTGTCTTCGTCGTTGCAATATCACTTTGACTTCACGGTGCTATGGCTCAAGTAACGATCATCGAAGAGATCTCTTTCTCTCTTGCTCTCACTGACCGCGTCATTAAAAAGGCCTCTCTCGATCGCATTCCATCGTCGCGAGTACGTATAACGCATACGCATCGCTGACTTCTTCGCACGCCTTTTGCTCGCAAAACCGCACATTGTACCGCTAAACCAAAATATCTTTAGGTTACAATACGCCTATACGTACGTACGTACCTTATACGGTATGTATCGCTACGATGACTATAACAAGTATAATATTGTACATACATATATGCGTGCTTGCAGGATAATCTTCAACGAAAAGGGAGTGTATATACACGCGCGCGCATGCCACGTGGCCAGTTGCTTCTTCTTCTTGTTCTTCTTCTTGTTCTTCTTCTTCTTCTTATTTAACCCCGGAGGGCTCTTATATCCTACCTCACGCGAGCTGCCAATTTACCATGCCGCGCGCACTTTGCCATTCCTTTTATATCCGTATATATGTGTGCATATATGTATACACACATATGTACGCTAATTTCCGTAATCATCGCGCGACTTTTACTTCGTCGATGTATCAAAAGGACAGTTTTTTTGGAAGCCGTGCTACCAGAGACGATGCGCTTATAATTACGTGGTCATTTCAGGAGATCATTTTGACGCAGGTCCTTTTTTTCAAGATTTGCGTATAAAAAAAAATAACAGCGTTGTATCTTTGACGTATAGTATTCGTTGAAATATAGCACTCTTCCAAGGATCTATTCGCTCGTGGTAAAAATCTTCTTGGTACTGTGAGTTTACAACAGTAGTCTTGGCAAAGTATTCCGCTCTTTGAGCTAAACCCCCAACTGACCGTCTCTCGACGCTATCTTTAAGGATAGAGGGAAGGAGAGAGAGAGAGATTAGATATTTTTATCGCGTTCTTACTCGAGAAATTGACAACTCCTTAAAATTCCGCACTAGGTCAAAGATGTATAAAATGCTACGTTAAAAAACAGAAACAAAGAATCTCAGCTTGCGAACGTAAGTTGTCCGGAAGATGATGATGATGATGACGATGCTGCTGTTGCTACTTTGGCGACGCATCCGCCCCAAGGCTTCTTAGCTGCCTGTTGTGCGAGGACGCGGAACGTTCTGTTCTGTGGCTTCCATACAAGAGGGGAGAGACAGAAAGAGCTCCGGGATCCGCCCATCGCGATCATCCTAACAGAAACACAGCTGATCTTCCAGCATCCTTTCTAACTTTTCTCTACAACCAGAAAGAGAGAGAGAGAGGCTTTATTATGTTTAGCGGCCGCCGGGAAATTATGCTATAAATGTTTGCGGGCGCGCTTTTTCGAGACGTTGGGAATGTGCGCCTACCTCGTCGTATCCTGCTTCCAAGCCGTGTTGTTTTTTTCTTGCTCATACCTTTCTTCCGAGAGTATATTGCGGAAGGTGTATATATATATACTGACCGGATAAGATTAGAATTTACATGCAGCTTTCCGTTTCGATGGTACGATATTATACCAAAGTTAATATTTTTATAACATTCAACGTTGAGTGATTTGGTTTTGGACAAAGAGAAACGAGAAAAATCAAAAAGAATCAATCGTGATTTATTAGAAATAATAATTCAAACTGACAACTTGATGAAAAAATGTAAGTCGTGATTTTTCCTTGCGCTTCTTTACTCGATGACTCTTGGCAGATTTACAGTGACACGTCGTTTGTCCGTAAGTTTTCTTTCTTCTTGTAACTTGAAATCAAACGACGAATGTGTGAAAAAAAAACAACAAATTGTTTCATTTTTAAAAGTAGTCAGTCTTTATTTAGGTAGGTAGTGTATCAATTCGAAAAAAGCAATTCAAAATTTCATCGGATATATAATCAAAACGCACACGCGTGCGTCGATTGGACGAAAAGAGACGTTCGATATAAACGCATACGTACATATACACGTACAATACTCGCGCGTAAATCAAGAGAGTGCAATTTGAACAAACGTTCAATTTCACCGAAGCACAAGTGTAGCGGCAAAAGTAAAAAAAAAACGAAAATGAGCGAGAGAGAGAGCTACACGATGAGCTACCTGCTCGCAGCGCACGAAAATCGCAAGAGAAAGAAAGAGAGAGAGAGAGAGAGAGAGAGGGAGCGCGATTACTTCTAGATTGAATTAAAGCATTTCTCGACGTAATACATATACGATGACGACGACGAGCGAGCGAGTGGTAATTACAGTACACGGGAGCAGAAGCGCACAGTACCAAAAAGCTGTAATTACATAACGGCTTGCAAGGATATATATATATATATATATAGGTCCGCTGTCGACGCATGTTGGAATGTTATATATATATAATCGATTAAGATGCTACTACCTACGTATATAAAACTTTAAAAGAGTAACCGTGAGCTTGCGCCTCTGTCTTCCACTTGTATTTTACGTGTGTATATGTAATGTGCAAGCATCGCGATAATTAGGCAGCAAGTTAGCGCCTCTGCTATATACTTGGGCAAACGTGTATATGCTACACACACGCGCGCGAGCGCACGCACATACGCTACCGCTGTTGTTGCTGCTGAAAAAGGACGTTATAATGGAGCGTTCAAGAGGCGATTTAATCGCGTATATAAAAGCGTGTACCTCGTTTAGTATGCCCAACTCTTAACATGTACAGCTTTCTCTCTCTCTCTCTCTCTCTCTCTCTCGAAGATGAACAATTTTTTCTCTTGCACAAGTATGCGTGCTATCGATGACAAAAAAAAAGAATTGTTCAAGAGAATGTGGGTAATTAGTAATCGAAAATAGGATTTATTTTTAACGCTTTTATCGATACCGAAAACTTTTATATATATTGAAGCAAACAACAATCTTTACAATTGTAGAAAAAGATGCTATATTATCTATTGTTTTTTTAAAAGGATATCGATATATTCTTGACGTAAAAAAAACATACATAGCCGTCCGTCCAAAACTTGAAAAATAAATTCACAGCCGAAGCAAGCGAAATTCAATAAGCGAATACACGCGATGACACGGCGAACGTATATCCTTTTGCCAAACACGTCTCTCTCGCAGCGAAGAAAAATACAACGACGACGACGAAGAAGAAGAAGGAAGACTTGGTAGTACTCGAAAAAGGTATCGAGTGAATACATAGAATGTGTGCGTGATGTGTGTGTGTATGTGTGTTCGTGTTAGAGGGATGGGAAGAGAAGTATTTGCATTATACACGCAGCTGTGTACGAATTCAACCTTTGACTTTCGCCGCGTTAAGTTCGATTAAAGAGGTATACGTATATATATTATCTACAACTGTGGTCTTCAAACCGTTATATTCCAATTAAAATTTCGGGCAGCGCTTATAGGGATACTTACACATACATACACACACACACACACAAGCCTATGTACATATTATATACACGTACACATTGCCCAAGCCTGAATGAACGCAACGTAGGAATGCAACCGCAACGCGCGGTACTCTCTCTCTCTCTCTCTCTCTCTCTCTCTCGGGTGGCGAACAGCGTGTTACACGTGGCAGTATCTTGTATCGTTATACTCGCGCACTCTCCCGCTGTTTGAATGCCATCAGGAGCTTCTGAACGTCTTTCTCTCTCTCTCTCTCTCTCTGTAGCAACTGATTTCATGATATTGATAAGAAGATGCACTCTCGCATCTCCATTCGGGAAGTTGTTTTTATACGCAATGTGGTTGATGTTTGTCCATTCTTGGTGAAGAATGCTTATTTTTTAACAAAATAAAAAAACAATTGCTTCTAAAAAATTTACCAATGTTTTTAAGTACCTAACAAGTTACGAACTATAACCGAAAATACAAATAACAATATTGGATATCGATTTGAAAAAAAAAAAAAAAGATGAAAAATAAATCGAGCCAACATATACACGCTCTTAACGAGCTTGCATCGTTTGTCATGTATAAACAGACAGCCCCGAGGTCCCGGTCAATTAACCGTTTATTCAATTTGAGAAAGCTTTAAATAGCCATCAATCAGTTAGTGCTTATAACATCTATCGATCTATCATCAATCAATCGTAATATAGGCTTTGGTTGCTACTGCTACTTTATAGCCTCGCTATATACGTATGTGTGTCATTTACAGAGATTTTCATCAGTAAACTAATTGAGCTTCTTACGTGCAACTCTCTATTCTCTCTCCCCCCCCCCCCCTTCCCCCTTTCCAATGTCACTTTCTAGTGTATCTTAGTTTCAATAGTCAATCACGTTTAATCTGAGCAAAACATCGATGAAAAGTCCTACCACGAAGAGATCGCAAAAAAAATATAAAAAAATAGATGGTTAATTGCAACGAAATAATGGGGAGAGAGGAGAAAAAAAGCTTGTTTAATGAGAGTAAGCTTCGAGTTATAGGAAATCGCTCTACGAGAGCGTTACGACGGCTATCCATCAATCAATCGATCTTCCTTGTAGTTTTCGATTGCTATATGGGGGATGCGTATCTTTGTAATATGTAAATTTTCACGTGGAATACCTTTAATTATATACTCGAACGTGTAGTATATCCAATTATCTACGTTTGAATCTCAATGCGATCGATCAGTTTTAAATTAAAAAAAAAACAAGACAAAAAGACATTTATCTTCTTTTTAAACAGAAGTAATAACCACAAAGATCGGTATATAAGCGAGTGTTTGTAAATCAAATATCGCGCAGTGTAATAAACATTTCGAGCAAGATATAACGTAATAAAGTACAGCGTCCTCACTCCCCTCGTAAGAGCGAATGCACGCACGCAATGACATCGCTTACCGAAAATTTCTTTATTTTTCTCTTAAAAGTAGGGAAAATCAAGGCATATCGTGTACATTTTTAATTTCGTTTTATTATTATATAGACTCCAAAACAGGATCTCTATAACTCGTCGTTAAAAGTTCTTTTTTTCATGCCTCGTAAATAGTTTGTCGAGGTTTTTTCTTACAATGCTGTTGTACATTCGCCACGCGCTCACGCGTATACATACATACATGTACAAGCAAATAGTGTCTATATAAGACAGTGAATCTGGTTCAGATACTGGGCGTGGCTGGCTGCCGAGGCATACGACTTAAGGTCACCGTTCTCCACCATCACGGTATTTCTCACACACACTTATATACATACACGTGTGCGACGTGGAATTCGGCAGGCAAAAATATAGGTTGCCTGCGGTGCAGCAGCAGCAGCAGCAGCAGCAGCAGCCTACTTGGATGATACATTATGGCAGATTCTTTCGTGCGCTGCAGCTGCATCTCTCTCTCTCTCTCTCTCTCTCTCTCTCTCTCTTTCGCAATGTTCCTTTTTTCAAAAGCGCTCTACCTTCTGACCGCCACTACCGCCACTAAGAGAGAAAGAGGTAATCTGAGAAAAGATTTGTGTCGAGAGTGAGAGAGAGAGAGAGAGAGATAGGGGCGAGCGGAAACCGCGGCGGCGGCGACTACCGACCCATACTGACGATTAGTGCCCCCGGCGATATAACCCGACGTGCCATACCGTATATGCATTGCCCGGGTTATTCGCCCATTATAACCAATGTATTACCTTTTTTGAAGATAGAGAGAATACTCGAGTACTCGTGTAGATTGGTTGTTAATCAGATATTAATTTGATTTGTATTTTACAACTAATTTTTCTATACCAAATTCCAAAATTAAGTCACTTTTAATAAACCAAAAAAAAATATACCTTCAATAAACCAAAGTCCAGGTAAAGCGACACCTTCCTATATACCTGCTCTTTCTCTCTCGATCAAGTGAGATCTTGCAAAAGATGGCAATGATCGCAACATACATATACACACGCTTGGGCGGGTGTCTGTATGCCATTGTCAAGTGCAACAACAGCAAGCAAGCCAGTAAACAGCGGCAGTAGCATACTTGGAACAGTTATCTATCCATGGCGATTGAAAGATATATATATATATAAAGAAGGTGTCTCTCTCTCTCTCTCTCTCTATACTCGTCTACGGCATTATATAGCTTGAACGTGCGCAACCGGTTGTATATAGCGCATAAGCCAAGTCTCGCATTACCAGCTGAATATTTCATTCATAAAACGTTCTGAATGCGAGTAAGAGTGAGAGAGAGAGAGAGAAAACCTATATGCAAAAGCAATTACGACAGCGAATGTACCTCCTCAATGAGCCTCCTCATTTGCCCGCTCAGGATAACGATATCGTCAGTGGCACGCGTTATACGTACGCCTATACACTTACACACACACACACACACACACACACACACACACACACACACACATTTCTCTATATATGCTAGAGCTTGTGTGAGAAAAAGAGAGAGAGAGAGAGAGGACAACTCGCATTAAACGTCGCCCGTTAAACGCGTTTATCGCTAGATGGTATACATTATATGCTGCTGTACAAAGAACTTCTCACTGACGAGTATGATTATTATTGTAATATTTTTTTCTTGAACTTCATGGTGAAAGAAAACGACGATAATGATACTTAGTTTACGTGATTACTTGAATGACATTTTTACTTTGTTGGTGTACGAAAGTCGTTATGAGGTTTCAACATTTGATTAATTTTTTCAATTTTTCTATTTTTCCTTTTATACCGTCAGACGTAAGGTTGTAGCTATAAAGTTAAGACATTTAATTTTCTCGATTGCTCTCTATATCAACAAGTTTCTAAAACATTGCAAACGTACTTCAATAACGTCGTTAAATTTATAAAGTTAATTTGAAATATAGTTGAAGGTTTTGTGTATACTTGCAATATTTTTATTCGTAAACATGAAAAAGTATAATTGAAAAGTATCAAAATGATCGAGTTTGCCGAAAGGAATGCAAACAAACATTTTAAACATTTTAATTGAACTTGACAACTGTTGTATCTTTAAGAGAGGGAAGGTTAATCGTAGTAGAAAGTGCAATTACAAAATAAAACGTGTGATTTACTATTTTGACCCATTAATTAACAAGTACGTTTATTTTCACGACAGAAATTTCGCGAGCATAGGATCGACGGTGCCTCGCTCCCGCTCCTTTCGGAAGAGCATCTAACCGGACCAATGGGTATGAAACTTGGCCCAGCATTAAAACTACGAGTGTTGTTAGCACGAAAGTTGGGAGCTTGTACGGTATGTCTACATTGCGCGCATTGTCATCAGTCACCGTTGCCAGGAGCGTTAAGTGCGGCAGCAGCTGTTGCAGCAGCGGCAGCAGCAGCACACGCGCAACAGCAACAACAACAACAACAGCAACAACAGCAACAGACGCAACCTAGTACTACAGGACGAAGGTCAAGTGCAACAAGTATCAACTGACGTAACTTCCCAGCGAGGCTTCCTAAAGGCATTAATTCCGACGAGCATGTACTCAGGCTTGATAGGCCAACTTCAAGGCTCTTCAAGAGGCCCGTTGTTAAACCTTAATTGGAATGCTTTGCTGGGTTTGTTGTTGGCTCATTTGTCAAATGTCCGAGAGAAGATTTACGAGCTATTTTTTTCGGCGAGGAGAATCATAAGCATGTGATACACAATTCTAGACGGACACGTAGTTTGTATAAATGTACCTACAAATTATTAGACATCTATTTTATACAATTTGTTGTTTGCTTTTCATTCTCGCAATAATTCTCATCAAAATAACGTCTTCCCGTCTTGTCGATGATCACACTGCAAACGTGTACGAATCCGTTGATCGTAACGTTTACTGTAAAAAGTGCGTATACGTTGAGAGTCTCTCGGACGATGCAATCAACGATCATTTTGTAAAGAAATACTAGAATTTAGTGCGTATAAGTTAACGATTATAACGTAACGATTGTACAAAAAAAAGACGACTTATTCTCCCAGCGTACTTAATTGAACGCAATAAACGCGTAACGAAATCGAAAAGAGAGAGAGAGAGAGAGGATCCGACGATCCACGTGCAATAAAAAAACAAACAAACAAACAAACGATAATTAGCCATCGCGAGCTTTAGCGATGCCGCTGTAAAGAGGTTTTACTTGAATACTAGTGTTTCAATCACCTCGTTTGGTCGAATCGTTGTACAGAGTTTCATACGGAGATTTTCTACGCGTAACAAATATAAATACATATATGCGTAGGCAAAAAAAGAAGAAGAAGAAAATGTATTTTTGCTAACGCTTTCAGCTATCTTGCGCTGCACGCGAATCACGTACAGAGACAATAAACCGACAACGACTGCGGTATAACTTGTAACGTTACTTCCCTTGTACTTTTAACAAGGCAGTTCGATAGCTGTCGATTATACGATTATACGTTCTCATTATTATACTGTTACGAGGCGTTTGTTTTATTTTTATCCAAGGGGGTAACTCGTCGAAGCAGTATTTCTTGTAAATTGTTTCCATCGAACAAGGTGCAGTGTCTTGAATTTGAAAGACATTCGAGGGATAATCGGACGATAAAGATAAACACACGGAAAACTGTATTTTTAAACGTGTACTTAACGTTATATTTGTATATGGCTACCGATCTCGGCGCTGTGCAGCATAGCAATCGGCTTTTTACTTAATTAACTGGTTTTATTACTTCACCTATACGTTTTACGATTCATTATTATATATTTTTTAAGTTTACGTGTACATATTGCGCTTAAGCATTTATTTATACAGTTTGCTTTTAAAACAACTAAAACAAGAGAAGGATACATAGTATTTTATTTAGAAAAAAAAATCGCGAGAGTACGTGTGCGTACGTTTGTGTGGTTTATCACTTTTTAACTGTCAACATTAAATGGAACGAATGAGATGGAGCGGATAAATGCGAGAGTACAGATTGTTATAAGCAAAGTACAGCGATTTTTGTGATACTACCGAGAAAAACAAAATCCTAAATTTTTTTCCTTCGCCATTGTATTTTATTCCCTTCTCCCTCCCGTTCATTTCACGCCTTTCGCGTGGTATCGTGCCGAGCAATAGTTACGTTTTTCTTCGTTTCCCTCTCCTACCCCCTTCCCTCCCTCCGCCACTTGCTCCACACTACGATTGTTATTATCATACGGACTGGTATAGTCTGTCTTGTAAAATTTTTAGAACGGCTGATATCGTCGTGTATTTGACGTATGTATAGTAGTAAAATTAAAGGTGAACAGCGAACAGTGCATTGTTTCCGTTGAAATAAATTCGTTAAAAAATACAAATAAATCAAATATTCCACAAGTTATTTTGAAGAAACCTCGTTCAACGATTGTTGATACGCGATAATAAAGCACAAAGTAAAGTTGAAATAAGGAATTGTTGTTTTGAATTATTTCGAAAAATGCTCGTTTGTATTTGTTCGTGAAATATTTATTTTTCGTAGGCGCGTCGATCGACGATCGAAGTATAGATTCACTTTCTCCGCATCTATCGTCGAAAGTAGACGGAATGAATATTCGATCGTCGTTTTATGTACAACAAAATACAATTTTTATTTACACAATTTATAAAATCAACGAATGATGTATCGTTAAAAATTTAACACATCGCGTAAGATACTATTTTATCGATAATAATAGGATTCGATTGATAAGACAATTGCATAACTTCGCAAAGAACTTGGGCGATTTCTTTCCTAGCTTCCATAATTTTGATCGATTTTCGAAGATTGACGTTCAGCAAATTCGAGTAAAAGCTATTGAAACAATATCTCTCGTCGAAAGCCTTGATATTACGGAGGAATTCTTGGTTACGAGCGTAGATGGCCACTTTCTCGACGCTCTCCATCAAAAGATCGTACAACGTGAGAGACTCGTAAACCCGAATCATTTTCAAATCCTCCAGTTGTTTTTGACACTTATCGAATCGGGATTTCAGTTCCGAGTCGTATCTCATTGCGTTCTCAATGGTTTCGATGACTATCGGTGTTCCTTTAGCTTGAGATAACGCTAATTTTCCCATGATAGGTCGTGAAAGTTCGCGTTTCCAATAATCAGCAACAAAATTGTCGATTCCTTCGATGGCCGGATCGGCGTTCAAGAACGTCACCAACATTGCGTTGAGCCTGATTAGGACAAATTCAAGATCCGCGCCGTACGTCAGCAGCAATTCCACGCATTGTTCTGGATCAAAATGTCTTTTGCGTGCGCCTTCCGGTGGACACATTGCAACCAACAGCGGTGTATGATTATAAACGTTTACGGCACTCGCATCAGCGCCAAGTTCTAACAAAAGTTCCATCAAGTTTAAGTTGCCAACCATTGATGCATTGAACAACGCACTTGTCCCGTCCGTATCGCAAGCGTTTGGATCGATCGTTCGACTTCGCAGCTCTTCGTTGAGATAGCGATTATTGGCCAACGTCGAGTTGAGCGCTAAGTAATGCATCAGAGTACTCCCATGACTATCTTTTGCGCAAAGGTCTATATTAGAACGAAGAATTATCGTCACAGCTCCTTGCCTGCCATTTTTTAACAAATTACCAATCTGAATGATTCCAGATTCGTCGCTTGTAGTGAGCAATTTGCTCTTTTTCATGATAATGCCCGTAATCTCCAAGTCTTTATCCGACTCACCCCACATGCCGCATGAAAAATAAGGTAATCTACCTTTGAAATCCATGGCGTCAATATTAGCGCCGTACTCTAAAAGTAGCTTTATATTTTCCGAGCTCGCGTATTCAAAAGCTACGTGCAATGCGGTTTGTCCAGTTTCGGGATCTGTGGCGTCGATGGGACAACCGTTTTCCAACATTATTCTGATAACTTCAGGTTCGTGTAGATAAGTTGCATGTCGTAGCGGACATCCAACGCTGATTAGTATCAAAGCAATTTTGCCATTGTCGTACCGGCAATCTTGTTTCACCTTGTTCAAGAATGGTGCTATGACGTTTGCACAATTTGTGTTCAGGTTACAAACTATTTGCAAGGCACTTTTTCCAAAATTATCACGAATATGAATGTCGGCATTGGAGTTAATCAAGAGTGGGATAATCCCTTTGTGACCGTTCTTCAAAGCCAGCATAAGTGGAGTTTGACCCTTGTTATCTTGAGCATTGACGTCTAGGTATCTCTCCAATAGAACACACGTCATGGAAAAATTACCATGCTCAGCTGCAACGTGCAATAATGTTTTTCTATCTTCGTCTAATACCGAGTCTAGGTTTATGTTATGCAGTAGCTCTAAATTTATAAGGGCAACGCTGGAATCTTCCTTTACCATATTAATTAGATGCAAATCCTAGAATGCAACAAACTGTTATTTGGGTAATTGTATAACGTAACATTGTAAGGTAAGTTGAATTAATAAAGTTATTCGCTGTTGAAATATCTACGCTAGATATAGATTGAAACTATGCAAAGCACAGGTTACACGTTAATTTAAAAAAAAAAAACAAAACGAGATTGATAATTATAATCTTGAGAACAATCTACTTAATTGTCAAGACTAACAACAATATGCAATAACAGTTCAACATTTGAACTTACATCCCAACTTTTTTTTCTTTTTCTTTCGGCATAACTTTGCTTTATTAAAGCAATTTTTGATTTGAACCAAGTCGCCATTGTCACGTATAAGGATTTGATAAATAAATGTATTTGCTATAATAATAAATCAACTGTTTGCATTCATGCGTTTTCTAATCACCAAATCTTAGTGTTTCTTTTTTTCTCGAAATTATTAATAACATTTAGCCTGCTCGAGGTGAAAGAACACTTTACACTAACGCGTTTATACATTTTACTATCCGATCGAAAGATAATACAATCCATCCGGAATTGTATACAGCAACAAGATAAAAATAAACATCAATAATCAATATTATTACACACTACTCAATTGTGGTGCATGCGCGTTAGCGCCAATAACAGCGCCATCCAACAAACTAAACTAAACCAATGAGTTTGGCGCGAAAATGTGATTGTTCAAACGTTACAACGCACGTGTGTGCTCGCGTTGCGGTAAATTCTTTTGTGGAACGAAGCAGACCGTGAATGTCTCGTCGTGTGTTTCATTCGAATTGTTTAAACGTCATTATCCGCGCAAATTCTAAAAACTGGCATTCGCTGTTCTTTGTTGATTATCTGGAAATATTTACTTGGTCAGATTGAGGTCGCAATACGTTGTTGTGATTCAATCTCGTGGTAAGAAAGTGTGCGATACGATGTTCAATGATAACGATAATCGATCTATCTATCAGTAACCATCAAAGCACCTATAGAAATATGTATAAAATGATAATGAAGAAAAGGCTCTTTTTTTATTTAAAAATTAATCGTATTGAAGGCTAAAATCAATAAATATCGATAAATACAGATACATAGCAAAATAGTCGTCCGTAAAAAAAGTGTCGTCACGATAACTTCGAGTTAAGATCTACGTTCCATCGGATCGATACAATTCTTGGCAATTGAATGGGTTTCACGCAGCTTTTGCCTACAATAAAAAATCAGTTACATCATTATGGCATATCGTACGTAACGAGTGATAAACGAGAACGTAATTTTCTTACGCCTGCGTGAATCGCTAAAACTCCATCGTACTCGTCCCTTTGAATTTCAATATCAGCTTCCCCATTATCGTCAACTGTGATGGATTTGCCGGTGCACTTTCCATTCTTCAAATCGCCAGATATAACGTCACAGTAAAGTCCTGGCGGCAAGCAAACGTTAAGTTTTTGTTTCAAATCGTCGATGTCGTCGTTCATAGCGAAGAATCCTCGATTTCCACGACAAAATGCAATTTGATAATTGTTATTATCCCACCAATTGGTTAAATTGGTGGTAGCAACATAATTTCTGAAGCGAACCATATTATAAATCTGTCGCCAACGATGCTCGCAAATCCAACCATTACCACACGTATTATCGGATTTGATCAAAGGTGAAATAATATTGCCATTTTTGTCCGCTGGCGGGCCTTGTTTAAAAGATGCAAAGTCAAACGAACTCATCACTCGTGGTATCCCATAGGGATGAGCAAGCATAAACGCAATAGCCATCTACCGATCGTATCGTTATTGTATACACAATTACATATATAACTATTTGTTTATTATTGGTATTTCGAGAGAGACGATTTACCTTGTAGAGTTTGGAGTTTTTGTACGTAAGTGGAATGTCACCGTTGTTTCGTTGAGTATCGTGATTATCAATGAACGTCAATGCATCGGAAGAAGGTAAAAGATTCCATGCTTCGCCCCAAGTGCGAAACCACTTTAATGGATTTCGTCCGTAAAGCGCGTTGCTTATCTCCTGGCCGAATTTAAATTCCGTAACGGTACCGATATGATTATATTCATTTTTGCTAACAGTTTCGCCATTCCCATAATCGATCACCTCCTGATACACGAATGGCTTAGCGTTTGGGGCAAACCCATGCTCTACATTGAGATTGGCGAGTCGCGAATATACGATCGCCAGATCTTCTGGCCACATGTGCTTTGCAGCGTCGATCCTTAAACAACACGTTGTTACCTTCCAGTGATTTTCCGTTCTCTTTTAAATGTCTACTTACCGGAAACCAGCAACACCGATGTCGATTATTTTATTCATCAATTGAATCAATCTGTCTCTTACGTACTCTTGGCTCTGGTCTAAATCGTGAAGACCGACAAGTTCGCAATTTCTGACGTTCTTTGGATCGTGATAATTATTTATTTCACAAACGGGATGAAAGTGTTCTCTTTTGTACGGCACCATTGGGTAATCCAAATTGAAGGTGTTAGCCGTAGAACCAGCGGTACCCGTAGCATTCTTATGGTTACCGGTCATATGATTTAATATTATGTCAACGTAAATACGAACACCAACGTTATTGCAACGTCTGACCATCGAACGGAATTGTTGTTCGCTACCAGATCGAGTTTCCAATCGGTAAGATATTGGCTGATAACGCTCGTACCATGGGCGATTTTCAATTTCTACGTTTTCTACTATTGGAGATACCTGCAAAATGTATCGATCGTAAATTCTCGTTGTCAACATTTATAAACGAGGATCGATCAGACGTGTACGAGACCCATCTCAATCGTGATTGAAGTAGAGTGATACAATAGTAAACGTTGTTTCGGTACGTAATAGTGATCAAATTGACGTGAAAATTAAAATAACGCACGATAATAATTTGATAGAGTTTATTTACCTGAATACCAGCGTAACCCATTGGCGATAAAAATCTCTCGCACTCGTCAGCGACGTCGTTCCACTTCCATTCGAAAAGATGCACCATAGTCGTCCTATTATACGCATAATTGGGATTTTTTTGTGCATCCACCAAGGTTATAATTACGACGGCAAAAATTACGCGTAACATTTTTGTTCGTCTTTAGCTGCTCGTTACACGAGCAGTTTGATCATCTATACGTCAGTCATCGAGTCGCGTTTTATATATACATATACCACTTGCTTCCCGCCAGTCATCGAAGAAACACAAAGAAAGAAAGAGTGAGAGGCACGACCAACTCGTCATATTTTTTTTACTACAGACATACATCAATTATCTTATCGCGTTGAAAACGCCTCAAAACAATCGACAAATGACTACTGTTACATTTTTTGTTAATTGCATTATCTACTGTGCTTCATGTTTATGATACGACGTCTTGTACATACATCGACGTTATTATATTATTGATGTCGAAATAAATATTTATGATAATTGATTCGATTGCGTGATATTCGAAATGGAGACAATGGTGAGGAGAGAAGGTGTCTCTTATTGGCGATCGAAATGATTACTACTATCAAAAGAAATTGATGTGTAAGTTATTACGCTGAGGGGGTCAACGCGCACACGTGAGAACACTCGAATATATAAATTCCTGTGAACTGTCAAACTAGAATTTAGTAGAATCGCGTGTGTAAGAGCTTGTTTTTTTTATTGCGATGAAACAAAATCAATAAAAACCTGGTACTGTTATCCATACCAGCGTTTGCGATAGATAACGATAAAATATACTTTGTTGTTAACTCTACGTGTTAATGCGAAAATTTCAACAACGATGAGTAACGAAATGTTCTATTTGATATAAAAACAAATGCATTTTTTCAGAAAACATCACGATTGTTCACGCAATGTAAAACTTATCTTTTATCAAAAATTTGATAATAACGAGGGAGAGGTGAGGAAAAAAACGAGTTTATATTGTTGATAAGAAAAATCGGAAATCTTCGTAAATTCAACGAGATATCTCGTGTTAGCGAAAAGATTAAAATCAGATTACTCGTTATACTTTCAACATAGTCTAACACTTTTTAGATTTTATCAACTTTCAAACGATGAAAATTACTCGAGTTTGTACATTCTCTATCGATAATTATAGAATATTTTTTATTTCGATTGTAATTGTACGTAAGCCAGATAAAAAAGAGATTGGCTCTTTTTCCGCACAAGCTTTGCAAAACACATTTGTAATTGACTTATTTTCTCGTAAATGAGCTTATGTCTAATTAAAAACGAGTTTTCCATACTTGGATGATTTGTATCTTCTGTCTAATTTGCGAATTGCGGTACAATTAATTGCAGCGTTTGTATCTCCAGCAATGTTTTTAATGTAAATTTAAAACATTAGTCAATTAATCAAACAAATGTCTTCCTTAATGACTTTATCAGCATTTGAAACTGCCGCTCTACCAACTAGCGTTGCACACGGGTGACTCACGAACAAACTTAAATTGAAAAAATTAGAGCAAAGATGGCAGTGCAGAGGGTCTAACCTCGATTTACGCTAGGTGGTGCGTTCATAGTGGTTGCAATTGCAAATGGTGGAAGAAGAGTCGGTGTGGCTCACACGCCGACGTGTTGGGCCAGCATTATCTTCTCTGTCGCGGTGACGCGTATATCAACTGCAGATCCGTTTTGTAAACAGAGAGAAAAACACACATCAAGATGAGTAGCTAGCATTGTGTCAACCTAGTGTATCGCGGCTTTGCAGCCTCGGTTCTAACCAAGAAACAAAAAACAAACAAACCATTGTGGTTTCCATTTTTTTTTGTCATGTAGACGATGTGCACAAGTGCTTTTTGTCACGTTGAACTACGACTAAACGAAACGCTGCAACATGACTGGCGTGTTGCCCGTTAACGGATTCATGAATTCCGCAAATACTCAGCCAGCTCTTGGTACGTTAGACCATTTTGTTTTTTTTTTCTTGTTGCTGGCGTTTATTGCCACTTGTTTACCTGTTGCTTTACATCATTTTATTTGACGATATTGTTGAATCAAACAACGAAATATTACACTGTTTCATTTGCAATGATATCTTGTTATTTTAAAAAATGATGGCTAATTTGTTCAATGATTTTTTGGAACATCACGTTGCCATTATATCAATATTGAATTCATGCTTACAGCTGAACAAACGACCGGCGGAGGGGTCGTTCGTTTAGACAAGAGCAAGGAATGGCAAATGGAACTCCTAATGGAGAAACTGCGCTCAAAGGCTTCTTCGTTCAAGTCTCTTATGGAGAGTGCGAAGAATGTTCGGATGGCTATGTTGGTAAGTAAAGAGGTTTCAAACACAGTGTAATGGACACTGACAGTTTCATATTCGATTAATTAACTGTCTTTTTTGTTTGCAGGATAAAAGATTTGGTATTGACAGCGTTGAAAAGAATCAGCTTCAAAAATGCTTAGATACATTACAGCATTCAATCAAAGTTACGTCTCTACAGTCTATGATCGAAAGATTAGAAAGTTTATCTAGGCAATTAGGGTAATATATCCAATATCATTTACAACCTGGACGTGTTGTGATTTCATTTAATGTAACTTAAAAATGACATTTTGATTGTAGTTTAAAATTTGTAATCACTACTATACCAACAATCACTCAATTGTTCATATCTTCGGACATGTTTTATTTGGAAATTTCACTGGAACAATCGGGTGCAGTTAAAGATGTAAAAATTCAGCATGAAGGCAAACAAGAACAGCAGGTGAAAATCAATATCATCTCTCTGGCATTAGCTTTGATTATTCAAGACTCTTGTCTTTGTTAACATTTTTTATTACTATTTCAGAGCTGTGAAGAATTAGTTGCTTGCCTTTCTCAAGGTGATTTTGCAGATTTTACAGCCCAGCTTGAAGGATTTGCATCAATTTATCAACTGAATGCTGATAAAAAAGTTAAAAGCAGAGCTTTCAGTGCTCTGCAATCTCTAGAAACTGATTTAGGAATTCTTGCTCAACTCCAGATATTTATTATCACCCAACCGTTTAATGTTGTTCATAAAAGTCCCGTTGGTAAGAGTCAGATTATTTCTGCCTATTCTTTCCAATAAATTGTTTAGAACAGACATTTAAAGGAATTAAATTAAACTTTTAGGTGTTCTCGAGAAAAGACGAGGTGGACACGCAATGAAATTAACATACTTTGTGTCCCCTTACGACCTGATAGATTTAGAAAATAAAACTTGCGAACCTTTAAGCTTGGAGGCTGTGATATCGAAAAAAGTTGGACATTCCGTAACGGTTTGCATGGAAGGATCTACAGCTCACAAACTGCCCACGTCGAGTATCATTACTTTGAACAAGGGTACCACTGGAAAAAGGTAATTTAATCATCATTTAGTAATCAGATTCTATGAAAATTGAAACATTCATTTGAATTTTTGTAAATTTGATTTGCAGCACCCCTTCGTACGCTCCATTGACTGGAGCAAATTCATCGATGTTACCGGCTTGTTTTGTTTTAAAATTAGCTAAGAAAATGCCTATGTGCTTGGAGCTGATACGTCGGATACAAAAAGTCACAGAACTTGAGTGTACTGACTTATCGGCTCCTCATCCTCTATTAAGTCTAATTGTTCAACACGCTAGTGATAACCAGTTAGACTCGCAGCACAATAAAGGTCTTGCAGTAGTAAGTAGTAAAAATCTTGATATTTTTACCTAAACAATATTAGTGGCGGTTCATTAGACACGCAGCATTTCCTATTTGTGCGTCAATTTTTAGAGTCTTCCAGATCAACAACACATTTACTTCATGACAGAGAACAAAAGCATGGAAGGCGTGCTAGTGGGCAGCATACCCTTCACGCATCCAGCTCACGTTCCACAGATCCTTAACTTCCTTCGTCAGCAAGCTTTGTTCAACACCATCGTCGCCAGTTGCATAAGGCCAATGGCAAGATCCGATCCCGAGCACGCGACGATCTTCGAAGTGAGCGCTCTGTCCTGGCAATGCATATCCATTAGCCTGGAGCATCCATTTGAGGAAACCTTAGCCACAGCTGAGCTCGATTTATCGGACATTGCGACTTTAAAGTGCAAGCTGTACGGCGTGAGCATACATAATTCTGAGCAAACGTCGGATTTGGCTGGCAAAGTACTCCAACGTTGTCTGAGCATTCCCTTGACAATGCGAACCCTCATCAAGACTTGGGAAACCTTTATGCTAAATCCTCAAACGATTGGCGGCAACAGCAACGAGGATATTAAAATCAAAGAGGATCCAGGCACGATGAACGGTGCCAACTTATCGAGCCGACAACAAACGCAACAACAGCAACCTCAACAACAGAATCAACAACAGAATCAGCAGCCTACCCAACAGCCATCACAGCAGTCTTTTTTAGAGGCCGGAACGGAGAATAGTATCGGGTTCCCGTCACTGTCCGGCACCACCGTCTCGGCAGCCGATACAATCCCGCACAAGTCGTCGTCGTCTTTGTCGCGTAAACATCAACAGCAACAACAACCGCAACAGCGTAAAGAACAACAGACTTGGCCAAAGATCAAGAGTGAATCAGGTGACGTTGTCGCCGTGGATACCTCGAGTTCGGATGGCTCGACGACTACGCCACTTGGTACACCAACGAGTGCAAGAACGCCAACGCCAACATCGGCGCATAGCGGGGGAATGGATTTGTCGAACATGGATCCTTTAGAGATAATGACCACTGATAAAAGCTCGGATTACGATATTGACAACGATGACGTAATGCAAGTAGAGCCTATCGTCAGTGTCGAGGAGGCATTAAAAAGAAAGTTGAAGAAGGAAAAGTTAAGTCCTGCGAGTATTTTTGAGGATAACAAAACGTTGGTTTCTCCGTCGGTTAGTATCACGCCGATTTCCAGCTCAGGGCAAAACACGAACTACAATTCGATGCTAACGAGCATGGGATTAGAACGGAGGCCAGGTATTGAAATCATACCCATTTCGAATTTAACACCACCATCTTTACCTAGTTCCATAACAATTACGGCGATAAATAATCCATCCAAGTCTTCATCGTCGTCTTTGGGGGACGATCGTAAAGAGAGAAAGAGTAGTTCAAAAAACCGAGACGACAGCAAGTTGAAACTTGAAAAGAAACGAAAGCGTAAACGAGACTCGAGTCCCATGGGTCCGCCGGAAAAATTACCTATCAAGCAAGACCCTCTATCGAAGCCAGTGTCGGTAAGCATAAAACCTACCTCGGAATCGTCGCCGTCTCGATCGTCGTCACCGACGCTTCGTAAGTTTAGTCCTTCGCCAACGCGCAACAATCCTTTGGTACTCGTGGGAAAAGCTAGTCCCACATCTCTCAAGCAATCGAGTAACAAACAGAGTCCAAAACATTCGCCAGTTTACAGCAGTCCGAAGCACGTGACTAGCGGTACGAGCCCTAAACACGGCACATCCTCACCGAAACATGGGAATTCCGGTAAACCCAGTATGTCTGCACTTAAGTCCGCGACAAGTTCCCCATCGCACAAAACCGACTCGTCTAGTATAACCACCAAAACGAAGATATCTTCGCTTACCCCTTCGACGACGTCACCCTCGTCTTCGGCTGTTACTCTCACGAGTATATCACCGTCTTCGTCATCGTCGTCACTGAACAAGGAATCCAGGGATAAAGATAGAAAAGCATCATCGATGGTTTTCGGGGGTTCCAGTCCAAAATCGAAAAGCCTCACACCAAAGTCCAAACCTAGCGAGGAACAATCATCGGGAAACGGTGGAGCTACTCCACCGTTGTCCGATCCTAACAAAGCTGCAGCTACTCAGCAACAAGCGAGAAATCGAAAGGGATCTCTCAGTGCTGTCATCGATAAATTGAAAAACGCCCAACACTGTACCGACGATTTACCGGCAAACTTATCCCAAAGTGCAAGCGGTGCTTCGAATAATCCTAACGTCAAAAACCCTGACGTTAAGAATCCTACGGAGTACATGGTGAAACCAAGTTCGGATGGAATAAAGTTGACGATTAATAAAACGAGAACGAAAGATGTCAAATCGAATAATAATAATTTGAAACTCCCGACGATCAATTTGCCTAGTAGCAGTCCAACGGGTTCCGGTGGCATCTCACCTTCGGGTTCTGGTAATGGCTCGCCAAAAACTTATACTGGACTCAAGCCTGGCGTGATCTCGGGACCTGCTTCTAGGAAACCACAGGCGCAAACGTCGCCTAAGGTATTTATTGTAGAATGAATATGTTTTTTGTTGTAAAAAAAAAGAAAAAAAAAGAAAAGAAAATATTTTATTGTATGATATAACGATGATTGATCTCCAACCTTATTATCTTTATTGTATCACCCCCTTTATCTTTACTTGTGTGCATGGCTTTAAAATTTAAACGAATAAAACCATTGTTTATGTTGACACCAATCCAAATCTGACATTCTCGCACACCTCTAACTACGCACGTTCTATTATTGCACATACTATTGATTAGCTTCTAGATATACTTTCTGTACGCGTATCGACTAGACAAGCTTTTTCCAAATAAGTTGATGGCACTATACTAACACATTGGTTTAGATTTGAAATATTTTCAATTAAAATCATATTTAGTTCAGTATTGTAAAATAAAGTACGAAAATGTTCTCGTGGACGTTCAGCTATGAAAAATGCATGTTGTTTTCTTTGCAATAGTTGAAGTTTTTCTATAAGTTGACAACTATTCGTTAATAACGTTGCAATATCTGTTGGTAACTTCACAGATGCGTTCGACGTCACCATTAACATCGAGCAATCTAAGCGGCAGTTCAGCAAGCAAGTCAGGTCAAAAAATTCCTGGCAGCAGTCTGAAATCCAGCTCGAATTTATTATCCAGCGGTTTATCAGGAAAAACTTCCGGAAAGTCTTTCTCGTCGTCAGGCGGCTCGTTAAAACAGGGTTCGATATCGGGTGATTTCGGTCGTGCAAAAGATAAAACAAGATTCAAATCCGGCGACAAGTCATTTGCGAGTAAAGCCGGTGATTTGAGAAAGCCAAATCCATCGTCGATGGAAACGGAAGGAGAAAAAGCGTTCAAATTGTTGGCTCATGCGTCCATGGGAAATTTGTTAAGTACACCCGGATTTCCACTGGTGGTCGAAGGCTTGAAAAAGCAATTCGATACAAATTTTCAAATTCCAAAGTTATCAGCAAGAGTGAATGCAGAGAACACGGATAAACGATCGGTAGATAAGGTGGACTCAAGCTCAAAACCTCCTTCGTCCGACGCAGCCAATAGAACACAAAATGTGCCTAAGATAGACGTACCCAATACGGTTGTCGACTTTGCGTCGGGGTCTTCTAGTTCAACCTCCAACACTGAATTGGAAATGCCCACGAACCTTTCCATACAGGCGGATGATAAACCAGAGTTGACTGTAAACAGAGGATTATTGAATATGAATGCAGAATCGAAAGATGTCGTAGATGCAGGCGCAAACAAAGTATCGTCGTATTCCTCGGCTGGCGACAACATGGAAAGTTTGAATCTCGTTTCCAAAAATGCCGAGAAATTCAAGCCTTCGGACGAAAAGGAGCAACAACATCAGGCTTTTCATCGAGTTTCTCAAGTTGAAAAAAAACTGGTAGGTACTGTGAAAGTTCGAAAAGTCTTACTCGAGTTGCCTCGTTCGTAATAATTGATCGACACGTCAACATTTATCGCCAAATATCTCGAATGTGTACGTTATACATGATTATAGTTGGAGGCCGGTATCACGACATCAGCTAGCGTAACGCTCACGCCAATTCCTTCTAGTTCCTCAACATCGGCGGGCAATTCAAGCTCGCAAGAAGCCGCAGAGATGTTATTGGATTTTTCCGCGCCAAAAGATACCGCGAGCACCAGTATTTTGCCTATAAAAACTCCGCTTTCGTTGTCGGCTTCGTCTTCACCACTGCGAAAAAATACAACTCCACCACCGCTTCCACCACCTCCACCACCGCTTCCACCACCGTCGTCGGTGCCAGCCTCCGTACCACCCTCGGTATCGCCGATATCGAACTTTCCTCAGAGTCCTTCCGTGAGTCTTCACATCGTCAAAAGTCCTGCTCCTTCGCCCAGGGTTATCCCTTTGTCACCGCATTCAGCATCGCCTTGTATTACCGACGACGAGCTTATGGATGAAGCTCTTGTTGGTAAGCAATTATTTTCAAACTATGATTATATATTTGAACAAGTCAAAGTACACGATGGACGCGAATAATTATCGTTTTGATTTGCTTTTAAGGTTCTTGAAAATTTCGGAAAAATAGAGTACAACGCAGAATATGGTTCTCTATGTCTTATTACATCTCAAATACTAGTAATGTTATCTAGCTAAATCATACAAAAAAATTATATTTTGGAATCGTATCTTTGACACCAACTGTACGACGCTTATGCAAGTTAAAAGTGAATTTCATGAATAGAGAATTACGAGTCGAAGTAATTTTCATCAAGATACCGAAGTATTACTCGACGGACAATCATGTAGGAAACGCAAAGCTTGACATTTTGATACATCGGTGTTCATGACAGCACGGACAAGTGAGTTGGTTACATATTTATCATGCTATGATATTATCGGTGTACGTACCAACGTTGTATTAACTGTTATAAATTTGCTAAATTGTTGGGCAAGAGGATCAGAAAACTTTCGACGCCTTAATGTTAGAAAGTCTCACGATGGTGGTTAAATCGTTTGGACTTTCTAAAACCAAAACGATTCGGCATTTTTACGACTTAGATGTCGATAAAATTATAGTTGTAAACCATAGATGTCTTTACTTTTGAAAAATTTTGAAAAGTTTCTCTACTTTTTTCCTCATACGATCAAATTGAAACTGGTACCCTTTGATGTAATCAAATTTGGCAAAAAAATATCGAATCGTTTTGTCTACAATAGGTACAAATGTACGTTCATAAGGAAAAATTATAATTTAATTTGTATAGAGATTATATCAGTACATGTACATATATACATACCAGCTACATCTACTCGTACGTACATCCATGTAATTACTATTAATTCTGGATTTTATTATTAATTTTATTATTACACGTTGTTTGAACTTTTATCGTTAGACGCATACAAAAACTTACATGTACATGCAGCGCCAATAAATTGATTTTCTTTTTTAATAAATATCTTGTTATTACTTCAAATTCGCTTGGACAGATGTTTATTTACAGGATTAATGTGAATATGATCAACCAAAAAATAAATCTAAAAACCACAAATAATGTTATCTACATCGACGAATTTAAATAAACAAGTTCCCTAGAACATAATGCCGACGAAAGTACAGTCTCATTTACAAATCTTCCTTTTTCCAAGCGCACAAACACACATACATTAATTAAGTATACAAAATAAATGCTACAATTCGATTTAGACACCACATTGTAATTGACAATGGCCAAATATTTGCTGTTAGACGTACGGTTAATAGTATCGCTTATGTCCTCAAAAACTACACATAGATTATATCACAATATGTACAAATTTCTTTAACGCGATTAACTTAGATTCCTTGATTTACGTCTATCTTGTTTTAACTGGCGTTCATAGTTTCATTCAATACATTATGGCAAATCCAACTTCTGGGTAAAAACAAATCTAAAAGGTGATTGCTATAGGGAGGACAATTTAGTCTGGCATAAAACTCCATAGGATAAAGAGTATAAAGAATTCCATTTCCTATGATCAATGTTAACCAAATATAGATGTTTCCGTCCATTTTGGAATAGTTCTTCATGGCGAAGACTAAAATCAATCCAAACACAGCGAAACAAAGAAACAGCACTGGATAGAAGAAACCAAAGGCAAGAGTCAGTATGTACTCGTGGAAAAGTGCCGACACTACAAATGTCATCAAGGTTGCATAAAGTTTATTGTGGAACTTTATGTAAACATCCTTGTAGATGTATTGGTGAAGCCAGTCGTGAACAGGGATATTCCAAATTCTGTAGTAGGCACTGTAAGACGTGCAATTCCACCAATCCTACAAACAAACATTTTTCAGTTTCACATACATACGCACATCCGTTTAGATTCCGTTAAAAATAAACAACGAACAACTCACTTTGTAAAATAATCTGTCGGCGAATCTCAGCAACTCCGCCATAGCGTTCTGCCAAGAATGCAATACACAGTAAAATCCAAACAGGTACATCACGATACCCGGTAGCATCGAACTGAATATTGTCAGAATGACGAATTGGGGTTCAAAAATTCGCGGTCCAAACTTCTCAAAAGGTGGCATTATGAAGCGCTCGAGTATGAACGCCACGTAAAAAACGACCATCAACACCTCTGTAACGTTCCAAATCACCACCTTCCATCGGATACTTTTCGTTCTAAAAGATAACAATTTTTCATTGAAATAAACACGTCGACTGAAACAACAAAATATTATCTGCGTAACAATGAAATACCTTGGATATTCATCTCTGTAGATCAATGTTGGCGCGAACATAAAGTACAAAAACTTGGAAAATTCCGGACAAAATGAGCCCTGATTGTCTTCGTCTTTGAGTTTATATGCCAAAACTCGAGGAACGTTACTTCTCACAAAAGCATGAGTCTTCATCAGCATGCGAACCTATAAACGATTTTTCATCTTTTGTAATGTCGACTCAACGCTACTTTTGTCTCGTTTCAATGCTAAGACAACGAAATATTTACCTGCTCCATTAAAACAAGGAGACTAGCAGCTGAGGGTAGTTGTTTATCGATTGTGAGTTTTGCAGGTATTACTATAAATAATGTTTGAAGAACCAAAAATGCGAACAACGAGCCGTAATCCAAAACTTTCCTGACGGCAGCTAAAAATTAATCAATCGTTAAAGCAATTGTTGAACGGATCAAATAAAATAAATGATATGCTTTGAAATTTACATTTCGTAGTTAACTCGATGCGTTTATACGCCCACGAAGAAAATCCCAAGTAAATAACAAAAGTAGAAGCTGTCATGATTGACCAAACTTTGACAATATCATATATGCTTCCGAATGCAGATTTGATGGTGTGCAATCCCAAATGTGTCCTGAACGTGAAAAAAATAGCCAATTAGATTAGGATTATCGTGAGAATTGTGGATAAACTGAATTTCAAAAGTTTTATTAAAACAAATGAGCGCATATCGTCGATAAGTGATCGATATATTACGTTATCGTATCGTATGATAACTTTTATTTTTCAAATTGTACCATCCAGTTTAATTAAAATTGCGCGAAAGAATGTCAAAGTAATCCACGAATCAACTTGTGAACTTATAATGATTGTCAATCGGATACTTACGTGCCAGTTTCTATGTAGTCGTGTACCGCTGTGTTCAGAAATAGAATGAGTAACATTGCGACGAAAATGTTATAAATTGTTCGAATATGATTAACTTTAAATAGATCGGTGAGGTATGAATTTCTCGGGATGAATTGCTTATCTCCGTTGAGTTTTTTTAATCTAAAAGAAAATGTCATTGTTTGTTTCAGATCACTATTTTACAAGCAAATAATTACAAATTTTCATTATAATAAACACACTTGTTTTTTACCTGTTATCGGTTTGTTCTTTATGATAACCATTTTGCTTTGGTTTATTCTCTTGCAATCGTTGTATTACTTCAGACGTCATTCTGTTTAATCGTACGTCGATATCCTCTACAAGCATCTGACGCATTGCCTGTAAAATAAAAAAAAATTAGCTTACACCCAGAGAAACAAAAATTAGTCTTTTCTCTTACACAACGGTATATTACCTGCATGCGATTTTCGAGCATTTCAACCTTCATTTTGTCGAATGCTATTGTGTTTTCTAGTGATTGAAATGCATCCAATGGACCAGCATTCGCTGCGAATAACAAATATTTTATCGTTAAAAAAACATTTTTATCGAGTTATTTTTTGGATAATCGAAGCTATTTCGATAATTTTACAGATATTTCCATCGAATTAGCCACTATCAAGAGTATTTCGTTGTAAAAAAACGAATGGTCACGATCAAAGACGTCGACATTTCAATTGAAAAATTAAGATTGCTCGCGTTCGCGTCTATGTATACATCGACGAAACTCGCTCGACTACCTTATAAAACCAGCAAATATTTCACAAGCGCACAACGCTATAAACTAACAACAAATAAGAGTGTACGTTATTTACTCACCTTCGTTACATTTCGCTTCATCGCTGTTAACGTCGTTCAATCGATTATTCGTCGTGCTCCCGTTCATCTTTGTACGTTATGATTATTCGACGGCAAAACTCGGTGGAGAAATCGTTGTAACTCTATCCGCAACGAGCGTCCGGATTCGTCTGGAATCAAGCGCTAACTGAATCTTTCCTATTGAGTAGTTCTCACTTTTGTCATGTATGATACGCTCGTATACCGATTATCAGTTGTTCTTGCGCGCGGCTAACCGCGCGTGTAAATATGATCGGTAATACACTCACACTGACATATTATACGTCTACCGACGTCTTAAAAAAAGAGAGAGAGAGAGAGAGAGAGAGAGGGATATTGCGAAAGTTTTCCGTATCTCTATATCTAGCGTACTCTCCAAATAATCGACAAGTATATTTAATACCAAGAGAACTTGAATTGACTGGAACGCAAGCACAAATCTTGCAACGGAGACTGTAGCGTGAAAACTGTTGAAGCTAGAACGTCGTAAAGTTCCACGTGGGGCCGGTTTTATAGTAAAATTGCACCAAGGTATAGATATCGAAGCACTACGACGAGTTAATAAATAAGAAGAAAAAATCACTTTGGAATCATATCCGAACGCTTGTCGAAGGTCGATCGTAACCAGAATCATCTGTCGTTTCTACAGCTCTGACAAAGAGGGACACCTCTGCACGAGTTTTTAAAGGACCCACTAGTTACAAATCTGATATAATTATAAACTAATGTACCTACCTGTGTTTTCTTATTTACGTGAATGGAACGCGTAACCAGTGCGTCGATCTATCGATGAGGGTATATAGACGTAATAAAATTTACGTACAAATAATTACTAGAAATAGATTAATATTTTTTCAAGACACGCACAACCGAAATGGTGCATCGGCTTACCCGCGTCACGGTGTAATGCCAAATGCCAACTCTCGACTATGCTCTCGAGCAATGGTACTATAACTATAGCGTACTATGTATACTCACTACAACAGCATCCAAACAAGAGCTACGACACTGTAACTTAGACCGTAACTTCGTTATACGAGTGATTTTTGGCTATTTCTATGGCTCTAGAGACGTTGGTCGATCGATTTTTTTCAAAATTTTCATACTTATTGCACACGAGAAAGTAAACATTTTTCCAAATTTTTACGATAAAATATTAATTAGGACAAAAGTTATTAACAAAAAAAAACGGCAATGACTTTTTTTTTAAACAATTGCAGATATCTCAAAAACGCTTTTTCTTTTACTTTCACCTCTTGCTCCGATGCATCTACTAGGGGTTTTTCTTTAAAAATCACGCGAATGGAACGTGTCCATTTACATGTACTTGCAGCATATGTATGTACATGTAAATCATACATGTAAGACATGCATGTACATGTAAATCACGAATAAAATTTAATTGCCTGCCCCTAAGCAATAAATAGCAGTGTAAAAGAGAGGACGCTACGCTCGGCCGTAAGTACGCGTCGCAGCAGGAGGCCAAGCGGCGTACCTAGGTTCGGCTTTCAAAGGCGACTTAACTATAACGCTACATGGTCACAAACTTTCATAATGACTTTGTGCGTTAGACAATATAGTTTTAGTATACTCAATGCAATTTCGAATACTCAAACAATACTTTCGCTCTGTATTTATCTGTATTTTTCTCTTTAGAAAACAAACTAAAGAGAAATTAGTTAAATTGAGTGTACAAGGTGATGCGAATAATGAAGAATAATAAAGATATTTTACGTATTTAACAAAAAATAGACCCCCACATTTTTACCAATTGTTGAGATATGAATTTTAAAAGAAATGTCATTGCTGTTTTTGTTTTATTAATAACTATTGTCCTAATTAGTATTTTATCGTAAAAATTTGTAAAATGTTTACCTCCTCGTATGTCGTGAAATTCACTCGTAACACGATCACGGACGTTTCGTGTGAACAATTGTTATCGAATAGTTTACGGCGTTCAAAAATATTCACTCGGTTTATTTGCTGAAAATCCAGTCGTGCACATCCTTTATCGAAAATTCAACCGAGACCAACGCTCTAAACGCAGTATCTCGTTTATATCAACGATAAAAATACACGAAACTGCGTGTATTAGGCCGATATCTAATCATCTAGTTTGACCCGATAACGTTACGTATAACGACCAACGAAGATATCTCTGTTAGAGCGACTGACCCCTCGTACGATTCCCGGTGCAATTGTACTCGGCGTTTGTTTAATTAGCTATATCTACGTGGATTTTCCAACATCGTTCTTTATACACTGTTGTGATTCACGTGAGTGCGATTAGTACGCGCGCACTCATCGGCGTCGTCGATGAAGATACCTCGCTTTCGAGAACAATAATAATAAAAAAAAAAAAAAACAGAAAAATATTTCCCGATCGTCGTCACTCTTCCTGGTCAGTTTGTTGATTAATGCGATGCGATCCACTGAAATTCTTATTGTTCGTTCTAGCAAATTGTTGACGACAGATTGACGAAAGACACGTAGTGATGTATCGAAAAACGATTGAGAATGGCAGATTAAATGATTTCTAGACGTTGAGTAAACACTGTCATAACAGTCTAGAATATTTCTCCAACATTATTACGATGATATTGACAAAAATTTCTATCGGTTTCTTACATGATTGATAGGAATTAATCGTTCGAGCGTTAGTTGGTTAAAGAAAAAAAAAAGCCATACGCGAAAAGATCGTATATTTAACTCAGCGCTTACTATATTAATCTTGAATAGAGCATTTTTGATAGTCAGCGTAACAATTTTCCGATGCGTTTAACAATGGAAAAAAAGTGTTGAACGATGAAAAGAAAAACTTAGTAATCGTCTGCTTACGAGAAAAATTTCATTTGTTGTTGCAAAGTTATTTGAAAGTGAATTATAGCATTTGACTCCTGAGGTCACCGTAATAACATTGCTGTGGACGTAGCTCATAGAAGTATAATTAGTCGATTAACGACATTTTTTGTCGAATTAACAAAGTCCTCTATTCTCGACAATTCGCAGAGGTATACAAATAGTTAATAGGCTAATTACTTGCAAACGATAGCTACAAAATATACGTTACAGAGTTGTACGTTATTTTTTCCAAACGAGAATGTATTTCTTTATCGAACTACTTACGATAAGTTAATACACTTAGGTAGCAGGAACTTGATTTATCAATTGAAGAAACAAGCGTTGAACGAAATGAAATAACGAAGACAATAATTTATATTCGAATATCTTAACAATTTTATTTTATCGTACAATATTTGATCATTCGTGACCATTTTTATATATACATATTTACAATTTTTCCCGATTTTTTTGCAGTGACCCCGCCCTTTTGTCGCGATTTGCGACAGATGAACGTATATCAGCGTGACCCTGGTGCATTATTGAAGTGCGTTGTTGCTTCCGAAGCCTGCAACGTTAAATGATTATTAATATAATTTAAAAAAATGAGAAAGATATTTTGAATACACAATCAACGAAAGTACAACGAACCTGTGTCATGTGACCCATAGGGTCACTATAATTACTTCGCTGAGAATAACTCGTCGAAGTATGACTCGTTGGTTGTGTTATCGTAGATGATTTATAACCAGTCACCTGTAACAATGGACAAAAATGTGCGACGCTTTTTGAATACACGATGCAAATCTATTACACTAACGATAACAATAAATGCACTCAAATAATTATCACGAAGGTATAACAAACTCATTATCAAGAGTGCACACGGCCTGCGTTCGCGAAAACATTGTTCTCCTCAAACCAACAGTACAATCTTTCATCGGACATGTAATATCTATAATATCGTAACAAAGAAAAGTATTGACCAACCTTATCGTTAATCTCCGGGAAAATCGTGCTGAGATTAAAATTGGTGAGACTCGTGCCAGACGGATGATGCTGTTGTGTCATCGCTTGATTAACGTTACTGGACGAACTCGCTGGTGGTAATGGAGGTTTTGGATAGACGCTTGGTTGACTTTGATACAATGGATTCGTCAAGAATGGTGTGGAAGTATGATGATAATCGTCAAGAGGTGACGTAATGGGAAAGTCAAAGTTCTGTGGATTATTATCGGACTTTCGTTTACTCTTCTTCTGCTGACCGTAGAACAATCGTTTGTCGCAATTTTGATGTTTGCTCGAGGTGTAATGCTGATGATGATGACTTTTCGAACCATCCGTCATATTAGTCAACAATGGAGTTGTAATTGATGTGGTGGATACGTTAGGCGGTAAGAGGAAATTGTTGCTGTCGAGATAGTCGGTATTCTCGTGTAACGGCATCATATAATTGGTCGAGCTATTGGAGATGTTGGCAATAAAGTTTGTGCTTGGATAAATATTAGCGTTAGACGAGTAAGCGTACGACGGGTTAAAGTTTTGATTCATCACTTGCCCATAACTACTACTCGCATCCTCTACATTGGTAAAATAATTAATAGGCATAGGATCAGTTGTCA
Organism: Chouioia cunea; assembly: GCA_030064505.1. NCBI lineage: Eukaryota > Metazoa > Arthropoda > Insecta > Hymenoptera > Eulophidae > Chouioia > Chouioia cunea. Next base: position 37,362,460 of record JAOPFQ010000001.1, on the reverse strand, counting down.
GCGTGCCAGCGAATTTATTCTGCGAGTAGTTTGCTGAATATTTTGGTAAATTCTTCTCGTTATGCGTATTATCCGTTTGATTAGTATTACTTCCAATCAACGCTTCCGCCGTATAATTACTCTTGCAATTTCTACTTCTCCATTGCACGTCGTTATTCGATTGATTGTACTTTTGCTGTTGCTGCTGTTGCTGCGATTGCTGTTGCTGCTGGGGTGGTTGTTGTTGTTGTTGAGACTGTTGTTGCGGTTGTTGATAATTCGATTCGTTGAAACCAGGATTACTCGAGGTTCCCTTCGATTCTTCGTGTTGTCGATGGATCTGATCGTTATTACCGCTCGCCGACTGTTTATGCCTCATGTCCATCTGCCTCTTATTACTAGCACGTGGGCTGTTGTTAGCCTTACGTTGCTTACGAGAAGGTGGTGGTGGTGGTGGTGGGGGTGGGGGTGGTGGTGGTAATGGTGGTGGTGGTGGTGGTGGCTGTTGTTGTTGTCGTTGTTGTTGCTGCTGTTGTTGTTGAGGTGGCGGATGATGCGAATGATGTTGATGATGATTGGTAGTGTTGTGAGGTTGTTGATGTTGATTTTTCTCCGCTTTTTCGTGATCAACCAATTGACTGACCGACAAGAAGGGCATACCATGCGACGAGTGTTGTTGAGCGTTTTGAGAATTCACTACGTTTTGATAATCTCGACTCGTACTCTCTTTATCTTTCATTGCTTCCTTATTCAAGTCGTTTGCATTACTTCGGACAGGCATCTGTCCAAATAAGAAATTTTGCTTGTCAGAAATATTACTACTTAGTGCCAAATCACCTACCAATGCTGGTAATGTTGGAGTGTCAATGCCTTTCAAATGCTGATTTTGCTCCGCGTTCTGAGATACATTTTTCGTAGGTGACCACGAAAACGTTTGCTCTTCGGGATAATACGTCGTGTCGACGTTTCTCTTTGGTTCACCCGGCAAAACAGTTATATTAGTGAACGTATGCGTAGACATATCGTAGTTGTTATAAAATTGATGATTAGTACTCGATTGATTGTAACTAGGTGTTTGCGAGAACAAATTATTTTGACAGAAATCAAGTTCCTTGCCAATTGGAGGTAAAATAATGTCGGTGATGTTTGAATTATGCTTGATTTCAGGGGTCATCATCCAATTTACCGGCGGCCTTGAAGCGTGCTGTTGGCTCATTTGCTGCTGCTGCTGCTGCTGCTGCTGCTGCTGTTGTTGTTGCTGCTGTTGCTGCTGCTGTTGTTGTTGCTGCTGTTGCTGCTGCTGTTGTTGTTGTTGCTGTTGTTGTTGCTGCTGCTGTTGCTGCTGTTGCTGCTGCTGCTGCTGTTGCTGCTGCTGTTGCTGCTGCTGCTGTACTGGTTGTACTTGACTACTTTGATCCGCTTTTGACTTACTCTGACTGGACTGAGGCTGATGCTGCATATGCTTGTTATTATTACTGTACATTGAATTATCGTGGTGCATCGCCGTCGATGATAGTTGCGAAGTTGGTTGATATTTTGAATGAACCTGTTGATTCTTTTCGTTGTACTTGAAATTTGCGGCAGAGTAAGCGTCATGGTTATTGATATATCTCGGTTGTAGATTGTTCGAATCTGTATTAAAATTGGCGTGCGAATCGTAATCCGGCAACATATAATTGGGCTTGTCAGACTTGTGAGATTGAATCTGTTGACTCGGCGAAGCTTTGGATGACGAATGATGATTTGGCGGTGGTTGATGCGTTTGCTGATTTTGTTGATTCTGATGATGTTGCAAATGAGGCGGCAAATCTAATCCACTCGTATAATTATGTTGACTGTAATCTACGTCCATCGGGTACTTGTACTGTTTCTTATTTTCTGTATGATACTTGTAATCCGACGTTGAGATCGGTGGTGGAACATGATTACGAGGTGTCTTTTGCATTGGTACTGCTTGTGAAACTCGAATGTTTCTCGACTTATTCATGTCGTACGATCGTTTCTGTGGATCGATGGACATTTTCGACTTTGATTTATCGTAACTGGGTGCCTGAGTATCTACTGTGAAATACGATGGTTGTGGCATTGTATTAGGCAGTGAAACATTATCTTTCGTTAACGGCAAATAATTGAAGTTGTCACAAGTAGTTTTGGGTATCTCATTTGGTGCGGATATTGATTCGTATTGCGGGAAATTGTTATTATTACTGCTGAGAGATGAAAAAGTAGTCCATGACAAAATACTAAAGTTCGAGGACGTTGTGGCAACTGTCGTTGTACTCCTACTGATGTTGTTGTCCTCGTATCCTGACGTTGCAGCATAAACATTTGGCTGTTGTGAAAAAGTATTAGAACGGGACGACGGTACCAATTTTTGTCCAGAATTACTCGCTTGAGAAGACGTTGGCATCATTTTTTTGTTAATTTTATTATCACACGTGGCAACGTTATACGTATTCAAATTTGGTACTTGGCCATCTTTTTTGTGATAAATATCATTTTGTTCCGTATTATTAGAAAGTCCCTTATTTTCAACTTTCTTCGTTGGATGGTAATTCGCGTTAGGAGTCATGTTTTGATTAGTCTGCATTGATTGCTTTGAAATCTTCTCCTGATTCATACTCGATTGAGTATTTTTATTCGTAACTTCGGGGTTGGCGACTTGAACTGGTGGGTTTGAAAACGAATGCTGTTTATTCCGAGCAGAGTATTCGTTGCTTCTTTCTGTGAAAGCTTCTATTGGACATAATGGAAGCTTGCATAGATCTTTTTCAGTTGGAATGTCGTTTGTAGAGAAATTGTACTGGTTGTTACGATCAAGATTATCTTTTGGGCAGGCAGGCATAGAAGATTGACAATTCTGTGAAACGTAATTTGGCACAGGATTATACTTGGTTGAAGTTGTAGTGGCCATGGTATTTGTGGTCAATGATGTCGTTGAAATATATTTATTCAAAATATCAGTTGCCATAGAACTAGCGATCGAAGACAGAGGCATATCTTTTGTGTAGTTGAAATTTGATTGAGATTTGTTGTCTATTGGGTAATTTTGACTAGTATTTACAGGTTTATTTACATTTTCTACAACCATTCCTGATTGATTTTTACTTGTAGAAACAGAATTGGAATTAGTTGCTTGATTAGCTGAATTCGTCTGCGTTGGCATAGAACTACTCGTTTCATTACCCAGTTGCTTGTTAATCGATTCCGAGGAAACTGGAATGATTTTAAATGAATCTGTAATGGTGTGATTACTGATAACTCTAGGTAAAGTTTTTCCAGAACTCGTAACAGGTATTGTACTTGTTGTTGGCGATGTTGCATCTGTGGAAGATTTTACAGGTGATTGCTGACTAATTACGGATGGTTCAACAGCTTCTAAATTATCACTTGACAATGGTCTCGTATTAATTTTGAAATTATTTGGTTCTATTGCACCAATTTGTAGTAGCATTGGAGGAGTTTGACTGCTGTACTTGAAATCATCTTTTAGATCATCGTCAAGAACGTCGGCTTTACCACCTAACGATGAGACGATGGGAAAAGCCATCAGGAAAGCTGCTGTGGGAGATATTGATTCTGAATTATTCGAGCTCGAAGGTACTTGAAGTGATGCAAAAATATCATTTGATAAATCGGAATGTAGAGAATCAGGTTTATTAATTGGTACAAAGCTATTGCTTGGACTGTAAGTTATTGTTTTCATAATACTATGATCTTCTTTTGTTGTATCTTTCAATTTTATTGAGTCTTCTTCACTAGCACTCACAATAGTTGGTGATGTCGTTGGAACAGAATCAATTTTATTATCTAAGCCATCTAATTTCATGGTAGTGTTTGTATCCAAATTCAATAATATTTTATTGCTTTCGGGAAGCACTTGTTCTTGATTTATATCATTCTGATTGTTTGACTGTAATATATTATTGAGTCTTGCTTCAATATTACAACTTTGATTTGCTTCACTTGGAAGAATTATACTTTCATCAATGCTGCATGCGGTAGGCGACAATGGAATAGTAGTTTCTTTAGGTAGCTCTATTTTATTGTTTTCCGATATAGCTGTACTTTCTGTTAATACAGATGAATTATTTGTATCAGTACTCTCAACTACATTTTGTATTTTTTCTAAAATATCATCTTTTGCCTGTGGGACATCTGATGTACTCAGCATTTCTTTATTTGTAGTTTCTTTTTCGTTGTTAGAATCTTTACCCAATGATCCATGATCTATAGAACATTCTGTTAATTTTTTTTCAGGATTTTCATTTGCTAATAAAGAATCTGCTTTATTTACTAAATCATTGTTGCTTTTCTGTTCATTAGATGTGGAATTTGAACAATTTGTTTGCTCAGTCAACTGTACATCGACATAAGGGGCTTCTTCACCAATCTTTTCTATTACCTGCTTTAAATTTTCAATAGACTCACAAGTTACATTATTATCCAATACATTTTTTTTTATTTGTAAATTTCCATCTACATTTACACCAGATTCTAGTTTCTTCCTTTTTAGTTCCAATTCAGTTGCAGAAGTTGAATTTGAAACCCTTTTTAATGCTTGTTTCTCAATGCCCCGTTTTTTCTTAATAACATTACTATCCTTATTGTCCTTCTTTAAAGTCTTAGAACTATTTTGCGCTTCTACAGTATTTGATTTACAATCATTCACATTTTTAGAACCTGCTTTAGATCTTGCCTGTTTTTCAAACGAAAACTTATCTTTTAGTTCATATTTATTTTCTATCTTTTCTTTATGAATTGCTGGTATGGGTACTTTATAAGTCATTGTTGTTTCAGTAACTTCTCGAGTTTTTGGTAGTATTGCTTTGATACCGCCCATTTTGTTGGAGCTTATAACAGTTTTTACATTTTGTGCCCAATCTTGGGGATTTATCAAAACATTTGTTTGAATGTTTGGCACAGTGTTCAAAGTCTGCACAGTGGAAATTGTTTGAAAGTGATTAGTTTGCAAAGGCTGCACTACAATCATCGGGCCCTGTTGTGCATTATTTAAAATTATGGAATTAGCTGATCGAGACTGAGTATTTACAATAATGTTTGGTGTTAAAGATTGCATTGGAGTCACAACTGGCATTATTTTACCACCAGAAAATACTAAAGTACCAGTTGGTAGGCTATTTATATCTGAGGAATTGTTAATTACTGGTTTTTTTATTGTTATTCTCTTTTTCCGCTTAACTTTCTTATGGTCTTCTATAAATATATAAAAATATACATATGTTTTACATTTGACACATGAGAAGCAAATGATAATATGAAATAACTTACTTATTTCAAGCTTTGATAGAGACTCTTTTTCAGATTCATGTGATATTGATTTGTCATTTAGTAAAGATGATTTTTCTGTATCTTCACTTGATTTATTTGTTTTACTACTAACACAATTTTCTTGATCTTCTATAATGCAATTTGATTTTTCAGTGGAGCACTTATTATGGACAACTGTTTGATCAGTTATATTTTCACTAACGATGTTTTTCAGTGCATCATTGGTACTTTTCCTTTTCCTCTTTTTCACTGTTTTGTCTGAAATAAAAAGGAATTTTGAAAGTTCCTGATGCAATACAATTTAAATATATATTTTCATTTACCTGTCTCAACAATATCTACAATCTTACATCCAGGAACAACATTGAATCTATTAGACCACTTGAGTGGAGAAATTTTTTCCAGTGCTGGTTCTGCAGGTACATGAATGCCAGCATTCTTCAAAAGATCAGTTAACAGTTGGGTTCTGGATACTAATTGAGTTACAAGTTTCTTCAGCCTAGCTAATTCTTCTTCTGATATACACAAAAAACCAATTAGTAACTATAATTTCTAACATTAATATATTATGTACTTACTGTGAGCATCTGAGGCTTTGTCATAAAATAGTTCATCAGTACGACTATGCAAATCTTTAATATACCTGGAAGCATGAACTAGTATGTCAATTTTATTACGTTTGCGACCTTCTAACAGAGGTGGTAGAAGATCTGATAAGTTCTTGAAGTAACTGTTCATACGATTCCTTCTGTCCCTTTCCCATGTTTTGGCTTTACTGTGTAATAATCAAATTATACTATAACCATTAGCAATAAAAATTGGAAAAATTCCAATCATAAGATAAGAACTTACGTATTTTCTTTTCGAGGCATAATAAAATTGCCTTGTTTTTATTTTTGTTATCCTACTCATTTTAGTATCTGAATATTTGTCAGAATTTCGACGTAACTTTTGATAATACTTTTCATCCTAAACAATTGTATAAATTCAAACGTTTTAGTAATAAACGTGAAACGAGTGACAACTTGATTCAGTATTTCATTCGATTAATTGTAAGATTTTTAAAAATTACGATGACAAACTGAATAATAGCATTAGTAGGGAAACTATTTGTATATCAATTGTACTTATTCACAAATCACTCTCTGTCTTCGCAGATTGATAGATTGGTTAACGATCGCATAACACGTCCAGATTAACAGTCGCACAAAAACGTGACAAAAGGACTCAAGTACCTGAACAATTAAAAAGTACATTTATATCTTTGCTTTATACGATAAATATAACCGTGGTAAATAGATATAGGTTACATATAACTACTTCACCGCATATATCCAACGAACATGAATATACACTTAATTTGACTTGATAGGAAAGTAAAATGTTGACTACAGCGCCATAAAGCAACGCCATAATATGGTGGTAAACGTTCGTACTAATCCAAAGTAACCGCTACAATTAGTCAACTACATATTTATATATTTTACAATTTTAAGAAAGATATTGCAAAATATTGTCAAATAAGTCAATTTCGCTAAATTAATTATAGGTAGACAAATTGTGTAGATCGACTTTTAATTATAAGATCATTTTGTTTTAAAAGAATTCATATAAGATAGTTGACTGTAAAATCTAGTTCACTACAACAACTAGTAATATAAAAGTTATTTACAAATATTAATTATTACACAATATCTGTATTTATCTTTGTTTAACTTTAAAGTAGACTTATAAAACGATATAAAAATTGAAAACAGATATAATCGTGACTCAGAACTTATGACTTTATTCTATTTTTGTTAAACTATACTTTAAAGCAACATTTTAAAGCAAAAAATTTATTTAATTCTGATAACAAGTTGCACATTCTTAGGAATTGCTACAAAAACTATGAAAAACAGTATTTTAAAATAAGAATTATAAAATCAAATTCGGTCAACAAAAGCCTATATTACATAGCCGTCTGTGTACATATAGTTATCATGGCGGTTCCCGCGCGCTTGTAAATGCTCGTAAATTTTATACTCCTTCATAAATGGTGGTGTACGTGAATATGAGACACAACATCACACAATTGTCACACCTTTGTGCGTGTGTTCACTCGGTTCGCTGTCATCAAGTACGTCGTGTCATCAATGTAAATTTATCAAATCCAAGCACATACATTCACATGTAAAGCTTAAAAAAACGTATAGATAATAATTCGTCTGTATAGTATTATAGCGAGTGATGATAAGGGAACTCGGGGTGGACTGTAACAAGTGGCAAGTGGGTGGAGCTTTGATGCTGGATGGACGTTTAGTCTATGAATCTGCGTACGTTCAACCAATTTGAAAAAATCATTACAACGTTTGTACGAACCGACCTTACTATGTCAATTCTTGTAAATGGCTCGTATTTTCACTTGCTCTGATAACTCAAGTTCAATTGTCGCTACGTCATTTTTTAAGGTTAGTTCGCACCTGCCATTATCACATCAAAACATATCATCTTTTGCGTTGTTATTGTTGTTCACTTCCGTGTGTCGTCACTCGTGAACAGTGGACACGCTTTATGAGATTTTCCTGATTGCCCAACAACTTATCTAAATGTATTGATGCAATAGCTACAACTTGGAAAAGTCTGTAATATTTACATGAATTTGCATTTAATCTTACAGGTCAAACTAGAGTTTCGTAAAACAAGTCGAAATGACTGACGAAGTAGAATCTGCACCGGTAAATACTGAAATAATAGACTATGGAGATAATGGAGCAGATGACGACGAAGGATCAGATGGTGTAATTGTACCCGAGCTCCAAGGGACTTTGTCAAAATGGACCAACTATATACATGGATGGCAAACCAGATTCATTGTGCTTAAAGATGGCACATTATCTTATTATAAATCTGAACAGGACAGTGGTTTCGGTTGTAGAGGCTCCATTAGTCTTTTCAAAGCTGACGTGAAGGTAACATTTCTATTCTTTGACTCCACTGATTGAAAACGCTTGGAATCTTTGGATTTCTTCAAGCTATATTATTGTCATATTGTACTTCTAGGCTCATGAATTAGATGAATGCAGATTTGACGTGTCGGTGAACGATTGTTTAGTTTGGTATTTGAGAGCTAATAATCCAGAAGAAAAATTACGTTGGGTGGATGTTTTGAAGTCTTACAAGGTAAAAATGAATTTTATTAGTAATCTTCAGTTTAAAAATAAAAATATACCGAAAGTTCATGCGTAAAAATATGTACAGGCGGAGTCTGGATATGGCAGTGAAAATAGTTTAAAGAGACACGGAAGTGCCATTTCTTTGGTATCAAATACACAATCCACTGCGAGCGCAGGTAGTTTCAGTAAACGGGGTGTTAGAAGTTTGAAAGAAAAATTAGCAGAAATAGAGACGTTCAAAGATATACTAACCCAGCAAGTTGACACACTTCAAAAGTACTTTGACGATTGCGCGGAAAATGCTAAAAACTTACAAGGCAAAGATCCAGCGTCGATAGAAGATAAAACCGACGGGATGAGCTTTGACCCAGCCGAACAAGCGATCGACTTCAAAGGTGAAGCCATCACGTTTAAAGCGACAAGCGAGGGAGTAATTGCTACGCTTCAACACTGCATCGATTTGATGGTACAACGAGAAGACGCTTGGCGTAAGCGCTGGGAAAAAGAGATGGAAAAACGACGAAAATTGCAAGAAATTTGTCGATCGCTTAAGGATCAAAACACAACAAATGGTGGCAGTTCCGGGAGACCAAGAGTCGTTATCCATGGTGGACCCGATTATGAGGTATGTCAACAACGCAATCCTATTAAGTAATCGATGAGCCAACAAAACGAACGGTATACGTCAAAAAAATATTTCTGAATCCGATGGTCGATTTCAAAACACATTAGTATGCGCAAGCGGATGAGTGGTGGTAGAATTTTAAAAAGCGTGACGTAACGAGTGATTTCACTTTTCGATAACGATGCTCTAGCGCTAGCAGTCTGTTACTATTAGTCACCGTGGTCGGTTGCCCGTTCTCAATTGATAATAATATGTGCGTGGTAATAAAAAAGCACGATTTTCTTTTGTCTCACAAGGAGGGACCGCATAGTGCTCTCTGTGATGATGAATTTTACGATGCTATGGAGACCGGATTGGACAAGATCGACGAAGATAATCAGATAAAGGATCGTTTAAAACAAAAGTCAGAAGCTATCCCGTCGACTCCTACTACACCTGCTATTAAACACAGACTTTGGCCCGAGGTAACACATATACACCCGTTATTTCCCACCTGTTTCAATGACTACCTGTTGTGCTTGTCGATCGATTATTTATTCGCCCTTCCAATTTTTATAGATCAACAGAACGACATTAGAGCAACTACACTATGCTCGGCTAGGCGTAGGAGCGGGTGGTTGGCAACTTTTCGCCGAGGATGGCGACATGCGAATGTACAGACGTGAGGAGGAGAAGGACGGTCTAGTGGTTGACCCACTAAAAGCATGTCACGTAGTGAAAGGTGTCACCGGACACGAAGTCTGCAAAATATTTTTCAGTCCAGAATATCGTTCGGGTTGGGAAGCTACGCTCGAGGACATGACAGTGATCGAGAATATCTCTAAAGATACTCTCGTGTTTTTGCAAACACACAAACGCATCTGGCCAGCAAGTCAACGTGATGCGCTTTTCTGGTCACACATGCGTAAGGTGCCCGACGATCAGGATCCCGATGCACAAGACGTTTGGATTGTTTGTAATCACAGCACTGAATATGCGGATTATCCGGTAAGTTTTCCAAATTTCTTCAAGCCTAAGATTATGATAATTTACAGACGCTTTCTTTTTTAGCCAAACACTGGAAAGTGTGTTAGAGTGTACTTGACAGTTTGCCTTGTTTGCCAAACACTCATTGATCCTCCAAAGGAAAACGAGCAAATTAAAAGAGAGGATATTACTTGTAAAATTACATATTGCTCAGTTGGTAAGCATTGTGTATTATGCGATATGCATGGATAATTGTATCGCGAAAAATATAAATGATAATTGTAATACTTATTTTTTTAGTTAATCCCGGTGGTTGGGCCCCAGCATCCGTTCTACGTGCAGTTTACAAAAGGGAGTATCCCAAATTTCTGAAGCGCTTTACTAATTTTTGTATTGATCAATGCAAGGACAAGCCGATTTTATTCTAAATCTCGCTCTTGACTATCTCTTTCTCTATCTTTCCGCGATAACGATGATGCGCGATGTTTGGATTAGTGAAATGCCTAAGTGTTACAATAAGCTGATTACTTCTACGCTCACGTTACTATAATTTTAAAACAGAACCTCTTTTGCTCCGGTTTGTTAATGATATTACTATTAAACGTTGTACGTACAATTTATTGTTCTACCGATGTATGATTTATTTAAAAAACAAACAAGCTAATGCACCAGTTATACACGTTTGATGAGCGGTTTTACCGTTTTTTGTACATAATAAGCAGACGCGCAGAGTTTTTCTGTCCTTTGACTGTTACAAACTTTTTTCATGTGAATACGTCAGTATGACGTCCAGTTGTACAAATTTTTCTGATTGAAAGCATACATTGCACTATGTGTACCTATTGTTACACTTTGCCATACACAACAAATTGTATTATAAAATATTGTGAATTGAATTGTTATTTTTATTTATATAAAAAAAAAGAATATGTATATTGGTGTGAAAAAAACAGATCGAAAAATATGGAACGTAATAAAGACTGTTAGCGTATTGCTTACTTTTAAATAGAAAAATTTATTAAACTATACATAATTATGTTATTTACAATGACCACAATAACGAGGATGGTTATAAATAATTAGTACTAATTTTGTATTACGTAATAGATAATGCACTTGAGTTTTTTGAAAGTTTGGCTATTTCCTCCTTAAATTTAGTGATAGTTTCCTTTGCTAAAGTTAACTTTTCTCTGTATTCTTGAACTTCATTTCTAATTTTGGTTCTACCTTCCAGTATATCTTTTAATGCTTTTTCTTTTTTAGCCTCGACTGTAAATGTAAATATCATTATACATATTTTACAAATTCAACGTTATTCATTTTTTAAGTATCATTTTAATCTTACAGTCAGTTTCGTGACGCCATACACCAATTGTTAAAGGCTTGGCTGAACTCAACAGATGATGCATCAATGCTGAGGGATCTTGAAAAATAATTTCATCGTAAAATTCTGAAACTAGACTTTTTTTTCCCACTTGTAACTCGGGTGATGTTTGAAATAATTTCAATGTATGATAGATGGTGACCTAAAACACATGTAAATGGTTAATCATTGCATTTCAAGTTGAATTTGTTATATGGATACACTACAATTAATCACCGGTCTTTCATTTGGATCGTTAAAGTAAATTTTAATGGTAATTTCAAATTCTCCCCATCCTGTCTCAGTCAGCTCATATGGTGGTTTCGTAACGATTCTGTTTGGATTATTGTAACTTTCATGGAGTTTGAAATGAATTTTTTTTATGTAAGATGACATGTCTTCATTATGATAAGGTTTCACATATACTGTCCATTGATGAGTATGACCATCTTCTTCTCTTTTCTTACCAAAGTATCGAGCAACATTCCCATATACAATTGGCTTGATTATGGTCAGCCCCTAAAAAAGTAATATCATATCTTTCATCATTTCCACAGAATAAGGCAAACTCAATGATTAATAAAAAAAAATTGTAAATTAAAATAAATTTCTAACCTTTATTCTCCCGCCAGAATCAGGACCAAATTCTGTTACAACTGACATTTTTTCAGTATCTATTCACGGAAACATCAAATGCCAATTTTTCTAACACAAAAATCTTTATAGAATTTACGTAAATACTTCTAAATGTATCTATATGCACACAACACAAACTTTACGAAGTAGTCAATTTATTTTGGAAAACAAATAACGGTATCATTACGTTCGCTTCAAGTGCCGCCTGTTGGCTGTTAACCCAAAGTTCCTTAACATGTCACGCGGAGGGGGGAAAGTTAATCTAGCTGTCTTATACAGCTTGTTTGCTTTTAACAGAGCGAGTTCAACGCATGCGTATTCGCTTATCAGAATCTCTGTCAAGAGACCCATCATTGTCTAGCAAATGCAAACTCTGAAAACATAACCTTTTCTACCATGACTACAAAGGTTTAAATTGTAATTCATAATCAATAACAATGGGTAAAACTTCAAAAGATAAACGCGATATTTATTATCGTCGTGCAAAAGAGGAAGGTTGGCGTGCCAGAAGTGCCTTCAAGTTGCTCCAGATTGATGATGAATTTAATATTTTCAATGGTATGCTCTAAAATATAATTTTTGTTTATTAACAATCGATAAACTTATTTTATATATATCACTGTTAATGTTTTATAGGCGTTACGAAAGCAGTTGACTTGTGTGCAGCTCCTGGAAGTTGGAGTCAAGTGTTGTCTCGTAGACTGAAGTAAATGATCAAACATGTTATGAAATTATTAATTTGATATTTGTAATAATAATCATATACTTCAATTTTATAGTGAAAACTACGAAAAACTTCAGGAAACATCACCAAATCTTGTTGCTCCAAAAATTATTGCCGTAGACCTTCAAGCTATGGCACCAATCGATGGAGTTGTACAAATTCAAGGAGATATTACAAATGTAAAAACTGCAGAACAGATTATTGCTCACTTTGGTAACGAACATGCTGATCTTGTTGTCTGTGATGGCGCTCCCGATGGTATGTTTCATACGTATCTTTATAAATCATCAAATTGTAATCTTTAACTTAACAATTAAATATTTATTACAGTCACTGGACTCCACGACATGGATATCTATATACAATCACAACTGCTGCTAGCAGCACTAAAAATTACAACTCAAATACTGAAACCAAAGGGCACATTTGTAGCAAAAATTTTCAGAGCCAAGGATGCCAATTTGTTGTATTCACAATTAAAAGTTTTTTTCACATCTGTAGTGTGTGCCAAGCCACGTAGCTCTAGAAATTCGAGTTTCGAAGCATTTGTAGTCTGTAAAGATTTCTCCCCACCAGAAGGCTTTGACCCATCTACTTTGAACCCATTATTAACTGATTTTAACGATTTACCTGGAATTAATAGATATATTGCTCCGTTCGTTATTTGCGGAGATCTCAGCCAACCCGACTCCGACACGACATATCCACTAGACGTAAGTTCGTTAATTTCACAAAAACATCTCATGAAATTCGTGCAGAAGACACTAACAAGAAGAGTAAAAGAAAAAAAACACAAATAAAAAGAAAATTGTGTGTTTTCAGTTCGAGGGTAAAAAGTTCCAGTATTGCGAACCAACGCAAACTCCAATCAACCCGCCGTACGAGGAAGCCATGGCACTCTTGAGTATAACAAATCTTGGCAAAGAGCCAAACAGCGTTACGCTGAAGGGATCCGCAATGACCATTGCTGATTTCAAGGCGTTAAAGTCTGCACAGAAAGAATCTTAATGTCATCTCTTTCAATCTGTATATATACAATTATTCTTGTTTAATTTTATCTTTTTTTTTTACTTCAGCAATAAACAATTTGACGTTGAGAAAAACCAAAAAGAAAAGAACATAAGTTTTCTCCGATTAATCACCAAAGTGAAAAGTCGTGTGCTCGTTGGCAACATAGGGAGCGAAAGAGAGGGATAGAGAAAGGCGGAATTACACGCGCTAGCGTAGTGGAGTACACGCAAGTTTCGTAGTTGGAAACTCGCGCGGGCGGGCGAGCACAAGCGACCAAAGGAAACTTACTCTTGAGACTGTGTGCTACGTACCCCCTACTCTATACCCTCACCTCCTCGGCAAGATTAATTCCATCGCAAAGTTCCGCTCGGTCACGTATAGTAGTTCTTTGGCCCGTTGCTACTGCTGCTGCTGCTACTATTGCGTACGCGTCCTATGCCACAGCCACCCAAATAAAGAGGAATATTGAAATTCTCTTGAATTCTGCAAACACCACAGAAGGATGTACGCAAGCGAGAAAGAGAGAGAGAGAGAAGCTTTTCCTAGAGCTTTAGCCGTCGGTTGCGCTGAATTATGAATGGAGTAACCTCATGTGGGGAGGTTTTGCACCACAACGATGACTCGTAAACGCGTATGTTTTTTTTTCTGCTTGCGGGATAAGCTCAGAGAGAAAGCCCTTGCAGGAGTGTATGTATACCTTTCTCTTTTTCTACTCGTGATGCATGAATGTTGAATGCAAGCTCGTACAGCGCATCGGAACTTGATCCCCTGCAGCGAGAACGAAACTTGAAATCCTGTTGAAATTCTATTCGAACTTGCTAAAGTATGAAAATAGATATTTTTCGAAAGATTCTCATTGAAAGTTACTTTGGTTTCACGAGTAATAATTTACATCTCGATCCCTTTTTGATTCCTTTTTTTTTCGATATACATATATTGTCAACCAAGTTTTCCCATTATTTTTGAATGGAAAACTAAAATAGAAAGAAAATAGATTCGAGATACTTTGTGATATTTATTTTTATTTCGTCAAAAGTTGCTTTGTAACGATAACCTCCCTTAAAGCTTTGCGTTTTATAAAAGGCCTCTCTCTTTTTTCTCTCTCCTTTCCATTGAATCGCTTTGAAAAGGCACACCAAAAGCCAACTTTAACGACCCATTTTCCAAGAATTTTGCTTCAAAAAAAAGCTCGAAAAAATCCATAAAAATAGATCAATTCCAAACATTGACAATATAAAAACACGATTGTAGTTAGAAACATACATTTTTTACAATTAAATAATAAAATACTGGAGACATGGCGATCGTTGTATGAACAATTGTACCTCTAAATTGTTTTATTTGAAATACAAACTCGTCCTATTCATATCGAGTGGAAAGTACGAAAAATTCAGTGCGCGTATAACAATACAATCTCCCTTTGGACATCGCTCTCTCTCTCTCTCTCTCTCTCTCTCTCTCTCTCTCTCAGTGCCACCAAACGATGCGAAAAGTCAGAGTGGTCGCAGTAAAGCTTATACAGCTACGAAAGGTTTCATATCAAACTGGACGTGCTTACATCTAAAAACGAAAGAAAAGCACATACACAAAACAACAAAGAGCTCGCTTGGTGTACACATAAATCCTAGGACTTATCAAGCGGTCAGAGAGAGAGAGAGAGAGAGAGAGAGAGTATGTTGCTCTCTGGCCGCTTGGTTAAAACAGTTAGGCTGACCAGTAAACAGGCCTCGTCGTCGCGTTAATTCCGTTATCGTTGTCGGCCAAAGCATATACATACACACCAAGCTTAGCTTAACTCCTCTCCCTCTCTCTCTCTCGTTCTACTACTATACTATACTATCAGATCGGATCTTGCAAAGAACTTGCAGCTTGCAAGCGGAAAGAGGAGAAGAGCTTCATTGTTCGGCGTCTTTAGACCAGCAGATGATTAACGCCGTTGCATAATGAATTTTCCGATGGTATTCGCGCATACACCTACTCTAAGTCTCTCTTTTCTTTTTCTTTCTTTTTTTCTGTTCGCGTGCCACCGTTATTACTGGCACTTACGTGTTCAAGGCATTAGATTAAAATTTTTTAAATTTATGTTAATCGCCGTGAACACCGGGGCGGTGAACGCACCGTAAGCTCAATCGCTACGTGTTATGATTTTGTTAATTTTTCAACGAGCTGTTGGACACGAGTTTTTCGTATAATCGTAATATTAATTTTTTTCATTAATTATTGTATTGGAAAAAAGTAAAATTTAACGACGAGATACGTAATCACTCGTGTAAATACAAATTCATACATCAGAAGACTTGCTCGCGTGTATATGCAGCTTTATTTGTACGAATTCCCAATTATCGCAGTTAGCCAATTAAACGAAACCGACACATCTCCGATAACAATATTCTCTTCACACACGAAAAAAAAGTACCCTCGTATATAGATACGTACACAGCATGTTTAATCTTCGGTCAGCCTCATAACATACATACCCCACACACAGAGCAACTATAATGAACGTGATGGTCGATATAGTAGCAGCAGCGTAATTAGAGTTGTCGAGAATGTATGAGAGAGAGAACATTGATCCTAGCTTAATCGTATATACAAGCGCGTCTCTACTGGATCTTTTTTTTCGGACCTGAACCAGTGGTGCTGGGCTGGTGGTTGTATCGACTATCGTTTCAATATTCATCAAACGTGTGGCTTGACCGCATGCTCGTTGCACGCGGTACGCTCTCTCTCTCTCTCTCTCATTCTCTATACTAGCACATCGATCGATAAAGTTTTGCCAGTATTTTTTTTACTATCCGCACCCCTCAACTGAATTATTGAGCTATGCAAGCATTCTTCGGAGAGCGATAAAGCGCTTTTGGCTTTTCTTGCGAGAACGCGTACGAGCGTGGTTTTAAAAATGTTTTTATGCCGTTGCGCATGCTGCGTCACATTTTACATACTCTCTGTGCAGGGTTGGTAGATGATGGTGTTGGTAAAGCGAAAAGCTTGCGTAATTCATATGCTGATTTTAAATGGAACTTTGTGGATTTAAAAAGCTTTCTTTATTTTTTTTTACGTTATATCGAGGTAAATTTCACAATTGTATGGTAAATTATTTAATTTTTATTTTTTCGATATTGTTACTTTATTATTCATCGATAGTGGATATTTGAAAATTCAATGATAGTTCAAATTTTTATTCCCGTATCTAATGCATTCTTGCTCTTTTTAAAGATAAAAGTCAATATTTTGTGAAAGTTTGAATTTTAAATTGGAAATCACGTCACGTTTCAATTTTTCTCCAACGTTTCAATCCTCCGTATAGAATGGAGCTTGTATATATATGTGTGTGTGTGTGTGTGTGTGTATAATATACGTACGTGTGACGTGCGTGAATGCGCGCGTATACGAGTACATACGTACGTACGTTTTATCCGAGATTTCAATAGGTATTTTCGCTAATAAAGAGCTTGAGCGAAGGCAACAATAGATTGGGAAAAACATGTAATCGAAATATCTCGTGCTTTAAAATGATGTTTTTGCCGTGTATATTCATAAAAGTATCTCGTTCATTTCATTAATACTTGCAGCATGCATGCTCCGTTATATAGCGCAAGTGCGCGTGTTTTAAATAAGCCACTTGCCAGAGTAAAATTTGTAGTAATTAAATGAATTTCGCATAGCAGTGCAGTAACATGGGAGGGTAATACTTATATATGCATTTCAATTATTAAAGACATTAGAAAATATCTGATGGTATAAAAGTCATAAACGAACGCTATGCAATGTAATGATATAATTAATTTGATTAGAAATGCTCGAGAGGGGCGACGTGCGGCTTGGCATCAATTAATTTAAAGTGCACGAGGCCGAGAGAGAGAGAGAGAGAGAGAAGCGCGAAAACGAAATTAGTAGCCGTCTGGCGAAAGAAAAATGTAAATTCCTCCGGGAGTTAAAGCTTGCAGCGGAGATAGAAAAAATGAAATATTTCACTCAAGTAGTATAGTATAATGAGGTAAATGTCCGAAGTCTGATTTTCCGTGCAAAATACACTTGCATACCAAAACTAAAAAAAAAAGAAGAAAGTTTTTGCCACACAACGAAACTCTCGGCCTCGTTTTACCCTATAGTACCTCAACAAGTTTTATCAGCGTTGCATCATCGATATAGAACGTCTCCCACCCTCCGCTCCCTCTCCCTCTCTCTCTCTCTCTCTCTGTCTCTTTCTATTGCAGTGGCAGCAGCATTAGTCCATTGTCGACCGATGCTAATTATGTCGCTAACCCGATTTCACACAGTAGTTGGAGAACTACGTACTCATTGAGCTACTTTCTTCTCTTTTTTTATTGTCTCTTTGGTTTTTTGTTCGTTGTTTGAATGTGGCAAACCTCTTTGGGTTCGAGAGTAATGAGCTTTTGGGGATGTTTATCTCGTTAACGTTGTGTTTCCGACTACTACGATATAAATCGACGCCAACTTTTGCTAGAGAGAGAGAGAGAGAGCCACTCGTAAACGGCTTTATTACCGGCGTTTCTCATTAAAAACAACAAATAAGCCGGGGATGGTTCTCTTCCTCGATTAATTGCCCGCTGTTTATCATTCGCTTTATACCTTAGACAAATTACCCCTGTGAGATATAAAACTTGCCTTTTTTTCTCGTATCTTCTTTACGGTGATACCTTATTTTGAATAAAACTTGGTATACAACTCTGCGTCACAAACGGTAATGTTAATAATTGAATTTTCATTTTCATCCCACGTAGTTTCGTTTGGAATAAACAATTCCATGTTTTTCAAATAATTTAAATTACTCTGTAAAATAAACTGACTTTTAGCATACGACAAAAAGTCGTTAAAAGGTTTTTCGCTTTCATTTTAGTCCATTTTAAATTCTATAGGCTTTTCGACCAAAAAGTTTAATAATGGATCGTACACCGATGTTACGTCCAATGTCTTGATCAAATTTGCACGAGAAACGAAAAATACACAACGTCTTTCAAGCAAAAAAATGGCATTTGTTCACTCTCGCTACAAAATTCATTCGATATTCATAGTCTATAGAAATAGCCTCAAACCATCGAATTTTAAAAAGACATCCAGCTATACGTGGAATTCTAAAAATATAAAAAAAGAAGAAAGGTGCGATAAAATCGCTAGTTGTAACACGCTCGAAACAAAGGAAGGACAAATCCATTTTAATAAAAATTTTGCTTTGCACCGTAGTAACATAGCGCCGCAAAATCGAATTCTCCAAGCCTTTATCTCGAAAAATCTCTGGCAATCCGCAAACCACTCTTTCACTTTCCCAAAACAAAAAAGTTTTCGCGTGCGACAATCGGCTGCTGCGCTTGTGATGTGGTCTTCGAGTGTACACGTGTGTGTGTGTGTTTGTGTGTGTGTGGAAGTCTCTAGTCTGTAATCAAAGCTGCCACCACGATATCGGCTAGAGCTCTGAGAGAGAGAGAGAGAGAGAGAGGGGGGGGGGGAGTCAGTACACGGCAAATCCTTCCGGCCACAGCCGCCAGGGACCAAAGACGGGAAAGGGAAGGATTGCCGACGTACACGGGCCTTTGACGCGAGAGAGGAGAGAGAGAGAGCTTTATTTTTGCGGCAATGCACTGGGACGCTTTTGGGAGACGTCGTGATTTAGCGTACGATCGTTGCTGCTGCTACTACTACTGTGGCAAGCAGTTTATTTGCTCTCGACTTTGGGATTTCAGTTTTGTTAGCTTTGAGAAATTGACTGCACGGTGTGATTGTGATTGCGTGTTTTTTTGGATCTTTCATTGTTTTGTATTTTTTTTAAATATTTTATATTTTCGTAGAACTAGAATAATAAGACGTAGTTAATATAATTTTATACGAACATTTGTCGTATGTATCAAAACCAATATCTTCCAATTATAGAATATTAACATTAATGAAATTAGATGTATAACGCTCGCTCATAGTCCTCGGTGGACTATTAATTATTTTGCGGATAAATCATGGAAAACATCGTACTGAAATGATCTGGAATACTTGAGCGGAAAATATAATTTTATTCATCCACCGTTCTTATTACAATATAATTTTAATTTATATATATATACATATAGCGTACAACGATATCACGTTTTTCAATTGATAAACGTATATCTCGGTGAATGATAATGATACTTTAATACAATCATATAAAACAACGTTG
The DNA here is from genome assembly GCA_030064505.1 of Chouioia cunea. Classification (NCBI taxonomy): domain Eukaryota; kingdom Metazoa; phylum Arthropoda; class Insecta; order Hymenoptera; family Eulophidae; genus Chouioia; species Chouioia cunea. Next base: position 37,342,540 of record JAOPFQ010000001.1, on the reverse strand, counting down.
ATCTCGTGTATTATAATCTTTTACTATAATGTCATTATGTATAGTGTGAAAAATACTTGTTTGTATTATTGTCATAGAGCAATAAATTATATATATATATGTCACTTTGCTGTATATGAACTTGAAACTTACATAATAACATTTACAACGTGAGTCGCTAAATATCCGTACGTTATTTCCTTTGTTTCCAATAATTCAACAAATAAACAAATCAACTCTTCCGTTTATCTATATACGATTAATTTCAAGCAAATCTCGTAGCCGCGGTTTTACTTATGCATCGTTGGATATCATTTTTGTACGTGAAACGAAATTAAAAAAAAATGATGCTTCGCGAGGAAATAATTTGCAAACAAGAAAAAATACATCCCAAAGTGGCTTATCAGAGCGTAAAGAGCAGCAGAAATCCTAAACCACACAGCAACAAGAATAACAACGCTCTTGAGGTTTGCGTAGCAATTACACGTAGCCACTAGAATTTGTTCAGAGAAAGAGTAGAGAAAGAGAGAAAGAGAGAGAGAAGGTACTTTCTTTTGCAAAGCGTATCACTCGATAATGTTTGGCGCACGCAAAGTCGCCATAAGCCCTCGTTCCAAGCTCTATATCGTTCTTTTCTTCCGGCTAAGGTGTGGGTAGAGAGTTAGAGGGAGGCACAAACGGCCAAGCGGTTATTGCCCGTAGCTCGATCGTTATTTATTCACTTACGCGATAGTTAAAAATTATGGGCCTGCGTGCGTAAATTGCTTATTCTCCTCGACCAAGGGAAAGAGAGCGAGAGAGAGAGAGAGAGAGAGAGAGAACGTTGTTATTCACGATTTGCGAGCTACCAGATTGCATGTTGTACTTTGATTGTATGTGTATGTATCTGAGTTTACGTCCAGTTAGTTTTCTTCGTTTTTTTTCTTTTTGGCTGTCTCTTCGTTTATAGAGACGAATTGATCGTGCGTTCATCACAGTAGTTACAGAAAGAATTTTTGGTTAGTTTGGGGTAGTTTTTTCAAATTTGTAGACACGATACATGGGTAAATAAGATGACATCTCGCCGTCGCTATCACCTTCTTCTCCCGTTGGATCGTCTTTATCCGGCTTGGAGGAACGATAGATTTGACTCTTTTCGTACGTCTCTTCGGTTGCTAAACAACGTAGAACAAAAAGTATTAGTTGTTTGAATTCACGAAATGAAAGTAGTATTACGCGAAAAAAGTTTCTTTTCAAATGACTAAGTAGTTCTCGAGGAAACATTATACTCTTGTTGAATAATTACGTACGAATAAGTTGACATTTCACCAAATAAGAACAAAAATTGAGAGAGACAGATATATATAGAAGATTTCGTTCTCTTCGAATGCGTGGTTTGCCCCCTCAGAGCTACTCAAAATCATATAACCCTCACGTATAGAGTCTCGAAAAAAGAAAAATCCTCAAGAGTCGTTTCTTGCAAGCGTACAAATTTACGTACCGAGGTCCTTGTCTTTATCTCTCTCTCTCTCTCTCTCTCTCTCTCTTTCTCTTTCTATAATTGACGAATCTCATTCGTTGAAATTAGAGCAAAAAAATTAATTAATTTGTGAATGAACGAGAAAAGGAGAAAAAATAGAAAGCAAACAGATAGAGTTAAACAAATGCTTACACAATAGACTGGGTAGACCATTGGTTAAACTATTGGAGCACTGACTGACGATAACCTGCTCGTAATTGTTAAGTGGCACGCTACCAATGATGATACTTGTACGTATCTTGAGATTCTTCTGAAGCATACGATAGTACCATTCACCAAGATCGACACAAGCTTCAACTTTGAGAGCATAACGTACGTCAATTATGGAACAGTATTGCATACCCGATGGCGGTATCGATGGTACGTCAAAATATTCCTGTATAATCTCCTCCTTGTGTTCTACCGCCAACTCGATCTCTACGACTATCTCCTTGTGACGACGTGATTTCTCTTTTGTGTGATACATTACTACCTGCAATTTTTCACCAATGCTTTTTTTTATTTCTATAAGCAATAGCATTGACAAATGGTTGTTTTGCGTTACACGCATATATTCCACACTATACGTTAAGTTTGACAAGCTTGTGGTTCCAGCTAGTTTAACACAAGTTACTTTGTGCAAAATCATCCTTCGGGACTATTTATATATATAGTCAGCAAATCGAACCTCAAGGTATTCACAACAATAAAGAACAATTTATTGATTTTTCCTTAAACTTCCAATTGAGCCTTTCAAATAAAAAAACCTATTAAAGTTGTTACACTACTCGCTAGAATGTTACTTCACATATAACAAAAGAAAGTCCTTTGTACAATTATATTTTTCACCGTACAATGGTTCAAAAGAAAAGTAATCCAAAAAGAAAAAAATCTAGTACCTTGGATTATTTCCGAACCACAGCAGCTCGTTAATGAGCACATTTCAAAGAACGAAATGAATTTATTCTTTAGAATCTATTCTTTGATATTCATAATTATGCAACTTATTTTGTGCCGAGAACAACGTTTTTTTTTATCAATCTTGAAAAGTCATTAATTATAACGATTGTAACGCAATGGTAATAATACATGAAAAAATTACCTTTTTAAGTATGATGCGAACTTTGGAGAGCTTGACATTCGACTCGTTCTTGAGATTGATCTTCATAGGTACCGTCTGTCCAGGAACGAAGCCTCTAACTGGAAGTTCGAGTGTCATCGTCAAAGGTTCCTTTTGCCCAATGAATGTCTTTGACTGAGTCTCGCTAATGGGCAACTATATATATATGCACGAAACAGACAAAAAAGAAATCATTTGGTAATACGAAAAAGATACTTTCTCTCTCTCTCTCTCTCTCTCTCCCTCTCTTTGAATGCTCCTCGATTATTGCGAGCAAAAAGAAAAAAAAGAGACATTTATTATATGGATCAATTCGTGCACGAGAGCGATGGATAGGGAATTGAGAGCCACGAGTATAAGCGCGCCCAATCTGTCTTTCGCAAAACCAGAAAGCAGATTTTATACATATATATATACATATTATAGTCACGCTCACGATTTTTGTTTGATCTATGGATTTACTCTATGATGGACGCGTAGAATAGCTATATTGGAACCTGTACGTTTCAGACTCGACGATTTGTATGCTATTTTTTTGCTTCTCTCAATCCCGAAATGTGCGCCAATTTCTTTGCCATAATTTTATCTTTATTTCAAACGTGATTATTATCATTATTATCTTTATTATTATTATTATTATTATTATTATAAATTAATTACATCGTTAGACTGCTTTTGAAAAGTGGATTTTTGATTCAATCTTAATTTACACACTTGTTTTAATGAGATGATAATCGAGCTCGGCGGATGAGTACGAAGAAAACACGCTAGTTTCGGAAAATTCACATATCCTTAAAAGCATCATTATGCGCTTGCAACTTAATTTGGATTTTTTTACACAAATTTTACGGATATTATAAGAAGCGCATTATTGTTGTTTATTTACGATTTTTATTCTCGTATGCACTTTGAGATGATAAATACGAACAATTTCTTGTGTTATTTATATACGTATTTATCACGTACTCTTTTTAATTGCAATTAAACTTCAATAATCGACATTTTCACGTTGACTCCATAAAATCCATAAAAGTGTAAAATTCAAGGAAACGTCTCATGATAACGAAGAAAAAAGTTGACTAAAAAAATCTTCGTCTCGTAACCGTTCATAATAGAAAAACTTTTTCTAATTGTTTTCGAAAAGTATCTTACGCGACATAAACCATTTTTTCTGGAAAGTGCATATGACAGTGTGATAAAAAAAATTTGAAAATCGATGGATAGGCAAATTTTTTTTTCTTATTTTTTTTATTTGTTGTTTTTTTTTTAATTATAAACGGGTATCCGAGCGGAAGCGACGGAAAAGTCAAGCGATCCAAATCACCATTGCTTGAAGGAAGTCGAAGAAAAGCTCAGCTAAAGTTAAAGTGCTTTTTTCTTCTTTTCTTCCTCTCTCTCTCTCTCTCTCTCTCTCTCTCTCTCTCTCTCTCTCTCTCTCTCTTTCTGCTCATCCTTGATTCGCGCGCGAGCGCTTTACCGGAGTCAACTTTCATTTTTAATTCTTAGCCAAGTATTAAACGTTGCCCCGTTGAACTTTCTTTCGTTCTTTTTCAAATACTTCCACACAAATCCTATATATCCCATGGGTATGCTCTTTTTCTCTCGTTTGACTCTCTCCCATTGTTTGAGAAAAATATAAGTGCGTGTATTGAAGCTGCAAGCTCTTCTCTCTCTCTCTCTTTCTCTTTCACTCGATATATAATTCAGTAATGCATTTCTCTTGTGAAAGCTATCAGCACTCGTTTTTTTAAAAGGCAAAACTCGTTACACTCCAAACGCTTTCTTTATTCAAAATAAAATATAAGCACTTTTCTCTCTCTCTCTCTCTCTCTCTCTCTCTCTCTCTTCCTCTCTCTGTTTCAGTCTACTCTTGTCGCAATCGACTGAGCTTGGAAGTTTTATTGGTAATTGAAGACGTGCCTGAGGGAGAGAAAAGCGAAAAACTGCGAACTTTAAAATAATTTAATAATAAAGAAGGGTATTTTTTTCCTTCACTTTTGATCGCTTCTGGATTTTCCATCTTTTATTTGAGCCATCTCGTAATGTACCCACGGGAATATCAAAGTTCTAGCAAATTCAGAAACTAATAATACTTAATACTCCATTCATCGATGTATTGTTCGAATAAATATAATTTTGTGAAATAGTACTTTGACACAATAAAGGTGATAATTCCTTGTAAAAAGATATAAAAAAAAATCAAGATTAATTTGATTTATATAGAAAGATGGCTCGTATTTTAATGTAAATAAATTATTTCATAAAAGTTTGATATAACTTTTAAACTGTAGCCACGAACGAGATAAAAAGGAAAATTTTCCTTGCGGTAGCTCTCGTTCATAAATTATTAACGTCGTAAAACTTTTCCGACTTGACGTTTAAAATGCTCACCGTACTTGTCCGCCAACGAGCTTTGAGAGAAAAGAAAAAAAATTGAAAATCTACGTATTACTCCCCAATCAAGAATTATGAAAGTGATTAATAGTAATTTTACGGTAAACGATTGAGCAATCGGTGTAACGTAGTAAATACCGTCAGAATTGCCACAACGCAAAATGCTTTTTGTAACAAAGATCGCTTGTTAATAGTGATTTATCGATAATGTAGTATAGCTAAAATGTTACTCGAGAACTGTCGGCATAGATAAACGACGGAACAGCTTGAAATATACAAACGCGATTCCTCCAAAGAAACGTTGGCGAATTGACGGTATCGTGATTGCTTTGAGAGACTGATTATGAATAGGCACGCGATTTGCTTTATAGCAAAAGCTTTAAATAAGCAATGTATAATGATCGTTCAAACGACATCGTTTCACATTATCACAAGACGAACAAACAAACAAACACTTTAGATTTCAACCATTTTCAACAGTACAGCTTATATTAATGCGTGTCTATGGTAATAAAGCCCAAGAAATTTCAATGGAGATCGTTGAAAAGGAGACGAAAACTTACCGGTGCGAGAGAGTCGTGATTGAGATCGCATTTGGAGTTAACCGTAAAAGGCACGATACAACTGTGAAATTGTAAATCATCGTTTATAAGAATACTAGCCCTAAAGGAATATCTGACACGGCCGTAGAGTCCCTCGAAGCTGCAGGGTGTATTTTCCGGTAGTATTAAACTAAAGGGATATTCGCCTGTGGTCACTTGCTTCCTTGACTTGCCATCTACATGTACAAAATAAGGATAGACTGAGAGAGGGAGAGTGAGAGAGAGAGAGAGAGAGAGAGAGAGAGACAGTGACACATTATCGTCGTCACGGTCAGCTTAAGCTTCGTATATACGTGTATAAGACTTACCACCAACGAGATAAGGCTCCAAGTGGATGTAAGCCTCCTCGGCACTGTATTTCCGTCGTATACCAACCGATCGATCGGTGAAGTGTACTCTCGCCTCACCCTTGCATCTTATTCGGATTCCTGCGTGTATTACATATGATATGTGCGTACGACAATGATTAGACCGAAATTATTCATCTCAAGTTTCAATTCGTGCTGCTGGTTTTCAGCTGTAGCATCGTATGGATGATTGTAATTTTATACTTTTTTACGCTTACTTTTTATTTTTTATGCTCGTTCGGACAATTTTTACGTACGATTGTTAAATGGACGCGAACGATGATAATAAATATCCATATATATATATATAAATCGGAGAAGAAAGTTGGCAAGAAAAGCTCAACAGTAGCTCCACCAGTGTATACAACCGAACGAAAGTTCTGAAATTCTAGTAATATAGTAGTCTTCTTTCCGTGTGCACGCGAAAATCGATAATGATAACAAGTTGCGTGGCATAGATTCTCTTAGAGGGAGGGGGGGGGGGGAGACAGATTCAGCTTTCTTTGAGAAACTACTATTTATATTCGATCTATCTACGTTGCAACAAAATATAAACAACCGATACCAGTTATTTACAAGGATCGCCGTGTTTACAGTGTATAATGTAGCATGTGACAGTGCGTTTATCCGTTCGTTCTATCTTGTACGAAATATATATAATAAAGAGAACATTTGATATAGATATATCACTTCGTATGGTATTTAAGCGTATATCGGCTTATGAAATTCTTCAAAAAGAGCTTCAGACATCCTTCGAATACTTTTGCAAATTTTAAATTAAACGCATACACGATGGGTTATTTCTGCATTTTTCGCATACTCGAAATAGCTCTCTCGCCTTTTTTTATGTCTTGTAAAATGATGCGAATTAGAATACTAAACGCCGTCCAAATCTATACTTTTGTTCTACTTTCGCTCGTGAATATGTATACACGTGTGTGTGTGTGTGTATTGATTAAATCATTATTTTACTTTGACGTTCAATTGTACAATGTAAATAAATCGAGGTTATACAAACGGCATACGCGATAGTTGCATTATAAATCACGCTCAATTGCATTCGAAGAAAAATATGAATTGAAAACAAACGTACAAACAAAAACGACTTTGAACATTCCCTTTTCGGAAACGAAAGTTCTTCGTCCCTGCGCAACCCCATACATACCACTTATCACATCAAGTGTTATAAATCAAACGAAGCGAAAGCGTGTAATCAGCGTGTTGGCTCAGAAAATTCCTGGCGTGTCATCGCGGTTGGCCATCGATCCTTGTGATAGCCACATCGTATAACCACCGCTATACGACCATTTTTTTTTCTCTCTTTTTTCTTTGTTTAAAGGCTTCTCTACACGTCACGTGAGCAAGTAATTGAGCCGCGTTGATATCTCCCACGCTGATGAGTACCAATTTAAAGTAGCGTTTCTTTTCGCGTTTATTAAATGTCGAAACCGGGTTGTGCCCTTGAACAAGACCATCCTTGACAGATTTTCGTACTATTCCAAGAAAGTTTACGATCGATTGCTTCCTGCATTAGTCTTTCAAAATTAACGGGTTTAAAAATAGCGACAGCCATGTTACTTTTAAACGGGGCGTAATGAATAAAAAAACGAAGCAAATCGTTTGGGTCGTCGTCAAATACCATAATTTCTCGACAAATGTCAATATCGACGTTTAAAAAGAAACCGTTGTATTAAAAAAACTATCCCCAAAGTAACAGCATGTACCGAGCAATTTGGCAAATTAATTAAACGTCGAGTTCTTTGATCAGTCCTCCCTGACTTACTGGAATTAGAAAAATGTTATTAGAACGATCAACCTCGAACTATTCCGGTCTTGAAACGAAAGGAGAAAACGTTGAGCTTGAAACGTTGTACAAGTTAAAAAAAGTAAAATTGAATTTGAGCGAGGGAAAACATTGACGAAATGTAGCCTTGACAAAACGTTTCTCGGTATATACAATACGTAGGTGTATAATATTGTAGAGGCTGTATCGCGTAATAATCCTGAAAAACCCACGCCGTCGGTTGATCTTTAGGAATGTCGCGATAAAATGTTATTGGCGCCACGTTGCTTCGTACGCGTTCGAGGAAAAATACGACGACGTAAAAGGACGTGTATAATTGTGCTTGTTGAACAAATTGTGAAAGATAGAGATCGGTTGAATACGATAAAAATGAGCGCAATAAAAGCGACGATTACGGATAGAAGAGGCTTACTTACCAAGTGCCTCGATTGGTTCAGTTAGATGTAAAATAACCTTGCCCGTAAGCGTTTCACCACCCATCAGAGCACCGTCTTTATTGTCAAGTTGTACGTCGATGCGTTCGAGGCCATAACTATTCATAGTGTACGATTTACCGTTGTTCATCGTTATTCAATTAATCAACGGATCTACGGTTATTCGTTAAAAATTCAATCAAAATAACATCTAACCTGGCAGGATCTTCGTTAGAAATATGATTCGATTCATTGTCCATTGCTGACAGACGATATTCAAGACTTGTGTGTCCTATACTGTCTGACGCTGGCTGTGGCCGCTTGACTTGCTTGCTTGAAAAATAATTTGGGGTTGCGCGCCGTTGCGCACGCGTATTCCGTTGAGGGGCGACAACGAGTCGCCGGCCACATCGACTATATACCTACACACACATACGCACATACGTACATCGTGTCTAGCTTGTGTGCATAGAAACTCATGTGTTACGAGTAGGAACCTCTCCGCGTACTATATAACAAAAAGAAGGAGAAAAGAAGAGGAGGAGGAATCGTAGGCGGGGAATCGGAGTTTTCAAGTGGTTCTAGAGCTGTCAGTCTGCTAGCCGGTATACGGCCCTAACAAACGGGTTTGTTTTTCTCGATGTTTGCCTACGTATAGGCGAGGACAAACAACCAATACCACTATTGATGCTGGTTTTGCACGAGAAATTTTTTTTCGACACTAGCACGATGGGATTAATGAATTGTCGATACCGGATGAACGTTGACGATTTTAGTTTTTTTTCCAAGTGCCGTCATACATATATATCCCACTTGCGACGATTAAATTTGACTTTTTCAAACGTTCTCACGCTTGTTGTGGATTGTTATACGCGGATGAACCAATTGATGTGCCATTAGTTGCACTGTTTGAGAGATTCTGTTGATTTGTTTCTAAAATGTCTCGACCTGTCTACATTTATATCGTTGTGCTGCATTAACGCGAGATGAAAATGATTATAATTTATCGGAAATATTCACGCGTTCATTTTAAATCGATTCGATTGAAATTGACTTATTTGAGAAATCGAATATATTTCACGACGGTAATTATGAATCCGACAAAACATAATCTTATTATTTGACTTGAAGAATTTTTCGATTGTAATAGAATTATTCATTTACTTCAATAAAAAACACATTGAAATGATAAATACATAAGTGTATAATATAGTTTTATAGATGTAATATTAATATTTCATTGATTTTCCCTCGAAATATACTAGTAACTTCTATTCTACGTTCCAACAAAGGCATTGAACAGTCCGTAAGAAAAAAAATCCAACTATTTTCTCTTAGGCAAACGCAAAGAAACTTTTAAATAAAACTAAAAAGAACGCAAACTATTTTATATTCGCGCCAACTCGAAACTTAATTATCTATAGCCGATCAATACTCACCTTTGAAAAACTAGACGGTTTTCTGACGAACGCATACGTGTACATGTATACACGTATGTAAGTTTGAAATTTCATTTATCAGCCCTCGAAAAAGCTGCGTATAGTATCTAATCGAGGTCCGCTAGTTACGTACGTATGTACACGGCAAAAGATAACATGGCTTTTAACCGACATGTTGAAAATGATGTGCTCTTGAATACTACTGCCCCACAGTCTGCGTATAAAGCTTTCTCTCTCTCTCTTGCGTGCGATCCATATGTTAACTAAAAGTTTTAACATCAAGTATAGTTACGCGTAGTTAACTAGTTTACGGATTCATCATTTTATACTTGTACGTGCATAACGACACGTCATAACTATTTCAAAACTTTCTAATAAATATATCATTAAAATGTACCATTTGTCGCACTGTCCGATAGTCGTACAATACTATAATAATATACTCAGTCTAAAAGTAATCAAGCTAACGAAAATAATAATCGTTACATCTCTTACATTTTCGACTATAACCGCAAAGGTACATGTGCATGCATGGCTCTATAAGCGTACATACAACGTCAGCTCGTCCGTCGGGGCATGTTATACGCTTCTCTCTCTCTCTCTCTCTCGACTGCATTTTGAATAAAGAGTATATATATACATACACGTCAACTCAAAGACGTATATGTGTGTGTGTGTGTGTGTGTGTACATTACCTCGTAATAATGCAGCTGTGGATTGAACTAAATGCATATCGCGAAAGGCGTACGATCGAGTTTTTTTTATTTTAATTAGTTTCATCCGTAATATTTTTGTTATTTTTTGACGAGTAATTGTACATTTGCAAGTACATTCGTCGCCAAACCCTCGTTATTCAGCAACGTTTTTCCGATAATACGATTGCTCGATTGCTCCGGTGAAATAATATACATGAAAATTGCGACACGGTTTTGTTCCGATCATGATAACAGACATTATTATCGTTGTATTATTATTTTTATTTTTTTAAAGCTTGTAAAACAGTGATATGTCTGATTAAAAGTGCAGCTTCCGCTGACACTCGACGTTTCATCTCGTGATGAATTATTTCGAAAAAGAACTTTAAGCGAATTAATGCAAACACATTTTATGAAGAAAATGTAAAAAATTATTTTAACATTTCCAAAAAGAATATCTCTCTCTCTCTCTCTCTCTCTCTCTGTCTCTCTCTCGTCGTAAATTAAACACTAACGTTTTGGATTAAGTTGTCATGTTGTAAATCAGTACAGCGTATGTTGTATAAATGAAAGATAAAATTTAAGCGGTGGCCATGTTAATAGGTCGAAGACAGTATTATGGAAACGGAAACAATAGACGAAACGCCCTACACGCGCTGTTGGAGATCTAGAGAAGTGAAACTTCAGTCCAACTAGAAAAGAGTAGTGGAACCCAAGGGCGCGGTCAACTTGACGCAGGGGATCCAATTGGTTGAGATCAAGATCGTTAGTATACCAAAAATACAATGGTCGACGATGCGTACAGTCGCTAAACAGGGAGGAGCTCCTCTGCGCTATGAAGCCACCTTAAAAAAATACAACTTTATGATTGAATAAATAAAATATATTTATTCAATTCGATCGTTAATAATGCCAAAAGTCGTCAAAAGTCTCTTTAGCTGCTTCACCTGTGAAAATGCTCGTCTACAGTGACAATAGCTATGCTACGTACAACGAAAGTGGTCAGTCCATTTACAACGAACGAGTATCTCGCAAACGTCGCGTACGCGAAAGCAGCTAAATTGGCAAATAATTCGTGTCGGATGAAAAAAGCCGTATGATTTTTCCTACTCGCTCGTATTTTTATTCTTTTTTTTTCGAGCTTGGCGGCGTCCGACTGATTTACGAGTAACCCCCCCGAGAGACAAACTGCAAGCGAAACAACGGGCGAGTAATAATAGTTTCTTGTAGTTTCTCTCGCGAGGTAATCCCCGCGTTCCCCATAAATCCCAATGACAATAATTATTTGTACTTTTGCAAAGCAATACGCAGAGATTCGATGCCTTGGATTAATTATCTCATTGCTGAACGTTGCTGAACGAGAGGGAGATAGAGAGCAAGAGACTAACGAAGCGAATAACGAATGGTCATGCCTCGTTAGATGCTCAACGACCAAATAATTAGCTATACCTGTACGTGTGGATCTATACGTGTTCGTATAACTATCCAAGCTATCTACGTATGTACACGCATGCAGCGCTTTTGCCGATTTTACCGGCAGCAAGTACAGCACACGAACGCACACACACACACACACACACACGTACACTTGGGGCTCGAGTCTATTTGATATGGAAATGAATCCACCGACGCCGCTCGAACTTGTCTAATACAATCGGAATATTTTGCGCGTAGTTGCTACATATAGACGCGCGCGTGTGTGTACATTCTATAGGTGTACGAGGGGACTGTTTGTTTGGACAAAAGAGCCTGTAAATATAATAACAAACGTTTTTGTCACTCAATTGATTATTTATTTTGATAATATAATGATAATATAATAATAATATAATGATAATATAATGATAATATAAGATACAAAATTTTTAATTACAGCGTCATATGCCAGATGGCTATCGACAATATGGAATACATCCTAGCAAATATACAATCCTTCAGTAATAAAATCATGGTACTCGGCTACTTTTGTTCATACAGAGCCGTTACCAATGATAAGATTACTGTTATCCTGGCTCTACAAAACTTGAAACTCGTGGTAGCTTCAAGTCTTGTAGAGCCATTATAGCAATGATCTCATCATTGGTAACGGCTCTGTAATTACGTTTCTTCCTTGGTGGTAAGGAGCTTTCGATCTCTGCGAACCTGATTACTATGTCATCGCCGTTGTCATTATACCTGTACGCTAACCCTGACGTTGATGCTGATGTTGATGCTGATGTTGATGCTGACGTTGATGCTACTTCTGCAGGCGTCGCAGCTTCGAGAGGCAACGCAGCTTCTGGAGGCGACGCGGCGCCTGCAGGCAACGCAGCTTCTGCAGGCGTGTACGTCAGCGGTTGATGACCAAGTTGCTCTTGGTCGTTGTTGCTACTCGCCGAAGGTAATTCTAGAGAACTCCAAGTAGCTGTAGCTGCAGCTTTAGCTTTGGCCTCTCGGTCTCGGAGCCTCGCTGACGAACGCCTAGTGGTTGGTGCTACAGGATTCATCCGAGCAATTTCATCTCGTGCTCGTTGGGCTCGTTGCTCTAGGATTTCTCTTTTTTTCTCTCTCATTACATCAAGGATTTCGCGTACTCGTTCGCGTGTATCAGCTAATGAACCATACTTGCATATTTTATAAATGCGTAGTGCTCTATACGATTGTTTTATGTCTGGATGAGTTGTATTGAAATGTTTGTAATAGTCCCACTTCGTATCGAACGAATAGCCTGGAAAAACATTTAAAAAGATTTTTTACATCAACAACTAAAGTCAAATAACACGTATAAAAATACTTTGGACGTTTACTTTATAAATTAACAATGCGTTTCACTGCAACGCAAAAATCTATGTATTGCTCAAAAAATAACTAACGGGAAATTCGTCTATTGTTTTCGGCGTGTATATCATGAGTTAAAACAGATAAACAAAGTATTTGTACTTACCACAGCTGCATTTCCTGGCTTGCTTCAAATCAATGTGTATACGCTTGAAATGTCTAAAGACATTTCCTACACGGTTACTCATGTAGCCGCACTCTTTGCATTTAGTATATTTATGTCCCTGCAATATCACCTGAGTGGTGCACGTAGCTACAGTTATATCAGATTCTCCCAATGCGTTCTCCTCCTCAGACCTGTAAGCAGATGGAAAATGTCGAGTTTAATAGACTATTTAGAGTCTAAACGAGAGAGAGAGAGAGAGAGAGAGGATTAAATTTGATTAAATTCGTCGTACTCGAGGGCGAAAGAGATCGGCAGCTTTGAGGGTATAACGAGATCTGGGCATATTACCAAGATGTTAAATGCACTTTTTTACATTTTTAAGATAAACCCGACGAGAGAAAACGTATAAATATTTGGAAGAAAGCGAACTGTTAGAGCGTCTACCGATCGTCGATCGTCAGCAATAATTTCCAAATAAGTACTCCAATTCCGATGAATTCGATGAACTTGAAATAAAAGAAACTTACCATTCCATTGGGGTTGTTGAATCGGCGGACAACATCTCCATTGGCGAAGTCATTTTCAAATAGATTGATAGCTAATAATACTATTATTATAGCTTTCTACAGATACGTAGATAGTTAATAAAACTATTAGATGATAGTCAATATTACTATTAGAAGATAGCCAACAATAATAAATCGGCAAACACAGAATAGTCACAGTGAAATTCCCTTGACTGGATCAGTAAGTCTGGTTACTCGAAGAGACTATTATTATAGCTTTCTATAGATGCGTAGATAGTTAATAAAACTATTAGATGATAGCCAATATTACTACTAGAAGATAGCCAATAATTATAATAAATCGGCAAACACAGAATAGTCACAGTGAACTTTGCTTGAGTGGATCAGTAAGTCTGGTCACTTGAAGAGTTCAGTGAAAACTGTTGCTGCTGATTTTTTTCGCTGCTTTATATACCCTTCCGAGTGGGTGTGTCCAAAATCGTTACTAGGCCCTGGGCCTAATAGTAAGTGCGAGTTTAGCTATGCTAAGGGTTTCTTACGACATCCCTTCCACTCCGTCACCAACAAACCCCCTCTTCTTTTTCTCTTACTTTCGGAGTTCTACTTTTCTTGTTCGTTTCTTTTTGCGTTTCGTTAACGTAAATAAAATGTTTACCCTAAAGCATGTGTTGTAGATCGTCTTACACTTTTGTTCGTTTGCCGCGTGTGATCTACGTATAAGCACACGACGATCGATACTTGTGTTTTTTTTCTCTTTCTCTCTTTCTCTCTTTCTAGCTCTCTTTCGATGCGCGCTTACGATAAAAGAGCACATCGACATTCGACTTTTTCTCGGAATTAACGCTCAATCTGCCTATCACGCGTACAGCGTATGCATCACGACGATATACTAATGCGTGAAGTGCGGCAGTTGCTACGAGTAAACAAAAAATACAAAAATCGAATTAGCGAAGAAACAATTTACGAAATGCTCGATATATATCTTGTGCTTTGATCCACGAAAGATGGAAAGACTTTTTTTCAATTCAACTTAGATTCTTATTTTGACGTTCGAAGAAATTGCGTACCTCTTGTAAACGCACATTGACAATGCAATTGAACGGCGCTTTTGTAAAGCAACTCGAGATACGTCTAAAAATGCAAATGCCATTATGCGAATTGATCGGTAATTGAAAAAGAAATACGTTAGAAAATTGAGTATCTAACAATATTTAACACTGAACATTGTGAAAATGTCCTTTGTCAACAATAACGATACACTTGTAAATGGCGTAGTCCGTAGGAATAAAGACGAGTTAACGAGGAAAAACCCATAAAAATTCCCACGAATGTTGGTCCAAACATCAGCCATCTATTCGTTTAATCTCCAGTCGACATGGACAAAATACGACAAATTACTTGTTGTATATCGCATATCAGTCCTGCTGCTGAATAAAATGTTGCTATTGATTTATAAAACATCGAATTTCGCTCAATAAAGTAAATGCTCCGAAATGCTTGAGCTCGTTTGTTTACTCTAAGATGTATACAAAAATAGCTTTGTATCTTCTGGTACGAACACAAGTAAAGTTGACGAGCAAATTGTATATCGTAATTGTAAGAAACAAAAGAACGCGTTGGGACGCTACTTCAAAACAGCTAAACGAAAGTATACGTAGATAGACGAAGCGTAACCTTCCTTGCGCTAATTCTACCGAAGCTACAATTCTTGTTGGGCCGCATTGATTAGCGTCGTTGGACGCTTGGTCTTCTATTCTTTTTCTTTTATGACTCGTTTCCATCAACTCGAGGAAAAACGAGAAAGAGAAGCAGGTGTGCGCACTTGCAATGATACTAAAGCCAAGATTGGAAAATGGCGTCCTTCACGTTTCTGCGATACGTTTGTGTATGTAGAAGACACTTGCGCTTTTCTCTCTCTCTCTCTCTCTCTCTCTCTCTCTCACTCGTGGATAAAGACTTTCGTTTTTAGGTGTATGTGCCGCTTGCAAAAGTAAAGTCCTTAGGGGAATGGACTTGTCGTTTTATTAGGTTTCTTTGTTGGCAGCTAAGCGAGTCTGAAAATTCCGGATGCGAATTCGGGTGTAAATGCAACTTTATTTCTTTTGCGAATGCTTTCGCTTTATTAGACGGGAGAATGCAGACTCTTTCTTGAATAAGGAATATCGGAGAAAAATAAATGTTGAAGTTTTTGTTTATTTATACACGCGTATAGGTAGGTATCGTCGGCACAAAGTAGTATACGGGAAATTAACGTATAGTATATTTCAACCGATAAACGAGAAATCTTCTCGTCTGATATCACATAACAGGAGACGTTTCCAGTAAAAACCTCATTTAATACGTGTATAAACTACGCTATTTTCATCAGCGTTGTTGATTTTTTGCCCGACTATTCGCCCCAGAATTCACTTGGTCAAATATTTGTAATGTCGATCATTAAAAACTCTCACTGTGTCCTACTGTGTCGTCGGATTGTAATTTACACGTCAGCGTGTGTTTGACAATACGCTGTTACATTTCTATTTTCGTAAAATGTCTGCAGCAACACTATAGCGATATTTCCCAAGTTAATCTTCCATTAAGAAGTGTATCTCTTTGATCTAGGTCCAAAATGCGCAGAGGTAAACAGAGATGGATTAACTCTCGAACGAAATATTGATTTATGTCTTTTAGTTGTACTTCAATATATACTATTATAATGCGATTTATTGCCATTCTACGTCCGTAAATCCACAGGCCTCTGTCTTTAACTCGAAATCCTCGAGCTATAGATGCTAAAATATAATCTATCATCTAAGTACATTTGTCATAATGCTCAACTGGAATAACTTAACAAAAAATGTCGTTCGAGTTGTTTTACAATTCCCCAACACGTGTTCGTCTTTCCCAGTATGTGTCTGCGTGGGTTTGTATTTTCCATCGTAAGCTACGCTTTCACTTTTCAAACCAACTAGTAACAATTTTACATTACGATCATAATATTCGAAACGTTTAAAAGCTATTAGAACAGCGTCGACCAATTCGTTCGAGAGACAAAGAGAAGAGAAACGGGGGAGGGAGACGGAGAAAGCGCGCGCACAACGGCATCAAGCTAAACCTCCACATCGGCTATCGAACGCGTTCGTGGAACTTTCATCGTTTGCGAGATTAATTTTGATTGTAATTCCATAATATTGATGCGAGTTTGAATAGTTCGTTCTAATTACGTAGGGAGGAAAAAAATGACAAACTTAATTAAAGCGTCAAGCAGAGAATGTACGTACGTGCATGCTATTATATAGATTAAACGATTCACCCAGGCCGTTGAATGTAAAACGTATTACTCTTCTCTTTTGTTTTTTTTTTGTTTTTTGTTTTGTTCACTGCACAGCGATGTAAAAACATAATAAACACAAGAGCATAGTGGTTTTTGGCCGTTAAAAAAAATATCAACGAGCAACGGCGAGATTAAACGTATACGCGTAGGTGACAAACGTTGCATAGTCAGCATCGTATTTCATTTTTGTACTGCGTATATTTGTCAGGATGTGTATGTATTTTCTCTCTCTCTCTCTCTCTCTCTCTCTCTCTCTCTGTGGCAGTAGTCCTTTATCGTTGCCGACGTCGGATAAATAGTCGGCTCGTGCTATGTATACGACGACGCGTCAGCAATTGGAATCCCATCGAGAGCCCTTTGCAAGCTGATGCACCTGATTTCCCTAGTGACCTTCTGTAGACTCGCGCTCTCTCTCTCTCTCTCTTTCTCTAGTAAGCACGCGTGCTTTATTTACCCATATAAAAGGTGTCGTATATACGAATACGAAAAATTGCAAATAACACGCACGTAATACAAACAATCTCTACTGTTATCTCTACATAATCTCGGGTATACGTGAAAATGCGATGCGCTAGCCTCATTTTTTAGTCCTCGCTCTCTTATTATGTCGTCTTTCCTTGTGCGATATTACACGCTTTGGATATTGAAAATTACTCACTTTTGAGCTGCGACATAACGACGAGCTTGATTGGGCGTTCTTATTTTGTACTTTGTGTAAATAAACATTTGTTTACTTGTTTTAGTTGTTTTTCAATTAACGGAAGAAATGGACGTTTAAATACTTAATTGCGGAGAGAAATGCCGTGTCATTGATTGATTTAAATAACTAACAGCTTTCGATTTGTTGGTTTTATCTTCAAATATTCAATTAACATAAAATTGCGCGTACTTTTGGCGCCGTCAATGTCGGATTGAAAAACAAGCGTATATAGCTATGCGTATGTTGCCGAAAACGGATGAAACGTAAGCCAGAACTCAAATATTTCATTAATAACGGCAGTGAAAATTTACTCGTAGTGTTTGAATTATTCAAATTAGCCAATTAACGGACATTAACGGGTGACTGAAATTTTTAATTTAGTACCTCTCACACAGTTGAGCAATTTCGCGTGGTCGCTTGAAAGTTCGATGGACCTAACTTTAATAAATGGCCTGTAATGAAGTTAACTTAGTGGCAATAGCAGTAGCAGCAGCGAGCCTGCGAATGAAAGCTATGCTGTACTCTGTGTATATCGCTCCACACAGTCGAGCCTATTCGAGAATAGGTCACGCAATGACACAGCTGAAACTGATTATCGTCGGAAAATTTACAAAATTCGATAATGATTGTGACGAATAATCGTCGTATCGTTGCCAAGTGAATTTGTTCCTCCCTCTCCTCTTCTCCCCATTTTTTCGCTTAAAACCTTTCTTTTGAACGGGCAAACTATGAAGCTGTTGAAAAGTCGTAATGCAAATGTCGAAATTATTGGGGCGTGAGTGCTGCTGTACACTGGAAATTATTACCACGTAACTTGAATAAGCGGTTCGTTGCCTTATTTTCAAGGATATTGTTATTTTTAAGTTTTTGCACTTCAGGTAGTTCGTATTGCACTTCAGGTAGGCTCTTTGTATTGGTCGCGTAGTATAGTTTCTGTATTTAACGTAAAGCGTGTTTAAGGACGAGTTGTCTACATCTGGAAAATATTTGCGCTAATCCCAACTACCATCGCGTACAATTTGTAACGTAAGCTAAATTCATTCGTTCAAGTGCGTTCATGGTCAGTTAACAAAACCATCCCGCGTGGACCTTGGCAAATCTCTTGAAACTTGTACGTGGCACGTAACGTTGAAAATTTTCTGTAGTGGTACAGGTTAAAGTTGGAAACATTTGATTTCTTTAAGTTGTTGGGGAAAATACATTAAAAACACGTGTTGGGGAATCCCCCTACGGTTGGACGGAAACCCTCGAAATTGGATAATTTTTAAAGCAGGATTATATCTTTCGGTTTTCAAACAATGAAACACGTGTGTTGTCGCAATGACAAATGTCCAATCCACTTTAGGTACAATGAAAGAAAACAAACATGCAACGCTAAAAGTATTGCTGCTCCGTCGAGCTTGGGAAAACTATATCGGTTAATCTCCAGGTATAAGTAAAAAAGGCAAACTGTTGGAGTTCGAGCTCGCACATGGTGAAATATTAGCGCCAAGTGACCCTTGCGTTTTTCTTCTTGTACTTTGTACGAGAGAGAAAGAGAAGATTATTATGCGAAAAGTTGTGCCTCGCGCGTCGTTCTATCCTCTCCTTCTACCCCTGATGGACGATTAAAACTTCCGGCGATTTACAAATTCCTCTTCTCTTTCGTTCCTTACCCTCCTTTCTCGCCCCCCCCCTTCCCTCCACCTCCTCCCGCCTTAGCAAAACTCTAGATTTGCGACGTAGAAAACGTTTTTGGCAACGACTTTAATTGAGCACCAAGTTTTATATGTCCCAAGGAAACGTCGTTTTCTCGACGCCCGTCGCGACTCGGCAAACGCTGCGGATGCTGAATATTCGATGCTATCTTCCCTTTGTCGCCGTGAGGCTAATGTCGCAGTGACTGAAAGAGAGGAAAGGAGGGAGCAAATAACTAGAGGACGAGTTGCTAGTTTAAATTGAGATGTGGTCGTCGCCGACTTACTTTATTCTTGACTAAGTGAAAAGTCCTTTGTTACCAAAATAATGGCTTACCTCTCTCCGACTATCTGATTTTCTCTCTCTCTCTTGCGCGCGCAGAATCTTTGGATTTTTTTATTCGTCAAATAAAGGTGTAATTTATTTTGTTAACGAGTATCTTCGGTTGTATACGATCGAGATATCGATCGGTTTTCTACCCGAATACGTTCGATCAAATATTTGAATAATTATTCCAACGTCAATCATTCATCGCAAACCAAGGAATATAGGACAATGGGTGTTTCCACGTCTGATTTTCGTGCGAACTTGGCAATATGGTTTATCGCTAAATAAGCTTATTATACATAATAGCTACCATTAATTAGATATAAACATTAGCGCATCAAATAACGTTGTGTAGCAATTAATTTTATAACAAAATCAAAATAAAAGCAAAGAAAAATCGTCTATCCCCATTGTATTTGGACGTAACGATGCGTCGTGATCCCGAAAATACGCCGGATTCATCGTTGCGATAATCGATTAAAAATTATTAATTGACAAATAAATTCACGTTTTTTCGTAATCTCAATAAAAATCATCGATAAATAAAATGTATTACGATAACGTTAAATTCATCGAAATTTATATAGAGTGATCGCGCGACGTTGATCAAAAACATTGATAAAACGGGCAAATCGAGCGCGCGTAGCCGATCTGTACGATGATCGCGATATCAATGTAACGATTAACGCAATCAATCAGGACTATTTTTCCAAGAAAGTCAAGAGAGAGAGAGAGAGAGAGAGAGAGAGAGAGAGAGAGAATCGGAAGTCGCAATTTCCCTGGATCGTGGAAAAAAAAAAGGTGGCAAGCCCCCTATATAAGCACAATCCCTTCTATCCGTTATCACGCGTCTGCGCGCTGTAGGTGTAGAGTGAGAGAGAAGGAGAGGAAGGATGATTGGCATTCCTCTCCACGAGAGGTCTCTGTTGTATTGTGACTCTCTCGTGCTATCTCGTTCTATCACCCATATAGATACACGTATGTGAACGTATACACGTGAATAACACACGCACACCTTGATACCAAAAGCTTGAGCAGTAGCGAACAAGCAGAGTAAAAGTCAGTCTGCTTGGAGATCCGTTGGTGGTCGGATCGTTTGTGGACTATCGTATTATACGAGTTAGTAGTGTGTGCGCGGTCCTTCACCTGTTCGACTTGCTCGTCCGCTTTTTCCTCCCCCCAACAGTTATATACATTCTCACAAACACTATATATATATACACACATATACCATCCAAACCTATACACACACACACACACACACACACACATACGGCCTTTCTCTCCAGGCAACTCTCGGCTCCTGCTGACCTCGCGTCCTCCTCCTTGTATCTCTTCTTCTTTATTTTTTATTTCGAAGGAGCCGGATGTACTTGCAACAACCAGTGTCATCCTGAACAGGAGCTGTTGAATAGCAAAACAGAACATGTGAGTGTCGTAAACACGTGGAAATTACAAAAATAAACCAAAAAAAAAAAAAAAATTAAAGAAATAAAATAGAATTGATCGTCGCACACCTGCTACAGCTGTAGTAGCCATCGTTGTCGTTGTATTTCGCGCTTGTAATTTAACTTCATATACGCGCGTGGCCTCGTCGATAATGAAATTTATTCTGGAGAAAGCGTCTTGCGCAATGCTAATTGCCAAGATTAGTCGTACGAGCGTTACGGCCATAGCGAGAGCAAAGAAAGAGAGAACATCTTTAATCGAGATTTTACCTGGGCAGATTTTCAATTTGCATTCATCTATAGATATGTATACGTATATACACAAATGTATACGTATATTTTCATCTTCTATTCAAGCTATTACTTAGAATTTCTATATTTAATACATTATTCACCTGTTAATCGGCTCTCGTTCTCTGTTTCTCGCATTTATTAATATTTCATGTTCAACGTCTCGAAGAAATCGACTAATTAACACGGAATTTGACGATATAAGAAAAAAATCATTTGAATTCTAAACGATGCTTTCAGCAGAGAGACAGAGAGAGAGAGAGATGATTTTTTCTTTTTTCATCCAATTGGCTAAAGCAATTTGGTTTTTATTCTTGTTGCGACAATTTTCAATCTTGCCCTCTGTCTCCCTCTCCCTTTTCCTTGAGAGAGAGAGAGAGAGAGAGAGAGAGAGAGAAAGAGGTGCGGGTTACGGGCACGGAAATAGGATTGGAGCTTTATGAAAATTGAATGTAATTTTCATAAAAGTCCACGCGGATATTACGCTAGCTCAGCTCTTCTTTTTTTTCCTTCTCTTTCTCAATTGGATAAGGAATATCTACGCTATCTTCTTGCCGCAAATTGGTTTAATACCTAAAGTAATCAATCGCGACGTTGAAATTACCATTTGAATGGAGAAAATGGACTACTTTTTCTTTAGAATGTGTGTTCCTTATCATTCACTCGATTATTTCCACTCGAGTTTATCGCATCGTGTCTGATGATATCTATTGAAATTTAAGACTGTACAAAAAGATAAAAAAAAAAAACAAAACAAAACAAACATTGATGTCATTTATCATACCTGAGTCAAATCCATATTTCAAGCTTTGAAAATTACCACTCGAAAATCCACACTGTGGCATTCATCCTAACAGTGCCTATAAATACAAAGAGAGGAGAGAGAGAGAGAGAGAGAGAGGTTTGCGCTCGTGCATTAGTATGCGTAAGCGCGGGCAAAGGTGTGCGCACGAGGTACTTTCATCGAAGCCAAACACAAGCATATATCGTATACATATACGTACACGTAATACTCGCAACAGCATTTGGTTCTGTTGAGAAAATGCAAATATCTATACACATATATGTATAGCTTGATGCGTGCTCTATGTGCATGGTCAAGTTGGCCAAATAGTAAGCGCAGTTGGATGCCCACAATGATGCGATGGCATAGCGCGATAATCCAAACCATGCTGTGAACGTGGCCTAACGCCGTCGCTTACGGTATAAAGCATGCGGTTAAACCGGTATATATGTATATAACGTGACATACACTCGTCTGTGTGTGTGTGTGTGTGTGTTGATCCGTCCGTCTCTCCGTATGTATGCATACGTATACGGTATGCGCGTGTCTCCTCTTTCTCGCAAACCAACTTCGGTATAAGATTTTTTTTTATCCGCTTTGTAGATAAATCACTTTCGTCGTTGTACTTTAAAAGATCGTGTGAAATTGTACAATCCAATCAACGTAATCTGTCTCGTTGTTTGTTTTGTAATTATTACGTGTCGCGTATGTACAAAGCAAACGGTGCGTATGACGTGTCAACGATATTTTTCACACGTTGCATAATCAAATAACTAGATAGTTTTACGAATCTTGCCGAATCTCGTAGTTGCGTCCTTCGCACGACAAACATTTTCTTTCTCGAGTTTAACATTGTACGGGAGGAAGGTAATGGTAGATGGAGAGAGGGAGAGAGAGAGAGAGAGAGAGAGGAGGGGGGACGTCGATTAATAGTTATATACTTCTTCTCGCCAGAGAAATAGAAGAAACGATGATTTAGCGGCCAATCCGATCTTAATCCAATTGATTAATGGCTACGGAGATTGGTAATTGAAAATTGTTCGAGAATAAAAAAGGAAAAGAGAACGTAACTTGTTTTTCATTTTTACTTTTCATTGAACTATTATTACGCCAATGAGAGAGATATGATCGGCATAATAAAGAAGGTTATATGACACTTTTCAAAACGTTATAACTTCTATACATTTTATATACATACATATGTACATATATAGATGTTGGTGCATTGTACGAAACGAAGCGCGCGCGCGAGAGATGCTCGAAATTGAAAGCGCACATCCTCTTTCTCGTTCTTTGTGTTGTCTAGTATGTCTGATGGCGTGAGCAATCAATTTCAATTCAACTTACACTCACATACAGCATGTATGGAGTTAGTAAAAGGGAGAGACGATCGTCGTTAAATTTCTGTTTCTTTTTTTCCCATTGAAAATTGGATATATCGTTTCAGTCGCGTATGATTAACATTTCTGCTAAGCGTAAAATAATTCTCTCTTTTTCTCTGCCTTCTCCCCCACACACAGACACAGACACATAAAAGCACTATTCGTATAACTTTCACGTATCGCGTGCACGTTACCATACGTTGGAATTCCACTCGATTCCTTTTGTTGATTTTGACCATACTTTTTGCATCCATCACGTACGTATCGGTTGATTATACCTCTTCTCTCTTTTTTTTTTATTGTTTGAAAATGAATAATCTTCCGACAAAACAAATTAAAGCAAAGAAAAAACGTTATTTCGATATTACGCTACATCGGTAAACCGAAAGGGTCACATATACGTATAGTATACTTACATGGAAATGCATATCACGTTGTTGTAAACGTACACCTCTATACCATGCATGCGGTGCTTGCAATTTACACGGCTTGGCGATTAGAAACCGTTGGAATCATCATTGCAACTACACCGAATAGCCTCGGCTATTCATCGGCTCTTCCGTATAGTAGGTACACGTACATACCTATATATCTTGTAGCTGCAAGCGGGTCATTACGATACTCTGTCTCTATCTCTATCTCTCTTCGGTTAATTTACCTTCTATATATTGTCGACTTAATTAATCGATTTAAAAAAGGGTTAGCTACGAGTGTGGGTATAGAGAGAGAGAGAGAGAGAGAGAGAGAGAGAGAGAGAGAGAAAAAAGAGCGTGTGAGTTTGATCGATGAAAATCGTGGGGGTTTGGCCTCAGGTACCAAAGATACAATCGCGCTAAAGGGTAGATGGCGAAAAGGGAGGAGGGGCACACGGCATCGGGACATTTTTCAACGCCAGCGGCGCCGTAAGCGTTGGCCCGCTTTTCTTATTCCCTTGGCCTCTCCTATGCCCCCTCCCCCCTTCCCCATCTTCCCACCACCGCCACCTTACTCCCATAAACGTCTAAACAATTTGACCTGTGAGCCTATTTTACTCTGACCGTGTAATCTTTTGAAAATTTAGGACAAATTTTTTTCTTCCTGTACAACACGCTTTAACGCGTAGTACAACGTACTACTTAATGAATAATTTAATGCTGAAAAAAAATGTTAATAATACAAATGGAGATATTTTGTCGCGAATGAATGTCGAGTTTAAAACGCAAAACCAGCATTTAAAATGCGTGAATGAACGACAAAAGTACAATGCGGCGCTACGAGTGTCAGCAAAAAACAAAAAAAACACGCACGGACATGTTGAAACGTTGGCGGAACAAAAAAAAAAACGGAAATCATTGAATAAAAATACTTGCGTTATGATTTGGGTTTAGGATATTCGAGAATGCACGCTCGCGTTATTTTATAAATTATCGCAAAACAAAAAGATATTGTTATCTTATCAAATTATAATCTGAAATGTTTCGAATGGAAAAAAGAAAAATAAAATTGCAAATATGGCAAACACGTACGCGTGCAATTTTCAACAGCATATATAATACACGCGAGTATGTGTGTGGGATTTATGGGTATGCCGATAAATCGTTGAAGTGTGGATCCCTGCTGTGAATGGCCCTCTTCGAACAGCTTCGCTAATGCCACCGATAAGACGACGGATAGTTTTTCTTTTTTTTTTATTCCTTCCTCTATTTTTTTTTATGATACCGTCGCAAGAGAAAAGTTTTGTTCGGTGGTGGGTAAAAGTGTATAAGATGAAATTTATCTACAGCTCGCAATTCGCTTAAGGACAATCCCAAACGTGTTGCAAAGGAGGCATTTCATCTCCTCCCCTTCTTTTCTTCTTCAACGTTTATTGTCAGCTCTCGATCTTGATAAAGACTAGAGCCCAAGCAAAGCCCCTCGAGGAGAGTAAGAGAGAGAGAGAGGACGAGAAAAGCGCGTAAATTTTTTGTTCTTCGAAAGTACGATAAACTGTGCTACGTTGCTTCGTGCATTCTCTAGTGAATATTGCGTTATCTTACTTGCCTTCTAATAATACGGTTGTTAACGTTCACTCGATGTTTTGTTCTTCCGAATTTACCGATAATACATGGTAATTCGAGTGTCGGATAAGCATAACGCAGTCACACATATGAACGTGTGTGCTGATTGTCAATCTAACTTTTGATACCCAATTCTGAATATAACTTCTCCACTCTATTCTAATTCCGTTGTTATATCGGAGATTACTTTCGAATTTGATATTCCAAATAAAACTAGTATATATTTGTTCGAGATAAAATTATAAATTACACAAGTCTCACGTTGACTGTAACATCTTGTTAACGTAACGTCTTTCACCTTTTACAAAGAAATTCACGAGATATTTCTCTTTAGCTACGCTAAAAAACAAAGAAAAAAGTGCATTTGTCAATCAACATCAAAACTCTTCCATAAATACGCAAGTCAATTTTTAATGTTTTTAAAGGAAACGACATACGTCACGCAAATAGGTTTTCATAACGAAAGAATAAACCATAGTCCGTGTGTGTGTGTGTGTGTGTGTGTGTGTGCGCGAGTGTGGCTATAGTACATATGCACAGGTGCACACAGAATTATTAGGCGTGGAGTGACATGCCATTAGCTCGTTCGACTGATTAATGCAGAGAGGGAGAGACGTCCGACTACAAACCTGTCTTTCGATCCGTTTCACCCTCTCTCTCTCTTGCTATGTGTACTTGGGACTGGAAACTAGTCCGGATCACAGTTTAATCGGCAGCCTACAACCCAGAGCACGATGTTACGCATGAATAGTGATGAGTGATTGTTTTGGGCACTACGCGTAAGAGTCCATTACTCCTATAGCTTTAGCATCTTAATCGTCTGGATCTACAATTTCGTTCATTTTTCTCGTTTATTTTATTTTTATTTTTTCGATGTATCGGTTGAAAGTTTGTGTCCTTGGTATATTAGTATGTGATCGTGACTCTTACTAAGCGTAATCTTGATAAACTCGCTCATAAACTCATCGCTTGTATTATAAGCGTTTTCGAAAGAGAAAGTATCTTTTCACACGATTAAAAATAAAAAACGAGAGAGAGAGAGAGAGAAAACGGTGAAATGTTCACCATTAAAGTCCTGATACACGGTCGAAAAAAGTACACAAAGTAATCTCTTTCGAGAGATTGCAAGGACTTGTTGTCGTGAAAATTCTATTCTTTGCAATTCGTTCGGTATATACCCTCTGTTGACTCCTTTGAACTACGAAGCCACGCCTCATTTCAACTCCTCTCGCAAGAACGTATTCGCGACAACTTCATCCTATGCACACACATACACACGCGCGCGCGCGCGCATGCACACGTATACACATACAAAAGAAGGACGAGTCAATATGGTAGTTTAGTCACACAGAAATTGTAACTGGCAAATCGATATAAGCTTTAAGCGCGCGACGCTTACTTTTTTTTTTCTCGCTCTCGTCCTTTCTTTCTCTAGTATTACAGAGTGCGCGCTATTTATGAAGAACGCACGTGATAAATGACGAGAGATTTACGAGTAGAACGTGCAGGACAAAGCAGTCGATACGTAAACCGCCACAGCTAGCGGATGAGGCTATTCGTTCGGCTGCCCAACCGCAAATTGAGCAGTTTGTTTCACCGTGAGAGAGAAAGAGGGAAATTCATTTTTTTTTGTTCAAAGTTGTAACTTTACGACGGATAAATCATGACGCTTCGATATGTCGTGCACGTGAAAATGTGTTAATGGCTCTTTCGAGCTGCGTGCTCTTTTTTTTTACGCGAGTCTCGTAAAATTCGGTATACTTTTTGTAGTCGAGGGCTAAAATTTTGTTAATGGAGAGACATTCCGCGGTGACTATGCGTTGTAGCAAAACTCTGAGTGAAAATTATTTTGGACTAGGTTCAAAAAGCGTTCGTCTTTTTTTTTTTTTTTACGGAAGAGCAGAGATAAATACTCATTGCTACTTGCAGTAATGTGTTTTTTTTCTCGGATGCTTCATCAATTCTCGTTTGCCACTTTAACGATGTCGATGTATCAAGGAGTCTTAAATACTTTTGAAACAAAAAGAAAAGAAGTACATTTCGAGAAAATAATATGACTGTACTCGTGATTTATATGTTAAAAGTAATGAAACAACAACTTGACCCTCGTATTAAAACAACCTCCATTCTTCCTCCCAAAAAACTTTCAATCTTTCATCAAAAAGTATAATTTTCCAATTACCGTGCGCCCTCGCTCTCTTTCTCTCCCTAAAGAAATCTCTTCTCCACAGGCTGTGCGCATTCACAGTAAGAGAAAGAGGAAGCCAGGCGTATCAAACTTTCCTCACTGTGTTGAATCAAATAAAAAAAAGAAACTTTGCGCCGATTTTTCCGGTAGAGCTCATTGTAAAACCTAATGAGCAAAGCTCGTAAAGTTTTTGGATCATTAGGACGTGGCAAAAAAAAACACGCGCAAACGATTTTTATTATTTTTTTTGTATTCATTAATAACGACAGAGAGATCGTTCGCGAATTGCATCGGCGCTTTATAACGAGAATTCTTTTTCCGCATTTACGCTTTGATCGTTGTGGATTTGTATTTTTTTTATTCCAGATAGATACAAAGACATTTTAGAACGAGTTGCTCTAATTATACACCGCAGAAAACATCGAGATATCAAACGTTTTTTCTATTTTTTTTTCTTTTATTTTAGGCGTTGAATTGCAGCAAAGCTAGCCTGATAATTGCAAGAGCGTGCGCGCGCGTGGTAAAACTCGCGTTTGGGACGATTAATTTTTGAGTACGTCTCGAGATAAGCGTTTTGCGCTTTTCCTGCGCGGCCTCTTTTTTTTTCTTTTATTACCGCGGTGGAAAAATTATTGTTTCCGATATGCATTTTCAAGAGAATTATTTACTTTTTTATTTTTTTTTTTAAGCATCAAGTTTATTTGAGAACACTTAAAAATAAGTAAAGCATCGACAACGTTAAGAGTTCTTCGATATTGTCGCCGTATTATACGCTGCATTATCTGTAATTAGATCGTGCTAGATATAGCCGGATAAAGCAGTCCATTTGTAAGTCTGGTTTATCTACTTGAAATTAGCGGATATTCAATACTTTGTGTATATATATATATATTTTGTTTGTTTGTAATTTAACGGATGAACTCCTATATATATAGGAGTTGATCCGTCATAACAGGAGGTGGTCGTTTATTCAATAACCATTATCGGAACTCCAAGCCAAAAGAACCGCGGTATTTTTGTGCAAACGATTACCCGACTACGGTATCGTCGTCGGTGTTGTCGGCAAAAAAAAAAAAAAAAAGAAAGAAAAAGAAGAAAACTAAAAAATAAAGTCGTTTCTACGAGACACGATCAATTACACCGGTGGCGCATTGTTCTCCCTCACTCTCGCTCGCTCTCAAGTTTTCCAACCGAGTGAGCGACTTATAGTATAGCTCCTTCTTTTTTTCTAGTACTTTTCTCCCTTACGTCTCATCTCGTCTAGAGACGGAACACGACTTGAACCTTCTCGCGCGCGAGCGCGCGTGTGTGTGTCGAGATAGCAGACGGAAGAGGCTGAAAGTGACATATACGTCAAAAGCCGCATGTCGATTTTACCATCCGTCTTGTTTACGAAATAATCTCGTTGGTATGGAGATTATGATTCTTGAAAAAAATCTTTTTCTTGAGATGTATACACACGTACACGTACGTACATAGGACGATAGAGAAAGAGACATGTTGTCTTGTTGGTTGGCTTCGTAAGCTTAATAGTAACTCTTGAGATTTATTGCTCGCGCGAGAAATAGACAGTGCGACGGCAATGCGCAATCCTACATGTGTATATATATATATGTATTACAAGCGAATTTTCAAGCGTGGCATTTGCGAGCTTTTATAAATTGGTGAAAGTGTAGTTTCATTTGAGATATGATAATGAGCTGACGCATTGTTCGTCTTAAAACGAATACGTATATCTTTAATCGCTGTTTAACTCATCGCGCGTTATGGAAACTTTTTGCGTAGGTGGGGCTCGTCTTCATAAGATGAGAGTCGTATAATTTACGCAAAGAGAAAGAGAGAGAGAGAGAGAGAGAGAGGATCGTGCATATCGTCCTCGTGTATATCGAGTTTATACTTACGCGAGACGAGGATGCAGCAGAATAATGCAGTTGTATTTGTTTTTGCTTTTCCAATGGTTAATTTCTTAACACTGCCTTGATATTATTTTGAGACTCCGTGTCACGCGCGGATAGTTTAATTTGTTTCTTTTTTTTCCCTGGGCTACGTATATTTATCGAGGTTATTCGTATTTTTGGTATGTACCGACAAAAGTAAGTGAATGTTTAACGAGTATGTGACTGTTAGCACTGATCACTCCGTTGGATTTATCAACGTATCTAAACAAACGAACGATATTCTTGATAAAATATTCAGACGAGCTTTTTATCAGTTGTCAACTTTTGCACAGTCTTGTTAAATTTAAAGGTGAGAAAATAGAAAAATCGATAGATTCAATATCATTAAAGAAACGTCAA
Source organism: Chouioia cunea (assembly GCA_030064505.1). NCBI lineage: Eukaryota > Metazoa > Arthropoda > Insecta > Hymenoptera > Eulophidae > Chouioia > Chouioia cunea. The sequence continues at coordinate 37,312,353 of JAOPFQ010000001.1, read as the reverse complement.
ATAGTTAATTCATTGGGGATGAGAAAAAATTTGCAAAGGTGTCTAGTAATCCAATCCATCGTGCAAGTTTGCCTCGTGCTTTGTAAGTCCTCGGCACAGAAAGCCGTCAATTACCTCTAGCATCCGTGTGTATGCGTGTGTGTGTATATATAGAAAAAAAGTCGCTCGTCAAATCCAATAGTACAAGCCCGCATATAAAGAACGTCTCGCGCATTCGACGCACGGATTGCTGACGTCGACTGCTGCTGATTCGGCTTCCAAAGACCAATATATAGATAGAGAGCTGCTATAGTCGTACATGTTCGACGGATGAATTTCTCTCAACTCGTATTGTTTCACGTGTGCGAGTGTCCCTGACAAGCTCCTATTAGTTATATACTTCATTAGAATTTTTTCGTTATATTTTTCTGGACTTTTTAAAAACTTTTTTCGCGTGAAAGCTGTCGGTCAATTACGCTTAATGGAATGGCTTTGAGAATGGTCGTATGTGTCTGCGCGATCGAAGGATACAGATATATAAAGCTACTATTGGCGATTTTGGCTTGATTGCAACCGAGAGAGGGAGAGAGGGAATGCGTTTGACAAGGGTGTTTTGGACCCAAGCGGATTCACAGCTCATTTGGCCGATTGGACTGATTTTGCTACGTATATAGTGCAAGGTGTTGAGATTATACGCAGATTGGTTGAATCGATCTGACATTTTTCGCAAAAAATCAATTACTTGAAAATACCAATGGTGAACAAAATATACGTTTGAAAATATGGCTTTCCAAGTATGCACATCCTACACGGTAAAAAGTATTTATTATTTTTTTATACGTATGAAAAAGATAATAAAAAAATAAAATAACTGGAGCGTTTATGTGAAATTTGATTGCTCGTAGCCTTTAGAAATGTTATACGTTGTATTTAGTAGCGAAGTTGAAAATTGCCGTAAAAGCTTGATACGCTTTGAAAGTTAAAGTTCCGCTATGTATTTTTTTCATTTCCTAAGTCTAAAAAAATGCATTGAAATCCCTGCGAAAAAAGTTCATCCAACAAACAGCATTTTCAAAGATCAACAAAAAAAGTTTTACTCGTCTCCCCTAAAAAAAAAAAAAAAGAACAAAAAAATCCGTCGGTTGCTCATACACGCCCCGTGTAAATGCATTATTTACTCGCAATCTGGACAGTAGCAACACCAACAGCAACGGCAAAACATTTAGATTTTCAAGCGTGACTTTTCCTACTACTACTACTACTACTACTACTACTACTACTGCTGCTGGTGCTGCTGGTGCTACTGCTACTACTGCTGCTACTACTACTACTCTATCGCGTCTATTCGGAGAGAGGAAAGAGAATTACATTATTCAGGGTGCAATTTTTCTTCGAGTGCACGCTGCTTGCCACCACCGTCGCCGTTGGGCGAATTCTTCAAAAAGTGCCACCACTCCACGAGATTGTCCCAAGCGTTTACGCTGAATTATGTATCGGCGATGACATAGTGGCGCGCAAGCAAGCGCACAGCTCGCGACAAATTGATTCGCCAAGAGCTTTTTCGAGTTGCCCCGTTAAAATTGATAAGTGAACGCTTTTCCTCGTATATTTACTTTTCAATTTGTGTCGCGCGTGCTGTTACTATATACTATTGCTACGAAAGGACAGAGAAAAAGAGAGAAATACAAGAATAAAAATAGCTTCTTCTTCGGATACAATGGGATATTGCCGTTGTTGGGAAAATCTTAATTACGAAACACAATGTACTAATTGATGCATCGACGATAGTTTTCTCTCGCGACTTTTTTTACGCCAATTATGTAAATGTTAGCTTTATCCAAGATGTGCAAACATCCTCGCGATGCGATTGCGTCAGAACAAAGCTGGTACATCGATAAACTCCAAAAAAAATCACACGATTACGTAAATTTTCAACGTTCACCTTCCGTTTATATTAATCTTTAGCGAGTAACAAATTTTTCCCTGCAATTAGATAAATTCAATTACATCTCAAGCATTCTCATCATTGTTGCGCAAAATTCACAAGAGCCCAGAAACGGTGCATTAAAAGTAAAGAGCTAAACGCTTGCGCGCGAGACTTAAATAACGAATCGTGCACGACCAACTCTTTGATGCGTTTTACAGATGAAAAAGATGATGTGTGTGTGTGTGTGTCTAGCGCGTGCGATAAATGATGTATATTTCGGTCGCGAGCACGATGTCAAGAGAGTTGTGAAAAAGGAAAAAAAGAAGAAATATCGGAAACACAATCGGATATATTGACAGATAACAAAGTATAAGTCTTATTAGATATCGAGGCAATTTCGAAAGTTCAATCTGTCCTACTGATAAAAATAGAGCAAGTAAGAGATTAATGTCTCCATCGTTTGCGCATGGCCACCACGCGGGTATGTTTCAATTTTTCAAAGAGCACACATACGCGAACACACATACATAAAGAGAAAGAGAGAGAGAGAGAGAGAGAGAGAGAGAGACTCATCAATCTCAGTGCGACGAGAGCAGCTAGTGCAGCACAGGTGCGTGTAATGAAAATTAAAAACGACCAGAAAGAGAGAACCTTGATTTATCGTTGCGTGATGAGTTTTTGAGCACCTTCTTCTTTTTTTTTACCTTTTACAAATTGTATCCGCGCGAGAGCGCTCTCGCACATAGATGGGATAAGATTATTCTTTGCGATTTGTCAAAGTATTTCTTTTTTCTAGATTTTACTCGAAATAAACATTGCTTCTCCGTAAGAAGGAGAACGTATTTTTTACTCGTGGTATTGATCTACAAGGATATATCACCAACTTTTGCTGATATAGCTGTGATTTATAATTTGTACCAAACGCGCTCTCTCTTCCTCTCTCTCCCTCTCTCTCTATCTTCGATCTGTCGTTCTAGATAATCAACTAGTCAAATATTTATTGTTGAAACTTTTTTCTTAGAACAAAGAATAATAAGTCATCGCTTTGATTTACGTTCCACAAGAGGGTGTTTCGAAGTAAACTCGACGACAGACTTCTCCTTCTAATCGAAGTAACAACGACGCTCTCATGGGATTGACCGCGCGAAATTGCTCGGTAGATTTGTGCGCAGCCTCCAAGTTGCCGACAGTTTAGCTACTGCTACTCAACGACGTTTGTTGATTTTACGACAAACCAGGATTATGCGCACTGATTTTTTTTTTCATTATTAACGACCTCATGGTTACCCAGGAAATTTTGTAGAGAAATCAGTCGAGTGAAAGTTTTGAAAAACAATGTGCGGATCATTTATTTTTACGAGTTTTTCTATTTTAAATACCCATCCATTAGCGATTGTAATATTTAGCCGTAAGGCAGACGATTGTCTATATATAATACGCTTACGTAAAAAAATAAGAAGGAAGCCAACAAAATAAAAAATCTTATATACGTTTTATTATTCATTTATGTACGATGAAATTTCTGGCGTAAACGAACGATCGGTATGTCGTATCGCCGCAGCTTCAATTAACTTGTCAACCAGATCTCGCTTGAAAATCATACGATGTATATCTACGCGCATACTAATATATATATATATATACCTATATTGGATAAGCTGATTGTGTTAAAATTTGACATCCACGGTTGAAAATTAATTATCCGTGCTCTCTTCAATCGACAAAATCCGCGCAAAGTTCGGTAGGAAGAAGAGTTAGCTAGTCTGATAATTGAGTCTGATGGAGAAATTAATCAACGCGCGGAGAGATGCGCGCGTCGGTGGTGATGGTGGCGTCGGTCGTTTGCAGTTGAAGGTAGTCTCTTCCATCGTGAAGCTTCACCGACAAAAGAGAACAATGCGGCATTGTATAGATTTGCACGTTTCAATCTATCTACAGCTCTCCTCTCTCTCTCTCTCTCTCTCTCTCTCTCTCTCTTTCGTTTTCTCTCCATTAAAAAAGTCCATATTAGCCGATCGATAATAGTCGGTGGGTCGACTGAGATTATCTGTGCCATTGTCGACGTTGACCTATGTCGATCGATTGAGCGTACATATATATGTACTATATAATACACACGGTTCAGTTGCGCAGCTGCGCATCTTATCGTCCTTCCTGTTTCCCTCACTCCCTCTTGGAAAATTAGCGTCTGCAGTTTACAACCGAGACGAATTTAACGGCCGCCGTTCTCCGGATTATCTGCCAAAAGGGAGGTGTGGTAGAGGGAAGAAACCCACTGTATGCGCCACCGTGACGATCTCTCTCTCTCTCTCTCTCGCTCTTTCTCTCGTCATTATGTAGTTCCGTGGTAAATCCTGTGTGTGGCAGTTGTGCCTGTATGTATGCGCGCATATCTAGCACTGAGCGAGAGTTTATATATGCTAACACCGGTATAAGTGCGTGAAAGTGTGCGAATTGTTCGAGTACAAAGGGGTTATATAGCTTATGTTTCTTCTTTATTTTCTTGTTTTTTTTTATCGTTTCTTTTTTTCGTTTTGATTATACGGGTATGATTATTTTATCTTGAAGAATTACGAGTAGCTGTCGTGTTATAAGCGACAAAAGAGAAAACAATAATTAGGTAAATTGACGGTAGTCTATTTGCTTCTTTCGTACCTCTGTTTATTTAGCTGGATGGTCAATTATTTAACACAATGTAATATTTGTAAACAAACTTATCTACAACGAACATTTCCTCGCGAGATTAAGTTGAAATAATAAAATATTCATTTGCGTTACCCGCAACGGGCAATTAGATAACAAAGGCGAATTGATTGTAAAATTTGATTTCATTTATTCACCAATCAAAAGAAAAACACGTAAAAACTCTCGATAAAATGGACAAATATGTACCGCGTGTCTTATCAGTTTGACATTTTTTTTATCGAAAAATATGAAAAATGAATAAAATCACATTTTATCCGTAGGTTTCAACTCGAAACGTTATAATATATCTTTGAGAGAAATTCTTTCCGTCGACGGGTAGGCAAATAGAATTGTAGAAATGCAACCGTTAGCACGAAAAATTGTCACTGATAAGCGTGCGCGACCTTTTTAAGGCCTCTCGTCGTCGACGTCGTCGTCGTCGTCGTCGTCGTCGTCGGCAAAGAAATCGCGTTATACGCGATTCGCGCAGACGCAGCGAGCATATTTAAAAAGAACCACCCGTATATATGCAAGTGTAGTAGTTGACGTAACGGAGAAAAACCGCGTGCTCTACTCTTTTGCATTTTTCCTGGCGTTTATCCAGCATATTCGTGCAATGGAATGTGAGTCTGTGCAATTGTTATCATTGAGGTTACGTCGATTGGATTGTTTTTTTCTTACGTTTTCAATTTTGATATTGTTTATTCGTTAACGAGGGTAATCGTGGAATTTTGAAATTTCTTCTTTTTTTTCTCGTTATAAGTCATATTTTGTAGTTTGTTTTTTGACGGATGACGTTTTCTTTGAAATCCTGGCGTGATTTAAAATCCAATAAATTACACGTCACACGAGGCAATCACACCTTCAACGGTAGGTGTTTTTTAAGTGAAAGGCGAATTCACACACACGGTTAATTTTCGTTCCTTTAGCGATGATAGCCAAGATACGATCAATCGCGAAATTATATCTTCGCTTTAAAAATGGTCTAACAATTACATCAGCAGTTACGTATCCGTTGATTATCTCGAGCCACAGTGGTAAGATGTAAATGTAACCGCAAGACGACAAACGACGAGAATGAGATAGTGGGAGAGACAAAGAAAATTAAATCTGTCGTTTAAACGAACTGTCTAGCAAACCAAGATTCATAGACATTTTCCAAATGAGAGAAATGAGCTATAACGAAATGCAACGTGACACAATATAATCCTCACCTTAACGTTTACCATCACCATTACGACTATCGCACGCAATGAGAGCGAACCTACCAAACTTTATATTAAAGGAGTAAATTACGCTGGAATTAACGTTGGTGTCGCGCTCACCACCACCGCTGCACTGTCGAAACTCACGACCACAACTTTAAGAGGGCGTTCCATGAGTAATATAAATGCCATGAGTTTTTTCTATTCTTTTTTTTTTCTTTGCGCAATGATTCAATTAGCCGATTTTGAGACGAACGAAAATTACGAGAGAAAGATTAGAAAGTCACCGAGGATGCGTTTTCTATCCTTTTTCTTCACCTTCGTGTGTTTGTGTATATAAGTGCATCGCTAGTTGCCTCATCATCGTCGTCGTCGCAAAGGCTTTTTAGATGTTGCAGCTATACGACGACGATAACGACGACGACTTTCACAATCGATAAAACGAAGTGTGTATGTGTGTGTGTATATATATCACGACGTTTCTTCGTTATCGTTCGCGCTTAATGGTGCCTATGACGAGGCGATTATTTGTCCTTTTTCTTTTTTTTTTCGCCAAGCGCGAGTATGATTGACTTGGAATTTATCGCGGTTATACGAGTCATCGGTCTTTTCGAATTGCTGTAGTTCTCACGATAAAGTTTGGCTCACATTAATACTTGTTGTACGAGAAAAAAAAGGAAAATGTAATTTTTCCACGAGTGTTAAATTATTAAGAGTAACCAAGAGAGAATCTTACGAGAAATAAGTAATCTTTTTTTTCTTTTCGTTACTGGGTCTACATTTACGTTTCGTCATGTAACTCATGTGCGAATGATAAATATCAAAGTAGACGTTTTAAAAGTGCAAAAAATTAACGAAAAAAAAGAAGAATCAGAATAAGAAATAGAAGATGAGGAAGAAAAAGAAAAGAGATTATCGAAGTGATATGAATTTTCCATTGAATATTTTCCATTGAAAAACGATCCAAAAGTCATGTGGAATTATTATTAAATATAATCCTATGTTCGGAATGCAGGCATTACATTGTTATAATGAAAATGCATAATCTATTTCAATACGTAGTATTCAACCAGAGTACAAAGCTTGTTAATAAACCAGAAGAATATACTTGCAAATGATAGTAATCTCATATTGAATTCAAAGCCTTACCGCAATTCTGTACACGTATAAGCTTGTAAATTTAAACAGAAGAGATTATTTGTAGGTTTCGCATAATTAACTATTTACCCTCGAACGTCATATCCACTGTTAATCAATACGTACCTCTCTCTCTCTCTCTCTCTCTTTCACTTGGATTGCATTTTATATACAATAAACATCATATTTTGCAATAACTCATTCTTGCAATACCAAATTTGAACAAATCAAAAATAAAATAAATTCTGCTATTCGAGCGTTGAAAATTCAACTGACCCATAAAATCAGAAAAGACCGTCCTTCAAACATAAAGAAACTAGTCCGCACGTCATCGTAGTCGGTGTGCGCGCAAAAGATCGTCGTCGTTGTCGTGCCTCTCTCTCTCTCTCTCTCGAGTGCACTAACAATGCGACGACTACGACCATTAAAACGTGCCTCTACGTGACTCCACCGCAATAAAATCGAGTACGCGGCTCTAGATTTTCCTCGAAAAAAAAAAGAAAAAAAGAAAGAATCGGGCCACGATGCCTTTGATAGCAGGATGACGAGTCAACGCCTCGAGGCGAACGGATGCATCGTTTCTTTTTTTTCTTTCTTCTTTCTTTGCACTGCTTGAAGTATGTCGCCGTGAAAGGTCAACCAAGTATATACGTTTAAGGCGATCACATGGCTAATTATTGATGACTATCCGTAAGGAAGATGCAATGGACCATCTATACGTTTACTTGTGTATGTATGTGTGTGGTGTGTAAGCTTGGTTTAATGAAGCAAGTTTCGCTTTGACGGCTCCGGTATCTAACGATCCTATCTCGTTATACTAATCCGACTGACGAGCAAACGTCACGGATACTCTGATGCGATGTTGTATGCTACATCCCTCTGTGCGTTTCCTAATTCCCTCAAACTCAGATCAAACTTTTGCTTTTCCCTTACCAACCAACCTCTACTCCTCAACACATCTTCGTCCTTCAAATATTAACATGTTTGAGATTGATAAATGGAAATGGTAACTGTGAAATAAAGAGATATCTTTCAAAAGCAGCCTTTTATTCGTTGTTTGCTTTCGAGTAAACTTAATCCATTTCTTATGTAAGTTTTTCGAATATTGCAAAGTGATTTTTATAGCAAATAAGAGATTAAAAAATACGATGACAGCTATTCAATGTTTCGAAATTTCGCTCGGTAAACTCCACTTCATATTCACGAACAAACCTGCTGATGCACGCCAATCCTAGTTTATCCCAAACGTACAGAAGAGAGAAAGAAACAATCAGTTGAATAAAATGCAATTTATCTAATTTATTTTTGTAAGTTAAAAACACAATCTATTCAACGAATGAATTTTAAAAAAAGATTGTTTGATTTTAAAAAACCATTTTTAAATTCATTCAGTTGCACGAAAACTTGGAAAATATCTCCCTGTATTTCCAGCCGGTAACTTCTCAATAAAAAAAATTAAAATTTGCCAGAACTCGAACCAATTTTTTTCTCTCTCTCAGATACACACACACACACACACACACACACACATACTCTTTCGCATTTATTTAGTCGTAAAAAAAGGGAATTTTCATTTTTTGTATACAGAACCTCGTAATTTTTCCTGAAAAGCTATGGCGTAGTATGCAAAAGAGAGTAACCAAGAGAAGAAAAAAAATCATTTATTCATATAAAACACTTTGGATTAAATATTCATCGCTGAACATTAAATGGGTGAGAGGAGATACAGAACGGAGTTACGAGGAGACGAATGACTCGTAAAAGCGTTTTCGAATATTAAATTTTACAACAACGACAAAAGCAAGGGGGTAAGGGGGGAAAAGTGATGGAAAGGAGGGGGTTGTGACGAGAGTGCACTTAATTAAGGTGAGCTTGGTCTGCGAAAAATAAATATCTCATTTTATTCCTCGCCGCAGTCGTAACTTTTCTCCCTCTCTCTCTCTCTCGCTCTCTGAAGGTGTAACCCGCGGCATTGCGCAGATCTTTCGTGTCACGCTTTGGCGCAATCGCGAAGAAGATTGTGTCTCGTCCCCACTTGCTTGCTTCTTTAATTAAGAATTCTTTATTTTGCATTTATTCACTTTGTATGCTTTTAATTTACAAAAAATCGTGGAAAGAACTATTTCACCGACTAGATGAAAGTATTAAAGTACTTCTTATTAGGTGTGCATGTGTATCCGTTTATCGCGAGTAACGGAAAATGTATTTTCATTTAAAAGTTTAATTCAAAAACGGTGCACACAAAGTACGCATCGGCGGTTCGTATATGTAACTTGATAAAGTTGCATTCGTTAAAAGTTTTGACACAGAAAATTTGCGTGTTATAACGAAAAGTTAAACAACTCGTTCATCAATAAACTTGAATATTTTATCGTTGATTTTTCTTTTCTCGTCGAATAATTTTTTGCCTGCAATCATTAAACAAACAAAACGAGATCTCTCTCGCAATAATTTCACGACGTGAAAAATTTCCCATCGAAACTTTTTGCCGTCGACCCATTCGTTTCGATTGGCATTCTCACGAAGTTTTCTATCGCAGGTGTGTTTCCATGCGCTCATGGCACTCCTCTCTTTTGTAGAATATTTCTCTCGTGACACACACACACATACACACACACACATGGCCGGACACACCAACTCTTTTCCTTTTTCTTCGTCTTTTGCTCAAGCAGCGCGAGTGAGAGATCCTTTATTACCTGCTAAATAAAAGGAGTAGAGAGGAATAGAGGGTGAAGGAGGGTAATAAAAAGTCCTCCCGGGAAAACGGCTGGGTTACTGAGAAGTCCTCGCGCGCTATTGCCCGCCGCAGGTCTCCATGAGCTTCGAGAGAGAAGGCAGAGCGAGAGAGCTTTTTCTATTTTTTTCTTTATTCACGGCTCATGAAGTTGCTACTACCACCTCCCGTTTCCACCGACCTGATGGAAATTATTGCGATAGTAAAAATTTGTAAGGGGTTTGTATATTTGCGCGCGATTTCGTTTATGGCAACAAAGAGGTATTTTGCAATCCACCGTAATTGTTCTCTCTCTCTCTCTCTCTCTCTATGTTCTTGGTAAGAGCCTTATTGTTATAACGATTTCCGAAGAAGACTTAAAATCGTGGCGTACAAAAAAATCGGTCGTATAATTTTCCAACAAAGAGGAAAAAAACATCACCTACTACGTTGCACGTTACACGGTATCATCTTTACGACAAATGACTTAGAGACAGAGGAGGTTTAGCATAAACGCGCAGCTCACTGGGAGAAAAAAAATTGTGCGATATATAAATGAAAAAAAAAAGAAAAAAAAGTGAAATAAATCTCGAAACACTGCTCCGAATAAGGAACCTATTTTCTTTCAACCTCCTTGAAACTCAGCAATTCAACATTAATTAAATAAGCAGGATGAAAAAGAAAAAGACGAGCAGCGATGCAAATTTCAGCGTACTTCGTTGAAATTATGACGATACTATACTATATAAGGGGTGCATGGTTGCTTGGTGTGGCAGCGTGAGTACGGCGTGGGTACGGCGTGGGTACACCGCCAGTCTTAATTAACTCGCTGGCCTATACAGAGGGCTTTATCTACGCCCAGCTTTCGACCGACCTCTCTTGCCCCTTGTAAATCCCCTTCTTAAATCTTCCACCAAAGCTGTAACCTAGAAAACCATCTTCTTTCTTTTCCTCCCATAGACACAATCAAATCTTTTATTTTCTTCACGTTTAAAGCTTTTTGTACACTCCGTAAATAGTCTTAATGAATTTATCACGTGCCCAGATTGAACTTAATACACATATATACACATACACGTATATACGTTTCGTACGTTGACAGCGCTATAAAATGTGGGTTCGATGTAGCCCTTAAAAAACAAGAAAAAAAATCGTGCGAAGGAGGAAAATGCCGCGCTTTTTCAAGTGTATAAAAGTTTCGTAGAAAGTGTAACTTGTTGAAAGCGTGTCGCGTTTTCAGAGTAGCTTGATTATACGTGGTAAAGTTTTGTTTTTGTTTCTTTTTTGAAATAAAAAAAAAATAAAAGTTTGTTGAATAGCACTGCTTTAGAACAATGGAAGAGATACTACCAAGCGAATAGAGTATCTACTATTGTAACTTTGAACAGGAAAAAAATTAATTTTTGTCCAGTAGAAATACTAAAAAGAAAATGAGAATGAGAATGAGGTCAATCGAAAATCCGCTGAATCATTTAGCGAGAAAAGAATTAACCATTGAATGCGCAGTCGCGTTATGCAAACCCCATAACTTGAAATCGTAATGGTCTCGTTCAACGATCTATATCTCTTACGCGTATACACATACACACGTATAATCATCAACGACAAACTATGTACGAATGTACTTTGGGTAGTGGATAAACACTAGGTATTATCAAACCACGTACAAAAGTGAAACTCATTCGATAGATGCATATATACACATGTGCTGAGAGAGAGAGAGAGAGAAATCACAACTGGCATTGTAGGTTTTGCTACGTAGTTCTCTCTCTCGCTCACTCCCGATCGCACACAAGGCTTGGTAATTTTCTTTTTAGCGTGCGTGTGCGCCCCGGCTTACACGTTGTTTTACGAGCCGGCTAATCGGAGCGCGAAATCTCTGTGCACGCGACTCTCCCTTTTTTTCTTTATTTCTTTCTTTTTTATTATTTTATCGAGCGAACAAAAAAAAAAAAAAAAGAAAATGAAGGAGAGGGTGTGTTCTGATGGATGACCAACGATGAAATTCATATCGCTAAATTATTTGCTTTGGACACACGCCTTCTTCGTTTTTTTCTTATTTTTGCTTGATGTTTGAGCACTTACAATTTCAAACATTAGCTCGCGTTTACTTGGCAAAGGTGCTATTTGAATTCCAACTGTTGAGAAAAGAGTGCAAATAGCAAGAGAGAGAGAGAGAGAGAGAGAGAGATGATCGGTTTCTCAATGTTTGTAAAATGATTCGAATGCTCTACATTTTTTGCACTCTTAATCGCAATGTTTACCGTTTTCTGTTTTTGTTATTTTTGGCAATATTACTGCTAATCATTTATCAAAATTTTAAGATGAATACAACATAGCAAAAAACGTTCCCCGTACATCGACTTAAATACCGTTTATAAATATAAAAAGCAATCGCTATAAACGTAAGATTTATAAGAGAAAAAAAAAAAAAGAAGGAGGCCACTAACAGTATAACGATCTCATTCGTTTCCCATTAGCTCGCCCTCAAAGCAAATCACACCGTAAACTTCACTTCACATTTAAGCCACACACAGTAGTAGGGAAAAAGAAATAAAAAAAATAATAAGAAAGAAAGAAGATTTCCTTGCAGGCGTATAAATCTCTGAAAAATATTTACGCTGTTTACGGCTTTGACACCTTAGCGTCGTCGCCGCGGGGTACAACGACGTTCAGTTCATTGTTAACGCCCACTTTTCTCTACTTTTCCTTTTTCGCTGCAATGACGACGATGATGTCTACTTTTCTCTATCGCTCGTGATTAATATTTTTTTATTTTTCTGTTTTTAGGTAAGTTGAGCATCTTCTTTGTGTAAAGAGAAATTGATCATTGTTCGAGGCAAGTATGGATATACGCATAAATATATCATGTAAAAATCGTTCTTTTTTTTTTTTTGAGAAAACAATTTCGTCGATACAAAGGACGTTATGTACCTTGACAAAAGCGCTCGAAATTTCCTTGCGCGGAAAATCTCCTTTTATCGCACATTTCTCCAAACTCTCTATTCCTTTCTCGTATAGTACGTGTCGCGCAAGTACTATGTGCCATCTGTGCGTGTGTGTGTGTGTGTACGTATGTCTTGAAAAGCACTTTGACGACCATGGCACACGACGAGCGTAATTATTCAGCGGCCTGTCTTTGTGATAACACCGCGCTCAAGAGAGAGAGAGAGAGAGAGAGAGAGCTTTTTAAACTTACATGTGAGAGTGTTAATTACTTAGTCGTATAAGGCATATACGTACGTGTGTCTGATCTTGTTGAGGGAAGCGTAAACTGGAGGTTTCAAGCTTGCAAATACAAATGATATAATACTCCAGATTTAATTTTAATTACATACTTCGTATATTTTACATAAATTTTCTTTTTAAACGTATATACTTTGTTTAATTTAAACAAAGACTTCTACGATGTTACAATTCTACAAAATGTTCTCAAGTTTGATGACGCATTAAAAAAGATGGAAGCCGAGTCAAGTACTTCAATTTTCCAACGTGCAATAAATATTTTATACATCCTGTAATATATAACCTCGTATAAATTCCTAACTTGATTTGTTTACTTTTTCGGAAAAATTTAAAAGTTGATCGAATTTATCATTCAAGCCGTTCGAGAAAATTAAAGACTTGGTTCTTACAAAAATAACAATAAAAAAAAACCATTATCCCTCGATGACATCGGGAAAATGTAATAATAAGAAAAAATTCCATCAGTCATAACCCGAAAGAAGAAGAAAAAATAAAGAAAAATTCAATCTTCCTATCCTCTCGTCTTAAACTCGTCAAAAAAAATCCTCGACCTCCTCGAAGAAAGACGTAATGAATCCGCTTCCTCATCATCATCCTCCTTCTTCCGTTTTCTCGTAAAACTTGGCTAATCCCTTGCGCGCGTTCAACGTTTTCCTCCAAAGGTACTTTTCCGCAATCCTCAACAGTTCAATATGCACTTTCAGAAGGGAGGGGAAGAGCTTGATTAGCTGCAGCGTGTCAACGTTAGCGAATTCGAAAATTGAAAAGTCAAACAGTCTTGTGCGACTTTGTGCGTGTATGTGTGTGTGTGTGTGTAATATAAGCTTCTCTACTCCTTTCGTCGTCGTCGTATCTCTCTTTGACACGACACTAGTTCCAGGCGAGTTTAATCGCACGTGTAAACGTACTTCCTCTTTCTCTCTCCATTCGTTTTTTCTCATTCACCGTATACACGGATTAGCTCTCTCTTTCTTTCTCGCCGATGTCGTTTGTTTTGAGCAAATTAACTCGTCAAAAGCCTTCTTTTTCCCTCTTTCCTTTTCTTTTTATTAGTCGAGAGGATTAACGAGAAAGACCGTCGTTTTATGCACATTGAAGTTTGTCTATGGAGAAAACAAATTTTTCATTTTCAAACTGAAGAGTTTTTATTCGATATTGAACGAAGATGGTAATATGAATAAGGCATCTTTCTCTCTTTTTCTCTCTCTTTATTTATCTCGTCGTCGTCGTTGATAACAATTGGATGAAACGTTTAAGTCGCACACACATGCACGTACGCCCCAAAAACTTTTCCGGTATAAATAAGGGACGTCCCCTTCCACTAGCCCCCACCCCGTTATTCATACTCTCGCTAACTTTTCCTGCTCTATATATCCGCGAGGATCGTTTTATTGGCTCTCTGTTTGTCTTTCTCGTGAAAAAACAATCCACTTAATTGCTCTACAGCGAAGAGAGGGAAATAGAAAAAAAAATTTCTTCTCTTGGTTTTTTTTGCAATTTTTTTTTACCCAGAACGGTTTGATGATTTTGCGCGAGATTTGAGATGGTTGAGAGAGAGAGAGAGAGAAATACAGATAGAGAGAAACGTCCAGAAATGTGAAACCCGTTGATCGGATTTACCGAGAATGAGAGAGAGAGAGAGAGAGAAAGAGAGAGCGTGAGGGCGAAATGTTTGAGGCTGCTAGAATTTAAAAAAAAATACGTGATAAATCTCGGGTAAATAGAGAATATGACGCTGTGGCTTCATAGCCGTACTCGACTTTTTTCCATATGTATACACGTATATATGTTTCCTCTACGTGCTTTTTGCTCTAGTATTATACATAAAATTTGGTTAAAAAATAACAAATTCTTAGAACGAAATAAAAATTGGAATTTAATATCAGTTGCAGGCTAAACAAAGCATAATGTATACTTTATTTATTTAGCAACAAAAATAACGAAAAGACAAGATAGAAAATAATCTTCTGAGCGATCATTCGTATACGAGCACGAAACTTTGATAAACAAAACGATATAGCTCTTGAATATTTCAATCAACAATGAAATACTCGCTGAGATGAAGTTCAACAAGTAGATACACGTTGTAATAAACGTCGTAGACAACGTCGCTACAATTTAATAAAAGTCATCTCCGTAATTATACAAAAGCCATGACATTTTCCATAGGCCAACAAAGCACAACAAAACCCTTAGTAAATTACCCAAGGCAAAAGGCAATTATGCAAACGCAAGCAACAACAGCGACGTTCCGTAAAGGTGCTCGAAAATAATTTTCTGAAACCAACATAGCACGAAGCTCCGTGAAACGTCGGGCTTTGGAAAATGAAAGAACAACGCTGTATAGTACAGAGAGACTTCCACCCTTCAAAACCAATTAACAAGCGCAACATTTGACGATTGATTGTTTGCGAGTTGACGAATCGTCGCTAGAGAAAGAGATTGAAAATTTCATACAACGTCCGTCCGCGCACTAAACCAGTTTTCAAGCGTGCACAGTCGCTAAGAACGTTGACCTCGCTGATATACAAGAGAAAGAAAGATGTACGAGGGGGAAGGGGGCGAGGAGGGGGGGGATTGACTGCAAAAAAAGAAAAAAAATTAATTACTCGTCGACGACGCTTTTCCGGCGTGACCGGTTTTCAGGTATTCGGGGTTTTAGAACTTTTATTATATTGTTGACGATTAATTGTGTCGCATATTCTGGACGCAACCTGAAATCAATCGAGAAAAAAAAAAGACAACCCTTTACGAGTTATCCCGCAAAGAAGAATATAAAAGAACCAAAATAGAACGCAAAGGAATAAAAAAAAAAACAATTGTTCGTACAAGCTCGATAAATCCTTCTCCCTGTACAGTAAGTTGCGTTCGCCAGTTTTATTGCGTCATTGTTAAGAGTCAATACACGCAATAAGTTTGAAAGGCAACAGAAAAGTTGGAAGGAAAAGTAGAGTAGCGTGTTTGTGTATGTATAGTCGTACAGGATAAACTTTATTGTTATACGAAAACGATTTTCAAAATAAAATATTTGTCGTGGTATATAAAAAAAAATAGAAAGCGCGCAAAGAGAGTATATGCACACATTGTTATCAAAGATTGATATCTTGCACGCAGAGAGAGAGAGGGAGAGAGAGAAAGAGAGAGGAAGAGAAGTCGCGTGCCTAATTCGGGAAATCCCATCAATTCATCTCACTTGCTCGATATCGCCTTACACGAGCTGCAGGTAGACTCAATGCATCAAATGCGATTAATAACAGCAAGAACGAGGGTGGGAGGGAGAGAGAAGCAGCGAAGCGGTAGCGTGTAATGCTACGAAGAATATCGGGTTGGAAGAGAGGAACAATTACCCGATAGTTTCCGATAAGAAGCTGCAATCTCGAGACTATCGGAGAGTAGCAGCAGCAGAAGCAGAAGCAGCAGCAGCAGGCAACGGCCCATTTTCCTTCAGAGTCACGACTCTCGTTACAAAGTCTATGCTATGCTATATATACATGCTCCTGCTACTACTACTAGTCCGCTCCAATCTCACGCTCCAAGAGTTCGTGCATACGCAGACCTCTGCAGGATTTACGGATGCCCTAGCTTAATTGAACCTCGCGCGAGCGAGCGAGCGAGCGACACTACGAGCTATGTGTCGAATTAGCGCGCGCACAGCTGCCGCGGCGTCGTTGTATGCGCAAAAATTCTAAAAGCTAATTAAACCTCTACACAAGCGCTTATACACACGCACTCTCTCTTTCTCTCTCTTACACACATACAGATCCGCGCGCAATCGATACATTGTATACATAATTTAAAATTCGAGCCGAGTAAATCAACCATCCTCGAGGGATAAATCTTGTCAGCTAAGAGTAATAATTCAATATAAAAGAGGGACATAGAGAGAGAGAGAGTGAGACTCATAAATAAAACTTTGAAAGAACGACTTTTCCTACTTTTTTTAGCGAGGAGAGAAAGTGTATACATTTTTTTTTGCGGCTAATAAAACTTGCTAGCCATTCGAGTTAAAGTTTTCGTGTATATGCAGCACTTCTCTTTTCCTCACTTGGGTTCGCACGAAATAGAAATAAACAGAGGGAGAGAGAGAGAGAGAGAGAGAGAGAGAGAAAGAGAGAGGGCGAGAAGCTATAATTGCAAGCACTAGACTTTTAAAAGCTAAGCACGACGAGCTTATCTCCAAGCCAAGTAACCTACTTTTTCTTACTTCTTCTTTCGGTACGCAACGATTGATTTTCCAAGGTATAGGATACTCTTGCTTACTTCGTTCAAAGGGTTAAAGCTTTTCGGAAAGGGTTATCGGTAATTAGTCGGATATTCGCGTGGTTAGTCGCTTTAACGGGGTTAACGGGGTGTGGCTTTTTGGATGATTGGTAATCCGAACGGGTTAAAGCGTTCGAAGTGAGCACGACTTAACATTTGTTCTTTTTCAAACTAATATTTCGGATAATCAATGAAATATCGTAATCAAAAATAAAACTACTTTTTTTAGCGAACATGACGTATGAACGTTCGGAATACGTCTAATTAAAGCGCGAGATATCGTAAATTTAGAAAACACGAAAAATATGTAAAAGAACCTATCAAGTGTTCTTTAAAATCCAGCCATATTTCCGTACGGTTATTTTATCCGCAAGCTTCGTTCTCGCAAGAGAGCACATATATCGATCCAATTAACTAAAGAGTTTTTCGCACTAAACGTTTTGTAAAAATGATCATGCCAAGCAACACTTCCATAAAGAACAAAAAGCACAAGAAAAGAATAAAGAGCTTGCGTATATGCGGGTTGACATATTAAAAAATATCTTCTCGGGAAAAGGAAGGGCTAAGCTCGCTAAATTATAACGCGAGGCGCTAATGTATTTTGGGCCACTGCACAAGAGAAGATGGGAGGGGGCGAGTTAATCCGTCAGCGTATAATTAATTCATCGCGAACATGCGGGACTACTCAGGGATAAAGTTTGTTTCGATTGCACAAGTTGTTCGTTCAATTTTTTTTATTTCCTCGTGAATGGAGTTTTGTCGGTGGTAAATTAAAATTGGTCGTAGAAGTGAGAAAGTGAGAGAGGACGAAGTGATTTAACCGGTCGCGTTTGAAATGTTTATCGGATAAAAATCGAGAGCGTAAGAGCTTTCTTCGGTCGGATGGGTAAATGGAGTTGTAGTGTGCGATGTAGATTTGATCAAATGGAGCGAACCTTTTTTTTTGTCGAATGGAGCAAAAAGAACAAAAAATAAATTACGCTTTTAATGGGACTTTAATTTATTTGAAGCAACGAAGTACATTCTCGTGTAAGCTGATAAACTTTTTTATATTTATGCATTTTCATAATCTTATTAAACATATTTTGAGCTCTTGACGAACTTTCTTCGTATAAATAATAAATATTCGAAAATATAAAGAGCTTTTTATTATGTAAATTTTTTTCGAGGTAAACTCAAAAAGCATCGTCGAGTGAAACTCTTTTGTACTCTCGCGGTTAACAATGGAATGAAATTTCTTTTGATACACTCTCGTACAATTTGTAATAATATATCAAATTACTTTTGTGCGTGTAAAAAGTACACGAGTAACGCGTGTAATTTCACTCCCCTTCCCTCACTTTGACTTTTTGTCAGGTATAGGTATTTAGCTATTCCTCTTCTTATGGATTGAGTTATAAAGAAAAAAAAAGTTTCGCCAATTCAGATTAACGCATTGTACAGGAAACATTTCCACCAAAAAGAGTCAGTGAAAGAAACAAAATAAAATGTATAACCTCAACTCCGTCGCGCGAGAGTAAATTATTTTCTAACCCTCTCACTCTGTTGGTGTCTGACACTCGAGATAGTACGTGTACAAGGAGCTGGCGTCTGAAGAAGCAAGCAACAGTAGCAAGAGACAAGAGCTAATTCGCAAGTAGCGTGCGAATTTTATTAGAATTTCTTTTTTGTCTCTTTCTCTTTCTCTCTCGAAGTCTTTTTTGGCCACAACCCAAGCATTTCACTGTCAAGGTTTCCCTCTCTCTCTCTCTCTCTCTCTCTCTCTCTCTCTCTCTCTTTCTCTCTTGTCCTAAACTGTCCGTGCCATGTACAAGCGCAGTTTAGTAGTTTTACTTTGGCCTCGTTGGCTCGAGACGAACGTTTCTATACTACTTTACACGCGTGCGTGTACAAGTGTATACAATGTATGTATGTACGTCGTATATGCGCATGTGTGTGTACGTGTTGTTTTGTTGCAATCAATGAAGCGCGCACTCGAAAAGCGGAAATAGAAAAAATATCGGAAGCGTGTACGTACAAGTATATGTATATGCGAAATTGTCACAAATAAGAGCTTGTAAATTTAAATTGCTTTTACGCGAGATTGTTATTTTAGTTTGTTTATAGTTGCTTCGCTAATCCAAAAGTGAGGATTAATTGAAAGACCATCGTGATATCACACTTATACAATAGATGTTGTACCCTTTTCATCGATATATGAAAATATATGGTTGACTCTTGATGTTTTTATATATATTGAACTGTTTTTTTGTTTTATTTTTCTGAAAACGTACGTTTTGTTAAACTATGGATCAACAAGTTTTCAAAATATTGCTCTTCGGTGTTCAGTGTTGTTGTACATAGTATGGTTTCACTTTAAAATGTCATGACATACACGTCAAACTTTCAACTAAAGGTTTGTTGGTTTTTCAAATAATTGCAACGACATAAAAAAAAATAGTAAAAAAAACGAAATATTTATATCGTGTTCTACATACGACAAAGATAACGAATAATAAATTCAAATAGATAATTCTATCGCGAACCGTATTGGATTTAATAAAAAAAAAGGTATCGAGAGAGAACGTCTATCAGTTTTGCTATCGAATGCCAATTCCCGTTATAATAACGTGCGTACAGCAGCTGTCACAAATTTACTGTTAAATTACAATCGCGCGTCGATAATCTTTCATCTCGTCTGCGGTGTCCGTATAAAGTGATCACAACACACACGCATACACACACACACACCGAGGTACGGTATATAGGTATAGATTTTTTTGTACATTTCATCGCTACCAGTGATTGATTAGACGTTGCACATATATATAGATATATATATCCGTGACGATCGTTCAACAATTCCTCTGTGGGTTTATCGATCGTTAAAGGCATTTATCTCGCTTGCTCGTTATCTGTCTTAACTTCCTTCTCTCTCTCTCTCTCTCTCTCTCTCTTTTGCGAAGCTATGCAATTACCGATAATAACACGGCTAAATCAAATAAAACGCGTACTGTATAATTGAATATTTTTAGACGAGGAAACACTATCTATTACTATGTTTAATCGTTTCTCGATAATTATGTGAATTTATTAACTTGAAGAGCTTTTAATGTTCGACGTTAAAAGTATACACCGATGCGTCATACAACGTACACAAGGCAATCGAGAAAAAATAACATTTGTTCATGGGTCTAACAAAAACACGTGCTTTTCCATATTTAAGCTCCAATTGACAAGATCGATCGAACGTGTTATTGTCAAAGTAATTACATTAAGGGGAGACGTTTATTTTTGATACAAAAAAAGCACAAATTTTCGGTCCAACGATCCAAAGAGATAGCTGAATTAGTGGTTACGACTCTAGTCATCTTGATGGCGATCGTTTATTTTCGATAAGCACGCGCACGCTTGTGATTTACAATTATCGTCGTTTTTATGCGACTTATTGCGCGCAATGTTGACGCGCGTCAAAAAGTATTTGAAAGTTCAATTTATCGTCGACTTATCGCTTCCGACAAATTCACTTTTCTCGACATTTCACATTTGCCGCTTTATTTCAATACCGTTATAATTATAAGTTACTTTAACAAAAGTAACCTAGATTTCATCGATTAATTAATTTGTTCCGTGTATTTATGCTCGATTGTCTAATGGTCAAACGAGAACGTTTATAATTACGTCACGATACCACGAAAAGAGAAAGAGAGAATAATGTTCGCTACAAAAATAGACAATATGCTAGCGGTAACACTCGATAACTCCCGTCGTCGTCGTCGTCGTTGTCCTCCTTGTCGTTGTCGATGGCGATAGAGCATCCGGGAAGCGAAATTCCCCTTGTTCCTCTGCCCTCCCTCTATTTCGATAAGCTTACTCTACTCTTTCACTCATTCCACTGTCTTTTCTGTGTTGTTGCTTTGCAGAAAGGATCAACGCCGTGATGAGGTCGCGGCGAGAAGCAGGAGTCGGACGATACCGATAGCCATGAGGTGGAGATAAAAGAAGCAACAAAAAAAAAAAGAAAAAAAAAATAGTGTGAACACAAAAAAGAAACGTTAAAAAAAGTGTAAACGACAACAAAAATGATGAGCTTCCCAAGAAGACGATCGCTTTGGTTGAAGGTTGCCATTCTTGCTGGAGCAGTATGGTTAACCGTTTGTTTCTTACTGTACACCGAGGACAGAGCACAATCTGTTGTCGATCAAGTTCAAGTTGTGCAACAGCAGCAGCAGCAGCAGCAGCAGCAACAGCAACCGGTGGTACCACAAATGGCTAATGGTTTTGTACCACCTGTCGCTGCAAGCTTTAAGAAGGAAACTGGAGCCAGTAGATCGAGGGCTGCACAGGCTGGACCTGAACAAGGTACGTTTCGACGATTAATATTTTCACGTTTTCTTTTTAAAACTCGATTGAGCTTCGAGTCGATTTATAAGTGCTTTTATTTGATGATTTGATTTTTAAACGTAACTATCAAATTAAAGTCCCGTCGAACAGACATTATTGCAAATGACACGATAAAAAGAAATCGGTTCTTTTGTAGTATGCATCATTTAGCTCTTTTCTTGTTATTTTTGCAACAACAGTATACCATGAAATCAAATTATTTGCCTCTCCGTCTCTCGGGATATAATTTCATTTCTCTCCAGTTCATCCATTACTACTGTAAAATAAACGTTGAATAAACGACGTAAAAAGTATAAAAATTATTTACTGTTTTACTGGGTAAATGATCTAATCGATCAACATTTATATTTGTCAACGACATCAACGAAACGTAGGTGGTGGAGTGTTAGTAGCACCACGCGATCCTGATGCATCAGCCCCAGGAGAAATGGGTAGACCAGTGATACTGCCAACGAATCTCACTGCCGAGATAAAAAAGTTAGTGGACGATGGTTGGATAAATAATGCTTTCAACCAGTACGCGAGCGATTTGATTTCTGTACACAGATCACTGCCCGATCCTCGAGATCCCTGGTAAGTGGCTTCTTTCTTTCTCTTCGATATTATTCTCTCAATATATATATACACCTATATACCTTTCGACGATGGAATTTGAAATATCGTATTGCTATCAAGTGTGCTCCTGCTTTCCATAGCGTAATGGAAAGAAAAAAGAAGAAAAATAAAAGCGGTTGAGTGCCGATAAACGCATCTACGTAAATAAATTTATAACGCGACGGCGAATGGAAATGGAGATACGCTTTTGTTGAGATGCGTATATGGAGTAATCGATTTTTCAAGACGCTATAGTTGCTATATTTGCTAAAGTCGTATGGAAAGATTATGACTTTCCAAGGTAATAACCAGTTATTATCGTAACGTTCAATTCGACGTTAATATTACAAGAATGATCATGTATTTGTAATTAAATTTTCCATCACATTGACTCTCGTGCATAATATAATAAAATTTCCCAGTTGGAGAACAAATCCTCAAATATCTATCTTACCTAACAATAACATATTCCTTAGGTATTTATTGTCCATGTAAGCACACATATACATGTATACACAGAGGGAGAGAGAGAGATAGATAGATAGAGAAGGATCCCGATAATCCTCTCTCAAGCGTACGTTAGCTCCCCACTGACACACATCACATAATAAGGGGATGTATAAAGGGAATATGTATATGTATATATATATATATATACACGTGTACGCCTGCGGCGTATAAATATTAGCACGGTAAATATCCTGTGCACGCGTCTTTTATTTTTGTTTTTGATTCTCCCTCAACTGTATATGCGAATAAATTTGTAATTGACTCAAGACGACGACGACGACGACGACGACGACGAAGAATACAATCACGTGGAGAAGGAGAAACCTTGAGGGAAATCAGAGAAACGTGCAGTGTGCGAGAGAGTTTTGCGGTAGGTCTCTCTCTGCTCGTCGTAAATTGGCCGGTAGCCGCAAGTTCGCAGCCGCAACCAACCGAAATTAACCCCCACCGTCGGATTATTAATTACCGCGCACACGCGAGCGACATTATCGGGACAGGTGCGAACTTTCCCTCGGAGTGTAAACCTAAAGTACTTTGACCACTGAAGTTAGCCTATCTCTCTCTCTCTCTCTCTCTCTTATTCCCTATAACTACCGAGATTCAATGTTGCAGTGCACGGAGAATCACTTTAACGTTAGTGGCTATTATCGCTTGTTGAATTTTTTAATGGACACCGAGCTTAAACTCGAAGGAAATTGTATATCGTGTTGTTCAAACGGAATTCAGAATGGTCTTTCAACATTTTAATATTATTCGTAAGATCGAATTTCAGTTTTCCCGTGTATCGCTCACTTCAATTTGGTTCTCTGTTCATTAATTGATATTAACACTACGTTATAAACTTTGCAATAACGTAGTCAAATGATGAAATTGTCAGATTGGTAAATTACAAACAACGGCATACAATTATCTCGAACTCGTTTATGCCTGGTGGTATACAACGAACGAAGAGACAAAAAACGATAATATAGAATCGACGAAGCTCGTGTATTCGTTCGTCGACTCGAGCGCGTTTTTCGCAAAAATGCATACGACTTTTTCATTTTTTTTTAGCGTCATTGTCATCGGTATACATCAGCAAACATCCGAGCGCGCACACGGCACTGCTAATCAATACATCGAGAGAGTTGCTGTGGCTGTTAATATAATCGCGAGAGTTCATTTTCGTCGTATGTAATTATACCGTCGATATGCTCGTACCAAGAGAGAGAGAGAGAGAGAGAGAAAGAGAGAGAGAGAGAGAGAGAGAGAATTTACATGAGCATGGAAATCGTGTACGCTATAAAGCCTTGGTCGATTCTCACTCGAGCTGTTCAATTATTTGCTATAAAGGGAGAGCCGCCCCTACGCTATCGTTATTTCCGCGCCTCTGTTTGACGAGCTTTCGCCGTAATTGCATGTTGGATTAATATCTTGCAAATTTTCATTATCAACGTTATCTCTTACTTGCGCTATTTTTAGTTCTTGTTTCGTTTCGTTAAATAGTTGTCGAACAAAGATTTAATTATCATGTGTTGTAATCTTGCAGCCTATATTACCACGATTGACTGCGTAATATACCGTCAGACATACGTGGGTTTGTGTGGGTTTTATTTTGTTTTTTTGTTGCATTCCGGTGGGAGAGAAAAAGACGTATAACAAACAAAAGACACGCGCGTGCTTGTTTCGTCTGAAGGATTATTCGATAATTGTTTGTTTGTTTTTCTTGAATGAACCATCAGGTGTGTTCGTGACTTGAAAATCTAGAAAAAATACTCTCGTTTTATTCGCTCTCTTTCTCTTTTTTGCAGGCTAAAGAATCAAGTTTATAACGTGATTTCGCGAGGTTAACTAAAATTAAGATCGTTAGCAAAGTCATTATACCAGTTCACTCGGAACATTTACTTTAATGTGTTCATCTTGCAACGAGTAAATTATGACATTGCTTCTGCGTGTGTACGTAAGGATAGAGAAATAGTTTTCTTTTTGTTTCAGTGCATGAATTTGAAATAGTGTACTCGGTAAATTTAATTTTTTCAATTTTCTCATCCGCACATACAGTAGCGTTCATAAAGTCGGAATCGCTAGAAAAAAAATTTGAAAGAGGAAAATCGCGATCTCTCGGTAAATATTAACTGTACGGAGATTAAAAACACATTTAAAAGCTTCAAGTTTCCACTTCAAGTGCTTTTTCCAAAATGTTCGCACAACTAATATTTACCGAGGTATCGCAATTTTTCTCTTACAATTTTTTTCCCTAGTGATTCCGAATACATGTACGCGACTGTATATATATATACTTACACGGGAATCAATGATATGCTAATACTAGGCTTTACGAGGGAAGCGTATATACGCCAAATTACAGCGTCAACAATGCTGGCACGTGCAGCCTCGTTTACGGTATACACTTTATCGAAGAGCCAATGAGCGGGAGGTCAATGACGGAACAAGCAGCAGCAGCCTCTCACCGACCTAATTGGGAAATCGGTACGCAAGAAATTCCCGAGAAGAGAGACAGAGAAAGAGAGAGAGAGAGAGAGAGAAGTTTTCCGCGCGCAGTGAATTATGCTTGAGCTTTTTTTGTCTCTTCCACGATATATATATATATATATATACGCCAAGGGTAGTAGAAATTTTCATGATTAATGGGAAAGTTGTGCTACTGCTACTGACTTCTTACTACCTTAAAAAAGAAAAAAAAACTTAATTAAATTCTCGTTTACCAATTGTTTGCTATTGGTAAAGGACAATGTAATTACGCGCGCTCGCCGCATGTCATGGCTTATCTCTTCGAGTGTCCGTCATACGCGCTGATGAAAGCTCTCTCTCTCTCTTTCTCTCTCTCTTTCTCTCTCTCTCTCTCTCTCTCTCTCTCTCACTCACTCTTCTCGCGAATTCCACGAAGGAAGAGAGAAGATAATTGAATTTCTTTTCAAACTGATAATCACAGACAATTTTCCAAGACACTCGAAAGTGAAGAAAGTTTCGAGGAAAGGATGAAGAAAAAAAATAAAAAACGAGATTGTTTTTATCAATATTTCACCTGCGAACCGTGTCTATTTCGAATACGTAAATATTGAATCGCTTGTTGTACGTTCCGAGCGTATCGTTATTAATTCGTATTTTCTATGGCTATTATCTTTACTCGAGGGCTGTGTGTATTTACTAGATGCATCTTTGTTTCCAATGACGTTTCCTGCTAATTGTAACGTACAGTTCGATACGGATTTTTATCTCGAATATTTTACTTCAAATTTTTAATTAAATAAAAATTGCTATTTTGATTTTAGACGATGCAAATACCATAATTCATTTGATTTGACAATAACTATTCGAATACAAATACGAAGCTTCAGAATAACCGTTGACCTATGAGAAATATTCATCGATTAAATCAATTTATCGAAAACTCAATAATCCGCAAAGTCACGCTTCGTCAAAATTGTAGGACTAGCTTGAACTATTAGCGGCATAATACATTTTTAAACGTCGAAGCTTATAAGCCAGAAAAGCAAGTTATGTCCAAAATAACAAATACCCCGTGTGATTCGAACCGCAGGCTAGCTGTCGGGCAGGTTAGCGAAGAGAGAGAAAGAGAGAGAGAGGGGAATGCATCGCAAATTGCACGGAGAGATAGTAGAGTGCTCTCTCGGGTAATTGGATTTTCCGAATACCCGGGAATACGGCTATGTGCCTCCTCTTTGGCGCATCTACAGACATAGAGAGAGGATCAAACCTCGATTATCCTCCAAGCCGAAACTCGCGCTCTCGTTCTACTTTCTTCTTCTCGTGCCGCCCGTCGCCAACACTTTCTATCGTACGTACAGCTCTGTATGTGTATATGTGTGTGTGTGTGTGTGTGTAGCACCTTTTTCTCACTACTCGAACCACGGAAAAAGTAATCGATAAAAGCAACGATGAGGGGCGCAATGCTCTCTCTCTCTCTCTCTCTCTTTCTCGCTCTCTATGTCATTCCTGGATTAAAGGGGATTTTCCTTGGTATTTATCATTCTTTCGCACACATACTCGGAAAAACGTTTAGTGAGAGGGAGATAGGACATTATTCATAAATTGCATTGTAATGTCATTTATGGGCTGTGTGTTCAAAATAGATATCACGAAGTTCAGTACGATGCCGTTTGAGTATTACTTTCGCGTGAAACACGTGAATTCACTATATCCGTCCCTCCATCCACAGATAATATTTTACTTATTAATTAAGGGCGAAATATCAAAGCGAGGTGAACGAACTTTTCGAGCTTTTACAAAGGATAATACGAATTTGTTGTTGGTGAGAAAGATGTTTTTTCGTTACAATTTTAATTTGCTGGTCGCGTTACAAATTGGTCAAGTATGACTAATTATCATTAAATGCTTAAGACTTTTGAATTTATAAAACAAAAACTTTTGTTTCGTTGACGTACGGCATATTTTAATAATAAAAATCGGTATAAATGATTCATTTTTCCAACGAGCAGTTTTTTAATTAATTCTGTTTTTCTATTTCATAAATAATTTTAAAAAAGCCTATAAACAAAATTGTCTTTTACTAAGTAACGTACACGTCGAATAGACGTACAAAAAAATGTGATATAACAATAATGAAAAGTACAACGTAAGCCGAAATTCAATATCATCAAAAAGGATTCAACTTAAAACTATACATTATTTAGGAAATTTTTTACCTTTCCCTCAACTGATGGAAAACCAATAAAAAATATTAAAAATATAAAGTTTCAAAAAGCTCCAACATTGCAAAAAGCGAAAATAAAAAGATTAGTCCATAAAAATAAAAGCGTCGAATGACAAAGTTATGCAAAGGAGCTCGTAACAAGAAGAAAGAGCGAGCAGAGAGAAACGACATCGTCAGCTAATCCAGCTGAAAAATTTGTTGAATCGAGGTCACAACGCGAACAAGCAAGCATTAAAACATATATATATATATATACATTATGTATCGTTTTGTTCCGTTAAAATGCACACTGCTGACGAAGACTATAGCCACGTCATCTTCTTTTACCTATATGATGGCTTATTAGCATTATCTTTGCTGTATAGATTATATATACATAATCATGTATGTGTATATACCATACTGGACTCTGAGATTTACATTACGCGTTGTATGTCGCGAGAGTAACGTTGAGCTTTGCTACTGCTTCGCGTGAAACGTCCAATTAAGGTACGACAGGACGACACTGTGTATATAGGAACTTGTGAGCAAACAATCCTCTCTCTCTCTCTCTCTCTCTCTCACTCTCGCGTACGTATATTACGGGAAGAAGCATAAAGTTTTAATTGTCTTCCGTCATTGACGCGATAGAGATAGGCGGAATCGTAACTCTACGTAATTGTCGAATTTTCAACAGTATTTCCTTTGCCACGGAATGATGACTCTCTCTCTCTCTCTCTCACATTGCTAAAGTCGAGCGAATTTCAAGCCTTTTGCATACATTACCAGCCGACGCCTAAAGCTGCAGTAGTACCACCGACGATTCGTCGAGATGTGAGATGTCTTTCTCGTGGCAGAAGCACTTGCCAAGCTTTATTTGATTACGCGGATCATTTTGTAATGGGTATTTGCTCGAAGAAATTTCCAACGAAAACTAGTTGAAGATGGCTTTTCTTAACGATATTATATTTAATCGCGATATAATCTTTTATAGATTTACTTTGATTTCATTTATTTTAACAATCGATAAATATTACAAAGTCGAATATTGTCAATTAAAAAATATCGTCAAATATCAATCGTATTTATTAATGTATCGCATTATCATCCTATCTTGTCAACGACAACAACAACAACAACAACAAATAAATTAAAATAAATAAAGGGCTACTATAATTCTCTGGAGTTCCCTACACCAATGCACTATAACCTTTAGCGATAAAACACGAGCTCTTACCCTCCTACATTATTTAAGAACAGGCCCCATCGGTTCAAGCTTTTGCAACGAACGCTTTTGCGCGAGATCATTTTCCACGAGAATGGCTACCGATAAAATTTCGCCCAAAATCGCCTACTACTACTACTACTACTACTACTACTCACATACACACACACATCTTTTTCCTCGTCGTTCCATGTATCACTGCTTGCACACTCGACCCGTAAATATCGTTCTCTCTCTCTCTCGCACGCGCACCGTACGAGTAGTAGTGGCACTTTTTCAAGCTAGAACGTCGTTTTCATAAAGCCTTCGTATATGCGGATTACATATACAGACACACACACACACACACACACACAATCTCTCTTTACTTTGTCGACCGTTAAGTTTTACGATATCGTATCGTTATTGAACGATATACTCGTATATACTCGTGTCTCTTGTCTAATTAGGTAAACGTCAAAGGCGGCAAAGTTGTCGAGAGTATGCGACGAGCAAGTGAGATTGCAAAGGGTCGAGCAGCGTGCATATTCGCGACAAAGCGCATTCTCCTTTCTCTTTGTCACGCCCACCCCGATCCGCCGCCGCCGCCCTCCCCCCCCCTTCTTCTATACTTTCCAAGCATCGTGTCTCACTGGCTTTTTGCTCATCGTATATCTATACACGTATACGTATAGTCAAGTGCTTCTTCGCATGTCGCGCATATCAGTCGAGTATATATAGTCGTATATAGTACCAGGTCGCGCAATCAGCCAAGCGATCGAGCAACGCTGCCGTAGCCGGATCCCTGAGATTCCGTGTAGGAAATGTACCTAACGTCGTTTTGCCTTTGTGCTCCGGGATAACGAGGTGATGCAACTACCACCTATATATAATACGTTTATACGTATATGGTTTTGCTTTCTTATACGCTCTTTTATAAGCACCAAGTTTTTTTTAATTTTCTTTCTTTATGTTTACATTTTACGCGTGCTTTTTGTTTCAAGTAATAAATAGTTGAGGTCGCGTCAGTGAAAAGTCGAGGTCTTGAATAATTAGTGTGTTCTGAATTTCAAAGCATAGTTCAAAGCCACCGAAGCTTACTTGCTTTTTGCAAGCTTTCCATTCATATTCTCGTTGTAGAATTGTACGTCTAAAATGTTTTTGTCTTTTTATCTCGATAAAATATAAAACGACTGAGTAATAATTGAATTTCGTGGTAATAATTGCAACAATTTAACGAAGACAGTAACGTCTTTGTTAAACAAATAATAACTCATTGAATAATAGTAAATTTTAATTTATTAAAATGCAATTTTTTAGTTACTAACGAAAAAATTCAACGTTGTTTTGCTAGCCTGCAAGTCTCTCTTTTCCTCTTCAAGTAAAAGATTAAAAAGACTCAAGATTGAGCCGTCGTTCTTCCTTTCTTTGACAAAGCGACTTCACATTGAAACCCCTCCACGTCTGGCAAGACAAACAGAATATCCCAACAATTGTTTTACCTCGTAAGCATAAATCCACAAAAATCCTCGAGTTTCCTAAAACAAAAATTTTCTCATTAAGCTTCACTATAGTCAATGAGGCAACGGTTTTTTTCCAACGAGTCAAGAAAAAAACCTCTTCTTCCCCTCTCTCTCTCCAAAAGAAAAACAAGTCTAGTAAGCACGTATTGTATCATAGTGAAACACAAATATAAGCGACAGATAGTACAAGAAAAAGCTCGCGACTAAAAGTCTAGAAAGGCGATACGCGTTTCAGCGACAAATTATATATCCTCTCTGGAATCGATTCCAAAGCCTTTCTCTGTGTCTCTCTCGCACTTTCTAGCATGCGGGTCACGAGCGGTTTTGAAGCGGCCGTTCGCTATTTACCATTCCATTCGGTGCTCTAGCCTTCCCCTCGTACACTCCTCTCTACCGTGCTGTGATTGATAAGGGGAAAGGACCATCTCTATATCCGAAAAACAAAGTGACCGTATACTTTACATCGCAACACTGATTTCGATTTTGTAAATCGTTATTATGGCTTTTTGCGAATTGCGCTACGTGCATTACGCTTCATTTTTTTCGCTTCGTAGAGATATCCGTTTTCCTAATGACTTTATCTTTATTATCATATTTATACCGTCGTTTGTTTTTTTTTCTTTTGTGCAAGTTACGTTCTGATGGATTTCTCGTGGAATTAATGCTTTGAATAACGATAACTATTACGAGAACAAGGGCATGCTTAACGCAATTAACGTCATCGTTGGATTCGAATACGTAAAAAGAGTACTGCAACGTAGAGAGGGAGAGAGAGATGTTTCTTTCGTACCAAGCTCTATTGAGAAATCGGAAAAAAACGAACAAAACGTTTCGTTGAAAAACGGAGGAAATTCGCGTATTTTTTATGTAACTAGAGTTTTTTTTTCATGCGAGATAAAAACTTTACGAAGTAGATTTGTAGTTAGCGGAGGCAACGTTTCACGTACTACGTTAAAATAGAGTGCATTTTATGTTTTATGGGTTAAATAAAAACACATTCGTTATTCCTTAAATAGACGGTTAACAAAACAAAGTCAGTGTTTAAACTTAGTTATAAAGTCAATTTTAATGAATATATAATATGAATATTTCGACGCTGAAGAAAATATTGACTGTAAAAATTAATAATAGCGCAGAAATTGCGCGAGCTTATCTAGTTGTACAGAGAAATCTTAATAAAAAGCTCGTTGTAGTAGTCGCAGCAACAGTATCAAACAGGAAGGCAAGAAACAGCTAAGCCATTGGCGTACCGGTTGTTTGGTTCTCTGCGATTAGCGCCCCAATCCCAAGTCTCTTCTTCTCGCATTCGTAAATTCAGTGAGCTTGCAGAGTGGCTGTGCAACTGAGGGTAAACCGCAAAAGGGGGGGACAGAGAAAGAGAGAGAGAGAGAGATCGTGCAAATATAGATATAAAGCTTAAAACATTCTCTCTCTCTCTCTCTCTCTCTCTCTCTCTCTCTCTGTTCAGTAGAGGCCCCTTCTAGCTAAAAGCTGGCCTGCATCCAATAAGGAAGCAATATACCTTGAGCCTTTGTCGTGCATCCCTAACGAGCTGCCATTGTCTCAAAACTCCTCTTACTTCTCCCAGCTTGCGTTCGTCGATAATTATGTTGGTCCATCGCCTCGTTAGAGTATCCCTTCTTCTTTTCTCTTGGCACGTCGTGAAATAAACTTTTGTAAATTTTCAATTAGCCACCCTTTCCTTCTTTAACTTCCTACAGCATTTATGACACTTCTTGTAAATACGTTACTGCGTCTTTAAACGAGGAAGGACGAATTTACATGGAAGAAAACTTTTCGTTTTGTTTACAGAATTTAAGAGTTTTCATCGATTCGCTTGACGCAGGAGTATAATTATATAACGTTAACCACTTTTATCGCAAACGGATGGATTAAAAGCGAAATAAATAAAAGAAGTATTCGTTCGCGTTTCGAGTGTGGAAACGATGCTCGAGACACAGCGTGTCGGCAAGTTGTAGGTTCGATATTTTGTGCGTGAGGGGAAATTTTTATTTTCTGAACGGAATATTTATTGGGTTATTGGAAATTTTCAATTTGCTCGAGAACCCTCCTTTCGTTGCAATATCGGCGTTGTTCCCTTACTCATGTATAATACAAAGTTTAAAAAGCTCACGTATATAATAAAAAAAGTGAGGAGAAAAAAAAATCGTTGGTAATATTAATTCGTGGAATGTTGAAATTACGTTTGACGTAGCGGAGCAACATACGAAGAAGAATAATCGAACTCCATTAGCAATACAAATTTTCCATTGCAACCATAGCCCCCGTTATATTGACATTATTAATGCGCACGCGTACTTGATATTATTGATGAACATCAATTGCACATCTCACGTGTTGGTATAAAAGCCAAATTTTCATTAGCGAGCGCATTCAATCTTCAACAACTGAATTACGATACACATAATATCTAATGAAAATATCATTTAAATTTGAAATAATAGTTTTGAGAAAAAAAGAGAAAGAGAAAGAGAGAGAGAGAGAGAGAGAGAGAGAGAAGGGAGTTCACGCCGAAACAATATATTAATTAAATCCAGCGACGAAACGCGTTCGGCGCTCTACTCATGCATAATTTATTTATGCATCAGAAACAGTATAGCAGCGGTAGCAATGAATCGGTCTCTCGTGTGCACGTTACGTTCCGTTCCCTCATATGCATTCGACGATCCGAGCTCTCTCGCTCTCTCTCTCTCTCTCTCTCTTCGTCCCTATAGTAGACAGTTGTTTTTCAATCGCAAAACGCCAAGCAAATTATTCAATCGTGAATTTCATTCGCTTCCACTTCATTCTTGCACAATATTCTTGTTTTACTGAAATCGTTAAAAAAAACTGTTGAAATAACATCTATACACATGATTCTTACGTATGTTTCAGGTGCAAAGAGCCAGGAAGATACACGAAGGATTTACCACCAACGGCTGTAATCATTTGTTTCCATAATGAAGCATGGTCGGTACTGTTACGAACTGTACACTCGGTACTCGACAGATCGCCGGACCATCTCATTCAAGAGATCATCCTTGTCGACGATTACTCCGACATGCGTGAGTTAATCAGCGCATTTATTTTCTTTTTTTTACTTTTTAACGAGAACTGCTGGTATTGTCGTAATAATGAACGCCAGTTGTACCAGAGCGTTATAATTTAAAGACCCCTTTTTCCCAATAAGGGATTGTTTAACGATGACACGTTTCGCGTGTTGATTCACGAACTGCATTTTGTCGTGTTCGTTCGGCTTGTTTGATAATATAATATTTATTATTTTTAATTGGTAACGGTTGTGACCTAAATATACGATTATTTGGAAAATAAATCCAAGTATAAATCCTCCGATAAAAAACGTAGAAAAGCGTTCGAGAGATTAAAAAAGTTACCCGTTAAATAAATAAATTGCGGTCATGAAATATGTAAAACGAGTTTGTGGTGCAAACTGTATATAAATCCTGTCGATCAATGATATGCAAAGGCCTCTCTCTCTCTCTCGTTCTCTTTGAAAAAGAAAAGAGAAGAGAGACATTTTCAAAGTTTACGTGATTCTCTCTAAAATCTAATGACGTTCAGCCACAAAGCCTCTCATCCATTGGTCTATACAAACTTGGTCGACAAGTGCTCTCTAGCTGGCGAACTGGCAAAGTCGAGATCAGCGTCATGCAAATTACGCGGCTAAACACTCGGTGGCGGGTGCGAACGAACGACGACGACGACGACCCGATTGCATTGTGCATGCGCTGCTAAACCGCTTTCGTACATATCGACGATAGAGAGAGAGAGAGAGAAGAGACCGAAACACGTTGATCCCCTCTCGTCTCTCTCCCTCTCTCTTCATATTTTCGTAAACGGGCAAGGCTTAAAGCTTTGCTGCCAACCCAAAAGCTTAAGATCGACCTGGCTATTCTTCCCTCCCTTCATCCTCACCAAACCCCATTCGTTATTCGAATAAATCAAGCTGGACTTTAGCTCGTGCGATATCTATCTAATCGTTCACTCGTAAATCGAAACGTTGCTCACAGATTTCCACTACTCACCAAACCAGCTTCGACTGTTTTACATTTTGACTTTTTTTTTTAATTTTTCGTTTAATTGATTCGTTTTTGCCAGTTTGTTTGCGGCAATTCCAAATATGCTTTCAAAAATTCATTTTCAATTTTCCGTTTCAAACGACAAACTTGAAAAGTAATCGAATTGTCGATCAAAATCGAACGTTAAAAAAAATTCGTCAAGTACGGGAAAAATGTAAAATTAATCGATAAATGCAATTCAAAGTCAATAATTGGTCATCCGTCCAATTAAAAATAAAATATCAGATAAAAGCAAATGTCATCGAAACCGTAAGCCAACGGAACTTTTAATACCCTTTCTTTGTATACTCTATCGCGTATAATAAATTTCTAACGGCTGGAATACAAAGAACTTTCGTATTTTAATCGACGGATATAAAATTAAAAAGAAAATGTGGTTTATTGATTAATTTATAAAATAATTATAAAAATATTTAACTTGGAACGGAACGCTAACCAACTCCGTTATTTCTTTAAATTCCATTGGAAGTGAAGAATGGAATAAAAATATCGGAAAAATACGAATAGTTAAGTTGGTCTAGTTGAAAGATGCTATCGGTTATAAAATCACCGAATACATCTATTTCTGTTACACGTATTTTTGAAAAAAATACAAAGATAAATCAGCAGGATAATCAATTTTCAATTGTAGCCCATCTAAAACGACAGTTAGAAGATTACATGATGAACTATCCAAAGGTGCGCATTCTACGAGCACAAAAACGCGAAGGACTGATAAGAGCACGACTACTGGGCGCAGCAGTAGCTACAGCGCCAGTACTCACATATCTCGACAGTCATTGCGAATGTACCGAAGGCTGGTTAGAGCCTTTACTCGACCGTATCGCACGAAACTCAACGACTGTCGTTTGTCCTGTGATCGACGTCATCGACGATACAACCCTCGAGTATCACTGGAGGGATTCTGGTGGCGTTAACGTTGGCGGCTTCGACTGGAATTTACAAGTTAGTTCCGCTCTACCGAGCTTGTCTTGTTATTAGTTTCTATCTCAACTTTTTCTCGAATGTTGCCATGCTATCTATATACTTATCTTCAGACGAAACTTGTCTCTCTCTTCTCTCTACCTTTCACTGTTTCTGTCTTCGGTGCTTCTTTTTTCTTCCTCTTCTCTTTCCACGAAATTCCTTGGAAATTTATCGGAAGACTTTGCGCTTGTTGACAACTAAATATTTTTCTTCGAGTTTGCAACTTTTGTAACCGATAGATAAGTTTGATTTTATACGACGATAGTTTATTACTGTTTTTTTCGTTCAATGAATCCTGCCAAACTGACGAGAAATTTTTGCATCGTGAATTCCTTGTTTTCAAACGTTTAATTTCACAAAGAATCTGTTATTTGAACATTTTAAAAGCTTCTTCACTTCTGTACGGCAAAATCTCAACGAAAAAAACAACGACCCATTCATTTTGTTCGAAACTAAAATTTATACGAGAAAAAGCCCGTAAAACCGAAAATTTATAAGCACTATGAAACGCCGGCAATCCGCCATCAAACTCTCTCTCTCTCTCTCTCTCTCTCTCTCTCCTCTCCTTCAAAGAGAGAGGCAGAAAGAGAGAGAGAGAAAGAGGGAGAGAGCAAAAACAGCTCTACAATAAGTTTGGTAAATTCCCAACAAACTCCAAACTGATATTTACCAATGGCAAACAGCTGGCAGCGTTTTATTTTCAAAACGCCAATATCCTTCAGGCTGTGAGGGTACGCGCGCGTAAAGCTCAACTTTGTCCTATACATCACTAGACAAAATAAAATAAAAAAAATGAAAACTCATCGTCTATCGACTTATTGGTAATTTAAACATATATATATATATACACGTACACGTTCACGTGTGTCATATGTATACTTTTATCGTTACAGTTCAACTGGCATGCGGTACCTGAACGCGAAAAGAAACGTCATCAAAATCCTGCCGAGCCAGTTTGGTCGCCAACAATGGCTGGTGGATTATTCGCCATCGACCGTCTATTCTTTGAAAAGCTTGGTACTTACGATAGTGGATTTGACATTTGGGGTGGGGAAAATCTCGAGCTTTCTTTCAAAACTTGGATGTGTAGTGGTAAGTAGAACGATAATATATACATATATCGAATGGAATTGTTATCGCGCACAAAAGTGTTTAGGCACGTGCAAGGTCTCTAGATGTGTCGCACGGGTGTGTGCGCGTGTGTTGACGATTTGATTGGTATATAGGTACATTGGAGATAGTACCATGCTCGCACGTGGGTCACATCTTTCGTAAACGTTCGCCCTACAAATGGCGTAGCGGCGTGAACGTGCTCAAGAGGAATAGCATCAGGCTCAGCGAGGTCTGGCTCGACGAGTACGCCAAGTACTACTACCAGAGGATAGGACACGACAAGGTTAGTGTCTCCTGTAACTTTTGTTAAGCTTGTTGCTGACTTTTACAACAGTCACCAATCCAATTGACTTTTCTCTTCAATTTTTGCTTTTTTTTTGCAAACAATCAATATTATTTAACTTCTAAATTTGTGTACTTTAAGCTAACACATGCACAAGCTTCTCTGTAACCGACGTACAGCGCGTTGCTGTAGCTGTTGAAATTAGCAACGAGTCGACTTGTATGCAATGTATTTATCGGAAAATCGATTGTAAAGCAAGCTAGAAATGAAGAAAATTGCAAGTAACGCTTGTCGCAAAATTGTTTATCAATGCGCGCATGAGATTAGGCGAAAGGATAATTTTAATCACCGACCAATTACGATGCTTAAGAAACAAAAGGCAGAAATAAACTGAAAAAAAAAAAGAAAATGTGCCTTTCAATCATCTTTTTTTCAAGCACCGAACACGCTTCGTTTCGCCAATCGAGAAAGTATATTTTTCTGGCTCATCTCTGTACATTCTATGGCAAACTGAGCGGCAAGCAAGCAGAGGAGCAAGCACGTCAAGCGCAGCGTAGACTGAACTTTATCAGAGTACGAGTTATAAGTGCAGACTCAATAGCGCGTGTTTACGATGCTTCTCTTTTTTTTTCTTCTTCTATCTCCTTTTTTTCATTTTTACGACTCGACACTCACTCTACTCTTGCTCGTTGCAGGGAAATTACGGGGACGTGTCAGAGCGTAAAACGCTGAGGAAAAAGCTCGGCTGCAAGTCCTTCAAATGGTATCTCGACAATGTTTACCCGGAGCTCTTCATTCCCGGCGAGGCGGTTGCTTCCGGCGAGGTAAGTTTTGCGTAGTCTGCTTCCCACCCATCACTTCTCCCAAAAATGCGTCTTTTATCACCCTCTCGTGTTTACAACCAGCCATGTGGAATCGACGTAGTCGATGCACAACAAAAAGAGAAAGAGAAAGAGAGAGAAGGAAAAGAAATACAACAATCAGTATTCAGCCCTCATTTTAATATGCATGGCTCTTCTTTCGCTCTCTCTCTCTCTCTCTCTGTTATATTTTTTTGGAAATATTCATATACACTTTTGCGGTTGATAATTAAACCAAATAATCACGTTAGCCTTGTCTCGTAAGATTTTTGATTTTGTTTATGCTACGTGTGTAAATTGAACGTTTACGTTTTTAGTCAGAAAATACGTTGGATTCGATTAAAAACTTTTCCTCGTTCGAACGCCCCCTTTGTTCGACGAAAAAACATACGCTCGCGTCGATAACGTTTTATCGTCGCTCGTTTTTTCTTTTTTTAATTCTTTCTTCCCTTTTTTTTTTGTTTTTGTTTTTTTTTTGTTGTCGACTCGTATTTTCCCTTTGAGAGAGTTTTGCGCTCGCGCGTTTGGCGTTATTGCATATTCCGGTGGATTGATTCGTTTTTCCTGATTTATATCCTTGGCCCAAGCCCGTAATTGCGAAATCAATCTTGTCGCAAGATCTTCCTGCAAAATTTTTATGGAAATGCACTTTATTCGAATTTTTGTTTTGTTTTTATTTTAAGCGTCGTAAAACAAGGTTGCATTATTGGCCAGTCTAGATTTATCCGTCGATTGTATATCGCTGTACACATAGGCGCACGCATATACGAGGCGATCGCGTTACATAAATTTATCGTTCGCACGAGGTTACGATTAGTAGCGACGCGCCGATGTGAATAATTCCTGATGACGATACGTGACGACGGTTGACGCATGCATCGTTGACGGCTTTTTAACCAGAGAGACTAATTGCCTAGCAAGCTAATTGCTCACCAGATTTTTTCTCTCCTATTTCGACAAGGCTAACGTGGTTATCCAACTTGCCTACATTTTTTTGGAAATGTTTTAATTCGTTTTTAGTCCTAATTTTTCAACCAAGTTCAACGCTGTCTCCAGAATTGTGCATTTGAATTGTTAATATTTTTTTTTAGTAAAGAACATAGTAAGTTTTAATTAAAGTGTAAAAGTTTGTAAGTGCATAGTATTTTGCAAGAGTAGATATTTCCTCAAAAATAAAATGTAAATATCGTTAATCTCATTGCTTCGTTAAGTTTCTGTCAAGTTACTCGTTAAAATTCTTGAGAGAAAATGAGTTGGTTAATTGCAATACATTTAGCGAAAATCCGTGTGCACTCTATTGTTGTAACTTCGTCATTCAATTAAACAGTTGCAACTTATGAGCAAGATGAATTTCAGCATATAATTTTCTCTCTCTTTCTCTCTCTCTCTCTTGCGCAAGAGAGAGAGAGAGTCGGTAACTCACTCACTAAAATTCAGTGAGAACAGTGTTGAACGCACATTGCAATTCCAGCTTGAAATCCAGGCGTTCCCGCAGCCCTTTCCAGCCGAGTTAACCAGCAATTTTTCCACAGGAGAAGCGCGCGGTCCAACCAAAAAATAAGTGAACGAGCAAAAAAAGAAAAATTTCCTTTCAGCACGTTTTCGCGTTACAAGAAGAAGGGAAGAGATATCACATACCTCGAAGCTTCCGGAATGTCCAGTGGTTGTGCTCGCGACGCTTTCACTCTTTTATAAAATATATATATATATTTTTTATTTTCTCTTTCCCTCGTTTATATCGATTGTTTAAAGGAAAGGATTGAAAGTGCAGCGAGCGACACGCAAATACAAATAACTAACGTATAAAGTGTGAGAATGTGGATTATTAACAAAAGAAAAATAATAAAAATAAAAAACACAAACTTAGGTAAGAAACTTGGGCGAGGGCGGCATTACCTGTTTGGATTCGCCGGCTCGCAAGGCCGATTTACACAAACCCGCTGGTCTCTACCCTTGCCATCGCCAAGGAGGCAACCAGGTATTCTTCAACGTACCACCAGGCGTACCACCACCCAACGATAAACAACGCGTAGTTTATGCAGCGACGTTTCACCCGTTCTATCTCTCTGGAAATCGTGAATTATTTATTTTAATTATTATTATTATTATTCCATACGAGTAGTCCTAACTATGCGCGTATATTTTGATTGGTAGTTGCGTAGGTGTCTGTATATTATTGTTTCGACCGCGTGCAATTAAAAGTGTTGTTGTTACGGAGTACAGAATACTGATGGGGATACGTAGCGTTTATTTTGCTGCTGCTGCTACTGCTGCTGCTGATGGAGAGTGCGCGATGATTGAGTTGGCGAGAGTTAAACGATTCATTCGGTTCGAATGCAAATTTCGTGATGATATTCAGAGACGAGATAAATCGTTTATTAATTTACAACACTTTTGTGTTTTGATTGGAGAAATACTACTCTTTGGAAATAATTGCTTGTATCGAAGACATTACTCATTGGTATTTATAATTTTGTAAACGTTAATTTTGCTATTCTCGATAAATACATAATAATCACGAAAACTGTTCGCGTGTATTACCAATACACTTGAATTTCTACAACTATACGAGATCGATGTACGTTTTACATTTTATTCAAACATTCAATCAAACATAAACACGCAAAAATTCAATCATCGTTATTCGACAAAGTGTCACAGTACGTACGTATTCCCAGTCGCATACCCACAAGCCTTAGAATAAATCAAAGATAATTTCTCGCAACAATCAACGATAAAGATGATAAACCGACAAAATGTATCGTTTGGAAGCGCGAACGATGACGGCAATAGTTGCAAGATGTCCCGTATAATCCGTGGAACGAGTT
This sequence comes from Chouioia cunea, assembly GCA_030064505.1. Taxonomy (NCBI): domain Eukaryota; kingdom Metazoa; phylum Arthropoda; class Insecta; order Hymenoptera; family Eulophidae; genus Chouioia; species Chouioia cunea. The sequence goes on along the minus strand of JAOPFQ010000001.1, from coordinate 37,272,183 downwards.
TACCTTGTGAGCCGACCGTTAAACACGCGAGTAATTAATTGGCCTCTCTGCTCGATTTCCAGAGTGTAGTTTTGTTGGTACTGATGCTGCTGCTGCTACGCGTTAGAGCGAAAAAGCAAAGCTCGTGTATGAATGTGTTTGTGCGTGAGACAGAAGGTATAGAGATAATATGGGGGGAGGTAGAGAAAAATATACAATAAAAAAAAAACAAATCGATGTGTGACATCCTTTCGTGCACAGATCCGACACATGGCTAGCCAATTGTGCATAGACTCGCCGGGCAACCCCGAAGATCTGCACCAGCCTGTAGGCTTCTATGAGTGTCATAACCAAGGCGGCAATCAGGTACACGCGACTCGCCTCCGCCTTTAGACACACATTCTCCTTCCCTCTCAATCTTTATTTTGTTTTATATATATATAATACCATTTTATTATTGGTACGATGGTGTTGGCTATTTATCAATTTAACTTCCATACGTCTCGCTTATTGTATTTAATGATCTTTCGAGCGGTGTGCGGTGTGTAACCTGAATGCTGCTACTTATGTTTAATTAATTAATATACTGTATAACTAGTCCTAACAAAGCGAAAAAAGAAAAGTACTATAAAATGTATGTTCGTTTGAGAAACAAAAATCTCTACGCGTCTCTCATTGAATTCAAGCCTCGCACCACATAACGAGGTAAACTGCTTACGCGACGTTTTCCGCTCTTCTTCCTCTTTCTCTCTCTCTCTCTCTCTATATATATATATATATATACCATACCTATCCTTCCTCCTCGTACTCTGCAATCAACGTTCGTTCGTTGGTTTTGTTGGACGCGAGCCCGTGCTTAAAAAAAAAGAAAATTTATTTTCTTTTCGTCGGTGTATGTATGTGTGCGCGGATGCGAGTTTGGATTTCGGTACTGGTGGTGGTAATTAGCTCGGACAGAGAGCAATGAAGTTTGCATTTTTTGTGTGCTTTTTTCAATTTTAACGATCCTTTTTCTCATTGTTCAGTACTGGATGCTGAGCAAGGCTGGCGAGATACGCAGAGACGAATCTTGCCTCGACTACAGTGGTACCGATGTCATTTTATATCCATGCCATGGCAGCAAAGGCAATCAACAGTGGACTTACAATACTCAGGTGATTAGACAGTGGTTTTATCGTTTCCTTTTTTTCCGTTGTTTAGTACGAACGAACAATATTGAAGATTTCGGTGGACAAGAGTACTGTTTCAATATCAAAAATGTTTCATCGCGCGATGTTGAGCGTGAGTTTTTGCAAAAGAAAAAAATACGTACGTGTACGATATGTGCTTTAATTAAATTTTTTCTTGCGCAAGCTTTTTTCATCAAAGTTCTTGATAAAAAACAACGAGCGAACGGTATAATGACGATATTTAATTAAAAACCGCTACGAGGCTTGTACGGTATTTTTCAGAAACTGTTAAAGAAAAAACAACAAATGTATTTTTGTACACAAGTTCGACGGAGAGAAAAGCGTATGATCAAGTAATTTGAAAAGGAGCATTCGAATATATCAATACTCCGCCGAGCAAATAGATTAAAAAAATAATTTAAATATCTATAGGAAGCTCTACCAATATTTATTAATACGTTATTTGACTACTAGGAAATCGGAAAATAGTTTGATATTGAACAGAGTAACGTTTGGAAGTTCTATTGACACTATCTATCGATCGATGTCTTTCGTAAAAGGAATTGATGCAGCACGTCAATTTATGATCTTTAACTTGAATCATTAAAATGTTTATTGAGTTGTAGTAATAAAGTTATAATAACCGTACCTAATGCGTCATATCGGGTACGACACAGCATCCACTTTATTGCCGAAGACATTTCCAACGATTTACCGACACTTTACTGCTCTGGAAATCAGTGAGCTACATTAACCTAACTTTAAAATTGCAAGTACCTCCATTTCGTTATTAACAATCGAAAACTCATCTATAAACTCAATCAAAAAGTATATCCATTCGAATCGACAAGTTCGAACGAGCTTTTACGATCGAACGTGTCGTCCAACTTTTTATACTATATATACGGGGTATCACGCGTAGCTTGCAGATGAATGTGCTGCTGTGCTTTTTTTCCCGTGCGAAAACGTTGTTCGCGTCCGCGTGAAATTCATTTTCCTCGAATAACACCGCTCGTTACGAATTACATTGGAGTAGCCAAATATTGTTTGTTATATCTTTCTCGCTTCTCGATGTTTATACCGACAAATGTAAACGAAGCCTCGAATAAACTTTTTTACCCCACTCGATATTTCGTGCTTACGATCAATATTTGACAAGTCGTAAATTTATCGATTATTTGACGAAGGAAAAAGATCTAATTTCGGTAAATTAACACGTTCAACGTCGTACAGAAATACTCTAATTAATAAAGTTCGAAGTTTCAATTTAGCACACGTAAATCAGTGACGCTCTAGTAATTTTTAAGTCATCGCCAATCAACCGAAAAATGTTCCGTAAGAAACGTTTCTTGGATACAAATTTAAAGTCGAGAACGATAAAGTTATAATAAAACGTTGATAAATGGTCGTCAGTCGAGAGCATTGGCATCGTGTATTGTGCGATAGGAAACGGCTCATTGAGAACAGTCTCGCGCTATAATACAATGTAGCAATTGATCCCTATCTCTGTCGATTAACTCGAATAACACGCGTGTGTATATATATGTACACGTATGCGTTGCATTGCAGGCGAAGCAAATCAGGCATGAGAGTAGCGGCAAGTGCTTGGCGATAACGGAAAGTAAACAACGTCTACTGATGGAAGAATGTAATCCTAGCGCAGGCAGACAAAAGTGGGCTTTTGAGAATTACGACCCATCGAAGCTGTGATACCGTGTGCCGCTAATGCGACAGCATCAACATCGCCGTGGCTCCGGTGTCAATCTACTCACGGCGACTCTAATGCTGATACTTTGAGCATTCCGTACTTCCTTTGGCATTTTATCAAGCGAATCGTGAAAAAAAAACCAAGAACGAACCATCGATTGTTAATCAAGAGACAAGATAACGAGACGGAGACGGAGAGAGAGAGAGAGAGAGAGAGAGAGAGAGAGAGAGAGAGAGCGAAAGAGATTAAGAGCCAATTATTTTTGTATTTTTTCTATATACATGTGTAGGCGCTTAGGCCTCTGTACAGATAATATGTAAAAACACAACTCATCCAACACATTTACATACGATACAATGCCAGTTTGTTCTATTTTAGGATTAACGAGAGAATAATAAAGAAGCGCCTGAGCGAAATAGAGAGACTGATTGCGCGATTGTGGTTAAATAAGAAAGTCTGTGCAATGAGAGGGACTTTAAAAATTAGCTCATTACTAGTTGCCAATCTATTGTAATCGAACAAAAAAAAATAATAATAACGATAAAAAAAATAAAAAAAAAAAATTCTCCAACAAGGCGTCCTCGTTGTTTTCGTGGCTCGTCTCCGTCGTGGTGATAACGCAGGCATTTATCATAGAGTTCGTTTCTTTCATTGTTGAACGTAAATACTCACAAAACAGCTCTATTTGTCGACTGAATGCTCCATTTACGCGCGAGCTGCGTATCCAACACACACGTACACGAGTGACGCTGTTATTATACATAAATAATTATAAAAAGAGAAACACACATACACATTTTCTACGTTTGAAATTAAGGATGTGGCATATCGTAAGAGAAAGTGACATATGAAGTTGATGGCTCGACGCGTGAGATGCCATCAACGTTCTTCCCTTCCCCCCATCCACCCCCCTTGACGTGCCTTATACATTTCCATGTAAATAATTACTAAGAAGTTTTAGATATTGTAAGCAAAAATGACGAGAGCGAAGGATGCTATCTATTGTCATTGACAACCAACTCTACGATATCGTGAGAGCAAGTAAAAGGAACATTTGTGTTGAAATAAACGAAAACAAAAAAAATCGATGTTGTTTTATGTTATACATCGAAGGTCTTTTTATTTCAACTAACCCTTTAATCTCCGTCCTATACGTTAACAAACAAACAAGGTAATTGCACCGCGTATATTTTCGTCGTGGAAAGTGAATAGAGAACGAGGGGGAGAGAGAGAGAGAGATAGCGAAGAGAATGCGTAATCCCCAGGAGTAAAAAACGGCAATTAACTGGTGAGGATAGATTAAAGCCTGACTCTCGCGAGATGTAGTTCTCTATCTATCTCTTCCTCTCTTTCTCTAGCTCTGAACGAAAATGAAATCGCTCGTTATTCCAGCGCAGCCGCGTTATGAGCGGCTTCGGTACATGTCGCTGCTGTTCTGCGCCGAAGCACTAGACTCCACGGAGATACTCCCCTGCTTCTGGTTTTTTTTTGTTTTTTGTCAATGTTTTCGTTCAAATCTCACTCGAACGTACAGTTCCTCGCCAGTTTTTACGTCGTTTTCTAATTGAAAGCCCAGCAACGTTCGAGCCGATAGCTTGTTTCTCGTTTGGAGAAAGAAAAAAAGCTCGTTTGAAGTCGTAGATGTAAATACGTGTAATTTATTATTCCGTTGACGCTCGTACAAGGATGACCCAGTTGCCTGGAAAAGTAAAAAAGGATCGTGCATACGTGTGAGAGACGGAAGCTTGATGAAAAACACACGTATACGGGTTCTTTGAGCGCAGGTGCGTAAGCTTCGATCGTAGCACGACGTCTGCGCAGTTGGTGTACGCGTTTTAGTTGATCCGTGTACGGAGCTTTGATATAAGAGAAGTAAGCTAGTTTCCGATCGCACGACAACGGTGATAGGCAGTGGTGTGCTGCCAAGGAAGCGTGTGCATCAGTGAACCGTCAAAGTGTTCTTCCGGAGTAATAGCCCGTCAGGTGAACGGGCCCTCGAGCAACAGGTATTTTCAACATTCATATATACAGCTTTGCGCATACTGCAAACTATAGATACTTTTTCGCTTCGTAAAAAAGAAAAAAAAGAAAAAGCCTCGCTTCTTTATGTTCTACATACGTTATTCGTGGGCGTTAATAAACAAGTAATAAAACGTTCGGAGGAAGAGTTTGTTGTGATAATCGTTATAAAGTAGCGCTCGGCCGAAAAGGCCGAGGAGCCAGAGGACGAACTGGGCACAATGCCAGAGGCCGCCGCCGCTGGGGCTATTGGGCTCCTCGGCGACGACCCGGATAATTCTACTTTTGAGAACAAATCTGGACTTGCCGAAGATATGAAGTTCCTCGCTCGTATGCCAGAACTTTGCGACGTCACCTTCCTCGTTGGGGAGACGAGGGAACCCGTTTGTGCGGTCAAGGCTATCCTTGCCGCTAGGAGCAAGTGAGTTTTTTTTTTGTGTCGTCGCTTACATATATATAGATATATATGACCTTGCCATCGAATCGGACGTTCGGTTTGATAACGGAAAGAGGGGAGGACCAGACTTTTTTTTCCTTAAGGTATATTGCTTTGTGGGGTTGATATGGTTATAGAGATGGATATTTGTTGTTTTTTTGACGTTTGGAATAAACGTGCAAGTTTGCTTTACGAGGCGCGTGCTTGCTATTTTTCTTCTTGATCGGATTCAATGCCGTTACTTGTTATTCGTCGATATTTTCAATAGACCGCGTGAAATATTTACGCAAAAAATGCAAATTTAACCGAGACAAAGATGCATCGAACGTAAGCTTATTTGCAAGCAACACTTATAGTTTTCCAAAAATAACCTTCGTTTGTCGATTGTTTATGATTAAGACAAAAACATAAGGTGTCGATGCAATCTTCGTGACAAAAAATGTGTATCAATTTACGATGAAAAAATCCTCCCTCCCCGTTTCAGTCGTTACAATTGTACGTGATAGCTGTGTACGCTCCTTGCGTGTATCGGAAAACGAGAGAAAATGCTCATGTATTAATCTTACTCAGGGTCTTCCACAAGATGTTGTACACAGCACCAAGCCCCCAACGTAAAAAAGAGCCTCCACCCAAGGAAAATAAACTCAAGCTTTTCCTCAAGAGAAGTTCCGAGCCTTTGCTCAACTTGCAGAATGCTGCGCAACAGGTAAAACAAAAAATAATAATTTGCCTTTTTTTTCATATCTTTGTTCGTTTTGATGCACAATCGTGGTTTTTTGCGTACAACGACGATAATTTAAGCCCGCGTGCGACAATTTTGTCTACTCGCTATTTCTTTTTTTTTCCAAACTACACGACTGTTTTGTATAACGACACCGTATGTTATGTGCCGTACAGCGGTCAGGGTTCACGCAGCAGTTGGCGTCCATTCAAGAGGTACCGCATATCTTCAATGACGTTTTTTTCTCTTATTTACCGTTCTTTTCATTTGTTCTATTTATATATACGTAATTTTTATGATACTCACGCACACGCGGATTTAATCTTAACGATTCAATACTTGTTGCAATTAATGTAATTGCGTGTGTTCTAACGTTCATATTGAATAAGCATGCGCATGCATGTGTATCAAGTCACGTAGTGAGAAAAAAAACTCTTGCGTTTTTCATTTTTTTTTTTCCAATTCACTTCGTCAAGTAGAACGACAACGGACGTCGTTGTGCATTGATTCATCACTAATATACTGCAGTCCACTAGCCAATGTATACCTTATAGCCGTTTAACGAGCACATTGTCACAACTAATCATATGTGTTTTAGACTTCCCCCACCAACGATATCCTGCAATATAGAATAGAACAATGAGCCATATATATACACAATAACTCGCGTGTCTGTGTGACTTTTTTTTTCTTCTTTATTTCATTGTCTTATGGTAATTACATTTTTCCTTGTTAGGGAAGTCGAAAGTATAAGGTTAATTTGCAAATAAACTTTAAATTCATAGTTACGCCTAAAATGTACATACGTCGAAACACCTTGCAAATTCACCATATATTTATTCGAATTGAATTTCATTTAAGCACGCGATATACTCAGCAACGAATAATTGCCAATCACGAAATATCAAGGTCGATGCAATATTTAAACACAACCCAACGCTTAACCTATGCTCAATGCTAAATGAATGCGTAGATGATTATTAATAATCATATATTCCAGCATCGCTCGATTGACCTATATACCTCTGCTTGTCGTGCAACATTGGTTTCACATCAACGTTGATCAATTTAGATTTTACTCTTTTTTGACTTCTAGTTTATTTCTAAATATTTGGCCGAGCCTAATATTTAAAAAATACACGTACACCAATTAGACTCAAACGCGTAAATTGTCAAATACTGATTAAAATATAAACGTAGCCACAGTCATATCAGCACCACACGTTAATAATCGATGAGTTCGAACCGGACGTCTTTCGTCAGCTAATCGAGTACATTCACACGGGATGTGTAACTCTGCAGCCACGTACTTTACTTGGTAAGTTGTAGTAATGACTTGCACCAGATTCAACGAAATAATAATAATAATAATCAACAACGTACATGTACATAGGAGTGATGAACGCGGCAGACTATTATGGATTGGATGAGTTGAGGCGTGCTTGTGCTGGATTTGTACAGTGCTGCATCACAGTGGACACGGTGTGCGCATTGCTTGCATCCGCCGAACGATACATACAGTACAAGTGTACTAAATCACTCGTGCAAAAGGTATGAATGCTATATACTCGATGCACGAAAGAGAATAAATCAGTTGCGATTGATTGGACACGCGCCGATGGCTTTCGATTGGGCTCTATGTAGTAGCGTGGCATTCGTCCAGCAACTCTCTCTCTCTCTCTCTCTCACATATACGTGATATTTCATTCAGTTTATACGTACAATGCGTGCTCTGCTCCGTAATTCTTCTCTATTAGCTTCTTGTTTTATTCAATTTTTTTCCCCGCTGCACAAGTTTTATGGGGTGAAGGTAATTAATCATATTACGGACTACGATTGACTTTTTTTCGAGAGGAACACAAAGAGAGAGGAACGAAACAATCGAGTTTTGATCAGAATAGAGGATTGAAATGTAATCGTAACGTGAAGTGATATTTGAATTTGCGAATTCCTGGACGTTTCAAAAGTTCATAGCTTTGACAAATAAAACGTCATTGAAGGCAATCCGATTACTCGTAGATACAACGACGAGCTAGGAAATACCACGAGCAACTATGAGTAAACTCCTGTTAATATCGCGAGAACCTTCCCCAAGACGCTTATTTGTAACGTTCAACGAAATTGATAGTAATTTGTCGATATAATACTCCGGAACGCTTGTGTGTGTGTGTGTGTGTGTGTGTGTGTGTGTGTGTGTGTGTGTGTGTGTAGGAAGCATGAATAAACAACGGAAAGGAGGCGTGAGGTTTAATGCCAAAATGTAATTAACGATCAGCGAAATGTACATTTTATAGGTGTTGGAATTCGTTGATGAGCGAGGTAACGAGGTACTAAATTTGGGCTCTTTCACGTTGCTGCCACAACACGTGGTACGCTTAATTCTTGCGCGGGACGAGTTGCGCGCTGATGAATTCACCAAGTTTCAGGTACATTAACCAAACCTAACGTCTGTTTAATCGCTTCCTATAAGTATGAATCACTTGACTACTTCTGGTGCAGGCCGCATTGATGTGGAGTAAAAAGTACTGCGACAGTAATCCCACGATAGATCTGAAGGATGTCATTGGCAATTTTATCGAGTACATTCAATTTCATAAGATACCCGCAAACGTACTTATGCACGAGGTTCATCCATTGGGTTTGGTGCCCAACACCATTATCGTAAATTCTCTGGCCTATCAGGTACGTTTCTCTTCTTATGCTCTTGGCAAATATTTATCAATAATTGTTCGTCTTTCTTTTTATCGTGTACTCGCTACCAATTTGTGTTATGTATATATATATATATATATATATGTCTGCAACAGTCGAAAGGTTGTTTGTTTAATTGTTTGGTCATTGAAAGGATACACCTGCGATAATGTATGTCCGCATGAAGTTGTCGAATTGATGTTGAATTACTTGGTTGCTGTTGCTTTAATTGTGGCTGGCAAAGTGGCAATGATTTCAAACATCGTTTTCGCAGGCAGACCCAACAAGCGTAGATCCAGGCCAACTATCACCGCATCGAGTTCGACGTCAAGGTCGCTCGATGTCAGTACAATCGTCGTTGGATCCATATGGAAGTAGCGTAACGTTGAACTCACTGGGAAGCGACGGTGGTTCCGGAAGCGATCAACGTCAACATAGTGGTAGTAACTAACCTCTGGCATCCGCGGTTCCGGCCGCGGAAGTCGCCGCTTGCCTCGCTTGCCATCAATCGACCACGGGTTCTGGTGCCGAATCTCTCAGTATCGAGGAGGAACCAGCATCGGCTGAAGACGACGAGGTTGCTGCTGTATTGCACAACAGTAACAACAACAAAATATTCGTACAAGCTGACGTTGAATTAATTACATCGCCACCAAGTCCCGTGATCGAACCACCAACACCGACACCACCACCACCACCACAACCGCCTACTACTCGAGCGCAAGATACTACGGGTCTATACATCAGGATGGTACTTAGGCAAGAAGGCAGACTCAACAATCACGTGTGGCTCTACAAGACGCACAAGTTTTAAAACAAACAAACAATCAACAAGAAAAAAATCCGTAAAAGTTCGATGTCGAGGCGACGCTGAAGCTACTGCTGTGAAAATCAAACGCAGCTCGCGCACGACGCGTGCTCTATCAACGTGTCAAGTGTATTGTCATTGATCTCTTATACGTCTCTCGTTACGTCTGTCTCGCTGTCTCGTCTGTCGCTCATTTCTTATGAATATCTTGCGCTTCTTCTTGTCTCGTCTCATCGCTGTGCTCGCTCAATCGTGCCTGCTTTGTCGCGAAATATGACTGAAAATTTAACGTCATTGTTACATTTCTCGAGGCTAAAAGCATTTTTTTACGAATTATTACGTCTTCGTATCGACAGATGTGTAAACCAGAGTGCTCTCTCACTGGTTCCGTATGTCGAGACTTTGTTCTTTCTTTCGTTCGGTTTACCTCGCGTTTTATTTATCTATTTTTTTGAGCGTTAACGGGCAGTTGCTAACAAGACACTTCCGTTCATTCGATAAAAGTACTCTTGCTTTTGTCGACGGATAAACTCAAGATCCATACGCGCTAACAAACATGTACGCGTGCAAACGTCGTTGTCATCGTCAAGATCACACATACACACGTGTAAGGTGTATAGGAATTGAAACTTCAATAATATATTTTGTAATACAGTCGTACAAATCGCAAACGCTCTTCTTCTCGCATTCGTACCTCTCAACCTCACTGCCATGTACAAGACAACGCTGCTTTTATTCTTCAAGTGTATCTATAATCTCTCGTGTATATTTTTCAAATATACGAAAGAATAAAAAATAAAAAAAAACAACGCTTGTCGCCGCGCGCGCGCACAAACACCCGACATCTCCACTCGTCGTACGACGCAGAAGAAGCTATATATTTTTCAAAATCTATATTTTTTCCAAAATATACGTGTATATTATGTGCATGTTTGTTTGTGTGTGTGTGTGTGTGTGTGTGTGTGTGTGTGTGTGGGTGTGATGGAAATACGTGCGAGAGCGCGATTTGACTGTACATTTGTTCAAACGACACGTATAGAGTCAGCCACATATCACACCTATTGTTCCGACTCTTTTTCTATACTTCCAATAGAATGACGTAGCTGCATACATACATGAAAGTTTTATGGACTCAAACGTAATTGTCATATCGTTGTATAAATAATATATTTAGCTCTTGTACCGGTATTCACTCGTTGATAACGACTCTCGTACTGAAATATATTATACGCAGACAAGTACGTATTCGTATATATATATAAATTTAAACATTGATTTTCGGTAAAAGATTCGTTAACTTCGAGGATACGTTATATACATTTAACATTTCGACTATAAAACTATAAATGTTTAGATATCCTGCGATGTGTCGTTGTTGCATTTACACATACAAACAGACGCATCCAACAACTATTGTATACCATTGTTAACGTTGTTGTTATACATACATATATATATATTATCGATGTTACCGTATATGTGTGTCGACGGGTGAAAAAGTAAACGTTGGCAAGAACGTGCATGGAAAGGGGACAAAAAATTGACGAATGCTGAATTCACGCATGATTCCTATAATAAATGTACGATAACAAGTTTTTATTGTATACTCGGGGATGTATTACACAAAAGGAATACAAGAAAATATTTAGCTCACGTTTACGTATGAAATTGTGCCGCGTCGTCATCCAATGTTTATGCACTAATTTATACATATACGTAGATTCCGTTGCTGCAACGTACAATTACATTTTTGATTTTGAAAATTGTTCATAACATATATATTTGTACAACATCAATTTCCAACGAAGCTGGCTTCGCTAATTCTTGACATAGTATCCGTAGTATATGCCATTTTTTTATGTAATATACATATGTATAAATATACATGCGCTACCTCCAATCGAGATGATTTTTGTACGTTTAATTTAACATCACACGCACATTCAGTATTAACGTTACCACATGTATCAAATTCATATCGAAACGAATACATGTAGTTTTTCCATTATTTATGACTGTTACAATCTTCAAACAACAAATAATAAATCATCTTCGTACTATAAAAATGGAATTTGTTCGTTCAATGAAACCCAAGTAATTCCCATTCGCGTCGATTATCCATGGAGTATGGATATTTTATTTAACCGTCGCGATTGAACGTTATTTTTATTTGTTATACCCACAAATTTATTGTATTTGAATTGATCATACAAATGTCTAAATAGTTCGACGTGAAAACAATAATAAAATAATGTTAAATTCATTATCGTCACGTTTCATTGTTGTTGGAGAAAAATGAAACAAGTTAAGCCAAGTGGATTGTTTGGATACCATAGCAACAAGCCACTGTAGGTAAACGCTGGTAATCTTCTCCACTTGGTTAACCTGCGTGATTTTCTTGAATAATTCGTTCGGATTGTCGTTAACAAATTAATCGGTAGATTAACGAAAGAATGGTGCGAATGAAAAAGGAAGAAGCTCCATTTCGGACCACGTATTATCTCACGCCAGGACAAACTCTTGAAAATACCAAAGTAAGACGAGGAAAGTTTTTTTCGTTGTAATCTTGAAAAAAAAAGCAAATAAAAGCACTACTTTTCATGGAGTAATAATCGAAGGTTTCAGAAAGAGCATTGGCGTTAATCGTGCCAAAAAGTACATACGCGCGCTTCAAAGATTACGCGTACGAGAATGATCGAGTGGCGTTATTGGCAGAGCGCGAGGCAAAGCGTTTGGCTGCACTTAAACAAGCGTCTTACGAGATGTCCAAAACGTGGGTGGACACTTCCGAGGTGGTTAACGGATTATTCACTCGTTTATTTTTTTCCTTCGTTCGACAACGACAAAAGTTTAACGCAAATTTTTGTTTTGCTTTTTCTTGTCTTTTCGTTGATCGAAGAACATCCAAAAACGAAGAAAACAAGAGTTGCTGTCGAGAAGAAAGCTGGAAGAGGCAGACAGGCTAGAATTTATGAAAACGATGGCTGCCAAAAACGCGCAAAAACGTGCCGAGATTGTCAAGCAGGCAAGGGAGATGCTGTTGTATAGGAAGCCTCAATGTAGACTTCTAAATCGAGCATTATTCAACGCCGAGGTATGCTTGTACCGTCGTGTATACTTGTTAACTGTACATCAATATATATCGTACGTGTGTGTTCTTCGATAGGTTCTGAGAGAGCTCAACGAACAGACAACGTTTCAAAATTCGATCAAGGACGTGAATAAGAATCTCGACAAGGAATTTGCCGAACGCGTTATGCTAGATGTCGAGAAGTTCCATCGAGAAGATACGAAAAAAAAAGAAACTAGGCTGAACGTACTCAAGGATCATCAAACGGAAATACTCAAACAGTCTGTACCGCGATCGGCGTTCGTTTTAACTAATTTTCACTAAAAAGCCAAAGAGTTTTTTTTTTTTTCATTTTTAGGATTCAGCGTAATAAGATAAACGTGAAAAAACTCAACGAGTCATTGAGACAATCCGAAATGGAAGATCAAAAGAATATGACGAAAGAAATCAAAGACATCGAAGAAAAAGAGTTGCACGACGTGAGTTAAGCCGCATATACGAGCTTTGATTCAGCTAACGTTATTCATGAGATTCAATATGTGTGCGTGAATGTATATATATATAGGCCCTGCGTAAAAAAGAGGATCTAAACAAAATGTTTTTGGAGGCAATCGAGGAGAAGCGGCAATACGAGCAAAAACTTCGAGAAGAGGATGAATTTCAAAATAAAAACTTGACGATTTACAACGAAATGAAACGCGAGATGGAACTGATGGGCAAAGAAAAAGCACGAATCGCCCGTTTAGAAAAAGCTCAAAAAATCGACTCCCTCGGTAAAGTTTATTACACATGAAGGTTAATATTAAAACGTTGCTCGTTATTAATCGTAATATTTCCGTAGCTCGCAAACTCGCTAAAAGAATTGCCGGAAATCAACGTTTATCGACGAAAGAATCAAATGAAAAAACGATAAAAAAGGACGATGCGGAGGAAAAGCAAAAGACCGAGGAGCTTTTACGATTGGACGAACAACGTAAAAAACGCGAGAAAATTCGACATGATATGCAACGACAAATAACAAGCTTTACTGAAAAGCAACAGAAACATAAGCTGGAACAAGACGAAATTAAACTATGGGACACTTTGCAACGATATAAACGCGACGAATTTAACCGCCAGTGGAATATACAGAAACTCGAAGAAGAAAGGAATAAGCGTTTGGAATACGGCAAGATGCTCAAGAAACAAATGGTTATTTTCATACGTTATTTCTTCGTTGTTTTGTCTTTTTTTACGTATCTTTCCCCATTAGTTGTAAAATTTGAATTGAAAGAGGAAAAAAACGTTAAACATCTATTCGCATTCGTTTTAAGATTGAACAAGCAAACAATTCGATCATCGATACGATTTTTTTCAATTAGACCGTGATCACAAAGTTTCTTTATTCGCAAAGATTCGAGTGAAACGGTGGTGCTTTCAATTTCAACGAGCATCTCATCTACTTTACAGGCAGAAAAACACGCAGAAAGAAGAAAGGCCGAGATTGAAGCAGACGATTCCGTGCAAACAAAAGAGATGATCAACAAAGCCAACCAGAAGGTTTTAGCTTACGGAGAGTCTATTCTTCGAGAATCGCGCGGTATTCGCCCGACTTTCCCGATTGAAAAGACCATTGAGGTAATTTTCATCAACCCCCCTCCCAACCCCGACCCCTTTGAACGTTCCCTCCTGAAAATGAAGAAGCGAATGTTTCGCGATTAAAACGGTGTTTTATTTCTTTTTGTACGTAAAAATCGTACGCAGCAATTCAAACGAGAGGTCGGCTTGATACCAGCGTTCAAGAGAGACGACAAATCGGAAACTCCTCGAGAAGTTTCAAAAAGACGACGACAGAAGCGAGCTGCTTGCCCACCTGTTCGCGACGACGAGAATGCTTTTTTCTTTGCTTAACTTTTATAATACAACGAATAAAACGATAATCGCTCTTTGTACGTTTGATTGGTTCAACGAGCCTCCCGTCACATTGTAAACTTGTCGTTCATTTATTTATTTTCGATTGAAAACGAATTCTTGTAAACATGTCGTAGATTGACAGGTTAACTCTTGAGATATCTGTCAAAGGAAATTGAATCGTGATGTAAAGTACAAACGAGAAAAGAAAATGTCGGCGAACAAAGATAAAATACCAGCTGGTGGACTACCGAAAAAGCCAATTCCACCGTGGTTTAATTTCGCGAATGCCGGTTTATCGGGGTGATGACTCGTTTAACGCAAGAAACAACCAACTGTCTTTATCGGTATATCAATGTTTATTTATAAAATAGATGTTGCGCTACAATGATCGTACATCCGATGGACGTGATGAAAAACCGAATGCAAATGAGCAAAGAAGGTACGACGATGGGTAAAACTGCAGCTGCCCTTTACAAAGAAGGCATTTTGAAGTTTTACTCGGGACTTGGCGCTGGTTTCCTCAGGCAGGCTACCTACACAACTGCAAGGCTTGGCATTTACAATCAGCTACGAGATTTATTTGGGTAGATGTAGTTTAATAATCAAAAGATTAAACAAACGTTTGACTTGCGTAGAGAATAATCTTGACACCGTGTCGTTTTAATCGACGATCTCTCCAATTGGTTATCGACTCGTCGCAGAGAAACGTATCCGGGTGTAACGCCAACATTTTCAACGTTGGCAATAATGGCTGCAACTGCTGGATCAGCCGGTGCATTCATTGGCACACCCGCGGAAGTGATTCTAGTGAGGATGACTTCGGATGGTCGACTTCCACCTGGTTAGCTCTTCTTTTACCTCTCTCTCTCTCTCTCTCTCTCTCTCTCTCGTTGTAATCGTGACATTGTTAATAACGAGCATTGTCTTGTAAACGAGAACAAAGAAGAAACTACACGAGCGTAGCCAATGCATTCGTTAGGATTGCACGCGAAGAAGGTCCAACGACTCTGTGGCGAGGTAGTATAGCTACCATGGGCAGGGCGGCTATCGTCAATATCTCACAATTGGCCACTTACAGTCAAGCTAAACTTATCGTCGGTTCCAGTTGTAATTTACTTTTGTATTCTTTATTTCTATCGGATTACAGCAGTTTTGCCAGTATTATATGGAGTAAAGGTTCGTGATTTTCCAGTGGATATCAAAGAAGGTATTCAATTGCATTTCCTCGCGGCAATGGCTTCAGGTTTGATCACATCGATAAACTCGATGCCTTTCGACATTGCCAAAACTCGCATTCAAAATATGAAATCATCGGGAGAAAAATTACCAGGGATGTTAAGCGTGATCGTTAATATCGCTAAAACCGAAAGCGTTCTTGCCCTGTGGAAAGGATTCCTTCCTTATTATTCAAGAATTGGTCCTCACACTGTATTCACCTTTATATTCAACGAACAATTTACGAAGCTTTACAAACTACACTTTATGCAATGATCTGATGTCGTTTACTCGTGTACGTTTGTGTATGCCTGTGTGTTTTTGTAAATATATATTCAAGCTACAATATTAAATCGCCTTCCTTTTTTATTTTTTTTTTCATTTTGCGCTTGTCGATTCGTAAATTTCCCGCCATTCATTGTAGCATCGCGATATATCGATTCTCAAAAATCTTCTCAAAATGCAAGCGTTCCGATCTCGATTGTGCTGCGCATAAACGTTTGTCATTCACGCTATTTTTTGACAGTTTTCTACGTAATGTAATACACGTGCATACTATTTATTTTTACGTGTGCACTTCACACGAAGCAGACGTTATTTTTCCCTTTAAATCAGCTTTATGGATCGTCCATTTTGGCGCTGTCGTCGATGTTGCGATCGCGGATACCACTATAATACGATTAATATTATTGAAATAAACTAAGTCACTATTAAACGTCGAATGTTCCTTTCAAATATTACGCGAAATATCCAAAGATAATCCCAACAATCAAAAGCATACGCATCGCTATCTGATACAACGTCAGCTGAGTTGCAAAGAGCGGATGGACATATACCCCCTCTCCCGGCGAACAGTTAGAATATATTCAGCACCGAGCGCGAAGGCCTCCGGGAAACAGTCGCTGGCCGGCTGCCTTTTCAACGTTCACTACTCATCAAAGTGACAACGACGAGCGTCAACATGGGCGAGAAAACAGTGCCAAACGCTATCAAATTCCTTATTGGTGGTACCTCTGGGTAAGCATGCAACTGATGAACGAGCAAAAATCCATTCATCTCTATCATGGAGTTTATTTGTTTTCGTGTCTCGGTGTGTGTTTATGTGTGTGAATGCGGTCAATGAATTAACAAGTATGAACGTTTCAAGTAGATTACTTAATCGTCAACGATAGTTTCGAGATTGATAACGAGGCCGACAGTTAATATTTAATTTGCAAATAACAAAGTACAGCCGATGCTCTTTTTTTTAACTTGTTATCTGACAAGTTTTATTTTTCAAACTGATGAAATAATGAACAGTGGCCTATTTTTAACGAGGATGACGAGTTTCACTAATGAATGGTTTCGTATTTTTGAGGCTATTTATAAACATAACTAATTCAAGACTTTTTCCGTTTGTATTAGAATGGCAGCCACATGTTTTGTCCAGCCATTAGACTTGATAAAGAATCGCATGCAACTAAGTGGTACTAAAACTTCAACGATGCAAGTGATTTCGTCAATAATGAAAAATGAAGGACTTATGGCAATGTATTCTGGACTGTCCGCCGGCCTCATGCGACAAGCAACCTATACAACCACGAGGCTGGGAATTTACACCTGGCTGTTTGAATTAGCATCGTAAGCTCTATTTTGAGAGTTGTCATTGTCACGGACGTAAAACATGTAATTTATGAAAATGATTCAGGAAAGATGGGCAGCCAAATTTTTTGACAAAAGCTGGCCTTGGTATGGTAGCTGGATGTATTGGTGCATTTGTTGGGACTCCAGCTGAGGTTGCTCTCATTCGGATGACAGCTGATGGTAGATTACCATTGGGTAAGTTATACTTTTTAAATGTTTCGTCGTATTAAGACATTTTAATTGATCAATTCTCATTCTCTTGCTCTCTTCCTTGTGTGCTTGGCAATTTGCCAAGATAGTCACTTTGTTGCCAGACCTTAGTCCATTTATTTGACTCGTTCTTTAATTTTAAAATCGTTTTATAGCTGACAGACGGAACTACAAGAATGTATTTGATGCATTGTTTCGAATGACGAGAGAAGAGGGACTATTTACATTGTGGCGAGGAGCCATCCCCACAATGGGTCGCGCCATGGTAGTTAACGCAGCTCAGTTAGCTTCGTACTCACAAGCTAAACAAGCTCTCCTTGAAACAGGTTTGTCTTATTTTGCATTATCATCCTAGTCTTTTTTGTAAACCTTTGCGATGGATATTACTACTAGTATATTTATTTAAACAGGTTACTTTGAAGAAAACATTACTTTGCACTTTGCAAGTTCCATGATTTCTGGTCTAGTCACAACTGCAGCTTCCATGCCTGTTGATATTGCCAAAACAAGGTAAAAAATATTGTTGAAACAGGTTTTGTAAAGAGATAAATATATTCAATATTTTTTTAGGATTCAAAATATGAAAACAATCAATGGAAAACCGGAGTATAGCGGTGCCATAGATGTTTTGACGAAAGTTGTGCGCAACGAAGGATTATTTGCGCTCTGGAAAGGTTTCTTCCCATACTACGCGCGTCTGGGACCCCATACCGTTTTAACATTCATTTTCCTGGAACAAATGACTTCTACCTATAAAACTCACTTTGCTTAATTATCGAACGTCGATAATCTCAATTTTACTTTCCAGATAACTAGCGACGTAAAGCCAGTTAATAACAAATTACATGATATTTTTTTAATTTCTTTATTTTTACGCTTTTGAGAAACGATACATTCTTTATGCATTCTTTTGTAAATGTAACAATCGTCGGGTACGATTCAACAAGTCATAATGTTTATATACGGTAATTTTTTAAATGACCTCGAGTATGCAGCTTTTTCTTTGTTGCCAATTATATCTATTGTATAAACAAATGTGTTATCAATGTAGAACAATATGTACAGAGCTAAATAATTAAAGTATACGTATATTTTTACAATAAAAATCACATTGTTACCGAAAAGTTCTACGATATTTTCGCGTGTGTTGGGCCCAAAACTAGAGTCGCTCTTTAGTAATAAATCCATTGTTCAAATTTACAAACTATTTTTTCTTCAAGTTATTATAAAATTGAACGATTTGTTTTGAAACAGCCTCTTTATCATTCGCAAGAATCACGTCGTACGAAAACCATGTACCCCTCTACAATTTTATGAAGTGTACAAAGTGAAGCACGGCATAGTGGGGAGTTCTCTCTCGCTGAGAGAGGTGCTTGCCAAAGTAAAAAAGTTAGGTTATACATTGATGTTTTGATTAATTACATTATATAATCCGTGTTTTAAATGTTCGTATTTTTATTTGTTTTCCTATGTGAAATTCGTATTTACCGTAAAAACTTGTTTATCTATGGATTTGGAAAAAAGCACTCGTAAACTGTAGGCCAAAGTACGTTTATTAATAATAAGTAACAAAACAGTGTATTAAAAATAGTCGATTGGCTTGGAATGTTAATTAATTGGAATTACATTCTGCGTTATCAACGTAACAAGCTGCGATAGTTATTACATCGACTACTAGTATGGATATGAAAAGCACAATGTTGGACGCTACCAATTTTGTTATCGGTTGCTCGTCTGGGTGAGTGTATTTATTTAACAAACGGGCATGATATTTGTAACTATATGATAATGTCAAAGCTAACAAAGTACGCCATACAAATCGTCGAGGCTAAACCGTATTCATTGCTTGCAATGCTTGCATTGGACAAGTTAGATATCGGCATTTTGCCCGTCCACTTACTGATAACTTATCGTACTAAGAACGAAAAAAAATGTTTCCAAATTTGTTCGATTCGAAACTATCAAATGTCGTCGCAGACACGCTTCTACAAAATTTATGCATTTCGAGTTTAATGTTTCTTCTGATTATTCGTTAGTTTATTTGTTGAACGACTTACTTTTGAACTAATTGTTAGATTTGAATCGATGAAATTAACATAACAATTTAGTATATCGATCGAACATTTATCGCATATTCCTTATTGTCATTATAGAATGGTAGCAACGTGTCTTGTTCATCCATTAGACGTGATAAAAATTCATAAGCAATTGAATCGAACAAAAACCACATCGTACTACGAGATTTCGTCTATTTTCAAAAATAAAGGTATTCCAGCTATGTACTCTGGATTGTCGGCAAGTCTCGTAAGACAAGCAGCGTACACAACCACAAGATTAGGAATTTATACATGGATGTTTGAATTAGCATCGTAAGTTTGCTTATTTTTCTATTTCTCCATTTTTACATCCTCGAGTAATGTACGTTATCGAGAGTAATATAAGGACGACCAATTTACAGACATAACGGTTATCCAAATTTATGGGTACAAATTGGCCTTGGAACGCTGGCTGGATGCGTTAGTTCATTTGTTTGGACACCAGCTGAGATTGCATTTATCCGAATGTCAGCTGACGATACCTTACCTCTTGGTAAATGTAATTTATTTCGTAACGATTCCCTATAACGATTCATCCAAAGATTATCAATTTTGAAAATCACATACAAGACTCTTTGTCGTTTGATTTTCCAAGTTTCAAATATTCTTTATTTTGTTTTAGCTGCAAGGCGAAATTATAAAAATGTACTCGATGCTTTGATTCGTATAACGAGAGAGGAAGGATTCTTTACGTTGTGGCGAGGAGCTGTCCTTACGACAGACTGCACCATGATTGTCAACGGAATACAAATAATATCATTTATACACATCCTCATGATTCTCGCTAAAACAGGTATGTCTCCCCCCTCCCGCCCCTAAAATCTAGTTCATACGTTAAAATGCACATTCAGCAAAGCAACCAAAACTTTTTGTCAGAGTACTTTGAAAATTCGCTGAGTATATGGTTGGCGAGCTTTACGATTTCCGGTTTAATCACAACGGCAATCGTTACTCCCATCGATATTGTCAAAACAAGGTGGGTATGCCCTTTTTTAACCAAGTATTGCATGTTTATAATTTGTTGTTATTTAATCTCGCATACGATACGATTTTATAGGGTTCAGTATATGAAAATGGAACGAGGAGGACCGGATTATTTAGATATCGTGGATGTTTTAATTGGAATTGTACGCAATGAAGGAATCATTGCTCTTTGGAAAGGCTTTTTCCCACACTATGTACGTCTTGTACTTCACACTGCCTTTACGTCAATTTTTATAGAAAAAATGACCTTTCAGCAGCTCCCTGATTTCCCGTTTTTCAATTCATTTTCATAGGGAGATCCGATGTTTAGCTTTAGTTTAGTTTGTAAGGAAGATAACTCGATCGTTTTAGAATAATTTTTAATATTATAACTGTTAACGTTACAAGCCTTTGATACTTTTTACGCATAACAATTTCACGTAGAACAAGTAAGTCAAACGAACGATTTTTATACGCTAGATTTCTAGTTATTTCAACTACTATGTTAACCTCCATGTCGCCCATGTCGTCCGTAAGAAATCTGTAGCTCGTTTTCTCAATTTACGACAAAATTTACCCAATAAATCATTTAAGCAATTTGCGCTCGTTACTCCCGCCCGTCGGTCGGTAAAGTCACTAGCCCATAATACCCCTCGCCTTCCCCTCGTAAAATGCATCGCGAAACATCAGCAACGGCGCCGATTATCAATAGACAAACAAGAGCACGATGTTGCGTATGCCTCGCAGCTACCAATTCTCACGCGAATGTATTTTCCTCCCTGAAAAGCAGAGAGAGGGAAAAAAAGAGCAGCAGCGGCAGCAGCATCCGTCGAAAATAGAGCCTTTGACGTTAAAAAAGCGAGTTATACGGCGTGGCGCCTGTTGGTGCAGGCGAGAAGAGAGGTCGTGTATATTGATAGGGGGATTGGATTCGAATAGGTTGCGAGGGGGAGGAGGAGGAAGAGGCGAGGAGGGAGGAAAGGAAAAGGGAGGGCAACGGTTGCGCGCGCAACTGCTTTGTGTGCGCGAGCGAGTGGTGGCGGCGACGGGAGTAAAAAAGAGAAAGAGAGAACTTGCGCTCTGGCGGACGATGGCCATGGCGGAGCGGCCGATTGCATCCTCAGTTCAGTCGGGCGCTGAACCCGCTCTCCGTTCTCTCGCGCCGTCGTCGCGTTCGAGTGTATACGATATATAAGCGAGGTTTTACGTATGTATATAGTGCTTAAGTGTGAGAGATATAGGTATATGTATATACGTAAAGAAGATTTTTCGACGGGAAGCAAACGACATCACGGGTCTGTGTAACAGTAATCGACGAGTTGGTCCAGCGTTGTCGTCGTCATCCTGCATGGTAAGTAACAAAGAGAGAAAACGAAGCGAAAAAAAGAAATCGGCAACAGATTTTTAGACGACGCAAGGGAGGCTGCTGCCATCCACCGGAAATCTGTTGCGTGTGCACACACTGTTGCGGATGTTTAGGCTGCTGACGAAGGAGCTGTGCTTTGTGTGTGATGTTGCGTTCCATTCCTACGATGGAGTTCCAATTGCGAGCGATCGGTTCTTCTTAGAATTTTATAAAGAATGTCTGTGTGTGTGCGTGTGTGTGTGAGTGGGTGTGTAATTTTAAACCGCACAGCGTAGCAAGTGTTTTCCATGTGGGAAGAACGTTTTCGTAGTGTTTCTGAGCACCGATTTTCTTGGCGATCCAACGAAAAATCGTCCAGTAACCAGTTTTGTCGAGCTTCCCTGCGGCAAAAGAACCATCATCGCGGGGGCACCAACTGATTTCCATCGAAAAGATCGGATGGTTAATCGTATGCAATTAAACGCAGGGTCGGATCGTATTGTCGTCGCCCGGCTAATTAAGCAGTGCCAAAGAACCCGTTTTCTCTTTCTCTCTCTTTCTCTCTTTCTCTCTTTCTCTCTCTCTCTCTCTCTCTCTCTTTCTCTTTCTTTCTCTTTCTCTTTCTCCCACTTGATGCCAAATTGTTTTTATTTCGTACGTGTGTAATTCAATAGCCGTGCGCAGACAGGGAGTAGACAACGTGTTTTCTATACGAAGCGCCGAAATATGATTGACCGGCACCGTTAGTCACATATTCTATGTCTGTCTGTGTCTCTCTCTCTCTCGACAAGTTTTATCAGACACATGACGCTACGTGTATACAGTTATCAAGACAACTGCAGCAGCAGTAACTTTACTTACTTGCGCTTATACGTTTTGTGTGTTCGTGTTAGTGTCTGTTGCGCAACTTGCACTTTCGCCGGGCCGCACACATATTTTTGGCCCACCGCCGATAGCTCCACTTTTCGAGGCAGAGCGAGTGTGTATAACAAGAGAGCACAGTAACAGAGGGGGCCGTCTCATCGATACTTCCGCGTGTGAGCAGACTATTTTTTTTACCACGCGCAAAAAGAGCTAATTGTGTACCGATCTCTCGCCGGACACAATGAGCTTATAAGGATTATCAAGTGTATTGGCCGTGAGTTTCTCTTTTTTTTCTCTCAAGCTTTTCAAGTGTTTGCAGACGAACATCTGTGAATGCTCTTTGACTCGTTCTGTATGATTTTCAAAGAATTTCCCGAGCATTATCGAACTGTTTCTTGGAATACTTGGTAATCTATTTATTGTATACGGTACGATACGACGAAAAACGATCAAACACATATTTTTTTGTAAAACAGAATCGTTGAAATTGAAGTCAGTAGGCGAATTGGTTTAACAAATAATTTTCTAGTTTTATTTTATATTTACCGTGGTTATTGTTAAATGTAACTTTGCTCATTTTCATTGACTTCGCGTATATTTTATGAATATTGACTTGGAGTTTCTTCGAAAGCTTGTAACGCTGAATGAGGCCGGGTTTCTTGTCAATTTTCTTGTTTATCTAACGATCGCTCCAAACACAACTTAATCAAATTACTAAAATACTTAGTTTTGTCATCACTATTGATATTTGTAATATTCGATGGTAATTCGGAGATTTGTGTGTCTACAAACTTTGAAAATCGTAAACGAACCCAAAGGTGTCGATGAACCGTGAAGCGTTATCCCATCGTACATTATTCATAGTGGAAGAAAAAAAAAGAAATTTACTTACCCAGTGTACAGATTATTGGATGATGTTTTTTGTTAAGTTTGCATAATAATGTCATTCCGGTAAGCTTATATCGAAGAAAACTCGCTTGTACGCCAACAAATCGTTTCGCTGTAAGATAGCATTGAACTTGCTAACTGTAAAAGGTACTCGCAGGTTTTTCCATTAAAATAAGCTCTAGAAAAGCCACGTCTGAACGTGATAATCAGGCAGTAAGGCGAACTGCTGTAAAACAAAACGACTTGGAAAGTTGGCATTACGCCAGTAGAGAAAGAGAGAGAGAGAAAAAAACCTACCCTCCTCGACAGCTTTTCCTTCTGAGCAACAGCAGCACAGCGGCTGGCTCTTCCATGTAGGTGCAGGTAGATTCGCTGCAGTGGTCGTCGAAGAAGAAGAAGAAGCAGCAGCAACAGCAACACACATCTGCTTGGGTGCGGTGTTAAGCGAAGATAGGCATCGGGAGGGCGCGTAAAAATAGATACACGCTCGCTCTCTCTCTCTCTCTCTCTCTCTCTCTCTCTCTCTCTCTCTCTCTCTTTCTCTTTGAGCAGCAGCAGCAGCATCCTTTCGCTTGCGCGCGAGCACAGCCAAGTATGTAGAAGTACAAACCCACAGCAGTATAGTACAGGATGGTTGACCGCGGACAGTCAAAGCTTTTTTTTCTTTTGTTGAAAATAAAAACAAACAAAAAAACGAGGCTGTGTTTTACGACACACGAAACAATTGACAATGTTCTCAAATCTTTTTTCCTTCTGCTCTTCCTCCATAACCATACAAGTACGTCTAGTGGGCGCGTGGCACAAACCAGAGGAAGCTGCGAGTTTGCGAAATTTCGACGTTCTACATTTTCTAACGAGCACGAATTACTGCTACTATCGTGCTGTTGCTCGCTAGCGAGTGTGAGAGTGTATAGTTGTCAAGGGAGATCTCATGGTCGCGCGGCATGCTCTGTAACACTCGCGTGTTCTTTTTTCCTCGTCTTCTTCTACTTTCGTTTACGAGAGCAGAGTTCTCGTACTATATGCTACTTTGCGCTTTTGAGCGTGGTGAATGTCTTCGGGGCGTTTCATTTTTTTTGTGTTTCTTCAAACGATGAATACGTAGTTATTTTTAGTGGGATTGGTACAAATATTCAATCGCGTTTTAATACAATCAGATGTAATACTGTCAAGAAAAAATATCAAAACCACAATGGATTAATTATAATTTGAATCGCGAGTTAGCTTATTAATTATGAAACTCGTTAATATTTGATGCATAGAGGCCTTTTTATAGCTTTTGTTTCTATATTCAGATAAGGCTGCAACAAAGCCAGGAAGCTTACCGTACAATCGATAAATTTATTAATAGAAGCGTATTTTATTATATACCCTTTTATTTTGCCGTGAATCGTTGTAAAAAAAGGATTTATCGAGATAATTGAGAATTTGTTAAAAACAAACAAAATTATCGCGATAGGAAAGGTTTATTTTTCTAATTTAAAAGAAAGCCTCACTACGTCAAAAGTATTTCGAAAACAAAATAAATAATCGTTCAAAATATCATTGGCTAGCCCTACATTTTACGCGATTGTTCATTTCAGAAGCACTCGACTTCTAAATACTCGGATAAGATAAGCAAATAGAAATGTAAAAATAACGAGTAATAATATACTTTGGCGATATTTAAGCCCTCTCTCTCTCTCGTTGAAAACACAACACAAAGTCCAGTAATAGCTGCTCATTACTAAAGCTTGATGCGTACACACGCAAATGTACGTATACCCAGCGTACTCGTCTGCTTAATAATCATATATATATTCGCTTTCTATTACTTGCGTGCAACGTGAAAATAAACGTTTTAGCTGTCCCGCCCCCCCCCTTCAAAACCAAGAGAAATAACCGCTTACGCAATGACTTCTTAGTCTTGGTCGTTGTGTCGCCGAAATATGGGATCACTGGGTCACTGATCTATTTCTCATAGCTATATTTATAATTGCATTTTCGGTTGGTAAAATTTGTACACGAGGTGGATGGTCACGCGGGAATTTGTTTATTTTTGTTATTTCTTTTGTTATTTCTCCCCTCAACCAAGTTGTTACGATAAAAAAAGTCTCTGGCGTGTTGCGTAAACGAATCTGACCGCTTTCTTTTTATGCAAGCAATCAATGGTATTTTCGTTGCATTCTAAAAGCGTCGACTTACTTTTTTTCTTTTCTTTTCGTTCTTTCTCAACGTTGCACTTCCGATGTATTACTGTCATGATTTGATGACTTAATCGTAACGACGCGACGCGACAATGTCCGTTGCTCATCAATTACACTATGAAATGCGTCAGCGTTTCTTCTACTACTGGTATCGTTTGAAAAAAAGCAACAGTTCTTACATGACGAGCATCGACAAGTGCAGTGGTTGATCGTTTATGCGTCATTTTCGCAAAACATTTCAATAGATTCTTTCAAATGGCTCGTTCGTAGAACGTGCTTTATTGTTATTTGTTTCGAATTAATAAATACACAACATCCACGTGATACTTTTAACGACAAAGAAAACGTACACGATGAGTACAATTGCAATTGATCGTCAAGATATAAATACTTGCGCTCGTGCCGGAGTGTTAAATAAATTGTTACCGGTGTTACTTATATCCAAACTTCATTACAACATATTAAGCTTTCTCCGTGCGTAACGGAAAAACAAATCCTCTTATCACGGAGATTGTATTCACGACGATAACATTCTTATTCCGTATCTCTCCCGTTCTTTGGTTGCAAGCATAACTTTGGGAAATGAATCATCGCGATGAAAATTCGACAGAGTTACGAACGATCGTTTACTTCCCCATTCCTTGCAACGAGAAAGATAACAAATGCGACAATATGACAAACTCAACATACGACTGTCAAGAAATAACATTTGGAATTCCAGTCTCGCAGTAAGAGAAAGAAAAAAAACAACAATAACTCTTAAAGTGCAATTGATATCCATTGATAAGCATCTAGCACACATACACACACGGCGCGTGTCATCCTATGGTCTGGCATTAGATCAAGCTGACGTGTCGTGTCGGGAAAAACAAGGTTCGTGCGTTGCTTGTATAATTGTTAAGATGCCTCTCTCTCTCTCTCTCTCTCTCTCTCTCTCTCTCTCTCTCTCTCAGTTGGTTGTCGTCGTCGTCGTCGTCGTTGTCGTTGTCGTCGAGAAAGGTCTTACAAATTGCGGATCTCCCACGCGACCGTTACGCAACGCATACGTACACACACACGCGCACAGAACGGAATGCGCGTCTGGCACCTCTCGTTTTTTTTCTTTCAATTCGGTGCAGCCGTGTCGTTGACTTCTCTCTCTCTTTCTCTCTCTCTCTCTCTCTCTCTCTCTCTCTCTCTCTCTCTCGCGCGCGCGCGTGCTGACAATCGATCTTCTCGATCAACTTGCGCAAGGACACAACTGTACATTAACCATGAATTTTTGCTTAGAGAAAGAATAAAGAGAAACAGGGAAGCGTGTATGTATAGGTATAATCTGTTATCTGTGAGAAAGATCGACGGTCACTGAGATACGATAATTGTCGAGGGCGGAGCTTATACCTTCCAAGATGTGTAAGTATGTACGTGTGCGTATGTACTCCTAAATAAGACGGTCAAACTCCGTTAGAATGACTTTTTACCCGAGAGACTTGCTAAAGGTGTATATAGATATAAATATAAATACACGTATATTACGTCTGGTGAAAAAAAAAAGGTAGACAACGATCAGCTGATCGTTTGCTATTGCAAGGTAAATTATTATTTGACTCGCGATAGTTATTTAAATATAACCGGACGTTCAATTACAATATACGAGTATTGCATATAATTGATCGATAATTGTCGCGCGGTCTCGAAAAATTATAGGTAAAGTTTAAAAAAATTTGACATGCTTGTATTACGATATGGTCTTATAAATAAATATATATATATAAATGCCTCAACTGTATAATTTTTCTCCACTTATATGCAACCGAAAATTTTTTCCCTTCACGCTCGCTCATGCCAATGTGCATATAACAAAATAATAAAACAGAGCACTTTCCCCGTGTGCTCGTACATCGGAGTCTCTAGCCTTTTATTTTCGCATAATGAGCCATATGCCAAATTGACCGCAACTTCCTGCGAGAACAACCTGCTCTCTCTCTCTCTCTCTCTCTTACTCGTAATTGTTTGCGGACTCGCGTGTATACCTTCTTCTTTTAGCAATAATTCTTGGAATATATATATATTTGAATGTAAAAGAAACTTGTGTAGATAATCTCTTAGCGACCTTGCGATTTTTCAATGCAATCTCTCTCGCGTGCGCACGTTGATATATATATATATATATATATAAAGTAGATTGCACAAAACGTACGACGATGTTGTGTCACTACCGCCGACGGTTTTATGGCTATCTGTAACTTTTGCACTTTTAACGCTGAGCGGTTGAACGAGCAAGAGAGAGAACAGTTAGAGAGCGGTTTTACTGGTGCTGCATGGAGGTTTTTTCGGGAGATCGCGACTGATTGATTAATACGTTTAAATTCAATTCTCGTGATTTTATTTATTACCGCGGTGTTATTTTAAAAGGCAACGCGCCATCGAAATGTTCGTATAGATTTGCCTTTTCAACGTAGCTACTAGTTATTTTATTTGAGATCGTTTAACGTTGTTATGTATAGCGTTATATATTTCACGTGAGGCTGCACGTGTACGTCGGAAACGTTGCCATCTCTTACGGCATACACCAATCAAAAGAAATCAATTAAACATTTTCTACTAGGCTTGTAAAATAAATCTCCGATGCGATAACGTACAGCGTGCTTTCGTAATATACGTTGATTTCTTTTACAACAAATGGATGGTACCTCGTTCTCGTATTTATTGCATCGTGCGTTATGATCTTGAAGTTTCTAAATCGAGGTATTTCCTTTGTCGGACGACAATATTTGAACGGTACCGCGATAAAAATTATTCGTATCGTCTCTTGGTTACGCCTGTAACATTGACACGGTCACGTTGTAGAGAAGAAAAATGAAGAAAAATGAAGAAAAATGAAGGATCGCAGGTAAACAGTTCGTTCCCACGCGTAACGCACGATCGGTCGTCGACGAAACAACAAGGGGACAAAAGAGGTGAGCGTAGTCGTAGAACGTGCATCGCGTTAGCGCTCTCGAATTTCGGAAGCAGGTGTCCATCGTTACGGACGCGAGATTTCTTTTTTGCACTGGCGTCGATGACGTCGCTCTATATAGTCGCGATGCGGCTTCTCCTCTCTCTCTCACTTTCTACATCAGTTTACCCCTCGGAAAAGGTGCTATGCTTTACAAACACACAAGTGTGCATTAATATAGATGGACGATCTTGCGATAAAACCAAGTTTTTACGGGACTTTGGGTAAATTTGTTTAGGAAATTGATGTTTGTACGACGCAATTAAGAACCTTCTCCAATTGATGTGATACCGTTGTGGAGATAAACTATTATTCACAAACAACGAAATAATTTACAAACGATTTTTCAATTACTTATTGTCATTTCAAATTAATAGTTGATCGTCAAAAACGATTATCTAATCTACGCGTCGACAAAAATTTTTAGCTATTAACAAGTTTTCGTGCTAATGACTTGATTACTTTTTCAACCAAGCGATTTCTAGTCTCTCTCTCTTTCTTTTTTTTTTTTTTAAATAGCAAGTTTCACTAGTTTTCAACTTGTTTAATGCCGATTTTTTTTATTTATTTGTTCGTTATAATTTTCTTAGCCAACAACGATTGCACAACACAAGCAACGTCGACTTAGCCTTTTTTTCACACACACACACACACACACACACACACACACCTGTACGGTGAAAATGATGCATGCCAATAATTTGCGTCTAATTACCTAACTATAAACGTTTTTAGCTAAACGATATAAGCCAAAGAAAAAAGCCACCATCGAACAATATAATAATGTTGTCTTTGACCAGCTAAGTACAATGTTAGTTCCTTAATTAAGACTATCCTCAAAGTGCATAATAATAAGCTTGCACACATTCGGCGGTAATTTTTCCTTTCCTTCGCGCAACAATGAAGCAATAAAGATACAGCGAAAAGATGTTGGCGAATATCTATATAATATAACACGTAACACATATACGTACATATATGCCGCTCCTATATTTCTATGCTATATATACCAGTCCTTGGACTATCCCACACTTGGATTTCGACTTGTGAACCCAAGAGACGTTTTAGAATACCTTGTTTCCATGCCAATTAACGTATTTTCGTCGAATACCTTTCGAACCCAAGGATTCGCTGTTCTTTTGCTTTGCCTGCCTTGTGTTCTTTTTTTTCGTTTGTTAGGTTTGCTAAAACGAAGCGCAAACCACCGGAAGATGAAAAAAATGCCAATGTCGACGTTCATCTTCCGATCGTACGTCAAATTGCAAGTAAAAGTTACGTCGCGTTCTTCATCCCCTCTTTTCTCTCTCTTTCTCCCTCTCTCCCTTACAGACAAAAGAATAGGACAGCCAAACAGAGAATGAACGTTGTATGAGTTATTCGGTTGAAGCCCGTTAAATTTTTGTCATTTTTTGTTTGCTCGTTGTATATATCGATCGTACACTGTTGTATCCTATAAAAAAATGTTATTATTTATAATGTTGTTATTGTTCTAAATTTAATTATTTCAAACGTACACCACTGTTTATGCAATCCTAGTCATGTAACGCGATATATTATATTACTCGGGGATTCTTTCAACAATACAGTTAGGACGAATGCGCCTATAACTTTTGCATATAAACACGGCAGAAAGGATATAAGGATTTATGACAAGCCCCCGGTAACATTTTGGAAAATCGCAGTAATAGAAACTAACGCTTACGTAAAACGTCATTGTGCGTTGTTCCGCATCGCGAATCTTTTTACGAATCCAATCTCTCGAAAGTTGATTTATCCATCGTTGCTCTTTCTCTTTCTTAAGTAAAAAAATCACAAAACAAAAACAAAATTAACCTTTCTTAGCTTAACAGCTAAAGGTGTGTGTGTGTGTGTGTGTGTGTGTATACATAACGATAATATACATAGCATAAGTCTCCATGGCACGCCTTATTAAGGTCAGAGACACGCGCGTGCACAGGACCTGCTGCTACTTCGAAAACCCGTTTGCTAAGCCTTCTCGCTGCGGAACAATTATGCGTTTCTTGCGCGTTTGCTGTTTTATACCAGCGGGCGACGTGATTAATGTTGCACGAGAGAGTCTCTCTCTTTTTTTACATCTGCGCTCGCTTTACTCTCTGTGGATATTGCTAATGTCTCTGTACCGCCAGCTTGCAATCCGTAGGGTGTTATATAGCAACGTTTTATTTATTGCATTATAATAAATACAATTGGCAATGTCCGATATTTATGACGTCATATTTGTGGTTTTGCTGGTATACCCAACGAAAGACGTCAATCAAAGCGTTTCGAGACTTGATACTATATTTTATTGTTACTCAATAAAAGGCGAGACGACGATTAATTAGAGTTTTCTTGCTCGTTTGCTTTAAAGCTAATGAACTTTCTTGAATGATTGACTTTCGTGAGTTACGTACAGTACGTATATATACCAATCGGTAATTTTACAAAGATCAAAAAACAATTGCTTGGTAACAATGAATTTTCTTTTCTTTTTTTCTTTTTCTCTTTTTTTTGTTTTTAACGACGCAACAGTCTGAACGTTACAGTATATATTATATATGCGAAAAAGTACGAAGAGAAAAAAAATACACAGACATTTTTTAAACGGGCGATCGTTTTACGAGTGTCGTATTTCACCGAAAAGCTACCTCAGAAAGAAGCTTCTTTTTTGAGAAACAAAAACCATCTAAAGTGAATGCAGTTACATAAATTTTCACTTTACAATTTCCTCGTAAACTAAAAATCCATCCTGACGTCTTTTTTTTCCATTCATGCGCGCGAATCCCCCTTTCACATTCCCAAAACTGACGTCCCCTAAAATGTTTCACGTTGCAAAAATATATATATCGACGTTGAATTTCTTCTCCTTTTTTTTCAAAATCTTTTCTCGTTTTTCTCCCGCAAATGACAGACACCACTTTTTTACCTTCATTTTTGCATACCGTAGTAACAGCAGCAGCTACCTCCGACCTCCATCGCTATACGCGTATGATATATCGAATAAGAGAGAGAGAGAGAGAGAGAGAGAGAAAGGGAGTAATCGTTATAATGAGTAGGTCTGCGGGCGTGTACCCGCAGCTTGACCTCGCGTGAGTTCGTACAACATTTTATTATTACAATCGTGCTTGCGAGAGCGTGGAATTCTTTGTGATTTTTTTTTTGAATGTCGTCCGCGATGATTTTCTTTTGTGTAGATTAAAATGCTATATTATCTTCGAGGTCCCTTCGACACCCGATGACTTTTTATTCTGTCCAGAACGATAAATATACCAAGTATTCAAATCTTTAATTTTCATATTCGTTTACTATTCCAAGTAGCGTTACACAACAATTTAATTGTCAAATTAGTTCACTTTGAGAAATGTTTGCAAATTCGAGTGGAGAACGTTCGGATGAATCTACTAGATGGAAACTCGTGAGTGGCGTTTGATGCTTTGATGCGTGGAAAACAAAAGCAACGCTAGTATAATATGGACAACTATGAATTAACAATGTTATACCGTAATTAAAAAAACAAAATAAAATACCCAGATAGCAAAGCGATAAATCATCGATACAAATCTTGATAACTGGAAAACAGCCACGCTTCAATTTGAAGAATCTCAAAGCCCATGCGCTTCGAAAGAAAACCAGCGTAGAATAACAATCGCGTTGAAGAAGAATTAGACACCGAAGTGGATGTTTATTTATACGTGTTGTAGTGCTTTTATAAATTCACTTTCGTTTGATGTGTCAGAGAAGGGGAAGCTATTATAGTTATACGTGATCGTACCCAGGGGGAAGGGGGGGGGACCCTCTCTCGTGTCTCTCCGCCCAATTAAGGGCAATCGTTTCTCCCTTGGTGTATGAATTTCGCATCGAGCCGTAACGTGTGGGTAATTAAGTATGTGAATTAACTAGAACACCCCGATGTGCCTATTCAGCAAAGCAAAAAAAAAATAAGAATAAAACTGGGTTGAACCACTTTTTGCTTGTTGCCATGATGGGAGAGAGAGAGAGAGAGAGAGAGAGTAAAACGCGGGCAACGTGTTCATAGAACGCTTCCAAGGTAATTTTACAAATATTTAAACTATCAAAAGCAGGGATAGGAATGAGTGTGTGCGAGGTACATAACATTAATACCAATGAGCGTTGCTTCTTTTTTAAACGTTTCCAACTTGTTGATCATTTGAAAGTATAAATGTGGGACTTGGAAATGGAAAAAAAACAACGTGCATTTTCATACAAATCGATATCAGACAATATAAACTCCTCCGTCGCAACTTTACTCGTACAAATAACAGGCGGAGCGTTTGGAATTGAATCACGTTATAAAAAAAAAAAAGAGAGAGAAAGAGGCCTGGAAATACGATCCTCGTAATCCCAAAAATCCCTTGGGATTTTATTTATTTTCTTTCTTTTTTTCGTCACGATGCACTTCGCGATAAAGAGAGACGAGGCAATGCTCGCGCGTGCGTGATTTACATCTCAGCGTGAAGGCACGTGCCTCCTATAAAAGATAAGCGATCGCAAAAGACAGAAAAAATTTTTTCGAAGTAACGATCAAGAAGGAGAGTGAAATTGTGGATGGTTTTCAAAAAAAAGAAAAACAATAAGAAACAGAAAAAAGCGGCATGGTAGCGGAGACACGCAGCTCTGCGCTTATATATAGCGCATCTAACGAGTTCAAGTCCTTTTTATCAGATCCCACGCTTCCTCTTTATACGCCGTGTAAGAGAACACTTTTTTTTTTCATTTTTTTTGTTTTAACGCGACGAAAATTCTACAGGAGATGCGCGCAACGTCAATTTGACACAGAGAAAGTTTTTTTACAGTGTCATTGACTCCTACGCATGGCTATTTAATTGAAAGATAAACAAAAAAAAGTATGGTAATAACAATAATAACAATTGGCATGGTCCACGCAAACTAACACGAACTACTCTCTAATTGACGAAAGTACGTTGAGAGCGCGAGGTGTGTTAACTTTCAATATCCATGCTGGCCGTTTTTTTTTCGTGGTTTCCTGGGAAAGCAAACACCTGCTTTTCTTTTTATTGCTTTATTACAAGATGCGCAACGCCGTACCGCACCGTGCACAAACTTGAAATCCGTTAATTACAAGCCGAGCAAGTTTTAGAAAACAACTATTAAGTGCGCATTTTTTCTTTTTATATAAAATGCAATGGTCTACGAGGATACATTTTTAGTGGCGAGGACGGACGTGATTTGAGAAATGTTTATTTGGGTGGGTTTATGATTTTACGCAAGAAACGAGAGAGACATTTTTTAAATTTGTCGTGAGCTGAGAAAATTTTTAACGGAGAAAGTTTCCGTTGAAGCGAACTTTATAGGTATGAAAACCATCGCAAGACATTTGCCAAAACAATCGATTGAATGTATTACATTGACAACGATTAATTATTCAGGACGATATTAATAAACGGTATCGGAAAGTTAATCTTCTAGTCTAGCAATTATTAACGACGTCCTTTCCATATCGCGATAATTTTCTCAGTCACTGCCAATACCAGTCAGGAGCAAATCAATCACTTTGATCCTACAATGAAAAAGGTCAAGACGTAAAAGAGGTAAAAGAGAAATGAAAAGAAAATGGCTTTTATACATACGTATATCCATATACTAGCTACGGTACGAGAGAACAAGCGTGCATCGGCAATCTCATGGATAACGGCTATAATCAGCGCAGCAGGTGCAATCAGGAGAGAAAGAGATCCTTGTCACATGTAGAGTATATACATTTATACGTATATATATCGAAGTATAACTTAGTCGATCAGTATCGAATGGTTGCACGCAATTTTCTATATACAAGTGTACTGCTGATGTTGATGCTGCTGCTGCTATTGCCTCTCCTCCGTGCACTTTCATTCAATCATGTTGTTTACCCGAAGATGCTCTCTCCACAAGAGCGGGTCTTTCCAATCGATCGGATTTTAATTGTCTACAAGTGTATCTGTATGTTTGTATCGTATTGGTATCTAAATATAGGTATTATGTAGAGGCTCGATTGCCGGAGAAACGAAAAACCAAATACGATAAGTCGTGGTAAGAGACTTAACGGTACTTGCGAAGTTCACTGTTGCTTTCTTGAAGAGGAACAGCTGTAACGGTGAAAATAAGAGTTTTTTTTCCTTTCTCTCTCTCTCTCTCTCTCTCCCAAAACAAAACTATACTGCTGATTCGAAAACTTTTTTTTTTGCGTTTTTATCGTAAACGAAAGTAATGGCTAACGGTTGTTTTTTGATCGATAATCAACAACTTTCCTTGCCGAGAAAACAAAGAAATGTATACAGGCATAGGAAGAAGAAGATGCACTTGTCGCATATTAATAGACGATATACTAACAAAAAAATATTTCTTTCTCTCTCTCTCTCTCTCTCCCACGCATGGCACAAGCCGTTTTCACGATACATACAACATGCCGCCCACATATTACACTGTCTCCTCTTCCCACTAAACTCGCACACTTACATAGCCGTATACTTTATTCGACGATTGTATCGTATTCAAAGAGAGAGAGAGAGAGAGAGAGAGAGAGAGACTAACGAGAATCTTATCGATTGCCAATTGATAAAGAAGAAAGAGAGAAAGGTCGTTTAAATCTCTTTGTAAATTTTTCTCGTGCGAGTGAAATGTAAGATTATTCAAATCTAACGGGGAAGTTAATTCCAACGAGCAAAGCTGAAAAATGGCAATCCACACAATCGATATAACCGATGCTCGCGTGATGCTCAGCTGTCAAACTCGTTTTTTTCTTTCGTTTTTTCCTTTTCTCGACGACGAGCTCTCGATGTATTCTTATAGTGATGGAACGACATAAAATGGAGTATCGACAGACAGGTTTTTGCCAATGATATTTCAACGGCAAAATAGAATTTGATAAAATACATAAATAATAATAATAATAAAAATGGCAAGAATCCACGAATCGCGGTATTATTTTGCTTGAAAGTTGGCTGAAGAAATTGCGTTTACGAAAAACAACGAGATAGGTACGACACGCCAACATGATGAAAGACGCGTTTTACTATTTCAATCATAATTGTAAATATAATTGCGAAAAATTAAATGTACTTGATTCGTCATCATTTGTTCCGTTGAATAGTAAGAGCATTGTGAAATAATAACTAGCTCTCATTGTTCGAAATCATCCATAAATTATCGGGACGATTAAAAAAGAAGAAACGCCTATCAAACTTTCATCGCGCAAACGCGAAACAATATAATATTCATATACGAATTAATTAGAAAGCCTCCTCGTTCTCCCCGATTCGCGTTTTATGTCAAGTATAACATTTATATCGACTATTAATTATCGTGTTACCAGATGGGAGCCACCCCTCGGTGAAAAAGAATTGAAACAAAAATGAATAAAATACGGAACACGCAAATTGCCAAAACAAATCAACCTGAGAATAACATTTATTTCTCTCTTTCGTTCCATGTCAAAATGTGTAGTTTGTGCACCATTCTGAAATTGAAGTTTTTATGTTTTTGCGTAACGCACTAGGTATACGACGATTGTCTCTCTTGTCTGTCGATCGGATAGAAACAATCCTGCAAGGCTATTTTGCGGCCCCGGAAAATCATCGCGAAATGAAATACACACACACACACACACACACACACACACACACACACACAGACACACACACAAGAGAGAGAAAGAGAGAGGAGGAAGGGGTCTTTCATAACGTCTTTTGTAATTCAACACTAACGTGTGTTATATTATATCAACGTGATGCTGATCGTTCTCACCAACACGGGTAGCGCATCCTCGTTTCGTAAAGTACAACCAGTGCATATACATATTATAACACTCGGTATACAAAACGTTTCGTAACGCTCCAAGGAAGCTACGCGCATTTTAATACGGTTACCCACTTGACCGAAAGCTACTTTACTCGATAATTCTAACCTTCATTGATTTGTGAAAAAGAAAAGAAGAGAGAGAAAAAAAAACATGATTTGCCAGAATGAGAGAGCAAGCAGAGCGTAGATACAACACGCACGCGGATTTCTAAACGCGTTGGCCTTAATTTTTACCTTCTCAACCGAGCTCGCAAAACACATACATACATATATATATATACATACATACTGGCCAAAGGGGAAAGCCTCGCTTTTCCCTTTGCGCAAAAGTCCGGCTGATGGTTAATTGTGAAAAGGTGAATTTCACGAACAGACCGTCGATGCCTATCGCACGCGACATTGCGAGCTAATTCTATATAGTACATGCGAGGAATCGTTGTTCTTCTTCATTTTTTGTAAGTGTAATTTGTCAGAAAGTTTGTTTTATGTGCGTAGTTTATTGTTTCTTCTACAGTTTTCATTTCGATAAATCTGTAAGTAATTAAACAAATAATGAATTAATTGAGTATTTTTTTTGTAGACAAGAACGAAGGTTCAATGTGATTGAGTTTTATTTTTGTCTCGTGATACCCAAAAGAATTTGCGGTTCGTTATCACTATTAGGTTACATCGAATAATTGAATTGAGACAAGTACGACGGATGCTACTTAACTTTGCGTCACCATTCAAATTCTCTTTAGCCGATGAGCTTTTAATAAAAACACAGGTAGCCGATATTCTACGTAAACAAGTATATCGCGCAATAAAAGAAGAAAAAAATGCAATCGATTTCCGCAATTCGATCCATCATCTCGTAAGATTTGTAAAATAGCTGGAGAAACACTTATCCACCTCGGATAAAACAAAATAAAAAGCAATAAAATGAAGCGAAACAAAAAATTATAAAAAGATGGAAACTTAATCCTAAATGCTTCTCTTAAGTAATACATCGTTCACGCATGTCAAAACAATAATCATAAAATTTGTACCTTTGAGTTCCTGAATCACGTCGACGTATATAACGCGCATAGTGTATAGGTGTATGTCACCGCACAAGCCGCAGCAGCAACAGCAGCAACAGCACTATACGCGAATATCGATTTCGCTGCTCGTGAATTATTTTCTCCCTTCCTCTGTACACCATACTGCTGCTGTTGTGTTTTTTCTTTCGTGTGGATATTTACCGGCCGGCGAGACGCAGCACATGCAAAGGTGACTAGCCTCCAACTGAATTTATCATACAACTATACCTATGTTCGACCAAGAGTGCGAGACCAGCCAAAAGTAACAGAATTATCGACGAGAACAAGGAAGTGTGTAGTCTACGATGTATCGCGTTGCA
The DNA here is from genome assembly GCA_030064505.1 of Chouioia cunea. Lineage (NCBI taxonomy): Eukaryota > Metazoa > Arthropoda > Insecta > Hymenoptera > Eulophidae > Chouioia > Chouioia cunea. The sequence goes on along the minus strand of JAOPFQ010000001.1, from coordinate 37,234,126 downwards.
ATCTATAGGTATTTATTGTTTCTTTGGGCTCTCAACTTATTGGGTGTGCGTGTGCGCGTGTTTCTTGTATTTGACAATGCTCGAGCTCTCGTTCATGCTCAGCTTGATATCGTTGCGACAGAAGAGAGGCACGTTTTAATTGGCCAACTTTTCCCTTTGCAAAAGCGCAAAACTTGTACGTATATACACATCTTGAGTCATACTTTTTAATGAGGTGATTACTAAATTTAACCATAACAGTCACTTTACTCGCTAGTACGAGGAAAATTTTTCTCCCGTACATTCTCCCCTTGTTTTACTTTTGCAAAATATAAATAAAAAATAAAAGAAATAGTCGAATGAGCTAATTGCACCCTGATAAAATATTTTATACGTTGCGGTCGTAAAATTACAACGTCGTAAGGAATTCAATGTAATTTACACGAGTGTGTATGTGCAATCAACGAAATCGTTAAAATAAGAAAAAACAAACATAAATAATTTGCGTTTACGTATGTCAGTTATAAATATACTCGTAGAGTGAATAATACCGACAATAACGTTCAATTTAAAGATTCGTTTCAGAAGAGCCATTCGATAAGTGCGATAACGATTCACGAAATATACACGATTAGATTTATGTAATATCGTTGTTATCTTTCCTTCTCACTGGCTCTCAACGCTAGCATTCAACAAAATATCCATCACGAGTCAATGGTCATGCAGTTACGGAAGGCATTCGAAAGAAACAACCATGCGACACTATACGTGTTTGTTGCTAAAGGCGATGTCGTCGTTTCATCCGTAAACAGTAAACACAAGACAGCAGTAGGCAATTCTCTTGCAACAGAAAGAGAGGAAAAGAATAAAACAAAAAGAAATATCGAATTTCAATGGGATTCTTATAGGAAAAAAGAAACGGTCTCGTTGTCCGAACGATATCGCGCTGTGGCACGGAATTTTAATATTTCTGCATTGCGTGACTTTCTTTCTGTGGTCGTCGTCCTGTGCACCAACGTCGTCGTCGTCGTCGTCGTCGCCGTCGCCGTCGTAGTCGTCGCGATGCGTCGTCTTCAATCAATACACGAAAACTTAATTCAGTTACGACGACGACAGTTGCTACTTTTTTTACCCCTCTTATTTTTGCATACACACACACGTGCACGCGTTCGCGAGAATACGAATTTCCTTGCATTTAGTTCCAGCCACGCGAGGAGTATCCAGAGCTGAAAATCGGGGTTGTAAATCCGGCTCTTTTTTTTGGAATTTCCTATTACTTGTATGTATATAAATATATACGTACGTTCTGAATCATTTGGCCGTCAACGTACAGCGTATACATGTATGTTTGAGCAATGCTTGCGCTATTGTGTTTTATAAGGAAGTACTCGACTACATAGATACGACGAGAGAAAGAGAGAGAGAGAGAGAGAGGGGCTTTTGCTATAAGTGTACGCGTGTAACGTCACGGAGGTTTTACATGGTGTCATGACCATAAATGCCGACAAGCTTTTTTTTTTCTTTTACTGTTAACGTGTCGTGTACAGCATAAAAAAGAAGCATACCAAATCTACTCTTTTTCCAAACATGTTTAAGCTCTATTGATATTGATATACAATATAAGCGTGGTGGCAGCATATAATTCTCACAGCCTAGTCGTGAAAAATCAATAATCAGATTCTAATTTAACGAGTTCGTTAAATCGTATGTGTGCGCGCGCGAGCTAGAAAAGATCGTGATGTATCTGAAACAAGGCAATTGGCGCTATATTTAATCGTTTAATTATACACAGCAACGTGGCAATCTCCATTCTATTACAACGTACGTGACTACTCGTCGTCGTTTGCTGCTGACAGGTAGCTAAACTGTCGTCGCATAATCCCAATCACCTTCTTCGTAATCCTCTCTTTCACACACACACACACACACACACACACATACACAATATATGTGTATATGTAAACGTATAGATGAAAAGTGCATGTGCAGCAACAACAGCAGCAAAGTTGCAGCAACAAAGAGAGCGAGAAAGACTAGACTGCTTTGCTCGCGCGCGCTCTCTTTCGCAACCACCTCGCTTCATGCGGCCTTGCACATGCACATGTGTGTAGGTGTTTAAAGTGCCTTTTACCAGGTGCGCCTCACCTCACACTCGCTATATACTTTTGCCTACTGCTGTTGCTGCTACGAAAACATTCTTTCATTCGCTCTCTCTCTCTCTCTCTCTGTCTCTTTCTCGCGGAAGTGGATGACCAATCATCGATGTACTACAATTTTCAATATCATCAATATTATTATGTTTTTTAATTTTCAAGTGTGTCCATATGAGAATTTATGTTAGCGTATGATTATTTACCCGATATTAGAGCTTCTTATACGTAGCGAATTGCTTGTTCAACTCGCAAAGTCATCGAAGCATCCCCAGCCGACGCCATTGCCTTCACCGTTTCACGTTCATTTAGATATACGACGTCTTTATTGAACTTTATATCTCTTTCTTTAATATCAAGTGTTGAAATAGCAATTACTACTTCTCATCTACGCTGTATATATATATATATATAGATTAATTTTTTTTATTTGAGTGGCAACGTATTAATAATAAAATTAACATTATCGTTCCAACGAATCGTGTACTAGAGACGTTTATTGACGTCGTACACGATATTTATGAACTGTTGCCTTGTTATTTTTCGATAATTCGTATAAATATTTTTCATGCTTGACGCCGGCTTTATATATATGTATATGTATATTACATAAATAAAAGTAACCATAAGTATACGTTGGCTTTATAAAACATTATTTACGCGTGAACATTTTTGTTGTTGACGTCGAGAATCATCGGTTATCTATGTTAACAATGTATGTATGTATAAACTATCATCATTTCAACTCATTCGAGAGAAAAAGAAGAGAGTAAGAGTAGAGAGAAACGCGACATCATTGGAATAATTCCATTTGATAATCAATTTATCACGCTTTGTTTCGATCATCGTATACTTAAATCGTTCGATATTTGCAGGCTTCGTATTTTCTTTTGTTATATTTTTCGTCTATTTCATTTGATTTTATGGTTTATTTCATTACTTTTGAGTTTGCCAAATCCCAAGCCTTGCCTTTTGCTTATGTTGCAGAAACGCGCGATGCATGATCAGCCGTGTGACAGTAAATCGCAGCATGACGACAACAGATTCACCTAGTACAATCTGAAATTACAGCAGCATGTTGGGTGTGAGTCAACAACAACATCAACAACAACCAGGAGGTGGTGGTGGAGGAGGTGGTGGTGGTGGTGGTGGTGGTGGAGGAGGTGGTGGCTCGTCAAGTTTACGACACTCGGCGAGTTTCTCGTGTTTACAACGTGGAAGTCGTCCGCAAGCTCATCAACCATCTCACCAGTACACGTTACAATCGAAAACCTCGACACTTCAACCATCGTCCGTTGTTACACGTGACAATAATAGTCTTTGCAACGACATGTCGACATATTTGGATAACAGTAGTAATGATTACGGTTTCGTAAGGTCAAGGCCAAGGCTACGTAGTACCAATGCAATTCTATTGAGAGCTGACGATCGTCAAGATGCAATGTCGAAAAGTACCTCGTCGTATTTGACACCGATGGCGAACGAGATGAGCGCGAGCTATCACGAGGGTGCGCAGTATCACAGTCCCGAGACGACAGTGGACAAATCGCGAAATCCATTGCGTGGTGCCTTCATATTGTTCACAGCCTCAACGTCGTCTTGGTGGAAGAGCAAGCAAAGAGAGGATAGTCTAGCGGCGAGCAAGTGGACGGCCACTTCACCCACGCAACAACGTCGCTGGCCGGCGAGCGAGATCAAGTGGCCACCCGAGAGATACCGTCCTCCAGCCAAGTGGACAACTCCACAGGTTAATTCGGCCAATACCACTGCTCAAGATCGTAAATGGAGATCGTTGGGTGCTCTTTTGAGGAACAATGTACCAGCGAGTCCCAATGTCAACCAGCGAGCTTACCAACCAACAACGACAACAGCATCAGCAGCAGCAGCGACAACGACGACAACGTCCACGACTACTTTCGACGAACCAACTAGTAGCAGTAGACGTCGACTTTTCCAACAAGAAGAGCCCGAGATTGAAGAGGACGAACCGAAAGATAATAGAAGGTCTACGGCAAGAGCGCAGAGTTTCTATCTACTCGATGACTTTCTCCGTCCGCAGCCGCAGAATACAACAACAACGACCACTGCAACGAGTAGCAACGGTAATTTCAATGCTCAAGCGCAAACGAACGGCATTGGTAGCGGTGGTAACTCGAAAAATTCGATCGATCTCTATTTATCGTCGCCGTATACCAGGCAACATATTAATAACTCGACAATGACAACGTCGACGACCAATATAACACCACCACGACGTCATAACTCGAGTTCCGATAGTTTGGAAGTTGCTACGAGTCCGTTACCACCACCGGTACCACCGCCACCACCACAACTAAGTACTCGCGAGAAAATCGACAGAGATTGGGCCGAGACTGCGAGAGAACGTGAACTTTGTCGATGCAGGATGTGCTGGTCCGGTATGCAACAGAGGTCGTTGCACGAGGTGAGTGTTGTCATTAATGCCTCTGCGCCTTTTATTAGTTTTTTTATCTGTCTGTATGAGTTTTGCGCGCGCGCGCGCGTGTGTGTGTGTGTGTGTCTGTGCGTCTGTGTGGACCTTGAGTGACACACGAGCGAAAGGAAAGATTTTTAACTGCTCCAAAAAAACGAAAACAGAATACAATGAAAAGTTGGTAAACCAAGTAATTCGATACCGATAGGAGGGACTTTGAAAGCTTTCATGTTATTAAGAGAAAAAAAGCTTTTGGAAACGCATTCGTCTTAATTAGACTGGCGTTGATGAGAGATGACAGAGCGATTTGAAATGTGTACCACGAGAGTTATAAAAGTGAAAAAAAAATAAGAAGAAGAGGTGTTTTACGAGTTTTTGTTAAGGCTCATTTGTTATGTTAAACAGAGTGTGAAAACATTTCGAAAATCCAATTATAATGCAGCTTGATTTGCATCTCGTTGCGATCGTGCGCCCAAGCAGGTACAATAAAACTTTGAAAATTCATCATCATGGAATAAAGGAAAATGTTTGAATACAATATGATCCCTCGTCTTGATACATTCTTTGTCTGAAATTGAATAAACTTGGTCGAGCAGCTTCTTAATTCAAATTTATAACTCACGACAGAGAAAGAGAAAGAGAGAGAGAGACAGGGGGGGGGAAAGAGGGAGAAACCTTTCAAAACCTCATCAAGCATTTCATTTTTTTTTTCATCTGAAAAAGGGAATGACTTGGAACATCATTTTCCCACCCTCTTCCATAATTTATTTGATTTTACCTAATTCGTCGAGGGGGCGACAGACGCACACGTGGTAAAGTGGATGGTAATAGCTCACCTTGACGACAAAATGAAAGTATGTAGAGAGAAGTTTTAAATCGACAAACCCAAGTCATTTGCTATTTCTGGGTTTCAACGTCTAAAATTGTCCAACAAAGTAAAAGGGTAAAAGGCACTGTAGGCGTTTTGTACGTGAAACATAAATGAATCGACGTTACAGCGTTTTAAATAGAACTTTCCGTCCGATTTCTCGAGTCGTCGTCACTCGTCTGGATTCCAGTTCTTGAAGCGGACCCTAACGAGCATTAGTATTCGGCCTACACGCTTCTTTCTTGGACTCTCGGGCGGAGAGCACGTATATAGCAGGTATATACGTATAATATATACGACTAAAGGAGATTCGTTGCTCTCTCGAGATGTCTATCTCTCTCTCTCTCTCTCCCTTTCCAACGAATTTTTTTAGGATGATCGATTGACAGATTGTTCAACTCCTTATCATTGTTACATGTCTATATATATATATATACGTGTCTCCACGGGAAAGTATATCTTGTTTACGGGTTGGACCTTTGTTTCGTAAGCCTCGTTGTCGTTGTCGGGTACTGTGTGGGAAGTAATTTGCCGCTATTGATGGATTCGAATTTCACTTGCGTTTTACGGCGCCCCCAGACGTTGTTATTTATCGATATGAGACACACACACGCGCGCACATACTCTTATATGCAAGTGCAGAGGTGTAAATTTTCGTTTTATTCCCAAGCTTCCCAAGATTTTCAATGTGTGTACGACGTCATAATTCAAAGCATGTTACAAACTAGTAATCGGAGATTATGATATGTTGCTTTTTAAGTGTGACGCGTACGCTTATCGAGTACTGTACTTTTCATAATTGCCGCTTATTTTCGACATTTATGTAAATACAAGCCTCCTTTTTTTTCTTCCTTTTTTGTGTGTACGATAATCAATTTTGCACCAAAGTTTTTCCAATGCCGATCTATTATATCGACGCTAAAACAAACTACAAGCTTCAATTCACTTTTATCGCGTTAAAATAACTGTAATTATCGTTAAAACGTCAAGTTATTTTCGATAAAGCAAAAAGTTTAATATTCTGATCGAATGTAACGTTTCCTGCCGAACAATCATGTTGAGCTATGCAATTTATTTTTTTGCTATCAATCAATGAAACTTAATAGTATTTGAGCTCTGTGTACTTGACATTGTATAATAACGAGTATGAATTAAAGGACAATTAATAACGAATCAAACATCGACCGAGAAATAATGAATAATGTAAGTAATAATGAATTCGCCAAGTATCGATTGGTTGTTAAACAAGACATGATAGCTTCGTAACGTGATACTCGAATATAATTCATACATAATTGATAGTCGAGTCGAACGTTCGAAAAAGAGATAGAGATAATAAAGAGAGAGAGAGAGAGAGAGAGAGAGAGAGAGAGTTGGAAATAAGAAAAAAAACAAAAATACGCCGCATTGCTGTATTATCGATTGCAAAAAATGAACAATACCCACGTTTGCCAATGAAAAGAAAGTTTTTTTGGCAATCTTTGTAGGGTCAACCAACAACAATGTTGTGTATAGCTTTTGTTAAACAACAAACATAGCGGTATACAACAACGGAAGCATCGTCGTCTCTGTCTGTGTTTTTTCTCGGTACGCTCGTAATGGAGAAACGAGTAAGCGAACGAGAGACAGAAAGAGAGAGAGAGAAAGAGAGAGAAAAGGCGGTTTTGAAAGGGCCTAGTTCCGATCTAATTCCAGCGCTGCCACGCACTCGCGTCGAAGATTAACTCTTTCCTTTGTTATAACTGCCTTCTCGGCTTTTCTCATGGGCCTCGACAAACGGCGTCTCTCTCTCTCTTTCTTTCCCTCTTAAGATTTACCGTCGCCACAACGAGACAGTGGAGATGCCATGATTTTGTTTTTCTTCGACATAACCGAAAAATAAGCAATTGGCATTTCTCTATTTTTTTTCTATTTTTCCTTCTGATTTTATCGTGACTTATAATTTAGTCGATGAGAAAGCTTCTTACATTCAATGGATATCCTTATCTTCTAGTTGAAACGAGAGGGAGAGATAGACTAACATAAATTGAAACATGATATATATTTTTTTTTTCATGAAAGAACTTCATCTTTTCACAACGGATATAGGTTTTCTTGGTGAATGAGTATACTCCGTTTTCAGTAATACACGCCAATAGATGCGAAAAATCAATGTTGCCTACGGATGAGATTTTATTTTTTTTATTCCTCGCTCGTTCTCTAATGTTGATGTAAAAGGTGAATTGAAGATCTTGTACAAAAAGTGGAGTTCCGTAGTATGTTTATGTATACAATATATAACCCCCGAAAACTTTCGTCACCGTGAAATTCGACTCTAACTCAGCCGCAGTCCTCTCCTTCTCAGCATCCCAAACAAAGCGCTAATTTTCGGTGGGGGTAGACACACGCACACACGCGCGCGCACGCACGCACGCACGTGGAATGCAAGTCTCGTGAGGACAGTAAATATAAAAAAAAAGAAACGAAGCCGAAGCAAAAGAAAAAAAAGGAGTTAAAAGTTGCTAAAGCATTTGCAATTGAGTTGCTCTCGACGACAACGCTCTAAGAATATCATCATAGGCCCAGTAATGGCAGTGTTTGCCGTATGTAATTTGACGAGTGATTGATCACGTGTCAAAATCGTAAGTAGTTGCATACCAGTATGTGCGTTTGTGCGTATGTGTACGCGTGTGCACGTTGTTGCACGGAAGGAAACAACACGTCGCTCAAAGTGAAAATGACTGGATGAATGAACTCACACGTATATACTAACGTGTGAATGGCTTGTTTACCAATTGTACAATTGTAACAATGTTACACTGTGTCAGTATGTACGTGTGTACACATAACAATTCACGCCATCTACACGCAACGGAAATATCGTCGACACGATAGATTTCTACAGTCGAGGTATACCGACGCAGGGGTGTCTACCTTACCGACGAAGTATTCTTCACCAATAGATGACAGCCAGTCTACGCTTTTGTGCGAAATTTTCATTTTTTTTTTCTCGCAGAAATGTTGTTCGTTGGAATGGCTTTTAATATTCGACAATAAGATGAATAACACGTAGTAACAACGTACTTGACAGCTTGCGTACATAAACTTTGTGATCTCGAGGGTTGAATCTTGAAATACCAGAGGGAGAGAGAGAGAGAGAGAGAGGGGTATCGAAGAAGGAATATATTGAAATTAAAATAGGTGAAATTACCAAAACATAGAGAAAAAGAGATGTATAGGGATGTCGGTAATGAGACAAGGTCATCGGAATCACCCGTGTACGTATGTAAGATAGCAGCAATCACGCGTCTAAGCTCGTATAGTCGAGTTTCCGAGAGTTTAGCAATTCGCGAACGAGCAAGACAGAGCGAGAGAGAGAGAGAGAGAGTTTGGGGGGATGCTGTACGCGCAGGACCTGCGACGACCTCATATTGATCCCGCGCACCCACCCCCACCTACCAACTCTCTCTCTCTTTCGTTTTCTGGTCCAGCCGCCGCCACAGCTTCACTTGCGTGCATGTTTCTCTCTCTCTCTTTCTCTCTCTCTCACTTACTCAGTCGTGCTACACCCTCGTCCGGGAACTATCTAACGCTAGTATTACTCTCTTATCAACGTTCTACAGGTTCTCTTTTGCTTGTTTTCTCTCTCTCTCTCTCTCTCTCTCTCTCTCACTTTCTCGCCCTCTCTCTATAGCTTTCGATAAGTTATACGTGAATTTAAAAAAAAATATTAAACGGCCTTTTCGTGCGTTTGGTACGTTTGTTTTTGTGGGGTGGGATGATTGTTGTTATGTGTCAAAGTGCTGAAGGAGACGCTGCCTCAGCGTCCTTTCTCTCGGTGAATTTTTCATCTCCGTTTTGCTAGATTGAATTTCTATAGGAGATTGCAGAAAAAAAATCAAACAAGAAAATGAATTTGTCATTTTTTTGCCTTTTTGTCAACTACAAAAGTGAGGACAAATTCTGCACGTCTCGTCGTTTGCTATCGTTTAAATAAGGCGTTTTATAACCTTCCGACTGCTCTTGACGTATTTAACTCAATTTCACTATGTCGGCGAGTTTTTGAAAATACGCCGCGAGATATCTATACGTGTACACGTACGGTTTCTTGGGTGATTTAACCTTACGTGAGTCAATCTTTTTAAAAGTCGATTGTGGAAAAAATAGTTTCCTTTCTCGCTGGATATAACAGAAAAGAAAGAAAGAAACGTGGTAATTTTGTTATAATTGAAAGTTTCAGGTTTTTGTTGATAATTTTTGTACTGAAAAAATAACCGAAGAGCGCGAAATTTACTTCGATTTACATCAAGTGGTTAATAGTATATCCTTGAGACAACAAGCCGTGAGTGGTGTTCTTCAGGCGTTGACGATCGATCTCTCGACAAAAGAAGAGTCACTGCCAAAAACGGCCAAACGGCTTATCTCGAGACGACGAGAACGACGACGGCGACGCGTGGGACGATGACAACTTGCATCCTTTCGGAGAATTAACAATTCGACTTTAAGTGACTTTAATTGCTCGCCATTAGTGTGGTCTTTCGTTTTTTTTTCTTTTTTAACATTTCCTTATGCATTTACTTTTGCATGCAACCCACTTCAAAAGAAAAGGATTAACGTACTTTTTCGCGATTAAAAAAAATCAAACAAAAAAAAAAGAGAACAAGAAAGTGTCAATATTTGCGAGGATCGATGAATAATCAGTGAACAAAGGAACTGGACAATGAACTAATTTTCCTTCAAGGTGTGCGTGTGACAACGTAAAAAAGAGAACAAAACAAAAACGGAAACGAAAGGATTACACGTTGCACGTACGACGGTTATTAGCCTCGATATTATACGGATGACATTTTCTCGATCGTATGCGTAGTACGTACATTTCAAACCAGTTTTTCGTCATTTCACCGCGTTAAGGAAAGTGTCGGTGTCACTGCTACGCTACTGCTACTGCACGAAGCCATTGTACACGAGAAATTATTTGAGCGACAATTACGGACGACTGTGGAAATATAAGTGGTTTAATACTATGAATGCGGGCTGTCAAATTTTTTTTTCTTTTCTCAATCGATTACCAATCACGCGTACAATAGCTGAATTAACAAAATTCAATTTAGTCGCAAGATGAAAGAAAGGGTTGTCTAACAATGATACAAAGAGTCTTCTTGACTCCTCTCTTTTTGCGTATTCCGATAAAAAGCCATAATCTCGCTTTATCAGTGAACGCTATTTTCACTGCAACGTCCAAACGTCGTGGAATGGAATCGTTTAAATTTATCACAAGTTACACTCGAATATAATCAATAAAAAAATCAGAAGTTTCAATTTTCACTCTTTCCGGCTTTGTTCCGTTGTCCTGTTGATCGGTCGATTATAAATTGATCTTTGATAGCATCGTGACAACAGCAGTTACCCAGTAACTCTCATTTGGTCGAACGAACAATAGATCCTCAGGGAAGGTTACCTATCGTACACTACTACTGCTTTGCGCTTAATTGGAAAAGTTGAAGTTTGCATTACGGAACATAAATAATCGAGGACAGAGCACGTATATACTTACCGAGAAAAGAGAGAGAGAGAGAGAGAGAGAGAGAGAGAGAGTATTTGCGTGTTTGTTTGTAGATTCACTGCTAAAAGAGAAGTAAACCAAAAAACAAACAAACAAAAGGAAACAAATATTACGCGTGTGTGTATGAAACATGGACGCATTGGAGTTACAAGCCGCACTTGTGAAACTCGACCCAGCAACCACGGTGACGCCGTTGGGTTCGAATGTAAGTCTCGTACCAGCTCATTTTGCCGATCCACCATCGACGACAGCAACGACGACGACGACAACGACGGATAACAATACTAGTAACAGCAGCAACAACAACGCCAAGAAGAATAATAGCACAAGTGTTAACAACAACAAGTGTGCTATCGCTGAGGTGAGGTGACGTCAAGCTTGTATCGGCGTCAATATGATTTACCATACCTACCCGCCACATAGAGCGAGTAGACATCACAGCAAGCATTCGGCTAAAGAGAAGAGATATCATCTTCTTCATCATCTTCATCATCACACTTTACATCATAAGAATCGAGCGGTAAGTTCGAAGCCAACAAACTTCAAGGACACACAAGATACTTTACTTTCTTTCTCTTTGTTTTCCTTTTGTTCTCTCTGTAAACGTGTTTGTAACTCACCACCCAACACCCACCTATAAGTATTTAAGCTGGATTACTGGTATTACTGGTCTCTAATTCGACGAGAGAAATCAAATTAGAACAAAGTATTATTTAGATTCGAAATGGAAAAATTCGGCATTACGTAAAATGGAAAGGAAAATAAACATTAACGCCGTTCGAAAATTGCGTTGAAAATGATTGACAACAAGGTCTCGTGAGCTCCATTTAGCATCGAGTAATATGTCAAGTTCAATAACACTTGCAGAGGCAGAGACAGAGATACAAACTGAAATATGAAAAGGCATAATTCACGCGCCATTTCGAAAATTACCCTTCGTCCTCTTTCTCTACACGCGCGCGAGGTCTTATTAGCAATTAGCCCGTCGTGTATACATCTATAATACTCGTATGCACGCGACTGACAACTTACGATATGTAAGACTCGTTATTTTGTACGCGTGTTTGTGACTCAAGGCCTCTTTTTTTTCTTCTTCTTCCCATTGCGACATGTTCCCTCTTCCGATCACGCTAATCGACGACGATTTTTTGATTCTGTCGTGTTAATATGCGAACAAGGAAAAACTCAATCGACCGATATAAATCGTTCAGTTGAGAAACTTTACTTTGCATAATTCTACGATACTGAATGGACTTTTAATAGGCTTTTTATTACGAGATTACTTATCCCATTGATACGTGAACGTCTTACGCTTGAGTATCTCGAATAGTTTGTTAATTGACTTTGCTAATGTATAATTATTTTTCGCTCTCACTTATATTTTTTTGCTATAAGAGATTTTGAATAAAACCGTTTCACTGCTTGACGATCGAAATTTTGAGCACTGTACGACCAAATAAATACTTTGACACAATGATTATTTAGAAATGGACACGCTGTAACGATCAATAGAATCACCGTGTGACTTAGTACACGTGTATGCCTGTGTATATATTCACACATTTTTCCATACAATTCCAAATGTTTAATTATTACCAAAGTCTATTAGCATAGCTTTTAAACACGTTAGTTCACACATGTCAATAGGAATACGTAATGTTATTATTATTCGAGACAAACAACGTCGATTTCCGAGTGTGTTTCATTCCTCCAGCCGTTGCAAAAGTTTTCAATATATCTGCAACCTTCTATCGCGTATTAAAAGGATTTAATGAAATTTTTTTAAATTGTCAATCGAAACGTGAATATCCGTCGATTTACCGACAAGCCAGTAAAGGTATATATATATGTGTGTGTGTGTGTGTGTGTGTATACCAATATTGTAGCAATATTTGTAACTAATGAATCGTAACGAAATCCATTAGGAAACATGCAACGACGTTTCTCGATCTCTCGTTTTAATTAATACATTGATTCTTCCATACCACGGTATATATATGTACATATATATATATGTATATGTACGATAGCGAATCAATCGAAAGGCAAAAAAAAAGAAAAGAAGCAAAATCAGTAGCTGGGTTACAGAGCATATTGGCGCAGTAGTAGTCTAGATTGAATCGAACAACGTGACCTACGAATGGAAAGTCCATTTAGATCGATCTATGGCTTATCTGGCCTGTTATTTCCACCCGCACGACTGTTGGGCTTCTTTGTGTTGTTTGTTTTTGTGTCTAATATAACGCAACAACTCGTTGTCGTTGCGTATGCTAAAAAGAGACGGTGAATATTTGCACGAGTCTATACAGCGTAACATTTGACGAGAAAAACAAATCTGGCCCTACGCTCTTGTAGTTGAACGACTCTACCTATATACGATATAATAATGAGACTTAATCGTAATCGATGATCGCGTACCATTGTACGTACTATTATACCGTTTTAGATATAACTTTCTCACAATGAGTACATTGTAGAGAAAGACGCGCATGAAAGTTGAACGAGCGAATCGAATGATTTTCTTCAAACCACCAGGCATGATCGTTTCGCGAACAATGACACTTTGCAGGTTGAACTTCCTGCAACCAAGGCCGTTCCAACTTCTCTCTCTTTCTCTCTCTCTCTCTCTCTCTCTCTCTCTTTCTCTCCCTATCGTGCAAGAGAAGAGATCAGTTAGCGTTGAGACGTGGCGCTTGCTGCAAGTGCGTAATCTCGAGAGAGGAGAGACAAAGAAAAGCAGGGGTGTAAAGACGTTTTTCTCTTTTTCTAGTTTGCCTATGCGTTATATAGAATCGAGGTTAATGGACACACGCGGGCCGAAAAATCGATCGTAAGGCTTTATACAGTGTCGCTACTACTGCTCTCTCTTTTTTTTATGTTCTTTTTACAAGCTCAACGTTGTTCACTTGAGCGCGCCCGAGTTTTCATGCGAGAGGAAATGGATGAGTATATATATATATATGTATACACCATAAAGCGGAAAACTTTTTTTTTCATTACAGTTAAATCTGATAAGTATGTATATATATGTATATATATATATATATTTTTTTTTTTTTGACACACGTTACGTCGAGTCAAATTTAGTGGAAAATATTTGCTTTTTTCGTCCATACATTCGTATTCTATTCAAGTTGGCATTTAACTCGCAAGTTGACTCTTTTCTATAATCCATACTTACTTAGTAGTATAACAATGATTATCATTTACGTTGATACTTTAAAATATAATTTTGAAAAATTGTTATAACGATTGGTTGTACCTTCGAAAGCGAATAATTCTGACAGGCTTGTCTCGGGGAATTAAAGAAAGAAAAAAAAGAACGTGTTCGTTAGTTGTATGCGTGGGGAGTGTGCGTCGGTCGACATATTGGATTATACAGAGATGGTAGTAGTAGTGGAGGTGGTGGTTGGGTTAATTTAATATAGCACTGGCGGCAGTGGAAGTGGCGAAAGAGAGAAAGATAGAGAACTGGCCACAGTAGTAGATAGCTTCCGTGGAATCACACGAACCGAGCGCAAAGACTGTACTCTGCAACGTTTTGATTGTATATCGTTTATTTTATCGTTGTCGTCGTTGTCGTCGTCGTTGTCACCGTCATCGTAATCTCTGTTGGTGACGGTGGTGGTGCTGGTGATGCTGTTGATGTCAGTGGTGGTGTATATGTGTTTGTGTTCACTGTGAGCGATGTCAACGTGCTCCATGATGCCAGTCTCTCTACGTGACATTCTGGTAAGCATTCAAAGATAAATCACAGTTAAAGATCCTTGAATCTTCTGAAACTCGTATGTATGTACGTATGTGTATAATATGTGCAACAGCAACAGCAGCAGCAGCCGCAGCAGCAGCAGCAGCAGCAAAGAGCACAAAGGGGTCCGGTTCAGTTGAAAACCGGTTCTCTTCGTACTTTTGAAAAAAAGAAAAAAAATTAAATAAAAAAAATCTGCTCCCTCGAGAGAATCTTTCCTGTGCACGCAAGTCGATCTCTCTCTCTCTCTCTCGCACTTTCTCGTTCTTGCTCTCTTTCTCTCCTTTATTCGATGAAAAAGTCGTAGAGTTGCGAAGAGAAAGAGAGCTTTTACTCGTGCAGGTGACACCAAAGCATACACCCTTGACCTACTGACACGTACACCGGGGGTGAAGCACTGAATTTCTAATTGGCACGCTCTCGTTTATCTTTAATGCCACCCACGTGAATTTTTCATCGACAATCTCTTATCTGCGTATATCTGTGTGCTGTTTTTCTTTTTTTCTTCTTCTTTTGCATTGAACTTGCAATGGTGTGTGCATCCAGCAAGAAGAAATTGAGGTCGCTAATATTAGACGCCAGGCCAAAACTGATGTTTTGTAATATTAGGATGTATATATATGTTGCACCGCAACTGCGAAGGCAGAGTTATTTTCGACACTTTATGTGCACATAAGTCTTTGTTTAATACGTTATTCGACGTAAAAGAAAAAAGGAAACGTTTGTCGTAAAAAAAGACCTCTCGTTTATCGATATTCTCTATTGGTTGTCAAAAAGAACCTTTTACACACACACACACACACACACACACACACACACACGCACACACATATACATACACGAAGCTTTCGAAACGAATTTACGTCAACAATACATGTGAGCGCGAAAATCTGGAAAGTGAGATTATATTGCACGTGTCACGCATACTTAGGTTCTCTTGCACATGTATCTCGTGCAAAACTTTCGCTAACTAGAATTTTCATAAAAGTAGACTGCATATACATATGTATATATCATTGTGACGACAAGAATTCCGAGCTCGCAACTGAATTCAATGGCCGCGGTTTAGGTTATTCAACGTATGGGTGTGTATTTTCGGTCGCTAGCCTACATTGGACTACATCGATGCGTGTGACTTACGTAACGGTATGTCTCTCTCTCTCTCTCTCTCTCTATCTTTTTCTCTCTTTCTTTTTCTCTGCATATTCGATCGACGACGTAGCCTTTCGTCGAGCAACATTTTATGAATCATCGTAGGTGGAATGCAACGTTTCCTTTTTTTCAGAAAGACAGCAATGCAGGCGAGAATGGTTCACACCATTTGGCTACGCGTTAGTGGTGAACGTATATGAATGAGAGTCATTTTTTTCTTCGTTTTTTTTTACAAGAGGAATGTTGGAAAGACTAGCTTTGTGTGTCTTGTTCTTTTTTTATTTTTGAATAATCGGCGATTATGATAATTGTTTCATGGTATCCATTTGAAGGATTATAAGATGGTTTCTAGAAATGTTTCCATGACAAATCACAGGTTTTTAGCATAAATTATCTATGTCGTCTTCGTGTGTTAAAAATTTATCATCCACAACGATGCACCTTGGATTATCCGAGAAAACTACGTTGATGATTGATCAATAAAGTGACTTTGTTTTTAGATGCACTTTGTCAAAATGACTTTAAGACCAATTCTCTAAAATTGAACGATGGACATGTTTATGAATTACGCGACAATTTTTTGTCTTTTTAATAATATTCGACAAATTTAACGAGAAGCCACTATCTCATTAACGAAGCGCATTTACCAGTGATGACAAACAATGTTTTTTTATTCTATTCTAAACTTGATTAAAAAGTAGAACAATGGTGATTTTATTTTCACAATACAGCAACGTTAAACCAATCTTTTATATGCATTTTCTCATAAAAAAAAAGAATCCACTTCTCAGACTCTAGTTTTATTGAAATACCGGAATAAACGACATTCGTAAAAAAAAAATTAATAAATCAAATATTGCGTTTATTAGCTAGATGTATAATTGAATTTAAAAAAATAGTTTGCCATCTCGTTCGTCCAAAATTAAAGTCGGCGCATCGTCCGATCTAAGAATAAATTACGCAACTGGCACACAAGTGAAGCTTAATCAGCTGTTCTCTCTCTCTCTCTCTCTCTCTCTCTCTCTGTCTTTCTCGGCCTGCTTTTGCTTCAGTCGAATTTCGTCCGGAGGCTGCATCGCATCGATTTTCCTCCGTATATATATGTGTATATATATATATACATACACACAAATATACACATATATATACATACAATGGGTGTGTGTGTGTGTATCTATGCGTTGTAGTGCTTCAATCGATCGCGTTCTCATTAATGTCACGCGACAGGCTATTAAAACGTTAATAGCTCATCTACGATCGTGAGAAAGCGTTACATTTTTTTTCCTGGTTGTTGTTAAGGGAAATAAAAGAGTATGTACTTCTTTGCGTAATATCAAGGAATTCGTGTAAAGTTTACCGACAAAAAAAAATAATAATTCCTCAACGTCAGTTTGTCGACATCTGGTTGAACATTAAGATAACGTTTTTGCATGTTTCAAAAAAGAATCATCGTTTGAATAGAGCTGTCGAGTAAAATAATCAAGTAAGACTTGTTCAACTTTTCGCATATTCTTAAAACGTTTACTAATTAGCATTAGTCAGTCGACGTGTCTCGCTCGAATATATATGCGCAAAATCAAAGTTTTCTCGCTTCTCCACTTCGAAAGACGATATTTCTAATTGGCATTATGCAATGCAAGCAAACGAACGCATAGTCGTAGTGGCGGTTGGAGTATTGCGTGTCGTTGATTTATCTAATCGAAAACAATGCGTGTAAGCGTATGTAGCTCCCTCCCTCCCCCCTCCCCTTAGCACCCTCCTCACCTCTCTTTTGTTTGACGCAAACAAAAAGAAAAGAAAAACGTCGAGAAAACACAAAGAGTGCAAAAGCTGTTGGCAACGGGCGTTAATTGGACTGCGCAGCAGTAGCAGCAGCTGCATTCGAGACAAAAAAGAACAAAAAACTGCACGCGTTCTACTCGTGTGATTCATATATACGCGCGATGATAATACTAATAACCAAGTAAGTAGACGACGATGATGATGATGATTCAAGTAAGGAAAAATAAAAATAAACAATGATACGAATCATCTTCCGGTTGCGAAAAAGATCATCAAATCAGCAAATATTGTCGTAAAAAATTGCGTAACGCGATACACGCGCATTATGAAGCTGTTGTGTCCTTTTTTATCGTTGGTACAAGAGAATTTCTGTACAATGTAAACACAAACAAGTGTATAATCATTAGTTTGCGCTCTCGAGGAAAATTAAAACAAACCGACATGGTTTACTTCATTTAACCAACGCGCTTGCTTATAGC
Source organism: Chouioia cunea (assembly GCA_030064505.1). Lineage (NCBI taxonomy): Eukaryota > Metazoa > Arthropoda > Insecta > Hymenoptera > Eulophidae > Chouioia > Chouioia cunea. Next base: position 37,215,974 of record JAOPFQ010000001.1, on the reverse strand, counting down.
TTTCCCCATTGTTGTGGTGAGAGAGAGAGAGAGAGAGAGAGAGAGAGAAAATAATGGATATACCGATAATTATTATCGTATGCTTGCGAAACTTTGGAATCGAATTGCACACGGAAACGCATAGTTTGCTCCCTCTTTCTCTCTCTCTCTCTCTCTCTATCTGTATCTCTTTCTTTCGGACAATATTGTCATCGATTGCCTCTATCTCTTCTTCTCTCTCTCTCTCTCTCTCTCTCTCTCTATCTCTTTCTACTCGAGGTTGCATCCTTTTAAGCCTTTTACGTCGTGTGAATGTTTAATGGAGCCTGCATTCGCGCACGCGACCTGCTGCTACTCTGTTGCATTCTTTACGAGTTTCATTTTCTCGATGTGCCTAGTGCACATAGTGCATTACGGATAAAGATTGTTTATATTGCGTCTTTGGACGTAAATACGTTTAATTTGGGAGGTGAAGAAGAGAGAAATTAAAAAAAATAAAAGAGTTTTTACACTATTTACACTATTTTTTTTATATATACGGTGATGTTTTTATTTGATACAATATAACGCTTGTATATTTCACATTTTGGTATATTCCTATAAGGTTTTCACCACTCGAAGCAATGTCTCTACGATCAATTTTAAAAAAAAAGCTAACATGCTTCTCAACGTTATTATAATATCTCCAATGCTCTCAAAGTGACTCGCGTGGAAAATACACTCGCTTCTTTCCCAAGCCAACGATAAAATCACGATGTCTTCATATTATCCCTTGTCGATAATTTTTAGCACTCAATTTGATCCACGAGAATGCGCCATCAGCTAATCGTGTTCAATTATAGAGCTAATTTACCGCTAAACTACGACACGAAGAAAAATTCTCTTTCGTTCACTTCTTAAAAATGAATTTTTCATTTTTAATAAGTCAATGGTGCGTGTATATATGTGTGTGTATGTGTGTGTGTCTTAACAAGCGTTTCGTATAAAAGAAGCGCGTGCGGGTGAGAAGCGGTTTTATTGAGCGCGCAACAAAGCTCTCTCGGTCCATTGAACTTTACGTGCGGCTGCGACGGCGGCAACCGACGACCGATGTATATTATACTTTAAAAATAAACCTATCTCTCTTGCTTGCTAATTTTCGTCGTTTGACTAATTGGCTTTACTCTCCTTTCTTTGTTGCAGGTAAGCAATCGCTGACAATTATTAAACCAAGTGATAGTTGTAGTTGTCGAATGGGGGTGCAGGGGGGTGGGGTACGGCGGGTGGGTAAGTAAGTCTTTATCCGTATACATACATTTATCTCAAGTCTAACGAGCAATTAATATTTATGAAGAAAAAAACAACAACAACAACGACGACGAGTGAGTAAGTAGAGCGTAAACGACCACGAAGACATTGTGAGACGATGATTACGAAGAGACAGAGAGAAGAGGGCGTAGGACGAATAATCCTACAGCTAGCGTCGCTGCAGTTTGTATCGTACTATATACAAGCTCCTTTGTATATTGCAGTGTCTGTCGAAATATTATTTGTTATATATACCTTTCTAACTTTGTTTATTACGGTTTCGACGATTACGGTTCAATGTTTTTTTTCTACTTTTATCGCGCGTTTGCGAACACATCGATAACGAGGAAAAAGAATTGTTCTCTTTTTTTTCTTCTCAGTCGTAAAAATCGCAATTATTAATCATTCATTGACCTCTTATCGAGCGCGCGCGAGAGAGAGAGAGAGAGAGAGAGAGAGAGCGAGAAAGAGAAAGAAGTGCAGCGAGAAATTACTACGTCGCGTTTTACGAGTTTTCCACGAAGTGTATAAAAAAAAAGAACAGTGCTGCACGACCTTTATCTCGCGGGCGAGATCTCTCTCGAAACGATTTGCGAACACCATAAGTATACCATGTGTGTGTGTGTATGTGTGTGTGTCTTCGATTTTTCGTGCGCGCCTGCAGGCTTATAACGTTCAGTCAAGGTTTGTTGACCTCCCTTTCGCGCGCGTAAAAGTGGCAAATTGCTAATGAAAAACGACTGTTTATGCAAAGTAGGACTTATCCCTTTTGTTCTTTTTTTTTCCTCCTAGAAAAAGTACGAATATCGTGTTTCGTGAATTTCGGTTCAATCGATGTACGTGATTTCCAAATTTGTTATATTCGCGTTGTTTAAACGACGTTGATTCGGATACTTTTGTCCTGGTTGATGCTCGTCGGAAAGTATAAATCGTAAGAAGAAAATAAAAAATAATAAATATAAAGAGCTTAGTTTGAGTAAGATATCGAGTAAATCATTGTTGAATAACGAACATAAATAGATTACTAATCGCTAGAGATATATATCTGAAAAGAATTATCTTATCGAGCAATTCAATAATCAGCGTTTCATTTGTCAACGTTCAATATTACTATTACTAATGCGACAATAACAAACTTGTGAAACTGGATGTACGAGGGGGTGCGAAAACGCACGTCACTTTCTCTCCTTTATGGTTCCCTTGAATAAAGAAAAGAAAAAAAGGTACGTGTAAGTGTATCTCTGTTTTGGTGTGTCGGAAACACGCGCATCCGGTCGGCTTATCTGTCAAAGCACTCGCCGTATTGTACGTTATATACCTTTGCTGAATACTGTATGCGCTTGAAAAGAGAGAGAAAGAGAAACTGTTAACGGTGTCGCATTCACTAATGGAAAAATTCCACGTGGCGTTTTTTGTTCATCTCTCGTTTTCTCAATGCCAAGTTTTCGTGGACGTTTGAAAAGGGACATCTTTTTATTTGTTTGATGAATTTTAATTGGATTTGGAATCTATTGTCGTGTGAGTATCTTTGGTGAAACTTTCCACGTTATGTATATTGTTTGTATACGCTTTAATCAGTGACACGATTATTTATGTTGACAGTTGATTGTTTACATTGCTTCTTGTCCAGACGATTTTCTCGCGAGAAAATAATCAATATATAACTTGATCAATTTGTGTCATTGAATGCAAGAAAGAAAAATAAAACTATCGTAACGGCACTCGTTATTAAAATTCAATTCTACACGCATACGCGTGCAAACAGTAAAATTTCAATTCCGCTCTCTTTAAAAAAAAAGAAAGAAAGCAGTCGCGAATCATTTCCCACGCAAAACTAATTTTGTCTAACGGTATATTCCCCCTACCCCTTTCTCTCTCTCTCTCTCTCTCTCTCTCACTTACGCAGTACTCACAGATATATCAAAAAAAGTCCATCGCGAAACAATCATACGTGTGTATTTGTATTTCGAATGCAATCGGATAAGCATTAACGGATATCACGCTCGAAAATTTCCCGGTATACAAGCGCATTGCTCGCCCACATCTCTCTTTCTCTCCCGGACTAACAAGAACAAAAAAAATAACCTCGATAACGCTAAAACCAGAGAAAGAGAGACAATGCTGTCTGTAACCGAACGGAAGTGGAGAGCGAGGAAAAAAAATTAGGTTTGCAACAACTAAAGAAGGAAAAGTCAATGACGACAACGTCGAGACAAGAAAAAGAAAAAAAAACAAAGTGCCGTTTTAAGGCTCTTATGCGAATTATTTACGCGCAGCATGTATGTCTCACTGACGTAGTTGAAACTGACGCAGTAACTCGTCGTCATACGCGACACTCCGATACGACCAATTGATAAAACTGATTACGAAGAGCTTGATTCACAAACACGATTGATGTATTTCTACGTACGAGATGATTGTATAAGTTCAAGTTATATTTTTATTCGAAATGCATTTCGATCAGTTCTTAGTATTCTCTCGGATTGATAAATATATCGGCTACGCGTGATAAAACTCATCAGTGGTTTTTCTCGAACTCTGTCATACCGTCTGAAACGTATAAATTGAGAACGGATCTTTTGCGGTAGTATTGGTCAGTCGATGATTCACTCAATTAGCGGTTCACCTAAAAACTGAAAAAAAAGAAAACAGCAGATTTCTCTCCAAATAAAAAAAATTACGTAAAGTATAACGATGAATCGTCGGACGGTAAAGGCCCCTTATTAATATCGTAATTGTATCTTGAGTCATATAAGCTTTGCATACGTGCCAGGTAAGAGAAAAATTCCGCAAATTGTATCGTGAACAACGTCGATGACGAAAAGAGGGGTCACGTAATGGTGATTGTTAACGGTTAGAAGAGGACCTTAGTTCGATCAAAATGACAAGGTGTATTGTCTACCGTATTGTTTTGATTGACACCGTACGTAGGCAAACGGAATCTTATCGAAACTGAATTTGAATGGTTTAAGCTTCTTTCTATCTTTTATTTTCGGGCTATGTAGGTTGCTAATGAGCTGTGTGGATTTTTATTGGGATTGGTAAATATGTGTGTCATCTGGTCGAATTGAGCACGAAACTGCATTCGACACAAACTCGTCTTTTTCTTTTCGTAAAAACGTTATACTTTGAAATGTAAGCTCGCGTATTGAACGCTCTGTCGATATAAGCCTTTTTTACGACGAGAGAACCATTGAAAAAAAACCTTTTTTACGCGACTATAGACATTTGAATATCTAAATTGTCATTCTCGGGCAGTGCTGTGTATTCTCTATATCATTGTTTCATTAATTATGGTAATACAAAATATAGTCACACTGTATATATTACACATGGAGAAAGTAGAGCGGCACACGAGCGTTATACCCCTTAAAAGTACATAGTGCGCGCGTACCATACGTACAATTACGTCTTGTATTTCTGCGCGGTTTGAACATTGAAACGTCATAATTGATAAGAGGTAAAATGGAGTCAAGAAATGAAGGAAATAAGTATATCTCACTCTAAGAACGAACTGTTACGAGAAAATAAACGTCGTATCCGTTGGTAACAAATCAAGCGCCAACAGCACCAGCACCAGCACCAGACCAACTCGTCCTTTGTGCAGTGTCTGATCCTTTAGTTAACGGCGTTGACCCGCGTCTTATATAAACCGCTTCGCGCTTGTCGAGTTATACGTGTGTGTGTGTATATATATATAGAGGGATTCGAGAGCGTATGTATAGCCGAATGAATAATTCGCGACTCCTTTCCGAGAAGTCGATTTGCATGGGAAATAATAAGCCTCTACTTGTGATAAACTCGTGTGTGTGAGTGTGTGTGTATAATATATACGTGTACGTGAAAAAGGGGCAGATAACTGTCGATGGACTCACTTGTCTATAGAAAGAATATAGACAAAAAATATATATAATTTTCCTTCTCTCTTTCTCTCTCTCTCTCTCTGATTGTCTATCTCTGTGGTTTGCAACTTTATTACCAAGTGGAGATCGATTTCTGTGATCCGTACACCTTGGCCATTGCCCTTAGCGAACACACAGGTGAGAATAATGACTAAGGCGCGTCTCATATTAATTACATCTCTAATCCTAAGAAAACTTCGGCAGAGATAATAATAAAAAAAAACATTCTTTTTATGGCGTCGTCGTACGTGCGTAGGGGGGAAGAGTAATTATAGCGGTACGAACGTAAACAAAAACGAACGAGACTAAGCGAGTCATGAGGGATGGGGGGGGGGGGGAGAGCGTCTGGAACTGAGCTTTTTTTTATTACGACGGTTTATTTCAAAATGCCTCCGCTGTATAATATACGTACTTATTTTACGCCTGTACAGGGGGTTGTCCCGACATGGGAAGTCATTTAAATTTTTCTTTCCGCGTCTTATGCATATTTTTTCTGCATAAAACCTCGATAATTCTGTATGTCATACATCGATCACTTTTGTAGGATCGTTGAAACAAATAAAGTTCTCATTTATATTACATTTTATTTATTGGCGGATAAATATATCACTTAACTTTCTAGATTTTGTTTTTAATTCTCGAGGTAATTTTAAAACTCGAAAAAAATACGTGTCCTTTCGAAATATAAAATATTCCATTCTCACGTACTAATTAGCATGTCTGATGTTCTTGGTCGACTTACTGTTACGTACATTCCTAAAAAAATTCACTAAAAGCCCATCATTATCACACCAATTTATAAAAAAAGTGTCTACACCTCAATTTCTTCGTACTTTCGTACAACGCGCATGATTGTTTATAGATCGGAAATTGGTCCTCAAAAAAAAACGTACGGATGAGCATGCGGGACATACCCGCAGAAAATAAACAATAAAATAAAAATCTCTTTCTCGCTTCCGCATGTACGAGTGCATGAGTATTATTGAACCCTGGGAAAAATCAGAAAAACACACGTGCGTGCCATTCGGCTTATGCACGCAGCAGCAACAGCAGCAGCAATAGCACAGCTGGAGGGAAAGGCTAGTTTGTATGGAGCGGCTGTTTGAGTGGGGCAACAGTGTAGAGTAGAGAGTAGGGGTTCTCTCTCTCTCTCTCTCTCTCTTTCTCACTGAGCCTCGTTTGCTTTACGGCGCGTTTGCTTGGTGTGTTGTGTGTGCTTGCAAGATATAAGCATTCAGTCGGTTGCGAGACATTGCCGTCCGCTTGTCGTGGCGGCCAGTTTCGGGCCACCCGCGCATAACACGCGTGCCACGTGCGTTTTTGTTTGTTTATTTTTTTTTATTTAGTTTTTTTTTTCAGTTTCTTTTCTTTCTTTTTTTACGCGTTTTTTTGTTAAGATAGTGTGCTTTTTTGCGTATGTGTAGTGTGTGTCTCTATTTGGTGCTTTAAAAAAACGAACAAGAAACAAAAAATGCCAAGCCAGACGACGACGATTTTATTGAAATGTTCGATGGTTGATGTCCCGGCTATCAACCACGTGAGACTCAAATCACTTTACAACGCTGTGAGTTTTTTTTAATAATAATAATAATTCAAAAGTAGTTTTAGTCAAGAGACCAAGCACCGCGGCAGTTACAACTTGAACAGTCAGCGAGAAGATTGAAAAGTTCAAACAAAAGAGGGGGGGGGACCTCCTGCACTCTTCTCCCATGTGCATCTGTCTTGTCACTCATACCCGCTTTTTTGCCCCTAAGGCGTAGACCTCTAAGAGAGTTCCAAGTTCTTGTCTGTGCACCACCTGGATTCTCAGATCTCATATATCTCGCTCGTTCTTTTGTGTGTTAATACTCTCCACACGGTCGCAAAATCAGATCTATTCAAATGTTACCCTCCCATCAAGCATCCAAACGTCTTCTGTCCGTGAAAGTTTGTCACGTAAATCAGCCACTAATGCACCTGTAGAAACGTTCAAGTTATATCGCACTTTCCATTCAAGTATTGCCTGCGGCTCATTATAAGGCTCTTTTCTCTTCAGTCGACTTCTTCTTTTTTTTCTTGTTCTTTTTAACGACTGTACGCAATAGAACATTGATTTCTCGTCGCAACTTTGACCGATGGAAGAAAGGACAAAAAATAACAAAAAAGAGACATTTTATCGAGACAACGATAGGAAAGTGCGAGTACGAATTGTGAGCTTGGAGTTCAATGAACAATAATCGTACGATCTTTCAACAGCGACGACGGCACATTTAAATCGTAAAAAGCGCGCGCGCGCGACACGCGATGAAAACAAAGGAGAACTTATTTGCCCTAAGGCGCCCCCGCATCTGTTCGAAATTGACACGCGGGCGGACAATAGCGAGAGAGAGAGAGAGAGAGAAAGAAAGGGTTCTCTCTCTCTCTCTCTCTCTTTCTCTCTCTTCACTGCTAAAACGTGCAGAGGAAATGTGTGCATACGCTTATTGCACTTCTACGTGTGTATATAATATATATATATATTTCGCAGGGGAGATCAGTGACGCGAGTTGCAAATTTACAAGAGGCTGTGAGCTGTTGTGGGGTTACCGTTCTCTTTTGTTTGCGAGTTAGGTGTTGAGAGAATGGATTATTCAATGAGCGTTAGGGTTATTTGCTTTTGTATTTTTCTTTTTGCGTTACTTTAAAGCAGTTAAATAATACTAATATCAAAGCATTTGCAAAATGATGACAGAATCGTTATTTCTTTAAAGATACACAATAAAAAATACTCAAGTTTTCACATTTTAATTTACTCGAAAGAGACTTATGAAGATCTAGTAGGAATGATCTAATGGTATAAAAATGCTGTAATCAATGTTAATTTGTCTTTGTTACCAACTTTATAATCCATCAATAATTTAGCATTAACGTTTGAAACAATATATCGATAAACGTCCAATTGTACTATTAAAAATGTCATCGTTCTATATCAAACAACATTCGTCTATGCGTAATCGTCGTATTAAAAACATTGTAATTTATGTAAATATCTTGTTCTAATCCACGTTCAATTTTCAATAGTGAACTTGAAATCATCATTCCAATAATGAGTTGTACCTATCACGGTGTACGTATATTCGTTAAATGAGCGAGAGAAAAAAAAAGTCTCACGAATATGCTATAACACAAAGTGTATGATAGTAAAGTAAATATCTCATAACACTCTCTCGGGACACACAAACATAGACTTAATTTTTTTTTTTTTTTCCGTAAAGATTACCTACCTAGAACTGGAGAGAGTGTCGTGTATACAGTGAAAGCTCGAACGCGTTAGAAAAGCAACGAAAAATATAGCAGAAACAGGTTACGATATTTCTTCGGTTTCTACAAATGACACGCTAAAGTCACAAAGGTTTTTTTTTCTATCAAATTGTTAACGCAACGTCTATATCTCACTTGGTATGTATCCCAAACGAAATCGTATCTCTTCGTATAACTAGGTTAAAAATCAATCCCACGTGTGAGTGCGAATGTATCTTTTCTCTCTCCTCTCTGTGTATTTTGAAAGTATACTGTTTAGTGTAATCAGCTGTTCGATCCTACAGTCGTCGTCGTCGTCGTCGTCGTCCCGTGCAAGTCGTGCACATTCGTCATAGAATTCCGTTGCTGCTGTTGCTTCTTAATAACGTGCACGAAATGCCTTCTTCCCTCGATTTCTTTGTCTCTGGTGGACGTCTCATCGTCGTCGAGGTCAGCCCTCGGGGCTAGAAATTACACGCGAGATAACCTGTTCCCCTCTCTCTCTCTCTCTCTTCTTCTGCGATGTATCCAAAACGAGTTGCAGTCTCCGCCCTACATTTTTCAAAACCGGTCTCTCTCTCTCTCTCTCTCTCTCGTTTTCTCGTTGTCGTTTGGGAAAATCAACCGTGAAAGCGCACTCATTACCAACGTACTATCGCCAATAAAATTACAAACTCCCCTTACTCGTGTAAGGGAAACAGGTGTGCGTATGAAAATAAAAATAAAAAAAATAAAAAAATACACATGCATATAAGAGACACGAAACACGACTATGAATCCGGAAATTGTAGGCGAGTTGTGTTCCGGTTGAAGGCCGTCATCCGACAATCGACGGTTGCATTTCAGTCGTTGTTATTGGGTGGGACTAATCGCAATTAGAGCGAGGAATTAATTAGATTTGACGTAGGATATGCATGCGCGTACGTACTCGTCAACGATCGATTCTTGTTAGGTTTTTTTCTATCTTGATTTTTCGCGAACAATGACAATCGTGAAATTATTAAATAGCCTGTAATAATACTTTGCAACGAGAACGAGTTGTTGTCGAGGGAACTTTGTTTTTGAAATATTTTTGAAAGGATTCTACACGAGTTTTACCAGATGTGTTTCAAAATTTTTTTTTCTTTGCTTACCTAAATCGAATACAACGAGGTTGACTAACGATGAATTATTACGCGAAGAGATAATTATTTGATAGCCCGAGGGTAAATGAGGGAGGGGGGGGAGCCTATACACGTAAACGTTCATAGCTCTTATCTGGATATGAATACACTTTAGATAACCATCAGTTGTCGATTCAAATAGCGAATACAACGTGATTGATACTTCGCTAAAATTTTTTTTCCTTTCTAACGAAATATAAGTTTGAAAAATAAACTGTAATAAGAAAGGGGTTTTACAGTCGAAAAAAGAAAGCCTTTTCCCCTTCCTGTGAATTACTCAAACAACCCCATAGAAAACCGTGCGGAAATACAGCTCTTAAAAAAATTACTCTCTTGCGAACGTGTACGTAATCGTTCAACTGAAAAAATAAAAGAAAAAAAAAGAAAAAGTCTTTAAATATTTCACGCGCAAAGTAGATGTAAGCTCTCTCACTCTGCACGTGTGCAACTGGCCAAAAACAGCCTCGGCAAAATTTTCCGCTCAAGCGAATCGAAGGTCTGTCTCTCACGCGGACTTGCATTACAGTCTAACGATTGGATTACCCTCTATCTCTTTCTCTCTCTTGGTAGAGAGAGAGAGAGAAAGAGATATATATATCCGCTTACTTCCGTATATATATACACACTCGTGTGGCTGTTTTTTTTGCTGCGCGTGTGCATTCTTTCTACGAGAATATCGCGTGCTCTTATATAGAAAGAAAGTCAAGCAAAGAGAGAGAGAGAGAGAGAGAGAGAGAGAGAGAGAGAGAGAAATAGAAAAGATCGAAAAAAAATAGAAAGAGCGAAAAGGTCCAAGATGAGCTCTAAGACCTCGTGGCAGAAACTTTAAAGCTTGTTATTTTCCTCGCACAATCAAAACATGACTTGGTAGTTTTCTTACTTCTTGCGTGATTGATATTACCATCCTTTCGCGGAAACTCCATTTCGTCCACTTATATTTACCGCCACCGGCAGTTCTTTTGTGTTGCATAAAATTGCTCGCTGCTGCTGGTGCTGCTGCGTTCTCTATTTTGATCATTTCGAAAGTTACGCGCCCGCTTGCTATTATTCTTCACTACGTCTATTACTTTATGATGAGCCATCGCGCGCATTGCTCGTTAAAATACAAGAAAAAATAAAATAAAAGTCATACTTCTGAGAATACGTTTTGAATAATATATCTGGTATTATTTCTCGTGGTATAACTATATACAGCGATATGTTAATAAAGCTTCTCTGTTTTTTTATCAAACTAATCGTGATAACGATCGTTGTCTGGCAGACCGATAGGGTCGTTTTTTTTTTCAGTTTTATATTTGGAATCTCATTTGAAAAAAATCAGAGTTGACGTGTATCGCGTACAGAAAAAAAACCGAGAGATTTTATAGCAAACTTCCAATCCTCGGTCCTTAATGGTATTTCCATAGCGCATAGCTCTCGTTAAAAAAAAAACGTCGTCACGTGTCGAAATATAAATCCTACGAAGCGAATGAGATTGTGGCACGTGCTTACGTTACCTAATCACCCTAATCGAGTACCTCTCAGCCGTTATCGTTGCACTAATAGCACGGCTTGGTTTCTCGCTAAAACAATCGCATTTTGGCCTACATCACAGGCAAATTTGATCAAGTCATTCCTCGAACAATTCGACGTCGACAAAAGACTTGAAAAACCTTGAAGACGTACGCCGCCGCAGCCTTGTGCGTGTACACGAAAATCATACTTTTTTTCTTTAATAACAAAGGATGAAATCTTGTCAAGTCCTTGATTTATCATAAACTGTTATACGCGTGTACGCGAGGCCGATCGTTTAACAATAATAAAGTCTAATCGTAGCTTGATAAGCTCTTACGCGTGCGTTGGAGTTGAATTACGTTTTGTTGCTGATGATGACTTTGGTTTCGCTGCTGTATAATATAATGTTGTGACTACGCGAAAAAGAAAAACTGCGCATTGGAAGAGGGAAAGAGAGAGAGAGAGAGAGAGAGAGAGAGATTTGTTGTTCTTTTTGCGGATGCAGGTGTGGTGTGTCTGTATACAAAACTGGTTTAGCATCTGCTTGGCGAATATATATCACGCAGCTGCTGTTGCTCCTTCAAAAATTACAAAATAAAAGTTCGAAGATAATCGATTGTATATAAAAGCATAAAGGAAATTTGTTTTGTCCGACCTTTGTCTTTCACTATCTCTCTCTCTCTCTCTTTCTCTCTCTTGCCTCGAAACGAGAAAAAAATTATATTGCGACGTTTCTCGCGTGTAGCGAAATTACCTTGTCCTTGATGCGCGAGGAAATAATGGGGCTATATAATTGGGGATGGATCGGTTTAACGATATTAATATATCTATGCAAACTGTTTGTTTGCTTATTCAAATTACGCACGGAGAGAGTTGAATGACTTTACACAAAATTTGAATGTAAAAGTAAGTTATGACGTGCTTGAAAGCCAAGCCCGGAATAACAAAATCTAAAAAAAACAAACGAAATGCATCCGACAAGTGAGAGAGAAAACATGATTGATGCATATTATTCATATGACCTATGTACTATTTAACAATTGTTACGCGAGTTTGATGAATTATTTATAAAAAGAATATTTATTCAGTTCATTGACTATTTATTATTAGAAATTGTACAAAGAAAACACGATGCGTGTGCGTGTGCTTGTATTTTTAAGATATTAATGAAACTGTCAACTGAGATCAATTGATTTCACCTTCAAAACGAAAGAAAATGTTTAATAGGTATCACGAGTCAAGGCTATTCTTAAAACGAACTTGGGAAGAGTTAGAGAAAAAACACCCTTAAGATTAGTTTCTCTCGTAAAAAAAATGAAAAATAACTTTGCAACAAAGTAAATGTTTAGTAAATATATATATATATGCGTGTGAGTGGGCAACAAGTAGTTAGTAGCCCCACTTTGGAAGTACCTCTCCGAGTTTATAGCGCTCGCTCACAAACAAAAGCAAAGGTGTGGGCGTTTTATCAGGGCGTAGACACATCATTATAGAGTATGCGTGTATGTGTGTTCGTGTCTTTTGTTTGATGTTTGTTTTATTTGTTATTTTGTAATTGTGTTACAGAGTCCTGGCACGTTACACAAGGATGCTGGCGGAGGAACGAAAGTTAGCGGCAAATCCGTATCGGGAATTGGTGGTGGTGCAGTACTTACCTCACTTTCCACTATCGGCAATACTAATTCTGCCAAGACTGTTAGAAATATCAATAGCCAGGTCTCACATCGTAAGGTAACCAAAGTAAGCTATTGGCAATTTCTTTTACTTTACACGTGAATGAATCCCCCCTCCCCTCCCGCTCCTGTTTTTTTATTTCGTTCGAGATAAATACGTTACATCAGCATCAGCGCCAAGTTTCATTTTTCTAATAGTACGAGATCATTGACATCGAATCTGTGGTTGGCAATTGAAAATTTATGACAGCTTGTGGTGGGCGTGAAATTGTCGCTTGCGACTTTGACTTTTTTGCGAGGTATTACATATCTGACCTGTCGTATTCACGAACTATATCTGATGTAACGTCCGTTATTTATTTTTTTTAAATTAGATACTCGATTAATGAAATTGGTTTTTTTTTGTTCACGTGTATACAGATTTCTTCGTCGTTATAGTGCGTGAAAAATTATATCAAGACTCGAAGTCGTTCGCGCGTGATGTCGCAAAAAGGATGAAGTCATGAAACAATTTTTTTCTATTTCCAACCGTCGCGCGCATGTAAGAAACAAGGTTTCATAATAATTCGTTGCATAGTTACTATGCCATAATTAAACTTGTCTCTCTCTCTCTCTCTCTCTCTCTTTCTTAACATTACGAAAACAACGTATATTTCCGAACGTAAGAACAAAAACAAAAGATAAAAAGAAATCGACAAAGGTACTATCTATTATCGTAAAACAACTAAAATCAAGTAAGCCACATGAAGTATCATCAATTCGAATGTACACACACGAGTGTACAACCAATGCTAATAAAATAGCATTCGACTAGTAGCGAACGAACGAATGTATGCGCACATTCATGCTTCTTAGCTATATAATTACGAATAATTAACGCACAAGCAATGACAACGACAACGGCGAACTACGGGAGGTATTATATCCTATGGCACGTATCTGTTTGCGTGATGCAACTGACCGCACACGTCGTTTCTGCATGTACTATTACAATTTTTTTTCTTTTCATTTACGTAAGGTTAAGGTAACGCATCGTGTACCTAACGATATATATTTTTTTAGTGAAAGTCATTCTTCTATTGTAAAATTATCGTTGTTTAACCTACATGAGCGATGACTAGAAAAACCACACGGTAGCGCTAGATGCCCAGGTCGATAGGCATCGTTTCGTTTCGTTTCGTTTTGTTTACGTAATTCACAGGCTGCATCAAGTATATATACTTTCTAAAAAGTCATCGGTCGTCGTAGTCATCGTCTTAAGTCGTATATCCCTTTGGTATTCGCGTGCAATTAGGTATAAGTTCTCTCTTTTTCTCTCTCTCTCTCTCTCTCTCTCTCTCTCTCTCTCTCTCTCTCTCTCTCAGTGCGCAGTGAATTTTAACGAGCGAACGGCTAGGAAGGTCATGGTGGACGGTACACCAGGTCATTGACACTACAAACGTTATGTTTGAACACACCTATTCCTTGCATATATATTTATATCTGTATGCGCAACACGCGTAGCTGCTATAGAATGAGAGAAAAATCAAATTTTTTTTTGCACGTGTCGAATATTTGCAAAAATCCTATCGATTGTTCTTCTTCCTATTCGTTCGTTCGATCTATGTCGAATATATCGATGTAATGCGTATATATACGTAAATTTTCTATTTGTTTGCATCTTTTTTTTTGTAAATAATCTCGTGACGACTTTTTTTCCTTTCGTTTGAGAATTTTTATTGTACGTATACACGCGTGAAGAGCTTGTTTTAATGCTCGCACAATAACTTTACGATAAGCTTTATCTAAAGCAGCTGCAACTAAAACGGTTATCCGTTGAGCTTTTTAAAGTGTGTACAGTTGCGAGTCGTTTGGTATTTGCATACATGTGTGTGGATGTGTGTGTGTTTATGAGGAGAAAAAAACAACCCTTGGAATGACTGAATTAGAAAAAGAGCTACGTATGTGTACTGTACACGCCTCGTTCGAATTACGATCGTTTAACAATTTGTTCTACTGCCTCAAAAATTAAAAAAAATCAAAAGTATACTATCCATTACCAATCGCACCTTTCGTCTAATTAAATGATAACGTGAGCAACAAAAAAAAAGAACCAAGCCATCACCTTGAGCAAAAGTATAGATACTATCGAACGGTATATCAGCGAGATCTTGTTTTCCCTCTCTCTCTCTCTCGGTCGCTCGCTCGTTTTATAACGAGTCAGTCGTTCGTTTGGTTCGTCGCGGCGTTAATTCGCTGGTCAAGATTGGCGCCTCGAGCAAACTGACACATTTGCCCGTCTGCGCGTATAACGAAAAAGAAGACGCAGAAGACGAAGAAGAAGAAGAAGAAGAAGAAGAAAGGAGTCAGTGACCGCCATGACTATACTGCTGTTACTGCTGTTGCTGTTGCTGCTGCTGCTGCTGCTGCTGCTGCGCACGAGACACGAATCTCGATACTTACTTTGTGTCGGTCGTTGGGGCGTGTCGACGCATCCGCTCAAGTTCATGCAGTGAAAGTTAATCGCAAAATGTTAATCAGCCGTGATTCCGCGTTTTGCTTATATAAAATTGTTATCATCGTCAAAAAACAATTTTTTCTTTTCATCGACCTACTGTTATATCGTTTTCCAACAACGATATTTCCAAGAACTCTAGCTTTCTTTTTTCCTATCTCTCTCTCTCTCTCTCTCTCTCTTTCTTTCCCATGAAAGATTGCAATAGAGGAAAACATCTAAGTCGGCCGTGCCAGTGTCAAGGGGACACAACACACTCGCACGCGAGCACACGTTTGTAAGGTGTGAAAAATTAGGTCGGCGCACACGCTTGTTATCGGTGCGCTTTTACGTTCATAGATAAAGAAAAAAAATAGCCCACGAGAGAGAGAGAGAGAGAGAGAGTGGCTGCTGCTTACGAAATTACAACGCGGTGGCTGCACCTAACCGTTTTGTAATGCGGCTTGTTCTAGTTTATGGGAATCGTAGAGCAATAGTAGATACATAAATTGCCCGGAGGATCGAAACAATGGGAACGCGTATTTTTTTTCGTGGCTTTTTAGCCTTGACCAAGCGTGTAATTTTTAAATCGTCCACTTGTCCAACTATAGAAACAAGGAGATTTGTACAATTGAAAAGAATCGAGATGAAAAACAATTGTACGATAGCGTACGTTGGAAAGTTAGACAATATTCGTTGATACCAATGCAAGAGTGGCAATTGAAAATAAATATAAAGCTTTCAATATAACATCATTGTCGTTCAAACGATGTATGTATAGTGAAAGCTTTTGAAGTACACTTGAGATTTGGCACGAAAGAAAGAAAGAGAGAGAGAAAGCGAAAACAAGCTGAATAATATTATTCGCGTCTCAATTGCAAGAATTGAAATTAATCGTTTCTAACGTTCGATAAAAACGAATTTATTTTTACCTTTTAATTCACATAGATACAATAGGTATCGAGAAGGAGGAGGAATGCTTAACTGTTATTGCAGTTCTATGTTAATCGATCCTACCAACAACTCGGAATGCAACGAATGTCGCACGACAACGACAATCGCCAGAAGGAGAATATTGTCTCGGCTTTTCTCTCTCTCTCTCTCTCTCTCTCTCTCTCTCTCTCTCTTTCTTTTGTGTATGAAACTTTACCAAGCAGTTTTAATTGTTTGGATGTGAGGAATTGAGTGGTCGGTCGATTTTTATGTCGATAAATTGTAACGCTGAACAAAACGATTAAAAAAAACAATCTACTTCTTCGATTCGATCGATCGATCATACACACATGTTCCCACACACTATGAAAGTATGAGCCATACTTTTTGACAAGAAAAATTAACGAATCAAGATCTCGTTATGAAATATATATATATATGATTGAAAGTTTGTTCTTCTTTTTTATTGTTATTATTTTTTCTTTTTCAATGTGCGTCATTCTCTTTGGTCGTCAGCGAAAGTAAAAGAAGTTATAATATACTTTCAATCATGTCGCGTCAATGTAATTTGCAAAAGATTTCTCCCCTCGTTCGATAACGTGTTATCAGGCCGCCGTCTCGTGCTATATTATTTCATACAAATGAAAGACAACGAACTTTAATCTATCGAATAGCGCGCGTTCTTTTCTCTCTCTCTCTCTCTCTCTCTCTCTCTCTTACACGCAAATATCACGAGAGAATATAAAAGATAATTTTTTTGACCTCATTGCTGCTGTTACGGGAGTCGCACAAAGAAAAATTCTCATCGTTATTATATATATATATATACATATACACGTGAGCAAGTAAATTTTTCAACTACATCCCAATGAAATATCGCTATACAAAGTAATTCAACTCGAACGTAGGTTTTTATTATTCTCTTTATTGTTCGACGAAAAATTTCACCGAACAGCTGCTCGAACTGATTGCTCGAACTATATAGCGAAAGTGGAATCGCGGAAGCCACGAATTAATTCGCTAAAGAGAGAAAGAGAGAATGAGAAAAAGAGCAAAAGCGCCGTTTACGCAGGCGCGATAGCAAAACGAAGAGAAATGGACTTTTATACCCGACATGGTTTTCCTGTTAAGAGAGAAGGGGAACTCGTACGCTCTCCTTTTCTTTTCTTTTCTTTTTTTTTTTTTTTTAGACGCGCAATTTATTTGCCTTGTTTGCGTTCCAAGACATTTACATAGATTGGAAATCTTTCGTTCGTAGCAATACCGAACTAAGAGTACTACTTGTATGATGTAATTACTATAACGATGGTTTATAATATATCGGTGTGTGTTTTTTTTTCTTTGACGCTTTCAGGTGCGACCATCGATTGCCAACTCCAAGAGGGCGGAACTGTCGGATAATAACAACGCTAACAACACCAACGCCAATAATATTCATCTACCCATTCACGAACCGTACAACACCAATAGACACACAGACGGATATGGTATGTCGATACGATAAACGTTGAATTTCTCGCGACTAAAGTAACATTTTCTCAGAAGATTATACTTTATTCAGATTTCAATTGCTTCAATAATTAATCTCTTGGATTTAAAAAAAAATTGTACGATTATGAAATATTTCATTATACATGTAAATCGGATCTATTTTTCTAAAAGACCGATAGAAAAAAAAAATCCGCGTCGATCTAAGTGGAAATGATTTGATTGGACAGGTGTAGAATTACCAATGACTCCGGAACAAGCGATGAAGTATTACGGCTCGAGGCTGACGGAATTCGAGAGAGCCGAGATCGAAAAATACTCTGAAATCTGGTATCTTGGGCTGTCGGCCTGCAAGATACATGGCGAAGAAGGAGCTCAACAAAACGGCGGTTACGACGATGACAACGGTAGTTACAACAAAGTCCTCCACGATCATATCTCATACAGGTGCGTTAATTATATGCATCGATGTTTGTTCTCTTGGTTCTACTCGATAAGAACGATTGATTTGGACTATCTAACAATGAATAATTTGGCGTATTTTTCTCTTTCTCTCTTTTTTAGATACGAAATCTTGGAGGTCATCGGTAAAGGTAGTTTTGGCCAGGTGATCAGAGCGTTGGATCATAAGACTGGTCAACACATTGCTATCAAAATCATAAGGTTTGTTTTAAAAATGATACAAGTATTGAGCAAATATTGCAAGTAATAGAGTGCCGTTGAGTAATCGTCTCAAATCTCCTACAAAACACTGGATGTAATTAGGTGATTTTTTTTGGTCGTCGTAAATCTAACGGATCGAGGATGTGAATTAAAAAGGGGAACGAAAAAAACATTGACTAGAAACAGGAAGTTAAAATGAACGTAGAGGTATAATTTTAAATAAAAACCAGCTGTTCCTCGAATCGTCATGATGTTCCAATGATTTCAAGTAGAGTTATCGTTGATCGATTGCATTTTATTAAAAGTTCGATTTTTCTCTGTTATTTTAAATTTCGCGTACGCGACAAAGAACAACGTTAAAAATAGTTTATAACTGCGCGGCCTTGACTCGAATTACATTTCAATGTTCGCACTTTATCGCGAGTTATAATTCAATACAACGTTATTTTTCACGCGTTTGAAAAAAAAACAACGAGTCTAAGGTGTTTACGTTATTTATAGGAACAAGAAACGATTCCATCATCAAGCTCTCATCGAGGTGAAGATCCTCGATCACTTGAGGAAAAAGGACAAAGATGCGAATTCATCTCACAACGTGATACATATGCTCGAGTACTTTTACTTCAGGAATCATTTGTGTATTAGCTTCGAGCTGATGAGGTGTGTATGAAATAAACGAAAACTCGTTATCAATCGTTAAAAGTCCCGTTTAAATGTCAGGGTCGCGTTTATTTGACTTTATTCGCATTACAGCTTGAACTTGTACGAGCTCATCAAGAAAAACAATTACCAAGGCTTTAGCTTAAGTCTCATTCGAAGGTTTGCCAACTCGCTGGTCAATTGTTTGAGGCTGCTTCACCGAGAGAACATTATTCATTGCGATCTGAAACCCGTGAGTATCAAATCTAACCGTTCGCATTGTTCGATTGACAGTATTGCTCAATCATTTCCCGTTTGATGAACGTACAGGAAAACGTACTGTTGAAACAACGAGGCAGCAGCTCGATCAAAGTGATAGACTTTGGCTCGTCGTGCTATAGTCACCAGCGTGTCTATACGTACATCCAGTCGCGTTTTTATCGTTGCCCAGAAGTTATTTTGGGTTTACCCTATGGGACTCCAATCGACATGTGGAGCTTAGGGTGTATCCTTGCCGAGTTATATACGGGATATCCGTTGTTTCCCGGCGAGAACGAGGTCGAACAACTTGCCTGCATTATGGAGGTCTTGGGTAGACCTCCGGAACAACTCATCAATCATGCGTCGCGTCGTAGACTCTTCTTTGGTAAAAACATACACGTGCTTTATCAAAATTTCCAAACGAGTTTGCCCTCGATCATCTGGCTGATTAATTTTAGCACTAATATGCATCTATATATTTATATATGTATTATTTTCTTTCGCTATAGACTCAAAAGGAAATCCTCGCTGCGTAACCAATAGCAAAGGGAAAAAGAGACGTCCCGGTAGCAAAAATGTGATGCTGGCGCTACGTTGCCGGGACCCACTTTTCGTTGATTTCGTCAGTCGATGCCTTGAGTGAGTAATTCTTTTATGTTTTTTGTTTTAATACTTATCGCTTATCGATAACATCATAAAGAACCATATTGCTGTGAGTTGAGTTTCCGTTGAAAGTGTAAACACGTCGAGTTGTTGCGAGTTAGCTTGACAAGTGCAAGAGATTTTAACGTAAGGTCAAGGTTCGCGTTGACGTAGAAAAGCAAAGTATAACGATGTCAAGAATTTTTCTTGCGATACTCGTGACATTCACGGCGGCCGATTCAACGATATCAACGATCACGAGCTTTTAAAGAAATTGTAAAAATGTGATCGAACGATATTTTGCAGATGGGATGCGAAAAAGCGAATGACCCCAGAGGAAGCATCACGTCACGAGTGGCTGACTTCATCGTCATCGTCTTTACTTTCGTCGTCGTCGTCAACCATGGCCTCGTCGATCACCGGTAGCACTACAGCACTGACAACAAGTGTAATCGAGACGTCTCTACCGGTCCACGGTCAAACAGCCGTCACTTGTGGCGCTACAAGTGTTTCTGCATCCGGTGGTGTTGTCCCGAGCAGCACAGCTTCAGCTCGTCCTCGTGCCGAAACAATGGAGGACATACAACAACAATACGCGTTGTTTCGACTCTATCGCGGTCGTAAATGCGTCTCGAAGATAACGGATGTACCCGATGGTCCTGGCGCTGGCCTCGTTGTTAAGAGTAAATTAAACGGTAGCGCGAGTAGCCACGCCCTTACTGCTGGCGCTCAGCCAGCAAGCTCGAGGCACGCGTCCACGGGTGATATCGTGACAAGCCTCGATCCTAGCCTCGACGATTCGGGTACTTTTCTGCCGCACATCTTGTCTTGAAGTCGGGTGCGAGCTAGCCATTTCTAAATGCGAGCGAAACGCCTCCTGTTAATCTTTCGTACATAGATATATATATATACATACGTCTAGTGCGTTTTTATCGAAACCTTTTGTTGCAAACATCTATTCCCGCAGATGTCAAAGGTGGGCTTTGATATAAGACTGTTCCAAATGGGCCAACTCGTTCTTTTGTTCGACTTACGCTAAATTTTTTCACCTATCACCGACAATAATTCTTTCGAATCGGCCAAATTACGAGCGCGGGAGCATACAAGATGAGCAAGATCGGAACAAAATAATACTCGATGTAACACAGCTTAAGAAAACACAGAAATGGGAGGGGTAAGAATTGGAAATGGCTAGCTTGGCGACGCACGCGACAAAAATTCATCGAATTATTTAGCCATGACCCAACGAATAGTAAAAAGGGCGGATACGACATAAACAGAACAATTGTATAACTCGTAGCTAGGCTAATTGACTGGAGTGTTATAATATAATACGCTGATGATGAAACAAATGAAAAATACGACAACTGTCTTTCGTTTTTTCTCGTAACTCATAGCCAACGTTCGTTGTGTAATTTTATAAATGTAATTTATTGTGATCGATCGACATTTTATTCGACAAGAAATCGCTAGCTCCATGATGCAGAATCGATTCAGTGTACCGATCTGCTCGCGCGGTACACCAATCAAATGAACAAAATAATAAACCAGAAGGGATATACGGGAGAGAAAAAGAATAATGGTTGAAGAACGGACGAAAGTGTATCAGTCTTTTTTTTCGATGGCTTCGAAAACCAATAGGTCGTTATTTAAAGTTTACGCGGATTACCCTTGTTAATCGGCGTAACCCCGTTTTTCACGAGGCCTGAGTAGTCTTATTGTGATATTAAACTACCACTGTCTTACTTGGATCTCTGATTATTGAGAATATAGTGTCGTCTAATATTAGTTTTCATTAATATTACTTTTAGATGTATGGTTTATTATTATTATTATTATTATTATTATTATATTATTATTATTAATATTACGACTATGTACGATTACATATGAATATAAATATATAAATATTATTTTGTTATGCTTTCGAGCATGGCTACTGCCAGCACTATGACTGTAATCATTAGACTACGTGTTTTAATGACAATTAATTAGACCGATGATACTGCAATCGAAAATAAAAACGAGGAAAAAAAAAATATATATATATATCTACATATATATATATAAAATAAAAACAGAAAAAAATAAAAAAAACAAGGCAATTTGGCACAAGTTAGTTCGATTGTACGGTATAATCAAACCCAGGGTACACGAGATAAAGCTTGATGCGCATCATGTTTTACGATTTGAATAAGTATTTAGTAGCTCGCAGAAGCTTTACGCTCCAATATTACAGTCTTTTTATTTTGATTGTAACGTTAAGTATATTTTTAGATTTACTGTCACTTTCTTCCTGTCGCATGAGAAAAAAAAACAATGCTGTTTTAATATGTATATACTTTTATCCTTATTGTGAGATAAACCGCTTGCGCTGCATGCATTTTAATGATATACCAACAATTTTTTTTTACGCGTCGATACGTATACGTGAAATGTTGAACAATGTAAAATTCGTGAAATCGTCGAAATTGTAATTATTCGTTTAAAATTATCGATTTTTATGTTTTCGCAAATTGTTTGTCGAGCCAAAAACTTGCAAAGGCTTGGCGATGAAACACAAGCATGATTAGAGAACTGCTGTTTTAGCGTTTATTAAGAAAAGTCAACAACGAACAAGAAAAAAAATCCTACCTAACTTCCACACAACTGTGTATTTATGCGTTTTAATCTTTGAGACTTTTCTCTTACTCGACAATTGATGTGTAAATAATTACTAATATCAAAATGTAGACAAAAAAAGATGCAGTAACACACTCCTATACAGAACCACGTGTGACAAGACTGAAAGATGTTACATACAAGAAAATTATTATTTGTCAATCCCATTTTAATAAATAAACAAAAAAAGTAGAAATATGCATTCGTCCATCATTTTATTAAGGTAAAACATGGAAATCTTTTTTTGGAAAATGTAGGTAAATTAACCAAAACATAAGCCCCCTGCATCGTTTCATGCTGTAACGAATCGACTCTTTGTGAAGCCTAACGTTAAAAGCATTATTTTTCCACTGCCGTTGCGATATCCTGTGAAATGGCAACACACACAATGCCATGTACCAATCAAACATGCATAGTAATTTTGCTGTTTGCATGCGAATTACAATTTTTATGAGAGACAGTAGTCGAATGTATCGAATTAATCGTCGGATAAACGAAATAATGTCAGTTTTTTGGGTTTTTTCAATTACTAACCTTTAGCTGTACATTGTACGTAATGAGATTTAAGAGTGTATAGTATAAACTAAGTTTCATAAATTATCAAGTACTTTTTTTTGCTGCTCTGTGGTGTAATATGAATTTTTAATTGGCAACACGATGCTTGAAAAAGAAACAAGTCTGTAAAAATTATTTGCAAATTAAAGAAGCATTGTCAAGCTTGTTGAAAATATAAAAGAGTAATTTATTGTCAAGTTGACCTGTTTTGTACACGTGCATTTTAAGCCAAATGTTCGGTCGTGTTTAAAAAAGTTATGGTTTATCAAAACAAGAAAAAAGAAAAAAGGCGAGTGCAATATCAAAAATTTGAAGAAAATCGAAAATGGTTGCAGTTTATTGTGATATGACAAGAAAGAATTCAAAAAGAACTTACGGAAGCAATATAATAGCGATAAATTTATGCGAAAAAAAAGAATGAAATGTAAAAAACCAAAAGCGCGTTTTTCGTTCTTGTTTGCCGAAAAATTAGCGTAAATTAATTGGCCAGCGTTTAGAGTATTTTTTATATTTGTGCAGTTCGCTAATAAATTCGCAACCTATGAATGTATTAAATCGATGTAAATCTCTTTGTGGCAAAAAGCTGGACATTTTTTTGCATGTTAAAATTATTGTTGGCATTGTTAACTCGTAAACATCAAAGTAAAAGTGTATAAAATTTGCCCTTGAATAAAAATTGACTAGACATACTTTGAAAGCAACTAAAAATGACATTAATTGATATATTCGTATAAAAAGCTGCATTTCCGATTCATCGACTCCTAGACTGTATAATTCGAAGTTATGTTTAATAATTTTGACAAATATACAGCCTAAAATCTATCGGCTGATTTTGTCGGAATGAAACGGCATATGTGAATTTTAATAACGAACGTGTGCATAATTAAAGCGTTATTAGCTATATGCACAAGCAATAATTTCGAGAACATATATCGGCATTGAAACCTATAAAAATATATCTATGTACGCAGAAAATGAATATTTAAATCAATATCTTTTATTCGGTAGATAAGAAAAAACAAAGTAAAACTGTGAATTGTTTACAAGAGTAAATAATGGATGCACAAGGAGCAATGGAACACAATGGGTATATAACGATAAAGTATACGATTCAATCATTCATCGATTCATAAATTGCACTTGCACTTGCACTTGCGCGCATAGCAACTAATCATTGCTATAATATAATTGATGTATTTTTTGCTAGCCTGTTGAAATGTATATTTTGCGAAATATTCTATACGCAATACTGTTTTCGTTCGCGATTCTAATAAACTGCAGCACGTGGCAAAATATTTGGTTCGCGAGTTCAATAAGTTTATCGACATAATTATCGTTAACAAAGTCTTTAACTGTACAGATATCGTTCTATCTCTGCGTTAAACAACGTCAGAGATCGTCAAAGCCACAAGGTATTTAGCTAATCATCTGAAATATCACGTTTGATCCATTGAACAATTGGGGAAAAAACGTAATGGCACGTCTATTTATACTTGAATAACTATTGGTTCAAACGTCAGATCTGGTACATTTCCGGGATAGATAATCGAGGCCGTTTTATCACAGTTACTTGGAAAATGTGGAATGCCTTGGCAACCAATAAGTTGGAATTGTTTGTCGAAACATATCCGCAGCTCGGATATGTAAATTTCGTTTCTTTTCTGCAATAAAAAAAAAGATAGATAGACAACAGAACAAGAGGAATCGTACGATTTATTTAAAAATATCAATGAAATATCGCATCAACGAATACACGATGTACGATACTTTACCGAATTCTTGACGCACTGCACGTAAGCGTCGACACCTAAAATCTTGCGCACTCCGTCCAAGTATTCTTGCAACTTGTATTTGTGATAAGGTACAATGTTAGCTTTGCCGAGCACGTGCTTCATGTCGTACCGATCGAGAAGCTCGAGTCCTTTCTTGAAGTACTTGACCTCTGTGTTAATACACTCGATGTCGACCGAGCACGTACCGTGTTTTTCCCACTCGTGACGCCAAAACAAGTGTGGTTTAGTATTCTTGTGTACGTCGATCCATTTAACTTCGAGTTCCGCTAGGATTGGTTGTAAAGATTTGAAATCAAAGTGAAGAGAACTGTTGCAAAAAAACGGACCCATTGTACGATTTTTTTCTGGCCAAAGTCCATGGATCGACCATTCTTCGTTCGATGGAAGATTACATTTGTGGGATGGATTTTTTTCTTCCCATTCGTAACACGACGTTGGTGGCCAGGCTTGAGTGAATATTAACATGTCATAGTCAGCAACTGTCACCGATGTTAAGTTTGCGCTGCAAATAATGTTCGTCGAATGGCCGTAACGTTTGGTTTAAAATAGATCTCGATGAAAAAATAAACGCCGCTGAAAATCTATATACGTACACGGGTATCTAGTAGACATTTTGTTTTCTCGCGAAACTTTTGTCAAACGTTACAACGATATTTTAATAATTTTGACGAATTACATTAATCGCGAGTCGGGCACTCGTGACAGCGTTGAACGTGTCCAACGATCAACGAATACTCTGCTTTACGCGATCCATCAATTACAAAAACAAAGTTATCAACGAAACGTTCGAAGGAATATTTTCACAAATTGCTTGTTCAAACGAGCACTCTTACTTCGAAATAAGCGTACAGCGACCTTTACCAACGCGCCTCTATTGAAGATTACTTCGATCGAGTATCGTAGCGTTACGGTCAATTACTTTTTAACGCGAATGTCAACCGAAGCAAACCAATAAATACCAATAAGAGAATCTTATCAAATGCAACGCGTCATTAGAGAGACACGACGCGTGTACATCACGCGCAACTTGACGAATCGAATAGTAAATAATGATAAATGAAATCAAGAAATATTTGAAAAATTAAAGTAGTTCTATTTGTACTAACCTATGGGCTAATTGAAAAATAACGAAACTAATCGCACAGTGGAGCAACATATTTTCATCCGATACAACAATAGCAAAAACGTTAAATAAATACTTCAAAGTAAACTGTCAGGAGTCAACTGGCCTGTACATAATATCAGTCGTGAGAATGAGAACTGGCACAACTCACAATGTGTGTTGCAAGAACAAACTTACAAAAGACGCATATTTCCTTGCAGCCTCCCACTTTACCATCGAGCTTGGCCCCACTCTTACCATACTACGTCACTCTACAGATGTTTTGAGTTCCCCGCTGACTGAAGAATGTCAGTCTGCCTCTCTCTCTCTCTCTCTCTCTCTCTCGTTGTATACTTTTGATATGGAACAGGTGGTAAACGAGAGAAATTGAAAAATTGAAACTTGTTTAATTGATAAAAAAGAACAAAATCCTTCGTAATTACCTTGCATTTTTATCATTTATATCATTGGAATTATTCTATATAGCGGACGTTTAAAGACATTGTACGTAAATAACGTAGAGAAAATTGTGCACGATTAAGGTAAGTACATCATATATTAAAACAATTCAAAAGTCGCGCCAAATATAAAAAGGTGTCGACACATGTTCATTCAATTCAGTTGCTTTTCTTTGACTAAATTGAAACATGTTTACATATTTAAAAATAAAGTTTAATCGTGAATATTGCTGAAAACGAACGTATCCCAACGTACGATCGTTTCGAGAACTTAGTCTTAAATCAAGAAGACAGATACGTATACTTGAATATATTGAAAGATTTTTGCAATAACTCCGAAACGACATTTGAACGGATTATATTTGATTCTATTTCAAAAAGTCCTGATAATATTATTTAGATTGCCAAAAGAACAAACAAAGTCTCAAATTGAAAGTATTAAACAAAGGAGAGAAAAATTATCAATTGGTATCGTAGATCTTCTGCAAGGTAATAAATAATATTCCAGCTATGAGATATATTTGTCGTCTTAAAAATTAATCTCTAATAACGTTCTACAAAGTCAGCAAGGAGACATTGGAATGCAGTGAAAATAGCATGTAAGTATATGCAAATATATTGGATATTCATATTGACATAAAAATAAAAGATGTATAGAAAATATTACTGTCTCGTTCTTCTGGGCTGAAAATCAAAAGGACAAGAAATTACATGTTATTATAACGCATCTGGATGATTGGTGAAAAGGTAACAATAATTGTTTATTGTATCAAATTGAGTAACAGATTTTTGTAGTGCTTTCGATCAATGAACAATTTACAATATCCAATATAAAAAGACTATCATAGCAATATTAAACGGAGCTTTCCCTTTCCTCGAGTCAAAAAAGTTGAGCCTTAATTAAGTATGGAAGGTAAATCTCAACTAAATGATGTTTAATTTTCAAATGATCACAAGTCACTAATGTTACTTTGTTAATATGCAAACTGAGACTGCGAGTATTGACAAATTTTCAAAACAGCATCGGGTGATTTGTCTATGACTGTATTATCTTGTATTTTATTTATAAAACTATTGTTAAGGTTATTTTAATTGTACACGTACGTTTTGTATAGTACATATTAAATTATTATGTAAATTGAAGTGAATTTATTTGTAATAAAATTGATCCAAAAACAAAATATTATTCAATTCTTCAATCTATATTTATATTATGTTTATTTGTTGTTAATTACACGCCAACAATATTTTCACGAGAGTTCTTAAAATCGATCATTTTCATCGTACAGTGATTACTTTTGTCGAGTACCACATCGCAATATTAGACAATAATTCGATGATTCGCAAAACTGTAATTTGCCGCACATTCAAATAGTGCCTCGCTTTCAAATCAATGTTGCCAGTCGTTGTTGCTAGGTGTGAGTGTTGTTGCACAACGACAGAAGAGAGCAAAACTGGAAGTGCAGGTGACAAGACGACAAGAGAGGCAAGTTCACGGGCGTGCAATGGCGGTGGTGGAGGCAAACTTCGATTCCTGGCTGAGCACGAAGCTCCAGGAATTGAAGACCGATGAGAGTGTGTTCGGCGCCTACATCAAAGGCATCCTCGAGGGATATGAAACCGAGGGCGAGAAGACTGAGGCACTCGAAGGCATTCTCGCCGGCATAACGGTGAGGAACCGTTAGCAGTGTGAGGTTAGAATGTAACAGCGGGCTTTTTAGAATACGAATTATTACGATCGACATATTCTTTTGTTTTTCTCTTTATTCAAGTAGCACTTTTCGCCAGATCTCGTATCGAAAAATTAGCATCTAATTCGTTAGGTAGTATTTTCAAAAATAACTTATGATCGATCACGTACGCACGTGTCTTGTTTGTTTTTCATAATACTTTGCAACTAAGGAGATTCCACTGATTAGTTAGTATCATACCAAATCGATGGATCAATTATTGAATGCTGCTCTTGTTTCAGGAAGATGACATTGAAAAGCATGTAAATGAAATCCTTGAAGCCTGGGCTAAGTGGAGTCAGGTTGACGATACCCCAGTTGACAGTGGTCCAAAAGAAGACGTCGATGTTAGACTGGTACGCATGTTGGAATCTCAAAGCCTTCCAACTACCTCTCACAAGAGTAACCATACAGAGGAGGAGAAAAGAATAAAGGAAGCTATATTAGCGCAGTACAGTCAGATGTCAGATCAGGAAGAAAGCGACGGTGAGGGAGACGACGATGGAATCAGTGCTGGTGCTGGTGGAGGTGGAGGAGGAGGTGCAAGTGGTGGAGATTCTGGTATCGAGAAGAATACGAATGTGACTAACATCATACAAGCGGAACGAGAGAAACGCGAAAGAGCCAAGCAAGAAAGTCAAAAGAAAAAAGAAAAGGACAAGGAAGACAGGTACATATTTACGTTTGGAGTCTCATTGTTATTATTTTCAAAAC
The DNA here is from genome assembly GCA_030064505.1 of Chouioia cunea. Lineage (NCBI taxonomy): Eukaryota > Metazoa > Arthropoda > Insecta > Hymenoptera > Eulophidae > Chouioia > Chouioia cunea. The sequence continues at coordinate 37,187,106 of JAOPFQ010000001.1, read as the reverse complement.
TTGTAAATATATTCTTTTCAGGGAGAAGCAAAAACTGCTTAAAGAAGAAAAGAAAGAGAAGCGCAAGACTCAAAAGGGTGAAAGAAGGAGGTAGCATCGAATACAACCCGACAAAGTTATTTATTTTAGAACCTTACAAGAGGAATGTTTTCCGAACATTTCTTTACTTACCAACTTGCGTCACTTTGCTTTCCAATGCTAAGTATTTTAATCCACCAGTGAAACCAAGTGACGTCTGATCTCCATGTCTCGATGCCAATGTTATGTACAAGTAATTATACATTTATTCAAACTGGGATATTAATATAAAATTATTGCAAATACCATGGGTATTGTTTAATAATTTGAAAATTCTGAAACTGTATTAATCCCAATTGTTTTAACAACTACCTTTTTTCTTGTCATTTATTGATTTTTGTGCTCATTTTAAGCATTAACTTTTTCAATGCTTAGGCCATGTATTTAATATGATTCTGTGAAATAAATTATTTGAACGAACTTACGTTTCGTTGCATATTTGTCTTTTTACCTAAAACTATTACGATTCTCCATAAATACTTGTTACTCGTAAAAAGTAATACCTTCTTTACCGATGTTTATATCGATCAGTAACACGCAAGTATTTGGAGTTGTTATTGAAATGACTCAGAATGGGTCAAGGAAATAATCAAAGCCATGTACTTCCAAAATACGTTTTATTATACGATTATACGGTTCAAGAACTCGTCGAATATGATTTATTTACTAGCCATATCAACTACATTTTACACTCATTCTTGATCACACATTTGAAGTCACACTTCATTTTTATACGTACAAAATCTAAAACTGTTACTATTTAGAGACCATATCATATATTTGTGATCGTTATTTACTAAAATTTTTTTTACTAGCAACACATTTCTGTGACAAAGAAATCCGCGAAAATGAGAAATATAACTGTAGTAAATACTTTTTCCCTAATTTTGCGATGATTTTTTACAATTGATAAATGTATTTCACATAATCAACAGTTTTTATTATTTATAAGATAAAATATTTAGAATCACGTATATCACTCTCTCGTTCATCCATCTCACGATTCTAAGTAAAAATAATAAATATGGGTCGAAAATCATGTAAAAATATAAAATACAAATAAACATGATATATATGTATATATGTATGTATATCCAGCAGCAAAACTTGAATACGTGGTGAAACATTTTTTTATTTACGAAAAACTAGATGATCTTTATTTATCAAGCAATCGCATAAAAAACCCACTCAGCTCATTTCTATAATAAATGGTTTGGTCATTTGCAAACATTTATATCAAGCGCAACTTCTTATCACGTACAAAAATTGTTTATTTAAGGAACAAAAATATTCGAATATTTTCATTTTGAAAAAAACACAAGTTTTTCACTATTTAGGCAATAATACACTCAATGTACACGTACATACAGACACACAATATCCTAAGATCTAGAAAAGCTGAGGGATACAGGAGAGGAGAAACAATAAAGCAAAGGTAAAATAATTACAAGTAAAGCATAGATTTATTGTAATTGTTAAACAAAAAATAAATATGTTATCGACATGTCAAATAGTGTACTGTTTTCGAAACGCAAAAAAAAAAAAGTAAAAAAAAATTTGTTTTCCCGGCTGACGATGAAACGCAACGTAAAAAGCATGATTCCACTTCGTGCTTCCTTAATAATGCAAACACGTACACGTATACGTATAAATATAGTGCCCAAACAACGCAGGATATGACGCGGGCATACCTATCCGTTCCTGTAAATGTTATTTTACAAAAATAGCTATTCGCAAAGTCACGTTATTATTATTATTATTTCCTCTCAGTTTTGAAGAATGAAAAGTTCGCTGTTAAATTTGCATTACACAGATTACATATACACATACACGCGTTTATGTACACTTCAATCGTGGCCGGGGATGTAATTTACAAGCTTTGGATTCCACTGAATTTTTTATTGAAAAAATTGTATTTTTTCGAAAGTATCATCGATCGGTCATCACGCATTGACACGCAAAAAACGACTAATTAGAATGAAAAATCAGTAGTCAACGTTTTCAACTGGACTACGTGTGATTCCCGGTTTTCAATTAGTCACAACATGTCGTGATAGCACCGAAGCATCGGAAGAAAAAAAAATAAATGAAGTAAAGCATTTTTATGAGAAGCAAAGAAAAAAAAATATGGACAACTTTGTTTGTCATAGTGACGACTACGGTGAGACCAGATATCACACAACTAACCTTAAGTAATTGTGACTGACGTACGAACTAATAGTTAAGAAGACTAACAGTAATTAGAATAAACGTATGTATAAGCTGGTCACGAAACAAAAAAAAATATTTTTTATGATAATCGCAATGGTAATTGACTGCACTATAACAGAACTTAATACAAGCTATAAAGGAGATCGTATATAAGTTAGTACAAAAAAATGTAACATCGCAAAACAATCTTGCTTATAATACATGTGTTTTTTTTTTGTTTTCTAGAATATGGAAAAACAACCGATTAGACAAGTCAGTTTATGAAATAGTCATGCTACCGCATAATATGTCGCTTTTTAAATAATCGTTGCTCGATTGACTTTCGGCGCGTGTGTATGTGGGGGTGTTTGTGTGTGCATAAACAAGATTCTTTGCGAGGTAACGATCTATCGCTGTACCTCTGTTCGTAAGACTTACACCTAAATCAAATAATGAAAGCCAAGAGCCATTCATGCCGATATAATCGAAAATGTATGCTAAAAATTAACGTACTTTGGTAAAATGTACATAAAGACGCATCAAACGTTTTATCACGGAATTTTAATTTCGCTATTTATACATAGCTATGACTTTCTTGGTATAACCAAGAATATTCAATATAAGTACATTCTTCAATTTGCTTTTAGCTAGTTATAACATCTGCGACCTTTGTTCACTCTTTCACTTGATTCTGAACTTATTTTATATTTTTTTCTTTGTAATTACTCGTTGCCTAGTTTTATCGGCCAAATATTTAAAAAATAATTTGTTCGTAATTAAAAAATATAAATAAAAAAAACACCACTTTCCTTGAGCAACGGTAATAAAATTAAAGTACAGAAAATGAGGAATCGCAATATAAACTATACTCTTCTGTAATAATCTAGCAAAGCAAATATAACAATATAATAATAGTATTGACTAATAACAATAGTAACAGCAACGTGAAACTCGCACATTCGACGCTGATAACAATTTTTGTTAATTCACCACAATTTTTCAATAATTAAGATTTCAAGGTGGCAAAAGGTGGGGTCACAAAAAAACTGCTCGATAAAGACGTGCGCACGTGTCACCATGAAAAAGAGAGAGAAGTTATAAGCCATATGACCGTACAGAAAAAGAGATACAATTGTTACTTCAGAAATAACGATGACGAAAAACATAGAATCTCTGATTAAGTGTAAAAAAAATCGCAAAACACCGTCGCTACTTATGACTAGGCTAATTCATTCATGTGTGCATACTGTGTGTTTATTATTGCATAAATCGATTGGTGAACTCATAATAGCGTTTCTGTGAAATTTTATTGCGTAAGTACATAAATTATTAAATAAGTAAAACATCTTTGGCAATTCGTTCAAAGTTACATTTTGCACCTCGTAAAAAAAAAGTTGGTTCAAATTGAAGTTTGCCGTTACTTTAAGAAAGAAAACTGATCAAACATTTAACAATAAGAATACGAAGTCATTAATATTTAAGTACAGAAAAAATGTTAACGTTTACTGACGCGAAAAACATGAATAGATAGATGCCTATAACTTTTCTCTTAAAAAAAAAAAAAAAAAACTTATACATACATGCTTTGATTTGTCTTACGTTATTTTGAACATTAAGGTATACGAAAACTTGATAAAAAGTTGAAGATTTCATTTGAACAGCGGAAAAAACCAAAACGGTACAATATGAAGCATAACGTACTTGTTTTATGTTGACGAAGAAAAACGATATTGAGGTATTTTTCATAATGAATAAATCATAAACGTCAGTGGTACTGCATTTAAGAACATTGATGAATTTCACTTTCGACGCACATACACGTATTGATTATCAATTAATGAAAAAAATGCCCAAAATGCGAGAGACTTTTCTATTTTTCAAAGAAAAAAATCCAAGGTCTTTAGCTTCGTTATCTCTGGTAACTGCTTAAGCATCTCTCCCTATTTTGTATAGTACTCACGTAATCGACGTTGCCTACAGTGGGCGAAAAAAAAAGTTTCGAAAATCAAATAAACGAATCATTAAAAACGAAACATGGGTATAGTTTATGGAAAACTGAAAAATTGTATACTCTTATTATCATTCAAATGAATTGTTTGACGATAAGTGATCCGAGCTTTGATCCAAGAATTTCATTCTACATCTATTATACTTTTACAGTGAAATAGCAAATACCGAGCGTGGAGATGCAAAGTAGAGAGAAAAACAAAACCGAACGTAACACGCCCAAGAAATAAATCGCATTGTACATGTATTTCTCATCGCTAAATTTCTTTCTCTTGTTTTTGTTTTTATCTTTTTTTTTGCTTTTTGTGTTTTTTTTGTTAATCATATATAATTTTATATAAACACTTGCGCGCAATCTTCAGCTTTGCTAGGCTCCACGCTATTTTTACAATCTTATTACAAAGTCTTTAAAAAAAAAGTCTCTTCGCACCATCGTAGCGCATCCAAAGTCTTTCGGCGGATATTCACGCGAACAATTGTCTACTGTTTTTATCCCTTGAATTCTCTTTATACATATAATTTATTTTATTTGTTTATTTTCCGAAGGAGTTGGGCATCGCGTCGAGGATGGTGAGAGACGAAGAGTTAATTAATGCTGCGCGCTGATGCTGCGGTTGGCTCCCAAAGGCTAATGCGCTACGTCCGCAGAGACGCTCACACGTGAGATCAGAACCGCAATTTTGTTTGTCAACAGCAAAAAACAAAATCTTCGTGTTTTTGTATTTCTCTCTTTTTTTTTGTTTTCAATAAAAAATACTTCTGCCGTTAGTCAACGTTCTAAACTTGTCCTCCAAAAAAAATCTCAGCCTGTTACGTAGTACTGTGTGCACTTTCTTTTGCCCTATACATTATATATTATCGATGCACTTGCAAGACATTCCTCTCACCCCATTACATATACGCACGTACAAACATATACATATACATTTATTATATGTACAGAATTATAAAACTGTGACGCTTATGCATTTGACTGTTTTTTGTTTGCTTGTTTGCTTGTTTGTTTGTTTTGTTATAGTTTCTTTGGCGCCTCCTTGTCTTGGAATATCATTCTTCCTTGATATCGTCTCTCTTGTAAAGTACTTGATCGCATTTATACATATATTTTCTGCACACTCTTGCCCGAACATTCGGTTGGTTGTTAGTAAAGTTTAGTCATGACTTTATGCGCGTGCGCGTGTGTGTGTATGTGCGTGTGTGTGTGTGTGTGTGTGTGTTTGTGTGTGTGTGTGTGTGTGTGTACATGTGTAGACAAGAGATAGAAAAAAAGCTGAATAGTCGATAGTGAACAAATGATTTGAATTACAATTACAATAGAATGTTAAACTCTCGTACGCACACACATATGACATATCTAGTTGGTTCTTCTATAGCTGGTGTCCGGCATAAGGGCGTAATGACTCTCTCGAGCGACATAAATCGACGACGAAGAAGATTGGCGAACGCATACTGTTTATATACGTGTCGTCGTCGTCGGTGTGCGGGAGATGCGGATGTAGCGTGTGAGACTAATATATACACACTGATCTTGGTTTATAAGTATATGTCGGAGGTGCGATAGGTGATAAATAAAATAGAAAGAGAAAGAGAGAGAGAGAGAGAGAGAGAGAGAGAAAGAGGTAATGACAGATAGAGAGGAAATGTATGTATAATGGATATTTCCAAGAGTGAAGAAATCAAGGATCGGATCAATGATTGACCGATCGTTTGAGAGACAGACATGGCACGGCGACTCCGCTCGAGAGTGTACACGGTCACAACGTCACAGGCCACCTGCTGGCACACAAACAAACACACGGACAGGTTAGTCACCACCACACTGGATAAAATACATACTCTGAGTGAGTTCCTCGTTAAATTCATATGCGCAAGCAGTTAAACATTCAACTAGTCTTCTCCTCTCCTTTGGCCTCCCTACCTCTTCTGTATGCCACGACTCGCTAATTTGCGGACAAGGAAAATGACGACAACATTTTTATTAACACCCGTTAACAACGATTTGCACAGCTTGATAATTGACCTGCATTACAGAATCTGCAATGAATCTTACCAATTCATTTTCCTTATCCGTCATACGATTCATTATTTACGTCCTGCTCGAATTCTCATAAGGTTGTATTTTTGTACATGATTAATTTACGAGTGTGAAACAGTTGTACAATAACATTTATAAAATAAATTGATAACAAAAAAGAAAAAAAAAGAAAAAAAAAGAAAAAAAAGAAAAGAGGATTAAAGCATTTTTTCACAAAAATTAGAACAGGAAAAATGTGATGAAAGTATGAGAGGCCGACAAAAGTTCTTGCCAGATATTTAACGAGGAACCTCGGAGGCTAGCGTTTTTTTTATGTTTTATCTAATTACACAGTCTAGTGACATTGAGTCATATAAGTGTTTAAAGGATCTTTATATGTGTGTATAAATATCAAGTTAAGAACAAGTATATTTTTCGGGAAGCTACTATCAATGTATAAAAGTAAGCAAATAAAAAAAAAAATACAGACTGGCCAGCTCCCCAAAAAACTGAACAGACAAAGCATTTTGAGGCAACATGTTTGGCGCTAGGAAATAAACATTACCAATAAATAATACCAATACTCTACTTCAAACCATCATTTGCGATAAGACACTGTCAAAAAGTATAAACAAAGCATGGAACAATAATAATTAGTTTGCTCAGCTACGTATTTGCAATTATTTCAATGCTATACGTTCGTTCGTATTTTCTTTTCTTTATCCAAGGATGTCGAAACCAATAAGAACGTCAGCTAATAAACGTGTTAAACAATTCGACAAAAAGAAAAATATGACACACTGAAAACAAGTAATCAGTCTTTTATGGGTATGAGGCACGATTATTACTAAAAAAAAAGAAGCTTCCGAGAAAGAAAAACAACATTAAAGCCACATTTGTTTAATCAACGCGGCACAATGTAAATTGCCATCATCGGTACTTTGTTAATACTCAAGAGGCAAAAAAGTTCACGTGGTTAACTACAGAAAAAAAAGAAGTGAGCAAACGAAATTATACAAAAAAATTATTGGGTTTCTTTTACCCCGCACGTCCGGAAGATTGCAAACAGAGAGACATGATTGATGATTTTCGAATTTGTCGCAATGAAAACGCGCGACTGCACGTCCGCGTGCGCGCAATTCAATCGAAAAGAGAAACAGAGAGAGAGAGAGAGAGAGAGAGAGAGAAAGAGAGAGAAAAAAAGAGAGAGAGAGAGAGAGAGAGAGAGAGAGAGTGAAAGAGCGAGAAATAGATCGATCGTCGAGCACTAGTGGGTCGCAACAGCAGCAGCGCGCAAAAAAAAGAAAAAAAGAACTGTCAGTGTGGGCCACCTGTCAATGACAGGTCGCTAGCGTATATAGAGTATTTTTTTCGGATCGTTGCGGGGAATCGGATTTATTAGTCGTGCACGAATCAAGTTATTGCTGCCGGTGGGTTTTCGACGTAAAGAAAAAAAATACGAAGGAAAAATACGTGTCCGGAAGAGGTATTTGAACCGGAGATAAAACTCGGATAGATGCAGCAGCAGTAGCAGCAGCGGCAGCATGTCGGTGTGAAAGGATATCTCCGTACTTCGTAGGTGGTTGGGATGGGTAGGTACTATAAGAGCGGGTGTATGTGTCAGAGTTGGAGATGGAAAATATTCGCGTGACTACGAAATAAAGGAGCGATAAAACGAATTGTGTAGACGGATGAAATAGAGATTACTCCGCAGTCCAATAACAACGACGGCGAAAACGAGAAAAATCCTCGGTGAAGCCGTCCTCGAGTAATGGTGTGTGTATATACAACAATAGAATTTTCGCGCGTTGTACTTGTTTTATAGGCAAGCAGAAAAAAAAGACAACATTTGCAATATTCGCAAGTTTTAACCTCTTTATCTCGGTAATAAAAGTACTGTATAAAACCTGACAACTTTTGCCTGACTAACGAGCAAATTTACGAGGTATATGTACAGAACATCTTAAAAATATCACAGTGATGCTTATGTGTAGTTGGCAGCGTATTGGCCCTTTTTTATTTTGTCCGTGAAAAGGAACGAGAGAGAGAGTGAGAGAGAGAGAGAACATAATTAAAAAAAGTTTAGCACCCAGCAACTTTGCAGTCATTGTGCTGAAAATACTGAAAATCCGACTAGAGAAGAGAAAAAGAGAGCTTTGGGCCCAACGACCATAAAAGACAAAGTAAAATACTGTCCTCTAATAATACTTTACGCTCAGTTTAAGAACAGCCTCGATAGACTTGACACGCTTGAACACATAATTCGTCGCTGAACAATTACGTGTTCAAGACTTTGAAAAAAAGACCAAAAATATAATTTGTTCGCTCATAGTGTCCATTTTGTTGTTGTAGTTTTTTTAGTTATCTACCTACTAATGGGGGAATCGTTGACGTCGGGCTAGTAAGGCTTGGCGTCCTTCGACTTCTTCAACTGAACTTTTAGTCGCTTTGTGCCGATTTGGAAGCCGTGCATCATTTGAATCGCCTTTTGAGCGCTCGATGGTTTGTCATACGATACGAAACCTACGATAAAAATTATAATCAATCAATTTGCGGGAATTTGGAGAGGAAAAAGACAAGCAATAAAACAATCCGGAAGGATTGCTTCGATGAAAATGAGAAATGAAATCGTTTAAAAATTCATTACTCGACGAACGATTGAGAAAGGGCTTGATTGAATAGCCTATTAAACGTGAAAATTTACTTACCAAAGCATTTGCTCTTTTTGGTTTCCTTGTCGATGAAGACCTTGGCCGAGAGCACGTTGCCGAAAGGCATGAACATGGTCACGAGGTCGGTGTCGGTGTATGTGTGGGGCAGGTGGTAAATGAAGAGATTGCAGCCCTCGGGACCCTCGATTTGCTTGGACAGTAATCGAAAATCGTTAAAGGTCGGCGTCGTCGGCACCGTGGCTGTGGCTGCTGGCGTTGTGAATGTAGGGAACCCTGCAAGCGAAAAACCAATCAATTCACCGTCACGCTCTGCATTCTCGTGGCAAATCTCTAGACAAACAGGAGCTCTAACATTTTTTTACGTGTAAAATCATATTTACGCCAACAAATAAAATAAAAGCATGAACAATTATGCGGAAACACAGCTACACAGTCAGTCTTTTTCTTATATTCTTGTCGCGGAAAAACACAAATTCTTGTTCTTTATTTATCTGGAAATTAACATCGAGTTTCTAACAATCAAAGGTCGTAAAGTTTGTTACATTTTGTTTTCAAAGCTTTTTGTTCTCGCGTGTTCTGTTTGAATGAACAAACGGTAAACGACGCTTCGAAACTGTTTACGTATAATGCCATTAAAGGAAAAGAATTATATAATTAAAACGCTACACGAGTATTTCCGTCTAACGCATAATAGAAAAAGAGATCACATTGCATCTAATTCACAGTCTACCAAATACAATACGTTATAAAACTAAGGGACTACTATTTACAAATTAAAACAAATACAGTAGTACGTATGAAAAAAAAAACGTTTTTTTTTCCTTTACTGTACATCTTTATTCCGAGACGATCTACTTACTGTGTAATACTGTGTCTTTCTTTTCCACAGTGACTGTAGTCTTTCCAATGAGCGCTTTGAATTTTATGTGAATTTTTTTGTTTTAGATGAGCGTCTTAACGAAATGTCGTTTGAATTATTGACCTAATTGTCATAATATTTGACCAACCTGCATACTGTTGCAAGCTCGAGTAAGCGTTGCTGAGCGACTCCTGGAGTCCACCAAGTGGCGTCCCCGTTAAGGAATTTAATGCGAGTGACGTAACCGGACTTAGACTGCCACCGTTCGACCCTGAAACACCATTCGAATAATTGTCAATTTTCGAAATGTTCAATACGCGCATTATAGAACGCGGACGTTGTCGAAAAGAAAAAGACAGAATATACAATATTTCCAATTACGAACGATGTTGCAAGTAAAATATAGTGATTCTGCCAACACTGCATGCGCCATACCACTTTGCGTGACTTAGAAGCTCTAATGCTCATTACGTAAAACTTATCGAAAGACGAGTTTCGTGTAATTCAATGCTGTTTGTTGTTTATTTTTTTAGTTCGTACGTGGAAATGGTTAATTTGAAAAATATTTCGTAAAGAAGAATGGTGTTATTGTTATGGATTGACAATGAGACTTGAGTACGAGTATACATAAAGTGTCTTTATTAAGAACATTTAATTTCGAACGAGAAAAACACGTAGCAAGACGAAACCGTATGTATACTCGTTGAAGCAATTCGAATAATTAAAACTGCAGGAATGAAATCAGTATAAGCTTTGTCACACAATACTTTACAAAATTAATTATTTCATACATAAGCTGTAGATAAAATAATTAGAAAATCAACATAACATGCTCTCTCTCTATATATATATATATATATGTATATATAAACGATTTCATTATTAAAAATTACGAAGATAAATTCGAACATGATACCATTATTAAAATAAATCGTATGTGCAAGCGTCATAATCGTAGTTATAATCGTTACTAGCCAATTAGTGCAGGATTAAACTCAACAAATACTTTACAGGGAGCGTAAACAAACAAAAGACTGGACGATACTTGTAAAAAAAACAAAGATGACAATATCTTCCCACAGTAAATTCGAAATCATCATACACAAAAGAACGATAGATTCAAAAGGACTAAACACATTCACCAGACAATATGCTACTCTGCGAACTTTTGATCTACGTTATTACCAATGCTATTTTTATTTATTTATTTTTTATCAAATAGAAAGCATAAAAAAACATCGCTTGGACAAATGTACGGACAGCGAAACTAGACACAAAACTGCGACACCTTCCAAGGGTATCTCACCTGTACTTCCTGTCTTTCCGAGTAGAGCAGCTACAATCGATCAACAACAAAAAAAAAGAGAGATATTTATTAAATTTCACTCAAAGATTTGTTTGATTACTAGCACCTCGATAAGTTTGTTCCTTCTGATTATTTAAACGTTTTGACCCCGTTAATATTATAAATGGATTTTTCGCGTGTATTTTTAAACTTTGTAGAACAAACTCGTGAGTACGGCCGCCTCATTCATCACTGCTAACGCACATATATCGAGGGAGAAAACTCGGAAAATTTCGATAATTTGACGTGTATCCAACAATGATTAATGAATATGAAACTGTAAGGTATGGTGTTATAGAATTACAAAAATCAGTACGACGAGCATTAAAATTAAAAGAGTTTAGTAATGGTTAATACTATACCAGGCATACGACACGTACATAGCGACATACCTGCTGACGAGTTGGCCAATCCGCTCAGCGCTAAAACACATATTAGTTGCTGTATTAATGTATTTTTGGCGATATAATAAAATAACGTTCCTTCTTCCTCGTTATACTTTGATTTCCTCATCTCTCTTATTTCGACGTGGTTGCCGAAAATTATTAGTCGTCGTACGTAAAAGTCAACGATGAAAAGAAGCTACAAGTAGAGAGAGAGAGAGAGAGAGAGAGAGAGAGAGAGAAAGAGAGAGAGATAAATATATCTGTATTCGCGTGCAAATAGCACACTTCAATTTGCCGGCACGTTAGTTAAGAGAGCTTTCAAATGCTTTGCACGAGAGTAGAAGAGAGTTATGAGTGGGTGTATAGTGCAGGGATGGAGAGAGAGAGAGGGAGAGAGAGAGAGAAAAGTTGTTAATTTTCCAGTGTACTTACTGTTTGGAGAAACTTGAAGACTGTTAGTGCCACCAGTCATGGCTGCTAGTGTAACGAGGTTCTGCATGCTTATCGGCGATACGCCCGCGTTCGCTAAAATAACAATGCAACTTTACAATAAAAGTTTTCTCATCTTTATAATATAATATCTACTGAGCGCGATGGGAATATCAATTTATACCGAGTAAACGTAATAAAAATGATCGAGTAATAAAGTACTGTTGACACGAGAATAAAGAGGAAAAAAAATATATATATAGGTTGTTCGATATTGAATACGTCTTGCCAATTTGTAGCAACTTTTATAAAAGAAAGTTTTTAATAACAAGCTGTTTTTCCAATGGAGCACGCGCTGATAACGGAATGGAAATAGTAGAATCGCGAGTAATTGTCATCTTTTTGTTTTGTTTTTTTTTGCAAACTTGTAAAATTGTTGCTTTTTACATGGCTGCCTCATTGTTCCAGTTTTATAATAAAAAGCAATTAGATGAAACGGCAAGATTGGCAGGCGCATTTGTCGGGAGGTATTTATCAGAAGTCGATACGGTGGTTCTACGAGGCCAATAACGACGCGCAGAGTCGATTTTCAATCTACGCGCCGATAGTTTTTTCAAGACTAATTGTCTTCATTATTGGAAAGACCTATGAGAATGGCTACTTTGCAGAGATACTCCAGTGTGCTACTTTTCACTTCTCATATATTAGCCAAACTAAAAGGAAAGATAGGAAAAAACGACTTTGCACGGGAGTTTTCGAAATTGAAACATAAAAGAAAACAAAACAACGGTTTGGACGCACCAGGAAATTAATCAGTCTGTATATGCATGACTTGAAAATATAACGAAACAACCGAGATAGCTTTATAAATATCCAAGACAGCTGTACCAACAAAAACCGGCTGTTTTTTCCATTCATTACCGCTGGAAGTGATATTGCGCGCGCTCCTCGAAATTCGATTGACTCTCGATTCAACGTTCGTTCTATTTGAGAATTCTCGTCTAAGCAACACCCAACGTGACAATTCAATTTGTCAACAAACGAAAAATAAATAAAACAAAAAAAGACTCCGTGTTAAGGAAAATAAAAGAAACTTAATGGTGCAGGACACTGACCATACTCACTGGCAGAACCGCTAAGAGAAGCAAGCGTCGCAAGACCTTGCAGATTAGCAGGATTGATTTCAGGAGCAGCAGGTACAGTAGCAGCTTGAGCCGGTGTGACAGCCGATAATCCAAGATGTTGTTGCAAAAGCAATTGATGTTGAACACTAGTGAGAGCACTTGGTGCTGGATTTGCTGCAACTGGTGTTGCAGCAGCACCAGCAGAACTTGCTTGTAACTGTTGGAGAAGTTGAAGTGACGTTGCCGCCGACGTTGGCGCTATTGCCGACGTCTCGTTCTGCGTGTGGAAATGCAGAGGGTTAGAGTTTTGATCGGTTTGATCGAGCTTGAAGAAACAGACATTGCAAAGAACAGTTGTAGTTTTCTTTTTCTTTCCTTTTGTACTTTAATGTTGTAGCGAATATTGGCGGTATGTGCGCGCGTTTTATTTTTGTTCGATTCGAACGTTTAACAAATACGACACGAATGAAATGCGCGAGATAGCATGTCAATATTAAAAAAATAATATTTACCGTTGTAAGATAGTGAGGAGTCATATTAACACCAGCAATATTCCAAAGATTAGCTTGCATCTGCTGTAACCTCTTTTGATCCTTGTCTTTTTGCGTATCCGCGAATTTGACGACAAGCGGCGACGAACATCCCTGCAAAAAAGAAAAATATGAATGATTAAGATGGACATTGACCAATTGTCAAAATAGCAAGCATTAAAAGCTTAATCCCATGTAATTGTCGTACGCCGTGCTTCGCTAATCCTGGCAACGCATATAAGATTACCAACGCGGCTAAATCAGTAGAAAACAGAGGTGACTAGCCGCGAGAAAGTGGCACAAAGCCAACAAAGAAAATCAACTGACATACAGGGAACGACGACGTCGACGGCGAAGACGACCCCCCACTGGCAATTCTATTTGCACGAGTGAGAATATTTTCGCGGAAAATTCAACGTTGCATACGCACGAAATCGAATAAGAAAATAACAACAAGGACAACAATAGTAGACGCCTTCGAAAATGAAAAAAAAGACGTTTTTTGTTTCTCGTATGCGAGACACGCCATAGTTTTCTCTCTCTCTCTCTCTTTCTCTCTATCCTTCCGCCCGAGCGTTCGTTCGTTCGTTCGTTGCCTTTGATGGAGTCTAGCAAGTTATAGCCCTTCGATACGGCGTTGGCGGATGGAGAGAAAGGAAATTGCGTTGTTCGTAGCCTTTTTATTTAATTAACTTGGCGCGATTCAATCAAAGATGCTTTCTCAATGATATATCTTTTCTCTTTAAATTATTCAATATTATATTTGGTTTTCTCATAAATTTATTCAAAAGATATCCTCGACCTACATGTTAAATCGATGTACACGATATATAATTAACTCACGCAATGGATTATGAATCAATTTCTATTCTTAACTATTGCTATAGATCAACAAGTGCGATCTAGAAATCCTTCTAATCAACTCGTCAAAGAGACGGAGAAAAATGAATCGTCATCTTGTAAAAAACTAACAACCGGAAAAAAAATTAGATTGCGTGAAATTCTCGCGTTGAATCTAATGTTTAACAAATGCATCGTTTTATTTATACATTGCGAATTAATCTGGTTTCGCTATCTTCGTTACGAATCCCTTTGCGAATAAAATTAGACGACAAAAAATTGCCATTGCCTTTATATTAGTATTCACGTGACGTTTGTATCGTTGGAATCATAGTAAAGTCGTTGTGAATGTCAAAAAAACAAAGCGTATATATATGTATGTATGTATGTATGTATGTATGTATGTACATACATACCTCCATAGTCTGCGAATGATGTAGGCCTTTGATAGCCGAGATGGCAGATTGCTTGCTTGCAAATGTAACGAAAGCACATCCTTTACTTTGTCCGCTTTCCCTTAGTACTGAGCATTCCTCGATCTCGCCGTACACTTCGAACATATTTCGTACGTCGTTCTCCGTATACTTCTTCGACAGCATCCCCACGAACAATTTGCGGTCTGTTGACAAGTAAGACAATTGATACGTTACGTAAGCTCTCTCTTTCTCTCCGCTATATCGTCATTGTACATATATATATGTATATATACTTAAAGTTCTCCTAATACTTTGTCATTATTTTGCGCGCGCTCACGTTGCGCAAGATTCGTACTATACTTGATTGTGCAATGCTCCGACGAAGCAAAAGGTAAAAAAACATCTTTTGCTGTGTTTTTTTACTTTCAAAGATGAGTCCACGTTTGATTTGATATTTTACTATGGAAAATTGCGCTTGCCAATACAACGATCTATGGATACAGCACTGTTGTTGCAAAATTACTATTTTCCGGAGAACGGGTTGGCTAACTTGGATAAGCATAGTTATTCAACGTAGTCGGCTTATTTATTAAAAATCAACGTTAAAAAGTTTACTCATATAACCTTTTGAAAATAAATTGATCAATTGACCTTTTATAGCACACGTCACTCGCATTCAGCGTTATTAGAATGCAGTTTTTTCAATTGACGTGTATATTTTTATCGCGAATGTCATACATTTTAATAAACTGCGAACGAACAATCGATTAAGAAACATCGTACTGTGAAAACATGTTATTTATTTTTCATCGAGAAGACTTACCGTGGTTCTGCACTCGGTGAAAAGACGAAAATATTTGAATTTTCTTCTCGAGCATTTAAAAAAAAATAAGAATGTCGCAAGAACGTCTTGAATGAAGCAACCCGTAAGTGCAAGCATTCAAAGTACGTCGTTTTCCCTTTCCTTACCCTCAAGATTTTCATGAATTTCTTGAAAAAAGAGAGAGAGAGAGAGAGAGAGAGAGACAGAGAGAATAAAAAATATAGTTTGTGGCACAACCATAAATCTACTTGGAGGAAGTTGTCTTTTGCAAGGCATTCGTATATAGCCAAGACGTAGTCGCGCGCAGGAGGTCGGCCAATATTTGTTTAGGCCTCTCTCTCTCTCTCTCTCTCTCTCTCTCTCTCTCGGTAAAGAGGTAAAGACAAAAAAGAAAAAAAGAAAAAAAGAAGAAAAACAAGACACTCACGGAAAAAGCAGCTTATGTAAATTCTCATCTCGCGTATATAATGGTTGCTCGCTCTTTTCTCGCGGACCGTAAAGGAAAGTTTATGCAGCGCGTTAATTTGATTAGATGCCTCGGTGAAATAAGAAGCAAGTGCAAGTAGCCACTCGTAAATTCATTTGTTCGACTAATTAGATGGTTGTATGACAACAAACGCGCTCACGAGCACACATACGTAGACGCAAATGAAAAAATGTCGAGAGAAAGAGAGAAGGGTGAAGCCTTGTGGATCAGGTTTAATTAATTTCCTACCACTACACGAAGCCACGCCACAGCGATCGGATTTCTCTCTTTCTCTCTCTCTCTCTCGCTCTCTCTTTCAGCGTGGACGAGACTGAAAAAATTTTCACATCGATACGCCCACTGACCGACGTAGCAAACGTTATATGTATACACACTTGCAACAACCAACCCTTCGCCAGAGTACTGCTACTGCTGCTGTGGCGTGTTTTTAATTTTCCGGTGAGCTGGAAATTTTTGATGGGGATTCGAACAATTCGAGTGGCGATTTGCTCGTTAATTAAAGTATCGAATAGATAGAGAAAGAGAGAGAGAGAGGGAGAGAGAGAGAGAGAGAGAGAGAAAGTGAGAGAAAGAGAAAAGCACGTTAAAAATATTTTTAGGACTTGGTCATTGTTGGCAATCGTAGAGAATGAAATTTTAATACGCTCAACGGCTCAATGACGATTCAATTCAATGTCATAATGACAAACTGCATTGACAGACTGTCGAGCTTTGAATAAGGTAAACATACCGATGAGACTTTATTAATTAGCGAAGCATGTGTTAATTGGCAGAAATGTTGAAATTAAACAACAATCATCGTAAAAATTAGCAATGCACATCACGACGAATAACTAATTACAAGGTAATTACTTTTCTCTTAAGAGGTATTCTCGAAGTAATATATGATTCGCTTGAAGTTTCAAGTTACATCTGTACGATAGAAAAGAACAAGAATAAAAAACTTCATTTTCAAACGTCAGCCAAAAGAATTGAAATAACAATGAAAAATAATCCGAATGTGCGATCGGATGAAAATATTTGGCCTTCCCTTAGGCATATTACAGTTTCGAAGGATTGGAATATCAGCAATATTTTCAGGGTAAAGAGCAAAGGGAGGCGCGCTTGCGCGCGCACACACTAATGTACCGAAAGTAAGCGAAATTGAAGGATCGTCGTCGTCGTCGTCGTCGTCGTCTGGGCAAAAGAAAAACAAAAAGATTTAAGGTAAACGTCGATGGATAGGTATAGAGATGACGATAGGGAAAGAAAAGAAGTTCGATGCACTTTTCCAAGGCAAACAGTTCGATGCGCTTTACTTTCTCAAGCTCAGCTCTCTTTCTTTTTTTCTCTCTCTCTTGTTCAGTGCACGACCCTTCTTGAATTTCAAGCCCCTTCTGTCTCTCTCTCTCTCTCTCTCTCTCTCTCTCTCTCTCTCTCTCTCTCTCTGTCTTGATAACCGCATATTTTCATCGTCGACGTCCGAGAAAAGAGTGATTTAGCGTGGTATTTTTCTAGGCAAGCCGCGCGTTCAATGATAACAGTGGCTAACTCGATTATTCTTGCACTGCTAATAAGCTTTCGTGAGATACATATATACATGTTAACACACCTAATGCGAATAGAAATATATTCTAGAATGAATATTTTTATATTTTTAGACGCGAGTACACGTGTATAACGAGAACAAAAAGACAAAAAATATATTTAAAAAAATGAATTTGACTGGCATGCTTTTTCTAGAGTGACAATTCACGTAATGACGAGTGTGCCTCGTGCCGTGCGCTTTGTGGAGTATATATATACGGCTGTCCATATTTTTAGATGACATGTCTCGAAGAGAGAAGTTTTGTGTATTGCCACAGTAACGTTACGCTTGATGTTCCAAGTGGAAAAATGTTCGATCATTGTGACGAGTGTTTCGGATAGGGTTGCACGAAGAGAGAAAAAGATAAAAAAAAGCAAGTTGATCGAATTTTTTTTTGGCGGTACGGGTATAATCTTTTTAGTAAATTTACTTTCATGTCGTGTCACACGGAGAGAGAAAGCGTCAGTTAAGAATTATCAGTGGTGAAACTTTCTTTCTTTTTTTTTCACGTTCAAAGAAATTCGGCCGACGTGATTTTTTTTCGAGCTAATTGGAACAGAGTGTTTTAAAAATGTAGTTTAAAGCAACGTTCATTGTTTCTAAGTATTTTTGTTCTCTTTTAAATTACAATAACCGAAACAAACGCAAGATATACACCTTTTCTTGTCTCGAACAATCGCAGGAAGTCCCAATCGATATCATTCAAACACGAAAAAAAAAATAAAAAACGAATCCGAAGACTTACCAAAGTATAATAACATTGAAAGTTGACTCTCCGCGTGAAACGTCATTCAAATTTAAATAAAAACCATTCGTCCGTATAAACCTTATCAGCCACGTCATCAAAACAACAAAGACGAGTCGGACGAGGTGAAGAATGAAACGTGCAGACTTTTAAAAGCCTCTCCCTTATCCTTCTCCCCTCTTTTCTCTTACTTTTTATTTTGCTTCATTATTATCAGACAGCGTTCCACGTAACGAAATCCGACGACACAATGCGATAAAACTATGAAGAAGAGAAATTGAATTTCGTCGCCGGACAATTATGGCTACCGTCGCCCCCCACCGCCGCCGCCGCCATGGCCATCGTCGTCGGAAGATCCACATCAGTATGCAAGAGCCATTTCAACGTTTCGCCCGGAAGGAAGAGGGACCAAGCCGAGGCATCGAATCCCATACAAATGACCAATTTAACGTCTAGTCTTTTTTTGCTCTTTTTTTTCTTCGTCGTTTCAATACGGATAAATATTTATCAACGTTAATTCGACGTTTTCTAAATATATATATATATATATATATGTGTATATCGGAATAGACGCTAATGATAAATGTGCGCCACCTGCAAGGACTGATGAGTTTTTAATTTTCGAAGCGTCACACATGCATAGGACTGAGTGAGTGAGCATATGGGTATGTCGTCGTAGTGATACGTGCAATGGATGCGATACTGCCATTCTCTCCCTCCCCCCTCTCGCCACTCCATATCTCCCTCTTTTTTGCACGCGTATTGGCGCGATCGACGCCACCGCCATCGCGTCACTTTGCTACCAAGCTGCCTGCTTTTTTTGTGATTTATGTTCCGGAAATTAGTGACTGCATGCTCTCTCGCTTACTCGCGCTACCCGTATTGTTATGACTTTTGGTATTTTCAATTCTAGAGTGAAAAACTATTATCATGACTGGATGTTTTTTGAACGGTATTATTACTTTTATAACTATCGTTATTTTTATTAAATTAAAGATCCATTGTTGCGAATCATCGTACATTATTCAACGGGAATAAGCTTAATTATACATTCGGGTGTAAAAATCCGATGATTGAAAAAGAGATGTTTTTTTTGTTCATAATGACCGTTCGATAATCAAAACGTTTTCTGTCAAATAGAAGAATATTCTAGCTATTAGTTCTAACGCGTCCTCCTTTTTTTACTATCTCGAACAAATTACTTCTTGTTAATCATAGTACACGTAATATTGGTCACTTGGCATTGACGCAACTCGGCAAATTGAAATCGTAAAAAAAAAACTGCAGTTAGCAAGACAATTGTATGAACTCGTTTTATTTCTTTGCAATGTAACATTTTATTACAAAATTAATATCGAGAAAAATAAGTTATAAATAATCGTTTATCTCAATCTCAATATTAATCAATGTCGCTTACTTGTCCAAACATTAGCGCACACAAAAGGTTAATAGCAAAGGAAAAGAGCGTGTAAATAAAAAAAAAAAAATACATACATACACACAATACTATTTGTAAGCATGAAGAAAAAAATAACTCGCGCGCAAAGTCGTAATAACCAACGACATAATTCCCCTTTTCACGCTGCGGCGACAAACAAACACGACAATTACTCGAATTCTAAAGAAAGCTCTCTTTCTTTCTTTGCACAAAAAAGAGAGAGAAAGAACGAAAGAAACGTCTATTGGCAAAGAGTTCACGGAGAGTGAGTGTGAGAGAGAGAGAGAGAGAGAGAGAGAGAAAGAAAAATCAATCTTCGCAGTGCGACACAGATTAATTTTCGCAGCGCAAGCGGCTTCGTTCGCCAAGGAGAGTTTCTCTTTGTCTGTCCTATCTTATCGGCCCTTTACAAATCGTTGGTCTCGCTTTGCGTCGCAATTATCATTCCCCGAAAAAAAACCAACTAACTACTCGACGTTACGTATTTTTTCTTTTGTACGTTCGCTATGCGAATTACGACAACTAAAGAATCTTCATTATTATTTGGATTCTTTCTTCCTTTGTTGTCGTGCGTGATCGAAAATTGCAGGAAGCCAATGCGTTATTACGTTGCGCAGAATGCAAAAAATAACTAGATGAGGGAGACTCGATTCTTTTCTATCCAGGTTGTGCAGTTGGAACCAGTTGTAACTCTAAGCTCGCGACATCTCACTTTTTTTGTTGGTTTTGTTCGTTACGTTTAAAACATCGTTCTCTCGCGTGCGTATGCGTATAATCTACTATAGGAAAAACGAGCAGTGACGTTGATGGGTCTATAGCGCCATTGGCAATTCGCAAATGCCATCGAGAGGCAACAACCAACGTAGAGAGAAAGGAAAGAGAGAGAGAGAGAGAGAGAGAGAGAGGGAGGGATATGATATGACAGTTACGCGCAACGTTTGCAACGCGTGAAAATGATTGGAAACGCGTTTTCCCTCGATGAGGGAGCATTGCGAAAGTGTCGCTATATACGCTCTTTGTGCAACACTTCTATCTTTCTGAGTGAATATTCATTCCATTGGTAATGCTTCGTTGGGCATTTTTACGTTATTTAGTTGTTTTTTTTTATCGTTTGCACGGAGATGTATACATGAATTATTTCACGTAATAACTTGCAATGAAACTCATAAAAAGTCGAATAAAACCTAGAAAGTTTATCTAATTACAACAACGCTCGCTGTTTATCGTTATAAGTGGCGATTATCGCAAACTAGACTACATCGTATGACGAGCCTACAAGCCGCTTGAACTTTCTCAATGCATAGTCTTGTAATGTACGTATAAATTTTTTTTTATTGCACCGAAGAAATTTTAATAGAAGCCACACACTTCTTTGATGTTTTATTCGATTCTTCAATTTGCTCGATTGGATACACATCGTAAAACTTGAAATTGAATTCTTTGATACGAATTTATGATGGTGGCTGTCTAGACTGAACGATTAACTTGATGATATACACTCGCTGTATATTTTGCGTTAACTCTGAAACCTCGAATAATACTTGCATTTTTTTAATTTGTTCACTTGCACGACAAACTTTGGTTATATCGAGTGAATTAAGGACAAAAACAAAAGTAAAAGGTTGGATGATGAATTATCGCTTGGATTTACCAGTCGATGCAAATATTCAAGACTTGGAAAATTCCTCTCAAGTTGAAATTCCTCATCGCGTAGATCGCGTGCGTTGTTGGGAGGAAGGTCGAAATATAGGTTAAGAGAGTCAGAGAGTAAAAAGGCTATTCCGTCAGAAAACGCAACGAACCTTCAAAGAACAAACCGTCTCGTTGGCGAAAACCGAGTAAATAAAGCTCGCTCGCGCACTCTCTCTCTCTCTCTCTCTCTCTCTCTCTCTCTCTCTAGCTCTCTCTGGGAGTCGCTTGACGCAGGAGAATCTCCGACTAGATTAAAAGGCGCGATTAGACTTTGCAAAGTTATATGTCTAGTGAGTGAGAGAGAACTTCTCTGCAAGCCGTGATTTAACGTCTCTAATGACTGCAAAATCTCTTACGTAACCACGCGCACACGTTTCAAGTATATATATAATATATACATACGACGAAGCGAAGAATTTCATACGAAATAATGCACTGGGTCAACTTACTGGACGATCCTTCTTACGTAACATTTTTCTTTCTTTTTTTTTTACTTTAGCATTTAAATACACACACACACACACACACATCGCGTGTTAATATTGGAAGCATGTCAGCGGTATGAGTCACGAAACTGTGTAGTATTATGTGCGAGGGAGAGAAAACAATCGCCTTCGGGGAAAAAAATTGTACGCCGGATGTGCAACAATGCTTTCAAGCGTAGGCGACGCGCGCGCGTACGCTTGCGTTTTACGCTACGTGTATTTATGCCAAAAAAAAGAAGAAGAAACTATTGAGTATCGAGATAAAGGTCAATGAACTTATGTGTAAAAGAAAGAGAGAGAGAAAGAGAGAGAAAGAGAGAAAGAGACTTCTCCGTTTGACTAGGTCAAAATGTAAATTGTTATAGTAAGCGCAACATTGACCCTGTGCGAGTTGCAACGCGTTTTAAGGAAAATGACGCGAATCGTTACTTGGCTGATTGACTTCTTGCGTGTTTTCTCTCTATCTCTCTTTCTTGGCGTGAAAAGAAAATTTTTTTTTTTTACGACGATGATTAATGAGGCGTGACGGTATTTTCATGTAACACAGTTGATTTCAACTTTGTTTCAACTTTCTTTATTTTTTTTTTCGTCTTTTAATAACTTATACTCTTAAATATGCGTTTGTTCTAGTTGGTTTCA
This sequence comes from Chouioia cunea, assembly GCA_030064505.1. Lineage (NCBI taxonomy): Eukaryota > Metazoa > Arthropoda > Insecta > Hymenoptera > Eulophidae > Chouioia > Chouioia cunea. The sequence goes on along the minus strand of JAOPFQ010000001.1, from coordinate 37,164,340 downwards.
AAAGATTTTTTACAAAGTGTAATATCGTTTTTCCTCGCAACATTTGCAATGCAAAATCTTCACTCTCAACAATAACTTGAGCAACAGGTTTTTGATGTTGCATGCATAAGTATACACACGCGTGATGAGTAATTGCACATTTTTTCACGTTTTGCATTTTTTATCAGAAAATTACACATTTTAAGTGTTTTTTTTTTCGCGTCACTTTGGTTATAGAGGAAACAATACCAACACTTTGCATGTACGATATTTATTTATTGTTAAAAAGAGAATAAAATGCGGTAATAAACGCCGACACGCCGTAACCGCAAGTAAGCGTGTACGCGCATTAAATAGCTTATTGACAAATGCATGATTGACCGTGGAGGGGGGGGGGGGGAGATTCAATAAAAGTCGCATTGCATTTCTACGAAGGCAATATACAACATTGAAAATTGTTTACAAGGTTGTTACAAGTATAACGTGATTCTCGAAAATTGTCGTTCACAAATCAATTAACAAAATGAACCATTGGGATATAACCGTTTGATAGATGAGGAGCACACGCACACGTACACACATGCTGTTATTCAGTTTTGCCCGAAAAGAAAAACAATTAAACGCGCCGCCAAAGAAAACAAAGTTCCCTTCTAAATTTATTACGCTCTACACTGGCGTTCGACATCGGGAGTGTAGTAGTAGTAGTAGTAGTAGTACATCAGCAGCAGTTACGGAGATATCTCGTACGTGTGTGTATGTGTATGAGTGTATGCGCGACGCAGAAAAAGCAAACCGTTCGACTTTGAAAGAATAAAAAGAAATCCATTTGCTTTGTTCATACGTACGAAGACGAAGACGAAGAAGAAGCATCATGCACGAACGCTTGCGCAACGATGCGCACGCGGAAACGATCCACTGACATACTGCCACACCACTTTCTAAGTTTTCATGTTCGCATGCAGTAGGAGTAGTACCTTGCAAAGAAAAAAATGTCAATGCAACGAGTGCGCGCACACATTGCAATTTCTCTGCTATTGCGGTGAGAGAACGTTAAAAAGAGACGCGCACTTTCAAACATCCTTGACTTCCTTCTTGCAGGAGCCTGTCGTTGCTCTATGGGGAAGTTATGCAACTCAACTACTACTGCCAAGTTCGGATTCTCGATGTATAGAAGTGTTTAACAGAGAAACGACGGTTTGTCGCGTATAGAGATTCAAGTTACGCGTAGGTATTAATTAACGGTGAAACGTCGTATGTGAACTTTATTAAAATGCGAGTTTCGTTTTTGTTTGGAACGTAGACAAAGCTATTCGTTCCCTATTCGCTCCATTTACATGTTTTTTTTTAAGCTTGGCTCTCTGATATTTGAAGAAAGAGAGAAGATTAAAGAAAAGAAGTAAAGAAACTAGACACCGTGAGAAAAACAGCCAAGTTCTGTTGAAAAAGTTTTCATTTGAAAAAAAAAAAGAAAACATACGCGAAATAGAAGTACTTTGTAACACGCATACTCCATACGAGTTGTCGTTTGCAAATCACTGCCAATTAAATCTCACTGCAATCTTGCCTTCAAAAGAGTCTGCAGCAACAAGCCGACTGCAGCGCGCACTCGACGATTTTAATAATATTTCTTCTACCGGCGTATTGTACATTTTACAAGAGCGTATACAATTTCTATATAAAGTGTGCCTTTTTCATCTTTTTTTTTTATTACTTATAAACAACAAAAGCGTCCTCTTTTCCTACCTGTACAATAAATTGCCCACAAAATGAAAAGGGGAAAAAGAAAAATATATAAAAATCTTGACCAGATCATGTGCTCGCACGAAAATTCAAAAAAGTCAAATGTACCAAGACATAATAACTTTATTTTTCTCTTCCCAAGCTACAAAGTTGTTTATATATATATATATATTTTTTTTTTAAGCAAAGAAGTACAGAGAGAGAAAAGAGTTAGGAGCCGTAGCTTGCAACGCGAGCGCGCGTGTATGACGCACACACGAGGCTAATGTATACGGCAGCGCGAGGTATTGCATACGAAAACGCTAATGAATAATAGATACTTCTTTATCCATTCTAAGGTAACGAGGCTTCGTACAAACACACTAACACACACACACACATATACACCTCTCACTCACCACGCCGCCTCGCAAAAACGCGCCAACATCAAGTAATAATCCATGATGGGTGAGGCTATCTCTCTATCTCACTCTCTCAGATTATTTTTTTCTTGCGTAATTTTCGCGCGTTGCAGACGTTACATTGACAAAAGGATTACATCGTTCGATTTTTTTTACCGTCGCATAGGAAGGACAAAAACGGAAGCGCGTCCGGCTAACTCCGATAAATGACAGGTGCACCAAGAGAAAAGAGAGAGAGAGAGAGAGAGAGCTTCCGCGACGACTATGCACTATTACGCTTTCTCTCTGCGATGCTCTCTTTTTTACAAAGATTAGTTTGCGACAATTCTTTTTTCTGTTCTTTTTATTTCTAGGGAACGACGGTGTATTTGCACAAAACCGTGTTATATAAGTGTACACGGATGACAATTTGTGAGTCATACTATTTTCGTGAGTGTGTGTGTGTGTGTATGTGTGTGTGTGTATGCGTATCTTCATGTTATATTATTTCAAAGTGATTACTTGCCGAGGAAAATTTTTGTATTTTTAGTGGAAAAAATGGTATCGAGTGTAACGAGCATTTTTATGAATTTCATTATTTATCAATAAAAAGAAATTTAATAAACGTTTGACGTGACTATTTTTTTCTTTTTATCGCATTATATACATGTACCCACATGCTGCTCGACTTGACTGTTAATTGTTATCGTACGATGTTTATGTTAGTGGGTTCACGACCGATTTTGTTTATAACCATCTGTAAATATTTATTCGACTTTTCCCGTTATTACACATAGCAAACGGTAATACTCAAACGTCAGAGTGATAAGACAAAAAGAAAAAAGAAAAATAGTAAAATTGAATAGCAGCAGAGCTGCTAAATTTTTCAATTCGCTGGTACGTTTCACATCATAGACGATGCCGCACGTTGAATAATAGATCTTATAACCTTCGAAAGTCAATTGCAATGCGGTATACTGGGTTTATGAGCGCAAAGATCAGAGACAGGCATCCACATGTCAACACGCAAAGTCGACGAGCGTTCATAAGCTTTAGTCGTCTCGCGCTACGTCGTCATTAGAGTTTCGTAAAGGCGGAGGGCTGCCAAATATTGACAGTCTCGCCTCGACTATCTCTTCCAAAGGGAATGTGTCTATTAGCAAAAGTATTTTTGTACTTTTTTTTTAGTTTACTCTGTCGATTATTTATTAATACCCTCTTCAATCACACGCGTGTCACCTTGAAATATTAGTCGTTACGAAAGAGTTGCGAACGTTACCTGGAACTGAATAGGGTGCGGTTTGTGGTTGTGGTGCCCAATATGCAGGACTTATCGCTGGATAATACTTTGGTGAATTGGCATGTAGAGAGCCAACGCATTTGCGGCTCTTCATCGCCATTTCTTTCAACGAGTAACAAAAAAAAACAAAAGAAAGAATTACACGAACGCGCACACAATGATGATAGAGAACAATAAACAATAATAACAACACACAATTGATCACTCGCGCATTTCCGACAACACATAAACTTTTGTACACGTGCAAACAGTGATAGAGAAGACGACGCCGCCGGCTCGTCGTGCGACTGGACTAAGCTCTACACTGCTACGGCTCAACAAGTGAGCGCCTCCTCCTCCTACTCTGCGCCGTCGCCACTCCACTATTCCCCTCCTCTACCAACTAAACTCGCGTCTCTCAACTTTACTGTGTACAGCTGATTGAGACTGCACGTGACGTTTGCGATCACGGCTCTCTCTCTCTCTCTCTCTCTCTCTATCTCTCTCATGTGTACACAATCACACTTTTTTTTGTAACTTGGATATGCCTTTAAATACCTGAAATCCAAATTGTCCCATTTCCGGGAAGGAACTTTTACTCTTACATTTTTCGAATACGTCGATGCCAATTGTCGAGTTTTTGATTTGTTCTCTTCTTCTTTTTTTTAGAACCGACATGTTTACGTATGTGTTTCGTCATTCGTGCACGTGTTTATTGAATATTGAGACTAATTGAGAGAACTTATTACGCGTTTGGTTGGGCACTCTCGTTGAGTGCGAACGATCGAATCTCTTCGTACATTTTGAGTAAATAACTCGTAACGTTCTTTTTCTCGAGTTGGTTTATTTGGGAATACTAATAGCAATTTTTCAAAAGAAACGTTTTGAACTCGTTTATTTCTAGACAAAGATAGTGGGCACAAGTGTAATAAGCAATTGTATAACGTTCAACAATAATTTCGCACTGATTGTAAAATTAAATGGCTGTGAAATAAAAATGTAATAAACGAATCAAATAAGTAAAGTTGAGATTGAAAATATGAAATTTCTGACGGGAAGAAGAGATAAAAAAAAACACGTGTAAATCAATTTGCATGCTATTTGAATGCAATGTGAGCGTTATTTGATTTGTAATCCGATTTTCAGCGACTAGAATGTTATTTCGGAAATACGAGTTGCTACATGATAAAATAAATACGAGTAAAACTCTTAAATTCTTGAAATTCACTGTTGAAAAGAGTACAAAAAACCAGCAAAACCATACATGGGAAATTGATTAATTTGTAATACTGGCGATAGTTCAATTATAATTTTTGCTTTGTGACGGAAACGGAAAATCATTGTCGCGCTTACGTATCGGTAATTGTTCTAGAAGAATATATCGTCGTGTTGACGCGTATTGCCTGAATGACACACGATATCTAAGATTATACGTGCTCGCGCGTACATAGCCTCTAAAAAAGCATTGTCGTAATGGTATTATTTATACTTTCGTTGCAATGCCTGTTTTATTTATACAAGGTGTACGTATGTATGTGCATTGGGCTATCTCTCGCGTTTTAGCTTCCTGCTTGAGATTCCTCGCGGCTCGAGAGGGGTTGTTTGCGTTTATTTTTTTTCAGTTACGTCACGTAAAGCGTCTGTGTTCTATTTAGCAGGATGATTGATTACACACTTCTCTCTCGCTCTCTCAAGCAGCGTGCGTACTTCAAAAATATTAGCGCCTCTTGGCTCTCTCTCTCTCTCTCTCTCTATCTTTTTGGGCAACAAGCCGAAAACACATCAAAGGTCAGCGTCTTATTGCATTCCCGCGTAGTCTTTCTCTCCAGTCTATAGACAGTGCAAGTTATCCCTCGTACGGAAAGACTTCCACGGGGCCTAAAACTCTCTTTACTTCTACTTGCTTGAACTCTGCTCTATGCTGCTGCTGCTGCTGCTGCTGCTACTGGCCAAATGCCAAACAAACCTTTTTTTACCCTCCCTCCCTTTCCGTCTTATTTGCCAAATCCCCACGCGAGATAGAGTCACTCTCTTGCATTGTAATGACGTCAGTCGCAACACAACAGCAGGCTTTCTTTCATTTTCTCTCTCAGAGCTTTTCCGTTCTTCTTGTTGTTCTTCGTGGTCTTTTTTTTTCTTTTTTTGTTTCGTTTTCGAGGGTGAAGGGGCTTACGTAATTTTGCGCGTACGTCTATCTCTCTTTCGCTTTTTTTTTTCTGCGAGCAACGCGCGCTCGTCTTTCGCAAAGTGCACGCGCGTGGTTGGGATGGAAATGCCAGTATATAGCTTTTGCAACTTTTTCTGCCGACGTTTGCTGCTATATGAATGGGCTTTACGTGACAATGTTGGCTAATGGCCTGGATTTAATGACATATTGTACTACAGAATATGAGTATACCTCGGGTAAAATGTTGAGATTAGTTTGCGAGAAACTGCATTGAAATTACAAAGATTAAGCACATCTTAATGCGTTGGTAGATTTCGTCTTTATTTTTTTATCGTTAACAAACAATTTTACGTCGTGTGTCAATGATGTATAAAAGTGTCATTTAACGATGATTGCCCGTTTTAAAAGTTAATATTCAGTTTGAGTATGAATCGATTCAGTTGTGCAAATTTGTGCTGAACCAACAACATTTGTACTATCTCTCGTAAATAAACAAAACAAACACACGGCTCAATCGAAAAAGACAATTTTTTAAAATTGTCTTGATAAATCCATTTTAGCATAAATTTCCACTTTAAAATGACGAAAATGAAAAGAACGAGAGCAGGGAAGCAACCCATTTCAAGTCACAGACAGACGCATGCAAGCAAGTCCAAATGAATAATTCGCACAGTTGAAAATCAAATGGTTCCAGCGAGTGAGCATTTCGACAATTCGACTGTAAGAGCAGTGCTTTACATCTATCGAATTGCTTGTGCACGAGCTGCATCCAGACTCCTCGCTATTCGGTGCACGTTGCCTTCCTCTCCCTCTCCCCCTCCCCCCTCTCTCTCCCTCTGCTCTCGACTGGTACGCTCGTCAATGGCCAATGGCTAATCATCCAAAGCGATTACTCGCGCGCTTCCAAGATATCCTGAATATACCCTCAAAAGCCCTTCAATTGCAGAGCTCCAGCAGACACACACACACACACACACACATATATGTACGAATACCATTTTCTACGGAGAAACTTGACTGAATTGAACGATTTAATTAGGTTGAGCGATAAATTAATCGTAACGAATGATGAGTAGAACCAGGATTGATTACCGAGAATAGTTTGGTTTATAGGTAATATATGCTGAATTATTTGAGAGAGAGAGAGAGAGAGAGAGAGAGAGAGAGAGAGAGAGAGAGAGATTGCATTTTATTGGCTGGTTTAAACGACCAAGAAAAATTAAGATAAATTTGATTTGAATAAACAAAAAATAAAAATTTTTTTCATCGTGAATAGAAGAAAATTGCGTTTTTGTAACTATCAAATTCTATTACCCAAGAAATTGCATTTCCAATGAATCTATTTGAGTTGAAATATGTGGTTAACGGAAGGAAAATTCGTCTATGAACAGTATTCAACGAGCAAAAAATAAATAAAAAAAAAAGAGAAAAAAAAGAGCAAATTTTAAATCTGACCTGATTGTCCGACCTACTGTATCTTGTCTTCGGTGTGCGCAAGTCTTCATCAATTATTCGCGGAACAAACGGAGTAAGTTTCTATTTTAAAACAATCAGAAGGTATTTAAATAGAAAAATGGCGTTATAAATATAGCATTTGCTCGTTAAATTTGCAGGTGGAAAGAAAATAGAGTTTTAGAGCTAAAGAGGTAGAGGTAGAGGTAGAGAGAGAGCGAGAGAGAGAGAGAGAGAGAGAGAGAGAGAGAGAGAGAGAGAGAAAGAGAAAGAGAGGGAGAGGGAAAGAGAGAAAGAGAAAGATGGTAGGCGAGAGGCATCACTCAGCATCGATTTTCCCATCCAAAATAAATCTGACGTCAAAGCTAAATAAATCTGTCAGTTACCTTGCTCCACCTACATATTTGACAGACACACATATATACACATACATACGTAGTCATGTTCAATAATGTATTAAAAATTCTACTCGTAAATTTGAAAGAGAGGGAGAGAGAGAATTTTTCGTGAGTTGATGTATCGGTCGTACATAGAGAGAGAGAGAGAGAGAGAGAGAGAGAGAGAGAGAGAGTGTGAGTAAGAGAAAAATAAAAGGAGTAGACAAAGTGCATTTGCAGAGGCTTTTAAGGCTGTCGCCCGGCTGGCGCTTCTCGAACGTTTACGTCCACCATGAATTTATGGACGCGAAGCGATATTCGAGCCCAGAGAGAACGATCCTCGTGAATAATGCGCGGATCTAGGTCGCACGAGAGAGCGAGAGAGAGAGAGAGAGAGAGAGAGAGTCGCCCGGGGGATGGATTATTTTCGAAAGACACCCTCCCACTTCTAAAGCCTCTCTTTTTCCACCAAATCAAGCACTGTCGACAAGCATCCCTTATATCCATTCCAATGGACACTTCCTTTTTTTTTGCATACTAACTACCATTACGTTTACGTCAATCGAATGCAAATTTCTTTTTTTTTTTAATGCCATGTACTCTCTCTCTCTCTCTCTCTCTTTCTTCCATTCTACCTCTGTCGGTTGCGTTGAAATGGAATTTTACCTACTTTTTCAAATGGACACTTTTCCACGACACAAGGTTTCAATTCTCACGAATACGCAGAAATGGATATTTTGGTTTTCTTTTATTTCATGAAAAATTGAATCATCCCGTATTTTTCAGTGTGTGTATAATTTACGCGTTTAATTAAATGAATAAAGAGAAAAGGATTGGAATATTATCCCCCCACGCGCGAATAAATAATGATTCACGTTTAAACAGAGTATTCAAGAACCAGCATACGCTATATTAATGATTTGACGATAAATCAAAATTCTCTCGGCACAAGTTTCAGTGGTGCCGGTGCTATTCCAGCTTTTCTCTCTTCAAAAGACCATTAAACGACAATAAAGCTCGTTGAAAACCCATGAAGCTCTGGATCTAGGTAATATAACTTAATCGATATATCGCCATTAAAGGCGGTACAATATAATAAAACGATTAAATCATACAACCGTGTATGCACACGCGTGCTTTCTCTCTCTCTCTCTCTCTCTCTCACTTTCCTGTGGTACGGTCTAACATAAAGGACAACTCAATAAGTTATAATTTGGCGTTACATGTATATATACATATTTTCTCTGTACCTAGCGTTATATCTAGAGAGTGAGAGAGAGAGAAATTTCATCATCCACACAAGACATTGCAGCAAAATTATATTCGCGGTGCGGTTCACGTATATAGCACGCACCTTTCGATTGAGTCAATTAGCACGCGTAGCTTTGAAGTGGTGAACTTTACCCTCCTCCCAAGGCTGTACGATACCGTACAGACTGTATATACATGAGACGCGAAGAGTAACACGGCTGTGTATTGATTTTCAATTTGACTGACTGAATAGTTTGTAATATTACGTATATGTATATATGTCTTGCGGTGGGGAGGAGGGAGAAGGGGGAAGAGGGACATATTTCATTGCTGCTGCTTTTGCTACTACGAATACCGTGCGCAACAGAGACACGGAATTTTACCGATGAAATTGGCGATATACGAGAGAGACGGTCAATTTTCTCCATTGCGAATGGCCATTTGAATGTAATACTGCACTCGCTCAGTTTCTGAGAATCCGTTACGAAGGGGAAAGCTTTATTACACGACGATGAATTTTCGTCAATGTGTGTGTATGTGTGTGAGAGAGAGAGAGACAGGGAGAGAGGAAGCATCAATATGTATTTTAATTTGGAGCTATCGTTGGTGCTTTGAATTATTTATTTTTATTCGATACTTCAGCACCTGTTCAATGTACGTTTGATACCATTCTCTCGACGTAAGAATATTTTGAATGGTTTCTATTCTATTTCTTTATATCCAATTCTATCGGGTTTACGTTAATTTTTAGACGTTACTCGTAATACGTCGAGAACACTGCACAACAAGCTTATGTATATTTTCAGTAATCATCATTAAAGTATTATACTTGGAAAAAAAGCAAGAAAAACATTATAGGAAATTTTCAATTTCTTCTCGTTTTAGTTTCAATGGATAATCCGAGAATAAAGTTTTACGACATTTCGCTTTACAGTATTGTGTAGCATTTGCTATTTTTTATAAAAAAAGAAAAAAAAAGTAATACTCACGACTTCGATTCTCGCTGTCGGCCGGCTTCATTTGGATAGGATGCAGCTTCTGAAATCAGAACAAAAATCATTATTACTTAAGAATCGTCGTAGCACGTGCACACACTATCTGCATATATATATGCATCGACAGCAAACAACGGTAGTAGCAGAGGTAACAGCTCCCGGTCGTAAAATTATCATTCAAGGGGCGTGCATATATAGAGATACGCACAAAGAGAGAAAAAAACAGAGTTGAGGGTTATGTAGGTCGAGTGGTGTGAGCCAATGATGATATAAATATTGCGTGTACTCATCATTAAATTCGCATGGGAGGGAGAGTAGCAAGTCATAGGATACATACACGTAAGATCCATATCGCGCCATTATCGCTTTGCTCGGAGAGAGAGAGAGAGAGAGAGAGAGAGTATCGAGTGGCTATTATGGCATATATAGCAAAGCTCAGGATGTTCGTGTACAACGCGACGACTATCGTTGGATAATTCATGTGTGCGACGCTATATATACTCTATGCGCGCAAGCTAGAGCGCGCCGGATGTCCGTTGAGCTTCCCAGTTGTGTTTGCTATATACGTGCTGATATAGGGGAGTTTCGGATATTTACGAAAGAGAAAGAGAGAGAGAGAGAGAGAGAGGCAGGGAGTTTTTGAATATATTCTTTGTTTTCAATAGATATAGGCTCACGTGTGTGCGTGTGTGTGGATAGTGTGTATGCCAACCAGTCGATACTATTGTCACGGTGGTTATGGTTCATATATTTGCTAAACAAATACGTAGATAGGATTACAAACAAATATTTTCTATAATTACGGGCATTGAACTCGACAACTGAATGGCAAGGATTATCGAAAAGAAATAACAAAGATCGCTAAATGATTGAGTGAGAGATAAACAAAAATGACGCAAAGTCCAGTAATAGTGAATCAAAAAATGTAAAAAAAAAAAAGAAAGTCCATTATCTCAGCGTACCTCATAAAAGCTCTGCGCGTTATCATTCTCACGTGGGGTATTCCCAACCACTATACTAAAAACTTGGCAGGTCGCGCATATCAGGTTCGTGGTGCACAGCGAAAAGATCGTTAAGAGACAGATTTTGCTACGTAAAAGAAAAAAAAAACAGAAAAAAGTACTTCGCATGCAGCATAGAAAATCAATACGACATTCGTCCGCTCGCTCTCTCTCTCTCTCTCTCTCCCTCTGGTGTGCTATCGAACGCACGGATTCATTTCACGCACGAAGCACGTCGCAAGAAAAAAAAAGAAAACGAACGGAGCTGCTGCACTGTAGAGCCGTAAAAATCTGCATACCGCTCTCTTCTTTCCTTTCCCTTTGGTCACGTGCGGGCGTAAATTTTTGATGGTTGCACGAACGCGCGCACCCGAGAGAAAGAGAGAGATTTGTTGTCTATTTTTGATCGACAAACGTTCACTTGGTATGGCACTCGTTTAAAACTTAGACAATGGACGTCTTTCAAGTATACTCTTTCTGTTTTCGTAATTAATTACACGAATACAATGAATACCATTTAACTGACTCTCTGTTTCTCGCGAAAACGCGAGATCAAGACTCATCGTTTGCTATGGCTCCACGCGGACTAATTGCGCGTGCATGGCTATTAATTTTCACCTTGGCTATTTACATTAATCTAAGCGCCTCAACAACTTGACCGTTAAACTTGTGATAGTTGTACTATTGTTGGAAGATTATGTTTATTTCACGTTATATTTTCAAACGATATACCTTATTTTATTTTATTCAAACGTGATAAAACATTGTTGAAATGTTGCAGTCAAATAAATGTCAAAAAATAAAAAATTCATCGCATAAACAATGAATCTTTTGGGTGGGGAAATAATTCTCGGGCATGTCACATTGATCAAGCACGCCGCATAAAATGAGAAAGCACATAAAAAAACAAAAAAAAAGCTTTGGTACGCCCATAAAAAAGCCATAACCCTACCGAAAAAAAAGAAAAGTATAAAACGCGAGGGTTCGGTTTGTTTCCCGCACAGGCATTTTCCGGCAGGCTGCATAGCACAGTGTAAGCTCGCTCACCGCTACGAATCGAAGCGGAAGTCGCGCGATCCATTTCCCGCGCTCTGCTACTGCTTCGGTCCATCGGGCTTGTACGTATATATATCTCAAGCAAGAAAGAATCGATTCGGCTCTCTCTCTCTCTCTCTCTCTCTCTCTCTCTCTCTTGGCAGAAATGAAAAAATTGCGTGCCTCGGGAAATCCGATTCCTCGCTGCTACTGCTGTTACTACTGCCGCTTGGCTTCTTGCCTCGCGGCCTCTTTTTTCCCTCTCTCTCTCTCTCTCTCTCTCTCTTTACGACTTTTATTTATTTTTGCGTGCGTTGGGAAATTGACAGGAGCAAAAACGTAAAAATTACGGGCGAGACTTTGTGTGTATGTCGTGCAAGAGCATCATAGTGTACGAGTTTCCTTTAACACCACCGAACAATCGAAGGTTAGCGTAAATTTTTAGCGTGCCAATGGGATTGAGACAAGAGAAAGAGCATATGTACCCGCGCGCGCGCGTGTGTGTGTGTGTGTGCGTGCGTCTGTTAGCGCGAACGAACGAAGCAGATTGGAAAAGAAGATATAACTTGGCAGAGCAGCAGCGATTTGTAGGGCAGCTCGTAAACAGTTATAGAATCAAAAGCTCTTGTATATACGTTTCTCCAACGCCAACTCTCTATAAACGCGTTAAGTTGTGCTTTTGATATCCTGTTAATTAGCTTCAACTTGCTTTATGGTCTTGTATTTCTTCATTAAGAAAACATTCATTTAACCATCTTACATTTTGTTTAGACTTTCTATGTACTTTGTAGATGTAAGTGTATTCCGCGACTGTATTAATGAGAAACAAATTTGTCTTTTTTCTGATGTATATACGCCAAGAAGTTTGTAGATGAGCATGCTGATAAACCGAATGCTAAAGTCGAGTTATTTCTTAATTGAGTTAAATATAACATTTTTACGCGAATTTTAAAATATCTTCGCTATATTCCATTTTCACGTAAATCAATTTAACGAATTAAACGTAATATTATCCACGACGTCTAATTTGTCATAATTATTGATTTTCTATTAAATGAAACGTTAAATTATACACTATGAGGTTGTTTACAATTTATCTTTTTACTTTTAGAGAATGAGGTTTTTGCGTAATTGATTCAAAATGAAACGTTTCATTAGTAAAGTTCCATAGAATGAAATTGGCGAATCACAACGTCACTGAACATCGTTTTAATTGAACAAACTTAATAAGTCTGACATTTCGTAGGTATATCATTCGCATAATTAATTAGTATTAATCATTAGTGATAAAATTAAAAATGTAAGATAATTATTCAAGTGCAGGTATAGCCAAGCGCCAAGATAACAGAGTACTCGACTGTAGGGAGTAAGAAAGAAAGAAAGAGAGAAAGAGAGAGCGGCCATAACTCTGTCTAGGAAAAGGGAGAAAAAAAGATTTAATTTCGCGATCGAGTCAACGGCTGGTCAGAGAGAGAGAGAGAGAGAGAGAGAGAGAGAGAGAGGGAGACGCGACGTCACTAGCAGCTGCGCCGGCAATATTTCGTGCCTATGCGCTTGCTATATACTCGTGCTGCGCGCCAGCAAGCGAAATGAGACTTTGGCTCATGCTCCTGCTGGTGCTGCTGCTACTGCTACTGTTGAATGAAGTGCACGCATTACGCATCAGCGTCTTTTGATTTATCACGGCAACGTATTAATCCTCCAATGTCAACGTGTTACTTTTAATGAGGTTCTATAAATGATTTCTTTTTCCGTTGTTTTTTCTTTGTCGAACGAGAGAATAGATGTAGGACGAGCGAGAGACATTTTTCGAATGATTTATTTTGGACATAGAGAGAGAGATATGTCAGGTTACCACGCTAGAATGAGCTTTCAGGTGCAGCTTTCCTGGCAGATGACGGACATTGCTCGCGTATGTTTAGTGTCTAGTCTCGTATGTACGGTGTATATATATATATATATATATGTTGCCGATCAAACTTTTATCGAGTGAGTTATTGTTTATCGGCTGCAACTGAAAGTTGTTATTCGAATAAAATAATACGTACCTTATTCCTCTTTTTTTTTCAAAGTATAATTCATTTTTTTATTGATATATAGAGATACAATGGATACAATTATAACAGCTTATTTACGTAAGATTCTTTCATAGAAAAATGTTTGTTCTCTTTTACCAAAATGTTTTTATTAGAATCGATCTACTTATTCTCTTATAAAAGGGAGAACCTGGCAAAGTGAAGCCAATTTATTCTGACTTTGATTGGTTTACGAAAAGAAAGCGCAAAACTTCAACTTTTTCCAATAGATTCAGATTTTAATTATAACATTGTATTCCAGTATTATTTTTTAGATCAGTTTGGACTCGTTTTAGACTCGACTAAATTAATGGTCATTAATTACTAATAAAAAATTGTTTAATATTCTCTTATAAAAAGCCTCTATCGCTTTATATAAACGAAGCCGCATAAGCAAGGCGTGTTTATTCGGGGACTGATTGGTCAAAGCTATATTACCATTCTGATTCAGATTCAAAATGTATCGGTAAATTTGTAAAATCTCAAGTCTTTGACTCTGGAAATAAAAAAAAAACATATTTTGATTCACGTAAGCGTACAAGTATTAGAATATTCAAGAGGGTTACAGAATTGAGTGGGCGAATGCGCAAAGTCTTAGTAGTAAGAAATAAAAAGAAAAACAATAGAATAGATTTATGTAATTTTAAAATTTTTACGAATACACAATAATTTATTATCAAGTCTGCGTAACATTACAAAATTGAATACAAAACGAGTATTTATAAATGCAGTCTCGACGTCGTAAGAGTAAGTTGAAATATCGGTTACCCAACAGTCACCGCAACAACAATCGTGTTACACAATCGACCGACAAACTTGGTCGTCAAAAAGTCAACTTTGCTTTTACAAGCCGTAGAAAATCTTGGCGCTTTATCAACCCTTATTTAACTTTTTACCAAAGAATAAACAGAGGTGAAAAACGATTACTTTCTCAACTGATTTTTTTGTTTAAAAACAATAAAAAAAATTTTAAGAGGGCATTCGAAGAGAAAGAACAATGCGTTGGTTACTCTGAGGTCGTAATGAACTGCGTGCTTGCTACGTGCGTTTTGTGCAACACACTCTATATCGGGAGAGGGTAACCTCTCTCTCTCTCTTTCTCGTCGTATGCAGACACGCATCGGACAGTATTTTAAGCTCTACTCATTGTAATGCCACGTTGGGTATCTGGGTCGTTGCTTACCGTTACTGCAACTACTGCTAAACGATTTTTTAGTCTTTGATCTGTCGCGGGCACCACACGCACACAACGCGTAGAGACAACCAGAGAGAGAGAGAGAGAGAGAGAATCTGTTTAGAGGCTTGCCGATAATAATTACAGGTTAGCTCAGGCGTCTAATGAGATTCCAACGGCGGTGGAGCATGGTTGCATGCCTATCGGCCGCACAAGTGCGTAATGCGTGTTACCCGAGCTCAATCGGATCACGGGCCCTTTGATTGGCCCTCGATCCGAGTGCCTTTTCAAGTGCTATACACACTTACTTTAATTAAACCCTAATCCCCCCTCCTACCCTCTCCCCTCTCTTCCTCTCCCTCTCTCTCTCTCTCTCTCTTCGGCGATCTTGTCCGAGGCTTTGACGATTAATTCCAAATCGATCACGTTACCTCCTCTTAATTGTTATTTTTTCCTTTGTTTATTTATCCAATATCCATTGTCCTGTTTTACATTCGATATAACGACTGCGTACACGAGTATTTCACGGAAATATGCGGATCGTGGAACATAACCTGCCAGTTTAATAATATTATACGCGTTGCCAACTGAGAACCGTGATTGTATATGCACGCTAATGTAACCACTGGTCGGCCGATTTCACGTGAATTCAAGCAATAACCGCTCGTTTTTCTCATCCGTTTATTTCTTATGCTATAACAGATAGAACCGTGCACGCGAGAGCGAGCTCCCTGTACTTTTTTTGTCTTCCTTTGTTCGCTCGATCGTTGACACCGTTTGATTATTAAATATGCAAACTCATTGATACGTATTTTTCATGTAATGGCAATTTTACTTAATTTTAAGAAACGAACGATAATTCGAGTTTGTATTTTCTTTTAGCATACGAATAATTTTCACGGCTTTAGAAAAACTTGCAAAGAAAATGATAACAAAGTCAGCAATACTCCACTGTTGAAAAAACAATGTCGCGTTAAAATTGACGTTTTCTCTCTGAAAGTGACAAAAACAACAAAGAATAAAAAGCCAAAGAGATACACATCGCGAGTTTACCATTAAAACGATGTCATTGCCTCTTGGGGGTAACACAGTGCGCAAAGTGAAAGCCTCCGAATGAAAAATAGAATGGGATCGGTCTTGCTTGAGTTTGCCTATGTATACATGTATGTGTATGTATGTGAGAGAGAGGGTGATTTATGAAATGCGCAAAAATCGAAGATCGAACGAGAAGCGTGCCTTTCGTGGAAAAGCGGATAAATTTCCCCTGTCGCGCATTTCTTCTTCTCTTTTTTCTTTCTCGCGAGCACGAAAATCCGATATGTGGGCAAGGGAGAGGGAGAGAGAGAGAGAGAGAGAGAGAGAGCAAAAGCAGCCCAAATTCCTTTCGATTTGTTGAATAAAATGAAAAAGAGAATGAGAGGATATGTGCTAGCGTGTGCAGTCGGGAGGAATAAGTCGTTTGTGCATCGGCAGCAGTATAAGCTTGCAGTGGCGGCGTCGTGCGGTCGACCAGTGAAACTTGTACGAGCTGTAGTATTGTGCGTGTAGAATGCTCGATAGATATATCAGTTTAAAATTACGATTTATGCTCTGTGAAAGAGGTAGAAAGAGATAGAGAGAGAGAGAGAGAGAGAGAGAGAGAGAGAGAGAGAGAAAGAGACTTTAGCTAGTAGGCCGACCGTGAGCTGCTGGCGCTTTGTAATCACCTTTAAAAGTTCGCAGTGCAAGCTTTACAAGGGCGAAAAAAAACAACTTTTTATCTTCACAGATTGTAAAGGGAACTATTTAAAGGCCTCGAAAGCACGAGAAAACTTTGTCTGAATGAAGAATCAAGAAGTGAATCGAAAGAGAAAAGTCCATCGGCTGTCGTTCGTACGGGCTATATCGTTTTTGGAAATCGTTCGAGACTTGTAGAGAGATGTGTAATAGCATAGTACAGAGCTTCGCAATGCGCCATTCTAACGAGTCTGAGCGTAAAACGGGGGAGGGGGAGGAAGAGAGAGAGAGAGTTGGCTGCAGTAGTGCGATAATTACATTTGGTCGAGGCAACCGATCGACAAAAGGTGTACCGCTCTCTCGCTCTCTCCCTTTTGCGCTTCGTTGTAATTGCTGTAGTTAATCGTTCGCGTGGCAAGTTTGGATAGTAAATGTTAACGAGAAACTTACCCCGTGAAAAGTCTTGATGTTGTGGAGAGCATTCTGAGCGGCAAGCGCAGCTTTCCGCGTATAGAACGTAACGAAGCAGCAACCTGAAACAAAACGAAGAATATAAGAAAACAAAAAAACATAATGCGAATACCTCTTTACTCACTCTCGTTTATTTAAAGACTTGAAGGGGGGAGGGAGTCGATAGTTACGAGTTGCCAAAAGTTCTACGACGCCGCGAGCGTCTTGAGGGAGAGGTTGGAAAGGCCAAGACTAGGTTTTAGTCGGCTACTTCCCCCTCTTTCTTTCTATCCTATTTGTCGGAAGTCTCGGCGAAAGCCTCAGGTACGAGACTTACGTACGTGGCCACCACCGCCGCCGGGAGAAAAGAGTAACTTCCTGCATTTCGCGAGTGGCTTTTTTACAAAAAAAAGAAAAACTACTACTACTACTACTACTACTACTACTGCCCCGGGAGGGACTTACATTTGTATGTGTACTGCAGCCTGATCAACTTTGGTACGGGCGTACTATACTTTCTGGCTAGTTGTGATTTTGCCTTCGATTTACAAAAAAAAAAAAGAATCACGTAGTAGTTAAAAAAAACCATTAAATAATCATATCGAGAGAGACATTAGAGGATCGTTGATGAAAATTATTTAGTAGGAGAACTTATAACACAAACAAGCTAACATTTTACAAGACCCCCTCCCCTTTCATCGCTTTTCTTTCGCGTGGGTGGACGAGCGAATATATATGTTTGTGCGTCCGAATGCTCGTTTAACACCTGGCATCGAGCCGTGAAATTTTGCGCTCAGGAGAATTGGACAGCCATCGTATACAGCGCTCATGGAAGGCTAAATCATTGCTACGGAGCTTGTAACAGTCGTGTTCTACAAATGGCTAATCGTTTATCATCTCTCTATAATGCGTGCTAGTGACAACTGCAATATATATTAAATATTCAATCAGAGGTGCTCATGTTTAAGAATCGTTATGTTTCTTTTCTTTTTTTTACCATTCACGAAAATTATGGAATATCATTAATAATACACAAGTAGTATAACGAGCAATTAATGACTCTAGATGTCCCGAGTCATCGGCCGAATAACAAAAGAACAATCAGCATCGCACATTTTCACTCTCTCTCTCTCTCTCTCTCTCTCTCTCTCTCTCACTCTCGATCACTCGCTCATCGATAAATGATCAACGAGAATTAATGGGTCCAGTGCTGGCTGCTGTCGGGTCATTAACTCGATAAACGAAAATTAATTTAATTTGCGTTGTCGCGCTCGTGCGCGTCTGCAAAAATTGACGCTTGCCTCGGAGCAATGGTGCCCATTAGGAATTCCCAATTCGCTTGGTGATTATCGTTAATTGGACTTCGCTCTCTCTCTCTCTCTCTCACACACTCTCTAGCACGTCGAATTGTACGTCGATGCGCGAATTATGCACGGCTGCTTTTCCGCGAGCGAACAGCCGTCGTGCCCTCAGGCGAGCTTACGTTTCCCTTTGTGTCACGACTGTGATTACATATATATATATATGCGTGTGTGTGTGCGTGTGTATATATACATGTATACATATATATACGTGGACGTTAAGGCGAATGAAGTAAAGGGCTAAACTAAATGAAAACAAAAAGATGCATCACGTCGTATAAATTATGTACACTTGGTCTGACGAGGGAGAAGAGAGTAAGAAGGAAAGTCGATTGTCACGCTAATTAGTATTGTTGATTTTCTCGCAAACGAGGGAGAGAGGGAGAGCGAGGGTAAGTTCACTTAAGCGCGAAACGTTCAATGATGAACGGGAATATAAATGCTAATGAAGCATGACTGATTTCATCCGTGAAATTTAAGTAGTAATAGTAGCTACTTTACGATTAGAGTATCGCTCTCTATTTGTAAAAGTGTAGAAAAAAATGTTGAAACAATAATCCCATTCCAACTACCAATAGCACAAAGTTAGTATTAATCTAAATATTGCAAGATTCAAAAGAAAGTCTTAAAGACGACGCGCGAGGTATACTCTTAGACATAAACCTCGTAGAACGGCTAATCAAAGTAGCCTAGCCAAAGCAATAGGAGTATAGACATAAATTGCTGCTGCAGCAGCAGGTTGTGGAAGGAGAGAGAGAGGGATCTGGTAATCTTGAGGTGTACATACGCGTAATACCGGCGGTCAGCTCGCTTTGCTCAAAGGAATTGGCAAAGTCGAGGCGATATCATCGAGGCAGACGAGGATTCTGTTGGGACTACACGTTTGCCTGCACGCAATACCCACGGGTCCGTGCTCCGATGCGTGATTAGAGTCCGCGGGGAAATCTTGCAGCACGCGGGCCTCTCCCCCCCCCCTCCCCCAACCCCTCTTGTAGTGTAACAAACCTTGCGTATGTGTAGGTATATGTATCATCGAACAGGCAAGCTTGCTTTCTCCTTTACACAGATTCTCCGATAAGTTTCATATCCTCTCTCGGCTTATAGGTTACGGATAGGCGATCGGCTAAACGGTTACCTACTGCTGCATCGTCAGTTTTTCATGGTTATATCTTATATGTACTCAAACCCACTTCCCTTGCACTCTCGTTTTTTTTCCTCTCTTCTACTGTAGAGAGCTGATTTTTTCCTTTTTTTTGTTTTTTTTTACGGCTTCGTTACTTTTGTACTTTTCTTTTTGCCGATTCTCGGTTTACGGCAACAATAAACCTTGCGGAACAATTATTCCAATGGGATTCTTACGATTGCGATAATATCCGTTTTCAGAGTCTTATTTTTTGATAATTGGCCGGTAATAAAGGTTATACAACTCGGTCGAATTAATACCAAAGAAAGTCAACAGAATGAAACACAAAAAAAACTAAAAGTCGTTTAAATTGGAATATAGTGGATTAAATCTCGGGAATAGTTGTTGTCAAGAAAACTTGAATAAACTTGTGGAAAAGTTGTGCACCGAGTTGAAGATTCCGAAAAGCGCTTTCCCGCTTTGAGTAACTATCAAAACGCATATCTTCAGTCCGGAAAAGTTTACACGCTGAAGCTAAATATTTCTCGGTTATCCCTCGTCACCGCTTCCCTTCCCCCTGCCCCTCTCTCCTACTCAGAGTTTATAGTTTGAAGCCTCTGTGAAGTTGCAGATGATTTTGCCGTGCAGATATGTCGGCCAAGTTGAGGCGCGAGACAGAGTCTCTTGCGGTTTTAGTTGCAACAAGCTTTTGATCAAGCAGCGTAATTTTCTTGATTAGCTCGACAAAAGGTCCTCTTCAGGATAACATGCAGTAACATACAGCAAGTTGGCCAGTGTCACTTTTGAGTCACCTTATCCTACACCTTGTACGTAATTCTACCTCCAAAGCCAAAAGTATACTATGGTTATATAGTATAAGTTTGTTTGAAAACTTATTTTTCTTCTAGTCGCGTTCACGTACAAAACGTTAATCCATCTCCAAAGGAGAAAAAGATCAAAGCGATCGTCCAGGTAAGAAAGAAGGA
Source organism: Chouioia cunea (assembly GCA_030064505.1). Lineage (NCBI taxonomy): Eukaryota > Metazoa > Arthropoda > Insecta > Hymenoptera > Eulophidae > Chouioia > Chouioia cunea. The sequence continues at coordinate 37,143,799 of JAOPFQ010000001.1, read as the reverse complement.
GGATATATAAATCCAATGCATTGCCATTGCTGCTATGCTGTTCGCCTTTTGAGGGTCGCGTGATAAAACCGAGATTGCTATCGTGAGAGCTGCAATTCTCCGAGTGACTTTCTCCCTTTCTCTCTCTCTCTCTCTCTCTACTCGATATACATTGAACGAGCTTGAGAGAGAGAGAGAGAGTGTATGTTTTCGAGATGCGGCAACAGTGGCGGATGGAGGTTCTTGGTCTCGTAGGAACGCTTTACCAGGCGTACGCGCGTGCACGTCAAGGTGTATACGTACGTATACGAAGCTTGAACTTCGGGCAAAAGTTAGCCTGCGCGCCGACGCCGCGGGGAATATCTCTTTACAACTCGATTACCAAACGCATCTATTACCCTCCTTCTCCGCCTCTCCCGCCCGGCCGCTCTACCCGTTCCCTTCCCTCCAGCCCTTTCTTCCTTCCTTCAGTTCTGTACTTTGCCTCCAGCAGCAACATCGACAACAGCAGCTTGCCTTTTACTCACTATGAGCAACGGCTTTTCACTTTTGCTGCAATGTTATGCTCTTCTCGTAAGCTTTTTTGCCAATGGAACTGCGTGTGTGTATCTACAAGTGTCTTTTTCTACGTGTAACTTGTCATAATGAAACAACTGTAACCAAATTTAAAATATCTTCGATGATATGCGTATTCGATATGACTGTATCGAATTGAAAAACATTGTCGGCCAAGCAATAACAGATAATTATTTTCCGCTCCAGTTACACGCACGTATAGTGTCGCTTGAACATTTCCAGTTTAATTAACTTTTTGCTCTGATTCGCAGAGTAATTTCCTCCCTCCAAAAAAAAAAAAAAAACAAATTATCTGCAATGACATCAAAAGGGTTGGTTCACTGGCTGACAATTAAAGCTTCCATGGCATTCAAAATTATGACAACAAAAGCTACGGATCGAACGAGGGAAAAAAATGAACCGCCGTTTTCATTGGTTTAATGGGTTTTTTTTGCCTTTCACGACAAACGCAATAATCGCAATCGTTTGAAAACGTCGGTGTAATTTATCGATGGAAAATAAATTCTTAGACACGAATAAATTCAGTTTCATTCACTTATAACCTGAGCGAGCTGGGGATGCACCTTTGTGAAAAATCTCTCGGTTTCATTAGTGGATTGCAAGTTTTGTGCAAGATTGCAAAATTTAACGAATAAACGGAGGAGAGATTATTTGGAAACAAAAGAAACAGAAAAAAAACTCAAAAAATTTACGCTTATCGTAATTTTGCATAATATCTATAAATTTATTACGGTTTGGACGATCGTAATAACCGTTACCCTTTGTAATAAAAATCTGGCAATTCCAAAAGGAATAATATAGCAATAACGTCATTGCAAAAGCACAACGATTTATACAACGGATGTGGTGCATCGCACGCATAGGATTAGCTTTTAGGGTCGCAATGCACACGAGGGAAGGATGAGGAGGAGGTTATCGGGCGTGCAGTAGAGAGAGGAGGATTAGGGCTTGCAGTGAAGCTTGAAATTTACGATGGGGGATTGGCGTTAAGACGAAGCCGCTGTCTCTCTCTCTCTCTCTCTCTCTCTCTCTCTCTCTCTCTCTCTCTGTTGGACCCAATAAATATTGTAATGCAGTTGCCAAGGCATTTTAATAAGAGTCGAAATATCCATACATATTGGCTTATCTCGCTATCCTGTGAATTGGCGGCCAGCAATAGCACACGAGCAAGCGACAAGTCGGCTTTGCTCTCGCGCCGTCGCCATTATCCTTGAGAGGAAGCCATCTTTTACGTGCGCGGAATAGCAACGAGGAATAAAAGTGTATCGGCGCGATGCATGTTCTATGCTCTTCTCTCGTAGCAGAGAGAGAGAGAGAGAGAGAGAGAGAGGAGTCAACGCCACCACCCGATGGGATTATAGCGCTGACGGGATTAACCGAGGAGAAGCTGTCAGCAAAGTAAGAAGACAACGAGTTAGCGAGCTCCTTTTTTTATGTATATATATGCCCGTCTATGCCTCGTGATCGATGCCAATGTTTTATAAAGCTATACCAGCCGAATTTCAACAGTCGCTTGGATTATCGAATTTTCTGCTATAACGCTGTTATCGGTATATATATATGTGTGTGTGCGTGTGTGTGTGTGTGTGCAAAAGATTGACGTCTTTTTTTTCGCGCGGAGAGATTGCTTGTTTGTTGAGGATCGCGAGACGATCTTATGGATGATGGATTATATTGAAAAATTGCGTTTTATACCGTGAGGCTCGAGAGTTATGGATTTATTCGATTTTTTTTCTTTATTTATCCTTGAACGTTATATTCAGGAAACTGGTAGCAATGCTTTAACTTGAACAATTCATTAACTAACTCGTAATGTTTAAAAGAATAATTTTAATTTTCACGCGTAATCAATCACCTTTAAAACGAATTTTTTGATTGAAAAAAAAGTGAAAAATTCATGAATTTGAAATAAAGAGATGCCATTAGGAAAGCCGATGTTGAACGAGTCAAAGAGCCTTCAAAAGTTCCTAGCAAGCTATGTAGTTTCAGGTCATTATGAAATCATTTTCCTTCGGTGAAGGTAAAGAGAGATGTGCAATATAAAGCTCTCTACTCTTTGGAAAGATAAGACAGAGAATTGACGACAAGTCCAGCGAACGCGAACGATGAATTCGCGACCTCACAGCCCTCAATGTAGTTTCTTTGAGTTGGGTGTCTTTATGCAGACGAAGACGACGACGACGACAGTCGACAAAAAAGGTTATGAATCCTAACTGCGCATGAATGCCTAAAGAGAACTTTGCGCGCGCGCGCTTCTCTCTCTCTCTCTCTCTCTCTCTCTCTCTTTCGAAACGGCAACGACACACACACACACACGGCCAAGGAATATTTCAGACGCTCGAGCAGTTTAAACAAGCTCCAGGGAAAATTGAAGTTGGCCCTACGCTCGTGCCGCTTTGCATCGCGCTAAATAAATATTTAACCTGCGGCTTTTCGTAAATACCACTTTCTTGTTTTTTTTTCGCTTTTCCTTCATTTCGCAGAGTTGTAATTTTTCGTAGTACGATTTATCAGACTCTCATTGGGAAAGTCACTTGCAAATAAACGTGTGTCAAAGTGGCAAAGTAACAATTAAACTATGACGATTAATCTGGCAAAATCCCACTCGTAAATTATGCAGAGTCGTAAGTACATATACGCGCGTGCGCCACGATAAATTTATAAGTCTCGAGTTGTGTTGGTAGGAACCCCCAAGGGAGAGGCCGTCTCTGACCATAACGGCATGACTCTACTTCATCAGTGCTCGCTCTACTCGCTTGCTCCTCCACGGGGAGTTCTTAAGGCAAAGTCATTTACCGAGATCCAAGCGTTGGCGTTACTCTTCTTCTTTCTTTCTTTCTTACGACCCCTCAAGACTCGTGTTCTCCTTGATAAGTTACTTCTACTGCCACCACCGCGCATGATTTGCGACACTCGCGTGATCATCCGCGACATGGAGAAATCGAGCGCCTTAGCTATTTCTTGTCGTTTTTATACGTCGGCCATAACGAGCATTTTTTTCACTTTCTCTATGTACGCACAATTAACAAAGCTACCCCAAGTTCATTCCATTAAAAAAATAGTCGAATTATTCCTTTTACAAAAGTTTGCGCATACATGCTAGCATCTCATTCTAATTGCATACGACTTTGGTAGTGAAACTCGTCCCAGTACAGCCGTACAAACGTAGGATCCCTTCAACGAATCGCATCTTAAATTAACGAAAGTCACATTACTCGGAGAGAAAGTCAGGTGCGCTTGCCGAATGGTCATACGAGGGTTGATATAGCATATAAACATAGAGAGAATGTTCACTGAAGGGAAAGAGAGAGAGAGAGAGAGAGAGAGAGATTACAAAAGTAACGAGTCCCGTGTGGACTGTGAGGCTAGCGCGACTAAGCATTACCTAAGGGTTATATATATATTTATAGGAAGAGCGCTGCGGTTGACGAAACGTGACTACTACTGACTCTCTGTCTCTGACATCTCATTATCAAAAAAGGGACAAGTTCTTTCTTCCGTATCCTTATATAAATGCAAACTTCTGTTGTCTTATTCTTTCTCTTTTCGTATTTTACGAGAAGTTTATCGATTCGCGTGGAAATATGAAATACCTCTGGGAAAGAGAGAGAGAGAGAGAGAGAGAGAGAGAGAAAGGAAATGCAATCAACGTCGACGAAGAAGAGAAACACTTGCTCATCGCTTTTAGACATTCGTGTAACAAAATCCTTTAGAAGCGCTCGCGCAAACTGGGTCATAACCAACGAGTAAGTGAGTGAGTGAGTGAGTGAGTGAGTGAGTGAGAGAGAGAGAGAGAGAGAGAGAGAGAAAGATCAAAAAGCACTAGCGTTGTAATAATAATAGCTAAAGTTATCGCGTCGATTCAATATTCTTGAGCGCAAGTTTCGCAAGCATTGCCGACGGGTTTCTCTCGCTCTCTCTTTCTCTCTCTCTCTCACTCTTGTTCTCTTACTCTGATGATATACGCATTAAATTTCAGTCAACAATTCCGTATATAGCGCTGCATTTACATCGGACGAAAAACGCGAGATTAGCACCCGACGCCAGAGAAGTGAGAAAGAGAGAAAGAGAGAAAGAGAGAGAGAACAAGGGAGGAAAAGGAGGTCGTTGCTAAACTTGATTAAACGCCCGGACGCTCGTGTCTCACTCTCTCTTTCTCTCTCGGGTTTTGCTCTTTGTTCGTTCTCGACTTTTTTTTATTGTTTTTTATTTTTTGCCTCTTTCGTTTGGTCGTTATTAGCTTGGTATTCATCGATCTCGTTCCCCTCGGAATATCACCAAGTTATATGAGAACGCGAGATTTATTTTTTATCCGCGTGGATATCGTATATTTTTATTGTGATTATAAATAATAAAAAACCATGAAAGTATTAACAAAAGTAACAACGATAGATGTAATTTTACGTCTCTAAGAATAATTAAAAAAAATCATGCCAACAAGAACGATCGAAAATGAAAGAAGGGAAGAAGAGTGGAAACGATTGCAACATGATTGCAGATAATTGAAGTATCGTCTATCGAGAGTTCATTAACCCTATCTCCATAAAAACAATCGCGACGGGTACAGCTTATAAAAGGCAATATTTTCGCGAAGAGCCGAGAAATGAGAAGGAGAGAAATCACAATCAGATCGGATCAAGAGGGAATATTTCATCGTCTCTTCTCTCTCTCTCTCTCTCTTTCTCTCTTTCTCTTTCTCTTTCAGGGCGTCTGGTAGAAGGTGGCTTCGTTGTCGTCGACGTCGTCGTTGCAGGCCAGTGAGCCGGACGGATTATTAACGGGCAATTTGCCGCGTCGCACCAATTCTGTATTGTCTTTCTCTCTTCGTCGTCTTCGTCTTCGTTCGTTCGTTCGTTATTTCCGTCGTTAGCGCTCAATATCGAACTGAAAATAATGGAGGGATTAAGGGAGCTCGTTGCGATTTTTGCCAAATAATCCCAGCTAATTGCTTCCCAGCAGCCAACTGGTGACGTTTTTCCACGAGAAAATTGCCGCGACCTAGACGAGAGAGAAAGAGAGAGAGAGAAAGAGAGCTTGCGAACGAAACGAGTTGTGGGTTATATGGCACGATTGCAGTTTGAACGTCGTCGTCTTCGTCGTCGTCGGGAAAATATCTTTTTACTGCAACGACTGACGTTATACGACTCCTTGAGTGGATTCCAATGGAGAAATATATACTTCCTCAAAAAATTCACCTTTACCAGACAAATCAAAGGAATACTTAATTCAACGTTTATACGTAATTTCGCTGAGCAGTAATTAACTACAATAACCGACATGTTAAATTTCGCTGGTCGGTATATATTATTAGTAACGTATCAATTAGCAGCTAAGTTAATATTGACCTTTAATTATTTTTCACAGAGTACAATAGTAGCTTCATTACACGCAACACAAACAATAAATGAACAAACTGGCGATTCGTTTAATTAATCGCAACACAACCGACAAAACGACTCGAACAAGCATCGATTAATGCAGTTACTCTCGTTGACGAGACAAAAAGGTGCCAACTTTCTCGTAACAACAACAGCAACTACGGCTTATAATCTCAGCATAGAAAACATTAGCCAGTTAGCTGGTCGAAGTTGAGCGCATTTACTGGAATTGCGCTCTCTCTCTCTCTCTCTCTCTCTCTCTCTCTCTCTCTCTCTCTCTTGTGAACGTGAAATTTAATAAGAGGGTGTGTGTATGTGTTTTGTAAGCTGCAATCTCGGACAATGCACAAATTAACGGAGAGCAGAGTTTTTACACGAGGAAATCAAGACGGAACAAGGGAACGGTAATAGGGAAATCCTGCGGATGCTGCCGCCTCGAGGTGAAGAGAGAGAGAGAGAGACGAAAGAGAATAAAAAAAAATTTTGTTTAAGTAGAAAGAAGAATGAAATTTGTACGGTTTAATTAAAATCTCGTTCTGGTGTTTCGCAGTCGATGTTAAAAGCTCCGGAGGATTCCGTCTACCTTTACCGGAAAAGTTTTTTTTTCAAGGTAGGGTTTTCTGTTGTAACGGTATTAGCTTTAACAAAATTTTTGGGAAAATCGAATATTTCCATCAATCATCTCGATAAAGAAACGCAAATCAATCTGTAACATCAGAATGGAAATTCTTCAAAAGAGAAAGCCGTTTCTATCTCGAAAAGTCGGCCAGTAGTTTATATCAACGTTGAATCGGACGTCAAGAGTAGCCGATGAAAGAGTAGTAAACCGAATCATTGGCCTTATCAATAAAAAAAAGGAGAAGGAAAAGAGAAGCTCGTGCAAACATACTGAGACACGCCGATATCGTTGGACACCTCGTCCTCTCCTCCCGATTGAATCTTCGACGCGCCTTGGCTTCCTCGAAAATTGCTTCCGTGACGAGAAGCTTGTTGCTCGGATCCAACCTTCTTTTTCATCTCTATCCACCTCTCTTATTTTCTCTTTCCCTCTGTTTTTTTTACCTTCTACTTTTTTTTAATAAGTAAATGAAAAATGTCAAGAGCGAAAGAAAAAATGATCACGATTAGAAAAGCAATTATATTCTGACGGCTTGGGATGTAGCTAAGCGAGTGGCAGGCTAATTTCACGCTGTTGAGCTATCGTAGCGAATGGAAAAAAGGTGACTTCTTATGCTTGACGTAGCTCGACCGCATTACGACGAGAGAGAGAGAGAGAGAGAGAGAAAGATACTCCTTGCCCTAGTGTATTTTGCATGTCGAGGGATGTTTTTTCCGTTACATTTTTACCTACACTTGTTTTTTTCTTAGAAAATGGTTCAAGTGGATTGAAAGAGTTTTTGACTTCTTTATTGTTAGAGATGAAGAGATTTACAAAAATACTTTTATCGTACAAAAGAAGAGAGAAAATGCTTTTGTTTGTAATCTGATGATTTTCCATTTCAGCTAGTAATCTCGCTAAGTAATCGCTAGTCTAAAATTATTCAAGTCACTCGAGTGGACTTTCAATTTGAGAGATGAAATATTTTTTCATCAATCCACTCAGCTAGAAGTATTTTGTTTCTTGCAAAAGCTTCAAGTACAATCAAGATCAACGTAAAAAATTTCAACTCGATAATCTTATACGTATGTGTAACAAACTATGTAATTTAAAAAAAGAGCCGAGAGTATTTGCACTCGAGTCTCTCTCTCTCTCTTGAGTTGTAAAGGGTTAGTACTTGGAAAAGCCGCTCATCAATAGCGACAAGAATTAAAAGGGCTCCCATTCGGGGTGAGAGAGAGAGAGAGAGCGAGAGAGAGTCCCGGGTTCAAGTACCGCGTGAGTATGAAAAAAAAAGAGTAAAGTACGACGTAGGAGAGGAGCCACTTAGAAAGTCACTAGACGCAATGAGCGGAGGCTCATAAAGCGCTCAACTTTTATCGATGTCTCGGGCTCTTGCTCGCTTCCCGTCGTCGTCGTCGCCGTCGCCGCCGTCGTCGAAGTAGCTGCGAAGTGCGCGCAACGATCGTCGTAAATAAACCATTTTTTTTCATTCCCTCTCTCTCTCTCTCTCTCTCTCTCTCCCCTCCTTCTATTTCTCTCGAGTACTCAACCACTTGAGTTTAATATTTTTCTCTCTTTCTCCCCTCTACCTCATCGTTAATTGACATTCATGCGTGAGAGAAGAGAGATGGAAGAATAGGTGGGGGAAAGGAAAAGCTAACGAGGTCGTAAAGCTTTCTCTGCCCACCCCTTCTTTTCCCTTCCCACCGTCGATAACGAGGTCACCGCTATACCGCACGAGGACAAAGGCTCTCAATCAAACGCGGATTTTCCCGGAATTCTCTCCCTTTCTTTGTGCGGTTAGGCGCAGATTTTTTTGTTTGTTCCTTTTCTTCTTTTAAATGTCGGATTTAATACTGATTCGTTTCACTTGTGGTTGGGGTTATTCCACAGCCAGCCGAATTTTTATCTCATGTCATTTGAAGGGGAAAAATTTTGAAGAAGAGCTTGCATATCGAACGAAGGAAATTTAGACGAAATTATAAAAAAAAGAGAGAAGTAGATTTGAATCACGAATGATCTTACCGATAATTAAAAAAACTGGTTTTATAAGAAAAAGCACGAATATCAACTATGACTCTCTTGAATGCTCGTACTGCAGTTGGATTTTAACGTAGCGTTTACTGCACTTTAATTCCATTAAACGGATATATAACGGCTGCTACTACGTACGTACGTACGTACGCGTAATTCCTTTGGGGGGATAAGAAAGACTCTCGAGTTCTCGAGTATACGCGTTACGCGAACGAAAGTGAGAGAGGGAGTCATATCGCGACTACGACACGTTCCGTTAGCCTGCGGTTACGACGTCAAAGTCGATTATATATATATGTATAGAGTGCACGGAGAGAGAGAGAGAGAGAGAGAAACGTGAGGTTTTTACCTTTTTCATGTGCGACGGGAGAATTGAAGATCGTTCTGCTGCGATTTCGTTTTTGAATTTGATTGATTTTGAAGCATGCAAATGTTTGTTGTTTGTGCTATTAATTAAATTATTTTTTCATGGTTTTAATTAATCGTGAATATTCAGGGTACGTGTTTCAATGAATACGAGCAAGATAAAATGAGGAACGTGTAATGCCAAATGCGTCGAGTATAAATTTTTTATCAGGAGAAGTAACGATATCACGTCAATTTGAATTATTATCAATATCGTACATGCTTCGTAAATTGTACATTTCGCGAATTCATTCATAATGAATATCGCTTTAAACTAGCAGGTGACTTTTTTTCAAATCATACGTAATTGAGAAAATAGCCGTATTTTGCCTTTAAAAAGTCAACGTAACGATAAATCTAGCCTTTACGAGGCAGCTTTTTTCATAAGCCAAAAACGGCTTGGCGGGTCGCCGTATAAAAGAGAACAGGTCACCGAGGATAATTTGGCGGTATTGTATCGTGTCCGACAAGTATATATTCATCTCTGTGCCTCCTTAACGTTAACGACATTGTAATTGCATTCCATACAGTCGGAAATTTCAGCCGCGAGCATTGCGATTATGTAAAACGATCGGCATATTTCACTAAGTACAAATTGTCACGATTATGTCAATTACGACGATTACTTCTCTCATCCCTCTCCCCAAAAACGTACCTCCCTCTTCTCTTGCGAATCGAGATACAACGGTAACAGACGTGACGTGACAATTAACGCTCGAGCACACGCTTTTTAGCCTCGTCAACTCGCATTTGCATCGTTTTAATGCTGACTGATGCTCATGGATAGTGGATGTTGGGCGTTAACGTTATTAATAAATCAATTGCTGGCTTTTCACAGTAGCACGGCTATTTCGTGCTGATATTGCCGTTTTTTTGCAAGTAGTTCAGTTTGGTTGGATCGATAAATCATCCCGAAAATATCGCAATAGCCACTCGAAAGGTTGAAGCTTTTCATTTCGAGATATTTCTTCTCCTCCATTTTGCTCATTGATTACCGTAAAATATTTCAAAACTTATTCAATAAAGTTTAGAACAAAGGAAACAAAAGAACGAAGGATATTTTCTCTATTTTGTTGCACGGTTCAACGCTCGAAAAGGAGATTGAGGAATAAACAAAGAGAGCACCTCGAGATTTCCATGTCTGTATACAAAAGAGATCAATACTCGCAGCTTCGTAGCAGCAGCAGCAGCAGCAGCAGCAGCAGCAGTGAAGCGCAAGGCAAAGCAAAGAGAGAGAGAGAGAGAGAGAGAGAAAGAGAGAGTGAGTAAGATTGAAAAATCGATTGGAGAGAGGGGGAGGGGGGGAAGCGAGTTCGTTATAAATTTCTCTGGGACGTTCTCGTCGTCGTCGTTGTCGACGCAGGAAGAGAATCCTCGAGTGAAAACCATTTTATTTCCGTATCCGCGACCTTCTGACCCGCTTCATTACCCCACACCACTGTACGATACGTATATAAAGGTTTTATATCATTACCTACCGAGAAAAATACTACCGGTCGATTAGCTATTATTCCGTACCACCAAGTAAATCGAGCGAGATCTTCTTTTGTTCTTATTTTGCGGGACCCACAACTTTAGCTCAAATTTAGCGATAAATTGCTTCATCGATTTATCTTTCAAGAGTATTCGAAACTTTTTGTAAACTCCAATTTATTCATTTTTTTTCTCATACTATACTGCGGAGAATAACAATTACCACACCAAAAAATTCCCGTCGTTTGCTCAATCTTTTTTTCTCTCTCTTTTTCTCTCTTTGAAAAAAAAATAAGAACCAGCAATATTTGTTTTTATGTGTTCAGCTCGAATGCAAACAATGGAGAATCCAGGGCGCGGTAATATCTCTGACATACGCATGAGGTTACCCAGCCGATAAGCCAAAAGCGAGCGAACGCAGCTCATTTCAGCAAGAGAGAGAGAGAGAGAGAGAGAGAGGGATACTCCCTCCTTTCACCCCGTTGTTGCTTGATAAATAGCTACACGTGCAATTAAGGCAGCCTACTCTCCCTCGCACATTGCTTATTGAACATTTACAGTGTGTATGTGCAGTCTGATGAATCGATAACGACTTATTTAATTAAAATACGAGAGTGTATTTCGCAATGTAATTTCAAAGGGCTTTCGTTAGGACTGAGAATTTTGATGGTGTCGCGAAAAGTCTTTGATATTATACGTTTTTTTTTTAATATTTCATTTAACTTTCTCGATATTTTATTGACTAGTCAACAACCTCGAACGAGAGAAAAAAATTTCTCTCTCAACGACTCCCCTCTTCCCTCTTCCCCAGCAAGCCGAAGTAGCAGCAGCAGCAGCATAAACGTCAGATGATTTCACGGGCTCTCGCGCTACAGCACTTTATGAAAAAAAAGAAGAAAAAAAAGAATCCCCATCTCAGCCGTCGTCGTTTGCACAGTCGATCGAGCTCTAATCGAATTATGCAAGTATATATATGTACATATACATGTATGAGCATTCACGCAAGCAATGCGAAACGAAAAAGATAAAAAAAGAAATCAAAGAGCAAGAGAGAGAAAGAGAGAGAAAGAGAGAGAGAGAGAGAGAGAGAGAGAGAGGATTAGGAGAAATCTCGATGTAGTAAAGTTTATCGTTTGGGAATCTGTTTGGGTGCTCTTTCGATTTCTCGCAACGCGTTGGTGTACGTTTCAATTTCAAACTTCCATGTTGTATACGCGTTGTTGGTATTGTGGTTTTTTTGTGTCGAAAGTGCTCACGCGTGCACACGTGTGGTGCATACATATCGAGGTATATTTGATGGTATGGTGACGTTTTTTTCTTCTTTTTTTTTTGTCTTACGACTACGAGTATAAACTGCAATCTTTGCAGATTACTCGTGTCTGATATTACGTATTCAACGTGTGGTTTAATCTCGTCATGTTGGAATAGTTAGTAGTTGCGAGAGAATAAATCCTAATAAAGCAGGTAAATTTAAAGTTTCTCACTTCTCTCGTCTTTATTCAGGCGCTAGCTACTGGAATTGCGTCTAGTGCACTTTAAGCTTAGCGCAACTCATTCAACGGAAAGCCTTAAGGAAATTGAGTTATCTCGTGGGCGGTGGCGGCCGTGAAAATGATCTACGACGAGCATTTACAGCGCTAGTACGAGAGAGGGATATGGTCGTGGCATACAAAACAGTGAACTTACCATGCGGTAAAGTAGCAAGTGTGCAAACTCTAAAGGATGATAAAGGAGCGAGAGGCAGAGACGAGAATGAAGCCTGACCGAGTGAAGGAAAAAAACGTGTCTCTACCGAGATCTCCTCTGCTACTACTACTACTACTACTACTAATACTACTATAACTGCTACCGCTATTGCTGTTGAGAGGGGTCTTACGTCGACACCTTTCCTCTCTTAAAACGAATGTTGCTCGTTAATTTCCTCATTTTCGTAGTACTTGCGCGCACTTGACTACTGACTTGTTCGTTGTACACGAAAAATGAGCCCGTTGAAAACTACTCTCTTGCTAATGTACTACTTAATAACTTAGGCTTTCGAAATCAAGAATAATGTTATTATCGTTAATGCATTGATCTTGATAAATTAATCCATTAGTTTTGTTTCGGATTTCAAAATGTACACCTCTTTTTTTCCATTTTTTACATCACTTTCAATAAATAAATATTCCCGTTGTTCATTCAAGTTATTTTAAATATTGTACGAGACGTATAATTCATCGCTTATTCATCGTTATCTCAATTATTCGCACGCAAGTACACTTTGCAAGAGGCACATTTATCAATTTAATATCGATGAATTCCTATAGAAAATATATAAATCATAAAAATCTCATGGTAAGCGTATTCTACTTTGTCGAGAATTTATGTTTAAAACAAAACGTAAAAATTTGTTTAAATGTTTGAGCAAGAAAATTTAGCCGGCTTAGGAGGCGTTAATACTAGCAAACGGGGAAAGGAGGGATATACTCTTACAAATTGTTCATCGTCGTTGGGTGGCAGGATTTGTCTCCATTAAAGGGATTGAGGTTTTGTAGCAGAGCCACCGAGCGAGTTCTACTTTCTCTGGATTTCGAATTTCACAGTGAAAAGACAAAGACAGAGACCGTGAAAGAGAGAGAGAGAGAGAGAGAGAGAGAGAGTAAAAGAGAGGTTATAGAGGGATTGTCTGGTGAATAACTGGGTTGACAAACGTATATATCTATATGAAATACAACGTCGATGACGCAACAATGAAATCAAACAAGTATCTCGATCGTATTACCTCGTAGTGGTAAGTATCAAGGACTGTCGATTTTGTTCTAAATTCCGTATAGAATCTATGTACAGATAGACAAACAAACGGATATTTACACGAGCAAAACATGTTTGTACTTGGCAAACTCTAAGGGCAATTATATTTTACAGTTGCGCAATGCGCGAGTATGAGCAAGAAGAAGAAAAGTCGTCCCTAGGGATATAAGCACGCGCGCGAGGATTTGAGAAATTAAACTTTGAGAACGAGGCTCTTCCTCTCTCTCTCTCTCTCTCTCTCACACTCATAATCCTGGCTGAAAGCCAGCTCTCTCACTTGACTCTCGAGAGTTTGGGACTTTGATTGCAAAAACGCGATTGTCGACGCGCGACCCTCCCCGACCCTTTTCACTTCTCTCTTTCTCTCGTGATTTACCGCCTGATAATGATGCTATCTAATTTGACTTTTAACCTTTCCTGTAACTCTTACTTGGAATATTCTCTTCATTATGAAATGGCATTTTCAAGTGTGCTTAAAATAACGGACAACTTTTATTTCTTTTGTTAAAACTGCAAAGCACGATTTTAAAATAATGAATTTCTGTTATCGAATTCACATATACATAAAACCGGGGGCTTCGATTAATAACTTGAAGCGGAAACGAAGAAGCGCAAGTGGAGCAAACGCCGTGCAAAAATAGCCAATCGATGTGTCAAGTTTTTTTTCTCCATCTCCTTTTTCTCCTGAAATTATTCTTTCTATACAAAAATCTAATTATCGAAGCTTCTCCTGACTTAAAAACCTAAATATATATATATTGTATTCAATTAATCGGAGTACGCGCGCGTCCACGCTGTAGATACGCATTGAAAAGCGAAAGTAGAGAAATTCCAAGCGCGCAAGTTTAAATTAAAGCAGTTGTGCGAGCGAGCGCTACTTTCCCACTTAGCATTCCCCGTGAGAGTAAACCCTCGGGGCGAAAGAGAAAGCGGCTTATTGTATTCTCTCTCTCTCTCTCTCTCTCTCTCTTTCCCTCGATGAAAAATACGCGCGCTGCCAGATTCGCCACCCCCTCCCCCTCCTCCCACTCTCTCTCTCTCTCTCTCGTGCCGCGATGAAATTAGTTGTAAATTATACAAAGCAGAAGAATAAGCGTGAGAGAGAGAGAGAGAGAAAAGTGTCTGACGCGAAATTGTTGAAAATACTTTTCCTCCTTTTTCATTCTTTTTTTCTTGTTCTTTTTTTTGTCGAGAATATGAGAAGAAAAATATCAATTATTTATCTCTAATTCGTTTGGTACGAGTTCTAGAGTTAAAAATGTTCACAGATGTACGCCAAATTGAATTAATCGGTATCCCTCTCCGTCTTTTTCTGTAAATGAATGCAGAGTATTTAGAAAATCGATTTTGTCCTTTGGAGCACTGATTAAACTGCAGTTCGATGGCTTCCGATTGCTATTGATTTTACTGTTCAAGCCAAAAAAAAGCAAAAAATACCTCAAAGGTACTCTTTGAAATCACAAAAAAATATCGACGTAGGAATTTCTCGACAAAAGAAAGAAGCTTGGTATTTTGACAGTCGACAAGTTGTGGTTTCAGTCATGATTTGTTCAATTCGGTAAATTGAGAGAGAGAGAGAGAGAGAGAGAGCGTGCGTTCAATCGTGATAAAACTAAAAATAAAAAATAAAAAATAAACCGACGATACGATCATTAGAATTGACCAATTTCAACTCTCTATCACTGATACAGATTAACGAGTATAACGATGCTTGGATTTCTCTGTTACGTATATATATAACTTGCATTCATATCCACAGTTAAGCCCAGCGCCAGGAATGTGAAATTTATGAGCTAATGAAATCGATTATACGCTTGGGTGCTGGCTTGGTCCTTAAAACAAGATACGCTTACGATGCTCGTTATGTATAACCGTGCGCGTTAATAATGCTGATACTGAATGGACATTCGGTAGAAAATTAATTGTATGATTATTTGCTTTTTTCTTTGTTATTTTTTTGTATTTTGGGTTATTTTCGAGTTTAATCGTTAACAATAGAGGTTGGAGAGAGAATTGGCCCTCGTCGAGATTCGCATCGCTTATTCAAGGATCGTCGCCCGCTAGCGAGTCCCTTGGGCACGCTTACCGACAGCCAATAAAACTTTGGGCTAGGAACAAGCTCGAGCTATACAAGGGACGTGACCGAAGCCTCTTTTTTTGGGATGGAACGAAAAGCCGTCTCTTAATACGTACGCTTCATTTCCACGCTGAATGAGAAACTTACTTATCGCGCGCTCTCTCTCTCTCTCTCTCTCTCTCTCTCTCTCTCTCTCTCGTCCGTGATTATTTTTCTTCTACAACTATTGGCAAATAATTAGTTTCTTCTTTATTCTATTCGTTGTATTCTTCGAGACATAGATTAGGAGTTAACTGTTTTAAACTTATTTATTCCATGTACAACCACAGAAAAAACGGAAAATTTTATTGTTTCGACACTAGACAAAAGGTATCATCGTGATTATCGTCGTGCAACTTGGCGTAACGCATATTATCGCTTGAGCAAGTGAGTTGAGCTTTCAAGGCAAGCTTGCAGGCGCGCGCGCTAGGCAATTAGCGGCTTCGAAGGGTCTATACCTACTCTCAGTCTGTCGAAAGCTATCCTCTCTCTCTCTCCCCCGTATATACTCTCAAGGCGGAACATGACTCTGCACTCGCTTTAATTGAGAACTCTCGATTTCCTCGGCATACCACTCATCGCAATAGCATTTATGTATTTGTGTGTGTGTGTGTGTGTGTGCGCGCGCCAGATACGATAAATATATTTCTCTTCGATAGATACAAAAAAAAGAACTCCAGAGAGAGGTTTCGATTGTTTAAATTGACAGGGATACTTTTTTTGTTTGTTTCACGAGACAATATTCGTCGTTGTAATAATTTTGACAAGTATCAACAGGAAGCACAGCTGTTGCTCCTTGCTAAGAGAGACAGAGAAGAGAGAGAGAGAGAGAGAGAGAAAGCAGTTCGTCACGGATCTCCAAGGTTTACGTCGAGTCAATATTTGCTAAACGAGCAACGCGCCTCCTCTCTGATCTTCCTCGTCGTCTTCGTCTCTATCCCAGCTTGATTTCAAGCGGCGAATCGATGCGTACGCAAGGATAATGTCACGTGCGTATCTCAAGGAGAACAAACCAGTGTTTGGTCAGACACTATAGCTATATAGATTTCTGCAAAGTTTTGCCAAGGATTAGCTAGTCTGACGAATAGTCATTGGTTAATCGGATTAAAACGAAGAAGTACTTCCGATTTCGCGCGACCTGCAATCTTGAGATTTTTCTTTGGAGAATTTTTCTTACCTCTTCTCTTACTCTCCGTCTTTCTTTCTTTCTTCGTCGAACGATAAATCAACGAGAACTTGGGGAGGCGCGGGCGTTTTGTGAATATCTTTTTCTTGCAGCTTTGAGAGAAAAGGGCAAGAGGATGGCTTTCGAGTTTTAAAGAAAAAAAAATCAGAAAAGATCTTTCTTGGACTTAAAAACTTCAAACTTGATAAACTTGATCCCAGAGATAATAATTTCACGGATAAATTAAATGATATTTTAGCGTTCATTGATCGATCGTTATTCATCGTCGCTAACGGACTTTTTCCTTCAAAAAGTTGTATCACTAAATTCATTAACTTTCCATTAGTAGTTGTAAACACTAATCGCTAAACTTTTCTTTCGCGTAATCAACACAAACTTCAGCATCATAAGTGATGTGAAAAAAAAGAAAAGTAATCATTTCCAACATCAACTAAACGACAAACTTTTAATTATCTATCCTCGCAACGGTTACTCAAACGACAATGTTGAGGAGATAGTCATAAAAATACCGACAAAGGCTTCACAGCCGCCAAGTAAACGAGACACACGGAAGAACAAGATCCTTTTAAGCTGTCAAACACAAGTAGCGTACGGCAAGAGTTAGTAGAAGCCTAACAAAGCAAAAAAAAAGAAAAATTTCTTCTTGATCAGTTTTGACAAGGAAGGGCCTTCGCTTGACTCAAGCGAGTAAAAAAAATTGGCGACAGTGAGAGTAACCGGACGAAGGGCGAGAAAGTGAGAGTCGCGCGAAAAGTCATCCAAGAGAAAGAAAAGCATCGGAAGAAAGTATCGATCGTACGACAGACCCTTTTTACCTCTCTTCTGCCTCTTATCTCGACGTGAGCGAAAGAGGACACGTCAGGCGCACTCGCCTAATTGGCACTCCTCGCAATTATGCCAAAGGCTTCTTTTTATTTTCCTTCAAATTGCTCGCTCGTTACGTCGGACGTAAGCTTACCTGCTGTCACTGAAGCGTGTTCTAGTAAAAAAAAAAGAGAGAAAAGTAATATTCGCAATTGAGACGATGATTACCTTTACTACTGCCGGTGTACTTATCGCGCAGCACATTGATCTGATGGACACGTCCAAATTCCTCAAAGATCGTCCTTAGATCATTCTCGTCAAGGTCCTTCGGCACTTGGCCTACGAACATCTTGATATTATCTGGATCTGGCTTCTCCAAGGTACTTGTTGTTGTTGTTGTCGTTGTGTTGTTGTTGTTCATGATACTGCAATAGAGATGGAAAAATAAACGAATAATTATTGCGTGGAACTGATTGAATGTTGATATATACGCGATAAAATGATAAAACCTTTTTTGTAATAACTGTCATCGTGACATCGGGACTTTATTATTCCCCAAGTAAGCTTGTTATATATACAGTTCAATTAGATATCGAAATAAACTATCGGATTTATCGCGGCGAATCTAGACTTTTTCTTTCAAACAACTACTTTCTATACAGAGTCTTCCCTCCTTGATCAATGCTAACTAAAGCAGCAACAGTCCCGAAAAATATCGAATCTGCCGAGCTTGAATAGTACGTAACAGCATTTCAATGTAATACCAACCGAGGAAGAGCAGCCGGTAGTAGCACAAGAGTGAGCATGAGTTATGTAGGGAGGAAGAGAAGGAGAGAAAGAGAGAGAGAGAGAACGGAAAAGCATTACTACGACAGTTTGTTGCTTACCGTGAAATCGGTGAGTTTTCACTTGATTTTCTTTTTATTCCACAGACAAGATAAATTACGTGGACAAACGCGGCATATATACTACTATACATATACATCGGATGTGAATCCTTCTCTTTCTCAGTCTAAGGGATCGAGAAAGTTTTTAATTCACTAGAGTTGCAGTTGCGTTTGAATAAAGGGGCATAAGGAGAGAGAGAGAGAGGGGGGGGGGAGAGAGAGAGAGAGGGCTTCTTGAAAAATGGGCCGAAGTTGAGGACAAGCGTGTCGGCGTAATGTATGTGGCGATTCCGCCTTCGACGAACAATGCTGCCGCTGCCGCCGTGCACCCGTTGGAGTTTCGTTTCCGCCCCTCCTCTCTCTCTCTCTCTCTCTCTCTCTCTCGCTGCCGTGGCAAACTTCGACGATATTTCAGGTAAGCTACAAGCCTTCTCCTTCTCTCTCTTTCTCTCTCTCTCTCCCTCTCTGGGGACCGTTAAACAGGGAGCTAAGATTTAAGGTGGACGATTCAATTTGGCCAACACTGAGATTATCCATCTTGGCTTTTATCTTTTTATTTTTTTTTTTTCATAAGATTTTGTTTACTCGGTTGAAAAGACAGAAATATCGCTTCTGTTATTACTATAGAAATGAACGCGCAGCACTGATGGAGTAAAGGGCTAATCGAGTTTATCCGACGTGCTGAGTAATTAGGCTAGGAGAATGTCGAGGAAATCGGTCAACGAAGCGAGTGGAAGAGCAAGAGAGACAGACTGGAATGGTAAAATTGAGGACGAACGTTTGGCTTTGGCAGGCTACGTTCTAATTGGTTGCGCCTTTTGTTCTTTTTTTCATTCGCATCTATTGTCCTGGTCTTCCTTCTTTAAAAAAGCTAATCGTCTTTTCGAGTTTTATTAGATATTTGATCCAACGTATTGTTTACAGTTATATTCTAATGAATATCGATAAAGAATACCAAGTTTAATGATAATTTACAAATTATTCGAGGATTTGCCTGTACTGAATGGACGAATTCACTCAACTTGATCTATGAAACAATTCGATAGTTCCTCTATTTTTTATTTGTACAATGAACGTTTTTTTGTTTTTTGTTTAGATCAATTTCTAGGATTTTTCTTCTTCTAATTTTAAACACTAACTTTTGATGCAAACGTCGACAAAATATAGACCAATTTACAAAAGATCGTTTCAAAAACGTTTTTCACGCATATGTATATTTTTTTCGTTCGTAACAACAAAGTACCGTAATTACAGACAGATGGCAACTCCAGCGTGCAAATTAAAACTGCCACGAGTAACAAAAAAAAAAAAAAAAAAATCAACAACAAAAAAATAAAAGGAAGGAGGCAGCATTTAGCAACGACGCGAAGAGCATACATGTGCTATTTTCCGAATAGCAAATGCGTGGCATAGCCGAGGGTGAAAGCGTACGCGCATATATCCATAATGCGTAATAAAGTCAAATTAACGTCATGGTGGATAGTTTAGCGATGCGCGCATCGATCTTTTGTTACTGCTTGCTCGTAACATGCCGGAAAAGCATAATTATCCATGCATTCGCATAAATTCATGGATTAGGAATGACGCGCGAGAACGTTATCCATAGACACACACGCGCGCGTGTTGAGTTTATTAATTGTACGATTTTCCATCATATATACTTGACGAAAAATCATATTTGACGCGTGAAAATTAAAATACGGCCATACATACAACGTTTGATATTTAAATTCGATCAGTGACGAAAGAAAAAACGAAAGAAAAGGGAGTATTAACGAGGGAGGGAACGGACGATTTCCCATCCACGCTACTCTCTTCTCTCTTTCTCTCTCTCGTTACGGAGGGGTATTTATTCGCGCTTCGACGACTTTGCCATTCTTCGAGTGCCAAAGGATCCCTCTCTCTCTCATCTTACTCTGGCATTGATTGTAATTATGTGTCCCTCCGACTGCTGCTGCTGCCGCTGCTACTGCTGCTGATTTTCTTAAGTCCAACAGAGTAGATACTTAAGAGTCTTGTTAGACTGACGAAAGTTTTCCGTTTGTTACGACGTCGTTATTTGACGATTGTACGATGAATTCGTAAAGACCCTACTTACTTCTTCAAACTGTACTTTTAAAGGAGTTATCAATTACTTAGATGGACAGAGTTTATACTGTTTATTTCTGTAGCGTAATTAATGAGTTAATGTACAATCATAATGACTTACAATTGGAAAAAACAATCATTTTTTTGTTCTAATTTCTGGAAAAATCACTGTCAGAGAAACAAATTATTCAAAAAGAAAAATATTCTTTGTTATTACAACGAAGGATAAATTTGATTAAAACAAAGTTCCTCTCTGGAATTTTTTTCATTACGTGAATTTTTTTTTCACGGAAATTAAAAAGGATTGTATACGCTGTGCAAGTATTCAATTTCATGCAGGAAAATTATACCTTGAAACTAGAATGATTAAAAACTTTTTTGTACTGACGATGTAATACTTTAGTCAATAATTTCATACGTCTCAAATCGTCAATTTCAGATAGAATATACTCCAATTCTCAAACGACGAAAAAGCAAAATGAAGAATAAAGAAAAAAAACGACGAATTACAATTCGCACAGCAAGTGAACGAGCAGGCGGTATGTCAACAGCGTACTCTACCGAGAGAACTGAGAGAGGTTAGGGAAAAACTCTTGTCGGATTGAAATATTGTAACGAGTTGTTGGAGGAATTTTCAGTGGGAGATGGGATTAATAAAGCTAGAAACTATTGCCTGTCTGTCTGGCTGCTGGTGAAACGAATGTTTACCTAGAAAACTCGTGATCAGCGTTCATTAGCCTATCGCCCCGTAAACTGGGAGAAAGATCGCAATGAAATTAGCGCGAGATAACGAATTTAAAACTTCAGCAGGGGCTTTGTTCGATTCCTTTATCCTCGTTTTAATCAAGTCCAAAAATGAGATAGGACATTATTTGATTTTCTTCTTTTTTTATATATTTGCTTTTTTTTAAAAGAGATGTCTCCAAATTAAAACCGACGCACGCTACATAACGACGAGAGAGAGAGAGAGAGAGAGAGAGAGAGAGAGAGAGAGAGAGGTAGAGGGAAGGATGGAGAGTACTGTCTGGCGTCGTTGATAGAAACGTTAAAAGCTATAGTCACACGATAGTCCACTTGTAATTGTTTGGTCCAGTGTGTCGTGTTTCCTAACGACTCGAGTTCCTCCTCCCCCTCCCCCTCTTGATTCCTAACGAATCGCGTATAAGAGCATTTTTTAAAAAATACTCGAGCACTCTCTCTCTCTCTGTCGCTCTCTCTCTCTTTTTCACAGGTGAAACACACCTGTTGAATATACGCACAGTTTTGCTGGAAAGCTTTTAAACTGATTTTTCCGTTATTTTGAAAATCGAAATGCGTAATGAGATTGACGACGAGAAGACGACGATGCTCGTAATTTAGTTGCGCTCCCTTTGTCTATCTCTCTCTCTCTCTCTCTCGCTCTCTCGCTCACGACAATGTTAGCGTTAGTGGAGGAGGCGCAATTCCCTGGAGGCAAGAGCTAAGAACTCAATTTCATAAGGCGGCTAATGTCATTAACGTAATGCTCTTTCCGTAAATGCGGCTTAATAACGACGCCGAATGCAATTATCTGTCGTATTACTTGCTTCTTCAATCAGAGTCAGTCATTATAGATGCGCGTCTGACGAGACATAGAGACAACCTTCTCCAAAGCGAATTTAGATAAAAGGTTACATCTGGTCATTGCTATTGTTGTACGCGCTCGAATTCCCTACGAATGTTCAGGTTTTATTCATCTATTTTAGTTTGTCGCGCACTTGCAATAATTGATATGGTCTAAAAGGGTTTCGTTTATTGATTTTTCTATACAAAAATAAAGTTCTTTTCTCTATCTTTTGTTTTTATTTAAAAGAGTAAATGTACATTGTAAACGAGTAAACGAAAATGTTGAATGTTAACTATAAATTGTGTGCTATTGTATTATTTGATTATATTCTATAATGAAAACTTGTTGTACAAGTGATAAAATAAATTTACCGGGGAAACACAATGAACGTTTTTTCCTCCTCTTCAAGATATAAATTACAACTTTAGTTACTGGTCGACGAACAACGGGCACGGAATTGCCAGACCCTAATTCAGCAGAAACTCGATTTTTTGGGTCACTGACTATGCGAGAGAAAACGTTGTCGGCGTGGCTACATGGCAGCGAAATTAGCAGCTCGAAGGAACTAATTTAACGAACCAGCATGACGACGACAAAAAGATAAAAAAAAAAAATAATTTTCTGCCAAACTGACCATATGAAATGAGCGCGCATAGGGACCTCTTGAAGCTCTCAGGACTTCATTGCGCGTACACGTAATTTAACAAATGAACGCATTTCTCTCGCTGTAATAAAAAAAAAAACAGGCAGAGAAGAAAATGTAGATTTTTTTTCATTTCAACTCCATGCGATGGTGAGCTTTTAAAAACAGCACGATGCACTGCTTTATGGGGTAATCGCGTACGACGCTCTGGTCGAATTTATTACAATGGCTATGCAGCAGCAGCGGTGAGCAATTGAAACGTAGTATATGCACTTACGCGTTATCCAGCATGAACAATCTCTCCCTCTTCTTTCAATGCACAGTGTGTACGTGTGTTGGGTAATGGCTTGCGTTAATGATGATTTTGCACTTTGGCCTGCCGAAATTGCCTGAATTTTTAAAAGGTCTCGCACTGAAATATCTGACCATTCGCGCTCACACCACCAGTACTTTTATTGGCTAGCCATTTTCCAAGCTCCATTTCAATCGGAAATTTCTCTTTCTTCCTTGTATTTTTTTTTGTTGGTTGGTAGTAAATTGCACGGGGAGTGAAAAAATCGGATTATTTTTGGATTATTTTTTTAAAATTTGGGATATCTACGTAAATGTTGGATATCGTATTTGTTTTTGTTATGAGCGTTCGTTGCAACAGGATAGCGGATATACTTTTTTTAAAACCCATTTTTCATGTAACAAAAAAGAAAGTAAAAATTTAGCGGAAACAACCAACTACGATGAACTACTAGAATACAGTCTCTATTTCCAGTGTGCTCTCGTTATCTGTTAAATGAATTCCTTCCATGTATAATAAGATGAAACTTTGTTACGAATGAAAATTCAGCTCAAACACAGTGAAATTAATTTCATCCTGGAGTATAACTTTTTCTTTCCACTTTGATACCATTCCAACAAGTTCCATTTCTAAAGATATAAAAGTCGCGCGCATACGTTACGTTAAACAACAAAAAGCGCGTCCGTTTAAACTGACTAAATAAAAGAAACAACAACGAAAAACAACAAGAAGATAAAAAATAATACAAAAAAGCTAGCAGTTGCAGCTCAAACCACGAAGCTACTTCCCAGTAATCTTCGACATGTATGTATATATGGGTGTGTGAGTGTGTGGATGTGTCCCGTAGCATACATGATACATGAACTGGTTCTCTCTCTCTTGCATCGCCTCGACTACGTATATATACGAATACCAACGACATTCGGGTGACACTCAGCCGTGCAGCTAGCCGTGAAATCATGCCGTAGCCTGTGAATTCGAAGAGGCCGCAAAAGCCCCGTCTTGTCTCGCCGCAAACTCGAGCTCCATTCCCTGTATTAGCCTTCGATCAACCCACTGCTATCTCTTCTCTCTCTCTCTCTCTCTCTCTCTCTCTCATCCCGTATGTATCGAGTAATTCGTATGTACGTTGATTAGCCACGTTTGGTCACGACCGTTTTTCGCTTGTAACTTTGTTGCTAACACTTACGCGAAAACCACGAAATTACACTCGGCATACTCGGGTATTTTAATCGACTACATATATACAACTAGATACTCGGTGGGTTAAGTTATTCATATACTTCATCCGACGAGATAAAGTGCTTTTTGAAATATTAATTTGACATTTCGTAGCCACGCAATTTCAAATCCCTGGTTAATATTTATCAAGAGGTGGTTGCATTTGCTAACTTTCTTGCTTTTTTCTTTGTTTTTGCAAACGATCAAATTTGCATTACATCTACGGCGAAATTGATACAGAATGAAAAAAATCATGCAAAACGCGCAACAATTTGAAAAGAAAATAAGCGTAAGCACAAACGTGAGGAAAAAAAGAAGAAAGGCGCGCAACTTTGGTAAAAGCGTGCACACACAGAAGAGAGCATGAAAAACTACGTCCAACAAACAAAATCGCGACGACGTCGTTGGCGTAATAACTGTTACTTGAACTGTCAAAATTCCATAGGCTTTGTTTCGACCGTTTTTTATTTTTGTTGTTTTTAATAAACACGATGCCTTTATTTCTCGGTCCAAAACAAACAGTCTCTCCCAAGTATATAAGCATAGAAAGTTAATGACGCCGAAACAAAACGCTTGCGATTCTGCTGCTGTTGCTGCTGCTGCTACTGCTGCTGCAGCAATAAAATCTAGAGTAATAATTGCGCGTATAAACTTGGCACTACAACACAGAGAATAGCAGCTAGGCAGCTCTATACCATTCTAAAATCTGCCGGCGGCAGTAACACGCGCGCACCGGATGACTAATCGCTCTCCGCGCGAGGGAAACTCGCCGCTAACAAGGACAGCACACTGAAAGTTGCGCGCCCCGACGCCAACACGAGAATTTGCTGTGCTTGCAAACGTTGCCTAAGAGAGAAACCGAGAGAAAGAGAGAGAGAGAGAGAGAGAGAGAGAGAGAGAGAGAAACGGGAAAAAATACATCAGCGACTGGACCCAGAGAAACACTCCCTCCCCTTCGCCACGCGATAACTTTGTTTTCTACGCTTGCTTGCTTTGCTTCGAGCTTTATTACGTTCTGTGTGTGTGTGTGTGTGTGTGTGTGTTTGTGTGTCTGTGTGCGTTGCACTGCTTGAATGCACAACTTTTACATTCTTGGTTGTGGCTTTATTCGATATTCCTTTACTGTAATTTCATTTTGTTTTTTTTGACTGCAAAACCTTGCAATTATTTTTTTTGGTAGAAGATAATTTAAAATAAAACGTACGTATCATGAATTTCGTTAAATACTTGGGAAAGTAAATAAAATTTCAATGTAAAATGAATTTCTACTGCATTTAGAAGCAAAGGATTGAACGAGACGAAGTGATTTTGTAATTTGAAAAGTTGCGCGGTTAAAAAACAAAAAAACCAAAGGGAAAAAGATGAAAAGTAGAAAGAGAAAGCGAATGAGAGTTTTAACGTGGTTATTCCAAGAGCGATGAAAACGTAATAAATGATAATGAGGAGGTGGAGGAGAAAAGTTAAAAAATCAATTGGAAAATGAATTCGGCCTCATCGTAACAACGATAACATCGTAAAAAAAGTACGCAACTTTTGTTGGAGAAAGTTTTGGTAGGTTGAGAGTTGCTTGGGAGAGCGAAAAACAGACGTCTGGAATCGACTTGCCATCCCTTCGTTCTCGTTGTCCACTTGGCCCTCGCACTTACTCCAAGAGAGAGAAACAGCCTGGAACTTGGCGATAAATTTATAACTCTCACTCTTGCACAAGCACGAGCTGCGAACTAATCCCGACGCCTGCAAGATTTGCCTCTTTCTCGGAGAATTTATCGACTTTCCGTAAATTCGTAAATTGACTTTGAGAGAAGGAAGGCGTACGCGCGCGATTCGTTTATCCTTATCACTTAAGAAAAGATGCTGCCCTCTCTCGTACACCGCGTGCCTTGGCGATAATTACAAACTTTACTAATTTAAGTATTCTCCAACTCTCGTTACGCTCGTTGTAAACATTTTCATTGTGTTTGCAGCGAGTGGCGTGTGCGCGCGCCTGCCAGAGTAAACTTTTTAATTATAGAAGACCGAATGACACTAAGGCAAGCCTAAGCTTTTAATCTGAGAGGTGCTGCTTCTTCTGCTATTGCTGTTGCTGCTGCAGCAGCAGCAGCAGCAAAAAACGCATCGAGCTCAAGCCATCTCTCTTGGTTTTTTCTTTTACCTTTCCAAATCTCTTTTTCTTTCGTTTTATTTTCCATCGTTGCTCCTCCTTGTTTGTCGACTATCAAGTCGTCCCTCGTCTCTTTCTTCCCTTGTACAAACCAAGTGCGCGCGCTCGCGAGAGAAAGAGAGAGAGACTTCCGCTTCGGAACGGCTCTCGACAACTCAATGAGCGTCTTAATTTAATGGCCTAAACCTCGATATTTCTTCGTTTCGCATCGAGAACATCATTTCTTTTTCTCCCCATTCTTATACCTTTGCCATCTTGCACTTGTTCTTCTGTAAATCTTATCGGATTTTATAAATTAACTTTGATAACACATCCTTCAAGAGTTACTTTGCGTATACGTTAAAAAATATTTATAATATTGATATAAATATATAAATCATCAAAGCAATAACTTTCCGGAAAAACGTTAAAGCTTACAATTTCAAAAGAATGTAAAAAAAACATTCCCGTTGCGTGGAAAGTCGATGTAAATCCGTCGTCGTGCAACCCTCCTCGTTATTTTTCAACAAGCAAGTTTCCACGTATTCAAAAAGCCTCTGCCACGTTACGATTTCCATCGACGCGTGACAGAAGAGCTTTCTTTTCTTTTTTATTTTCTTTTTTCGTATCGTTCGTCTACGAAAAAAAAAATTGTCACCTTACGGAAAAATCTATTCGACCAATAGATTTTCTCTAGCTATTCATCAATTTAAATTCACGACTGGTAGTCTCGAGTTTGATCCCTTCGCACACGTTGATAATAGATGCAGAAGTCTCCCAAGGGGTCACGCGTATGCGTGTACATACGTGTGCGTGTATACGCGTGAAAGGAATGTAACGGTCCAACAGAGGAAAATAAAGAAGCGTCTTGCGTGCGTTGCCCCGTGATTTTCGTCCCTCTTCTCTTTTTTGTACGGAGCTTCATTAGCAGCACACAAGCTACAAACTTACAATTACACGTCGTGTTACTCGTCCCTTCATTTTTCTTTCTTTTTTTCAATTTCCAAAGGACAACGTCAAAAGCTCTTGGCCATTCGTTCTTTTATTAATCCCCCTATGTATCCGCGCGGATAAAAAAAATGAAAAAAATGAAAGAGCGCGAGCGGCAAGATGAGTTTTTATCTGCGACGATATCGGCATCATAATTATTTTCGTCGTTGCGAGAGAGACATCTTTGATCATCGCCGCCCAATGCTTTTCAAAGCCTCGAGGGGGTACCGTATTCAAGTTTCGATGCGTAATCAGCGACCCTATACATAGACGAAGGGCAAGGCTTCGTGTCTCTGTTTGGTACTCTGGTATACTACGCGAAAATTAAAGTCACTGGACCGACTGCACCTGCGCCACTACTGATGCCCTTGCTTGTCGCACGTATATATATATACTTGTATTCAAGACTGTTTCGCGATTATTTCGAGGGTTGTCTGCCTGCGCGTCACTGTCGTCGGAGAGAGTACTTGAATTGGAGATTCATTTCATGCCGGTTGAGGAGGGAATAAATTCTCGATTGATTCTCAATTGAGTTATTAGGCAAATTCAATTGGTACGTTGTTGGGCTTCAATTATACCAGATTTGAAATCTTCAAACATCTTTCAACCTATTCTATACGAATAATTGTCAAACAGAAAACAAATGACTATCAAGCACTTGCTTTACTTTAGCGTCAATGTATAATTTTTGTCATGGCAACTTTATTTTTTATTTACGCGCCGATCGCTATATATATATATATATATATATATATATATATATATATATATATATATATATATATATATATATATATAAATGTTAAACTTATTAAAAACTGATTAGCATGGACATTACCGCGTTCGAGTGTAACATTGGTTTCGGTAAAAGGCTTTACTTTTATTCGTACATAATGTTGAGCTTGCAAGCATTTCACGAACGATGTTTCCGAATGCATATAAAGGTAATCATGCGTTTCCGGCGAGAGCGAGCGAGCATGATGTGGTTACGAGTCACACGTGGAAAATTGCGCGCTAACCGTAAAACACATTTCGTCCCTATTATACCGCGCCTCCGAGCGAATCAGTTATATAATTACGAGTGCATTTAACTTTTTTTTCTTTTTACAAAAAACAAGATACTTAAAATTCTATGCGTCATTGTGTGTGTCTATGCAAAAACAAGTATCATACAAACGTAATATCTCTTTGAAATATTAAACTAGGCGATGTTTTCCGTTCGATGATAATACTCCTTTTATTAATGTTCTTTTTCAGCGATGTAAACTTTTCTTTGTGTAATATCGATGGCAAAAAATAAGAAAAAGAGTTGCAAGCAACATCAATCATTCGTGATGTAAAGGTTGAAAGTCAGCATCGTAAAAATAAAAGTAAGTGATAGAGAGAGAGAGAGAGAGAGAGAGAGTGAGAGAGCAGTGTAATTAGCCGTTAAATCTCTCTCTCTCTTTCATGCGAGCACGAGGAAAAGGAGACGGTGATCAAAACGAATTAACGTTTAGTGGCTCGCGAGAGCCAAGTGTCAATCACTTGTGGGATGAGAGGGGGGTGAGAGGAGGAGAAAGGTGCAATTACGAGGCGCGTCGTTTAATCTGGAAGTGAGAGTGGAATTGCGAGCATAAACCTTAATCCGGAATTAGAATTTGCCGCCTAGTCTCTGCTTTCTGCTACTGGCCAGTTTAGCGTCGCCTCTTAACTCTCTCTCTCTCTCTCTCTCTCTCGCACAAGCGTGCGCGCGAAAGACACAGAGAGAGAGAGAGAGACGCTTTAAATGTTTGTCCCGACGGGTGTGATTATGATTGGAGGACGGATGGCTGCTGCTTTTATAGCTAACGCTGAGAGTGCAAAACACTGGCTTTTGTCGTTAAAAGGCTTTACGATGCCAAAGGGTGTTAACGACTTTCCGGATGGAAAAGTTTTCATTTTTGTTTGTTTGTTAGTTTGGTTGTATTTTGAGCATTGCTAGCGCAATATTGAATACGCGATAATGAATATTAATTGACTTTGATGGGAGTAATGGGATAATTGTGCATTTGGTCGAGTCAAGACTTACTGAAACTTTCAAACTTTAATTAGTCTGCGTTGATTCGCATATTTTGAAAACTTGCCAATAGCAATAATTGATAGATCAAAGTAGATAAAGTTTTTTCACGATGTTACCTTAACTTTCATCTAGTTTATGTAGAAAAAAATTCGTTAATTAGATTCAATCAACGAGCAAAATCACATTCACAAACGGTTGAACAACTTCTCTTTCAAGCCCAACAATAATACCAAAAGATAACATTCTCCGCGTTATCATAAAATTAACGCTTGGGGAGAAGCTCTCTGCCCATCGAGCATTGAACTCGCGTTCGCTCAAAGCTCTGAAAAAAGAGAGAGAGAGAGGGAGAGAGAAAGAGAGAGAAAAAAATAACGGATTGCTTTTTCATGCCCCGGTATAAGATAATTATGGTTGGATAGTGGTCAACGTTTAATCCACATAAGTTTGTTGAGCGGCGAATCATTTCGATAAAAGGTTAGCACAAAGTGCGAGCGTTGGCTTGGAAAGCCATTGTCTTAGCGAGATATACCTGATGGATTTCACTTGCGTGAAGGGTAGAAAGGGAACAACGAAAAGTGTGTGAGAGAGAGAGAGAGAGAGAGAGAGAGAAAGGGATGAGCGGGAGATGCGCCATTGTGTGCGCACAGCACCGAATTCAATATGCATTGTGTCGTCGAAGACGATGCCATTGTCCGGGGGATTAGTCGAGTCGCTACATAATTAATTGGCTCTCCCTCTACGCCTATATGGTATTTGCTACGTTGAATATCTTCGTTGCTACACCTCGTATTACACCGCATTGCCTCTCTCTCTCTCTTTCTCTCACTCTATCTGGATTGTCCTCGTAAGCCTCTGGGAGCTTTTTCATTCTCCCTTACTATCTCCTACCTCTCTCTCTCTCTCCTCAACCTTCCTACAATTTCCGTACAACAACGTATCGGCTGTTTAAAACTTCACGAGATTCAACGTACGCGCCAACTTTATTTTTCACGTTTTTCATTTATCTCTACGTACTTGGTTATACTTTTTTTTTTGTTTTATTCGTGAGTACTTGCACGCGTGGAATGGAAAAATACTCGTACACACGCTACTTTTGGGCATGACCTATTTTTGTTACGTGCTACATAAGCGCATTACACGTGTTCCAACTGTTGAAAATGTGGCGGTGTGCTTTTTTCGCGTAATCGCATTATGCAGGGAAGCAAAAACCTTTTGCAACTTTTTTTTAGAATCTGTGTGCGTGTATTTTTATTCTGACTTTGCCGTGGTAAAAACGTCATCCTCGTTACGCGAATTACTTAATAGTCTTGTTAAAGCGCGTTATTATAATGTTGGTTCTATGTTTTTACTCGTAGCAACGATATACTATTTCAAAAACTGCAAATTAATCAAAATGTGTTTCAACGACTTACGCGAACAAATCGTCGTAGTATTAACGAGTGACATATCGTATATAATAACTCACCTGTAACAAAAAGATAAGAATAATGTTATAGAAGAAATTTATCGATGCATTGAAGAAGGCAAGAAATGAAAGTTGACGTGTACAAATGTATTTAGGAACACAACGCATTTTCGAAGGCCAATGAGATGTGTCAAGGGAGATATACCGTGATGCTTCTCTCATGGCTTCGTGGCTCGGACGTCGTGCTCGAACAGTGAATCATTTCAATGCTCTTTGTTCGCTGTTCCACGCTGCTATTGTTCTGGAATTAGTTAGCGTTACGAGGACATTTAATTGTCTGTTTACGTGTCAACAAGACGAAGGAAATATTTTTCTATTTTTATTTTTTCTTAATATTGACACATGTGGCGGCGATGGCATTATAGTTGTTGAATTGGAATTCAAATCAGAAATCTTGAAATAGCTTTGATTGAAATTGAAGATAAGTGAATTTTGCAACGAAAGCTTTCAGAATAGCGTTCGCTGCTTGTTGGAGTCTCGCACGAAATTAAATGTGTCAGGGTGCAGATATACTCGACTCCTCAAGATAGCACAGAGTTCGTTCGTATATCGGAAAATTGACGTTTTTATGTCGCTGACAGAAAATTCATAGTTTTATCTATGAAAATAGATTTTCGTTCAACGTACAAGAAAAAATAAGGAAAATAGATCGCACAATTGAAATTTTAATTATAAATACGTGGAATTTTTTATGAAACGATCTCCAACTCTCAACGACTATGAGCGAGAAAGAGAGAAACCGAGATATAAGATTAATTTCTCAAGCGGTGATAAATCTTAATCCGCTGAAGTGTGCTTTCAGCAAGAAAGAGAGAGAGAGAGAGCGCTGAAAGGAAGTATGAACTTTGGTGAGCTTCGCTTTTATCTCAAGCCATTGTGGGATCTTTGAAAAAGAGCGCGCAAGGAATTTTGAGAAAAGCTTGGAGAGCTTCAGTACTGTACCGATAAGCATCATCGCGCTCGTGCGAGAGAGATAAGCGAGAGCAAATAGCCAGTGATTAAAGTGCAAAGAGCGCTCGTGCATGAGAAAAAAAAAAGAAAGTGTTAACAAGCTTTTCATTTAGTTCGTGAGAGAAAATGGCCCTCTCGACCCTCATTTTCAGCACGGATAATCTGAGAAATATAACGTTTGACAAAATACAATTATTGTACGTTACTTGACGAATCTATCATTAACGATAGATGAGAAAAAATGAATCTTTTATCTATATATAGTATACGTATATATATATATATATATATAGTAATGTAGGAGAGGAGGGGGGAATTGAACGGCCTAGTCGTGTTCGGCAGCAAACATGAGGCAATAAATGGAATTAACGCCGGTGTGCTCGCTACTTCATTGAATGCTAGATTTCCCAAAGGAGCGAAAATAATGTTTAGGACGCTTCTCGTTCTCTCACTTCAGCTAGGCCTCTAGCCCGTTAAATCAACCTGCCCAAACGTTTTTGCATAAAATTCAATTATCCGGTAGCGAATAAAAATGACAAAGACAAGCGGAGGGGAAAAAGAGATAATCTTCCGATCGCTTTTGATATTCAGTCCACTGCCAAAAACGTGACTTATCTCTCAACTTGGATTTATTTCTCAACTCGAGAGATAGAGAAACTTCGCCAAGAGAGAGAATAATAACGCGCTTGGACGAGAGATAGAGTCCGGGGGGACATTTGTATCGCGATTAAACCGACGTTCACTTCTTTTCCAATAGCGAACAATGGCCTCTGCTCCTCGTATTCGCTCCTCCCTTCGTGTCATTGGTTTTCCGTCTTTGTGTCTGTGAGTATACGTATGCAATTGTATTTTCTCTCTTGCGATAGAATGGAAACGATTGCTGTCTGAGTTTGAATAATCGAAACTGTAAGAAATTAGTTTGGAAAGTTATTTCAAGACTGCTCCTTTCGTGTTTGTTTTTATTTATTTAGTTTTTTTATTGGTACGAGCTGCTTTCTCGAGAGATTAAAATTTATCGATTTTCGCGTAATGGCTTTTTTTCATCTCAGTAACAATGACTGACACTTTTTAATGTAAAAACAGTGAGTCGAGCAAATACCTCGAACTAATATACTCCGACAGCGAGAAAAATGCAGTATTCCATCACGTCGAAAAAGGCCGTAAAAACTTTTCCATAAAAAAAAATATGTTCATCGTCAACATTTTGTAAAAATCTAGCCATAGAAAAAAAGTTAGTCGCGCCAAAAAGGAGAGAACAACAGTAACAACAGAAGCGAGAAAACTCATCGACGTGTGTGCTTGCAATGTCTTATCGACTTGCTGTATAAAAATCCAACTCTCACTGAGCTTGCGCACAAAAAAAAAAGAAAAACATGCACACACGTACACACACGTACACAAAGTAGAGCGGAAGGAGATAAAGCACGCAACGACGAGTAGTTTGCTGGCTTTTACACGTTGCGACTACTACCACAGAATCACTCGGGCTTTTGGTTTTTATTGTCGCCCATGGTACTTGGGCTATTGTGGGTGACCAAATTTTTTACTAGTATACCCTTCACAGTTTTCTTCGATTAAACAACAGATAGAAGAACAAACAAAAAAAAAATAAGAAAGAAAACAAAGAAAAGTAAAAAAAAAAGGATAGTAGCAATCACGTCGTGCAACGATTTCCGTCCACGTACATACAACGAGGCCTCACGTACGACTTAAGAGCAACTGCATTAGGTGATTGCAACCAAAGACAAAGCTCTTCTTTACTTTTTTTTTCATTTGTCCGCAACGCAACTTTTCCAATCGCCATGATGGCCTTTCAACGCACGTGATTGCAAAACGATTCGTAAATCAAAATATTTCATACGCATACACAGTCAGGAATACCTGTAAATTAGCCAGAAAGTGAAGACATGGTTTCCTCGGGGATTGGATGGTTTTATGAGGTAATTTCGGCTTTTACTAGCGCTATTATTTATTTTTAGCTCTGGGTAGGTACTGTAATATAATTTTTATGTTTGACACCAACGAGAAAACACAGAGAGCATGTTCTAAAAGTTTCAGTAGCGAAAGGCGTATTGTGAGTACTACGAGTTCAAATCTAGTAGAAAGACTCGAGATAAAGTCAGCCGTAGTAGCAAAAACGCATAAAAATCGAATTATCGTGAAATTTTGATTATCGAATACAATGCGTAACATTTGATCCGAGGGTAAACAATAGGCTTTGTACATGAAATCGTTACTATTGCCATCATTTACGTTAAAATGGTTCCAATGAAACAACAATACCGCGCGTACATACTCTTGCGGGAATTCATTATATTCGGTTATCAATTGGATTGCGAAATGAGTGTGCGATTGATAGACGGATAGGTAAATAGAACAAATAAAAAAATTATTTCAGTCGTGAAATGAAATACGTTTTCCCTTTCGTCGATAAAAACCACAAAAAAACATGGAAAACCCACCGACGCAAGTACAATTAGAAAGTCTTTCGAGAACTTTTGATTGGTGTCTATATCATCTTTGGCCGTATAATAAAAGAAGCAAGTTCTTGTTCTCCTGTTCCTTTCGTTTTTAATGATATCAAATGTACACGCGATGTATACGTTAATAGTAGTCTCGACCTAATGCGGAGCCAATGTTTCGAACATAAAAATGAATCGCCGATTTATGAGAAAAGTTGGTCAAGCGTAATTGTACGAGATGCATCGTCCTGAAACAAAAAAAATTATTTTCGAACGAGGCTCGATCAAAAGCAAAAGCGTGATATAAATCAGAGGTGCGCGTGTATATGCGGGAGAGTTAAAAAAATCGCCCACTCGAAATTAAGCGCCAAACGGCGAGTACATGAAAGAGCACATGATATATTCGCCAAGCGAATTGAAACAATATTTCTGCAATGTCGCCGACGAGCCGACTGTAATTTATCTCGCAAGTCTAGTGAAGGGCTCGGCGGGCGTGAAAATTTTCAACGGAGGGTAACAAAAAAAAAGCACATAGCGAAAATTCGTCGGTTGTACTATTCCATTGTGTAGGTTTACTCCTCGAGAATAAAATTTCGTACACCGACGGCTCGATTGTTACTTAACCTGCCACTGGCTGTCGCAACTGCGAAGAGTTTTACTGAACGTCACTTTGAAAAATGCTAGTTTTTTCATTGTTGTTGCTCGATCCTTTTAACTAAAAGAACAATGGGTGAGAGAAAAAAACCATACATTTTGTGGTTATTTGGAACATAAATTTGTCGTTTTTTTTCCATTTTTTCATCTATATCGCGTTGCGAACGAAAAGAAACAATGCTAAATTTGAATTTTGGACTAGTTTGTTACTATAATGTCCATCAAACATTTGAAACGACTATTTAAAAATATCCCCAAGAAGAAAGTGCTTTACCGCGTCAAATAACTTACTTTCGTAAATGAAGTATTTGAAAAGCCACATGCTGAAATGTCCTTTGTTTAAAAATAAAAAAGAAAAAAAAACACGGGCTATAGCTAAAGTCCAAAGCAGCTTTCCTTAGTACACTAAGGGTCACTTTTGTCAAGGCTCAAGATCCCTTTACAATATTAAGCCGTTTTATGAAGCTGGTAGCTGGGGGTACTGGTAATGGCGAGGAGACGAAATCGATTAATCGAAATTCGATACTCGGAAGGGAGAGAGAGAGAGAGAGAGAGGAAGTATGTCCAGAAGAGTATAGAGGTCTCTTCTGGTCTTAACCCTTACGCGCTCGCGCCATAATAAAGTTAATAGTATCATAAATGTCGCTCGTTCAGCCGCCTACGGCCACTTTTGTCGTTGCTGTAATGGCCTTAATGTTGCTCTGCTCTGCTCTCTACTCCACCTACTGTATTTTGTAATGCTCTGGCCAGTTGAGCCGCGTAAACAACAGCACTAGCCTAATGGACTACAAGCTTTTCTCTCTTTCTCTCTTTCGCTTTGCCAAAAATCTCCGTACATACACGTACAGATATGATTAATACGTTGTCGTCACCAAACAAATATTTCACGGTACGAGTGTCGTAAAAAAAAAGTTGAAGCTTTAAAGACCGCAAAAACAGGTAATAACAAAAAAAAGCAACATCGGCGAAAGAGTTTTCTTCCGGCGTGGAATTTTATGACGTGAAATTGCTTTTAATCTCGCGAGCGCAGCGTCATAAAATAGCCATTAGGCGCGTCGACGGATGTTAACGCGAAATACAAATCACTCTCGCGAAGAGAAAGAGAGAGAGAGAGAGAGAGAGAGAGAGAGAGAGAGAGAGAGAGAGAAAAAGAGAAAGAGAGCTAATCCAAAAAGCTTTCGAAACTTGAAAAATGTAGTTATTAAATCGCGTGGGATGCAAGTAGCAAAAAGCGTCTGTTGCTGCTACTAGTACTGCTGCTACCCTAGCGTCAAAACCCTAATCCTCTTAGCAGAGTGCTACTGCTGCTGCTACTGCTGACCATCCGTATACGCTATATTACGGACTTACGCCCGTTAAATTGATGACCCGACCACTCTCTCTCTCTCTCTCTCTCTCTCTCTCTCTCTCTCTCACTCTCACTCGTACGTTTCAAATTTACATCCGTTGCTATACGTACGCGCATAGGATTTCCAGGATTTAAAGAGACGAGAAACGAAACTCCCGTAATCAGTGACGAAATAATGTAAGCGAGGTGCGATGTGGTTTTTTGTTATATATATCTATATATATGTATATATGTATATATCGTCTATACAACCGCAGGATATACTACTGGAAATTCGATAATTTTTTTTATTCGTGATTCGTTGCGAATTTTTTAAACTTCATATACCATACATATTTTTTTTATATTCATATAGCTTCACTAACGAGCGAATATTTTTCGTCATAAAAAATCCAGTTATATTCGAATACAGTTGAGTGACTCGTACCTTTTATAATATCGCAGGATATCTGTGAAGTATTGAATTTTATTGTAATGTAACTGACACGCTGGCTACGTTAGAAATATATATATATATTAAATATGTTTTAATAAAACGAAATAATGAAGTTTATAAGATCTAATTATGCAATTTACAGAGTAATTGGCCTCGGGCAAGTAACGTGAAAGATTATTAACATTTATTCGAAAACGCGTATGTGTGAGTCCCAAGGTAATAATAAAAGGTTTTTTCTATTAAAAAATAAATTAATAATGTGAAATATCAATGTGAAATTCAGTAGTACACCATTGACAAGACAAAGTTGCCGATGTCAAATGTCGAAGGCAAATGTCAAGGTAGATAACGTTCAAATGTTTTGCTAGACGTGTTTATAGTTAAATGCCCAAAAATTATATACAAGCACAGTTCAAGCGTGCACCACAAATCGATCGGTCGCGTACAAAGTCAACGCTCATATAAACTCGATCGGTCGGTCGACAAGAGTCTATTAGGTTGAAAGCGCGTGCATGTAGAATAAAACCAGCGTCTAGACAAAAGCGCAAGTGTCGAAAATTCGATATACCGGCGAGTCACGTTCAAAGCACAATATTCCGTCAATCAAAAAAAAAAAAATATATTTTTTTATACAAGTTTCCTTTGACAGGGGAAACTGCAGACGTCCGGTGGTGGTGGTAGTAGTAGTCGTGATGGCGGTGGTAGTGGCAAAGGCTGAGAGTCATAGAGACCGAAGCTGCAAGCATTCAAGTACTCGAGAGAGCTACTTGCCACCTTACCAGCAAGGGATCCTTTTAACTTTTAAAGTCTCTTTCTCTCTCTCTCTCTCTCTCTCTCTCTCTCTCACTCTTTTTGCGCGGAGAAAATGTCGGGGAGAAAGAGTTTACTTCCGCGAGGGGACGGCTTATAAAAAAAAAAGAAGGGCTTGCTTTAATTGTGAGCGCGTTGCTGAGAGCCTCTTTTTTACGTTCACCTTTCGCGTATGAAAAAGAAAGAAAACGAGAGCTTTGTTTCGAAAAAAAAATATATATATATATGCATATTCGCCGATCGACACGAGGGAGAGAACATCATCCCCTCTCAAGTGTCACAGCCGATTCAGCTCGGGGCTATACTGTCCATTGTCGGGATGTCTCTTTCTATACTTACGCCTCTCTATCTCGTCTTTCCTCTTTCATTAGCCACAGGAAATTAAGCGACACGCCAGAGAGTCGAGGAATTTATATAGTTTTATTCAAGGAAGAGGATTGAATTTTATATACGCTGTTCGAGGTTGCGTATTTGTTATATTCATTGTCGCTCAAAGGGACATGAACGCGTGATTATTTCTTTTTTTTGCCGCTGGGTTGTCTCGGAGAGATGCTACTTCGATAACAGAACGACGATGGCTTCATTGGGTGACGATGAGTTTTTTGTAGGGGGTGAACCGATTTCGTTTAAGATTGCGATCTTTCGACTGCCGACAATGTGATTGTTGCGACGGATATTATATATTTTTTTCTTACGGCGATGTGTCTTTGGAGATATGGTGAAAAAAAACGACATTGCCTATTAATACGAAGGGACTGATAATATCAGCTATTTTCAATTTGTTTCTCGTCGTAAATTACCGAACGTGTGTCGTTTCGATAAAAATTTCAATTTTTCTTTGTTATCTTTTTGGCGAACAAAATTGACGTCATGTCGGACAATCTTTATAGAACAATAAATAAACGTCTCAACAACGTATTATTACGTATCACGTTTTCATTTGGGATAATAAAATCGCAGAAAGATAAGAATTATAAACGATTGGAGTAAAAATGAAGGAAGGTAAACGCGCATTATCCAAAGATGTGGCGTGAATCGCAATTGCTCGGAGGTCTAGTTATAACAAAGGGAGAGAAAAGAGGGAGAAGGCGCGCGTGAGGTTAGCCCGAGGCTATTCAGCTAACGGAAAAAAATAGTTTTACTCTTTCTGGCACATTGGCGGAGGCAGCGGCGTCTACGTACCTCGGGGGTGCTATTTGCGCGCAAGGCGCTCTCGTCTCAACGTACAATGCGTCCCGAATCAGGAGGCGGCGCCGTGGCCCGTTTGGATTTGCATAATTGTTTTCAGTTTACCCGCCCTCTACCATCTAGAATCATCCTCTACCTCCCCCTAGGCTAATGAAGAAAAATACGTCCAGCGCCGCCTTCAGGAAAACACACGCACACTTTTATTTGAGAGTTAGGATGGAAGTGAGCTTCGGGAAAAGAAAAAAAAGAGAGAAAAGGTGAAAATTGCTTTGGAGAGGTGATAATTTTTTAGATTAGCGCCGGAAACACGCTTTGCTATATCTTCATATGCTAATACTGCGTCTCCTTTTTTGCGCGTGACTGTGTGTTTTAGTAGGTTTTTGAAAGAGCTCCACTCGGAGTTATGGGCTTTGCGAGCTTTTCAACTTAATCGGACGTTCAAGCTTATGAACTTTTGGTATTTTTGTTGACTAATTTTTAAACTTTATCAACGCGTCCTTCGAATATCGGGGCTCGAAAACAATTAACTTAATATGAAATATACAAATCGTACCCATTTTAAAGTTGATTCTGTTAATGGAATCAACGTTAAATTGATGTATTGCGATTACAGGACGTCTTCTGCCACTAATTATTTGGAAGATACTTTAGTATCATTGATCTCCGACTGTGAAACTTTGAAATCAATACAAAGAAATTCGATGAAATCGTAGACAATGAATTCTCTTTGAAGAAAACAATCCAGCAGAGGGGTCTTTTAAAAGTTTTATTTTGATTTTAAACGTGGCTTTCTTTATCGAAAAGATAACTTTACAAGTTTCTAAACGAAAAATGTTTCCCTCACGCTTTGCGTATAAAGAATGAGAGGTATTGCAATTTTCTCGTAGAAAATTTCTTCATTATTGTAATATGAAAATTTTTGGAATACCTTATCTAAAATGCATTCAAATTTTCAATCTATTTTTCAGATTCTTCCAAAGAACCTATGTTTTATACAATAATAAACCTACACTTGCGTATATATTATTGTAGTTTTATACAGAAGCATTAATTGAAGAATAAATTCGAGTTTCGTTGAAAGTATCGTTTTACCACTCGTTCGATCAATCAGTTGTTGCAAAAAATAGCGCTTACTGTGTAATAAAGTAACTGGATAAACCGGCATAAATATAATGAAAAAAAATGGCGAAGAAGAACAAAGTTGTCAAATAAAAATCTCAAGCAATCCCGCGAAAGTTTAAGAATAAAAATGTGAAAGCGCTATATATGGAGAGTAAGAGAGAGAGAGAGAGAGAGAGAGTGGAGCAAAAGGAAAAAACTAGCGGCTTTTACAGCGCT
Organism: Chouioia cunea; assembly: GCA_030064505.1. Classification (NCBI taxonomy): domain Eukaryota; kingdom Metazoa; phylum Arthropoda; class Insecta; order Hymenoptera; family Eulophidae; genus Chouioia; species Chouioia cunea. The sequence continues at coordinate 37,103,918 of JAOPFQ010000001.1, read as the reverse complement.
ATAAAAGCAATTCAACGTTGCTGCGTCGTCGTCGCACAGCAGTGAAAATCAAGTTACCGGAATTCCGAACGAAAGCTGTTGTCATTTTATATCTCAATCAAGAGCATTCACCGAAGGGCAAGAAAAAAACAAAAAAAAGAAGCAACATTTGTTGTGTAGGTCAGTAACGCTCGATGAGAAAAAAAAAGATAGAGGGAAAGCGTCGCGAAGGAGGTGTTGAAAATCGATTGGTATACTGCTGCGAACGTTGGAGGAAATCAGCAAGAAGCGACGAGGGCCGCGCAGCATTTTAAAAGCGCGCGCTCGCGCGACAGTCTCGACTACTAGGCCGGTCACGTGTAGTGTCCGCTGGCACGAGAGCCGCATACCAAAAGTTTTGCGCGCGTCGCTCTAATCCCTTTCCCGACGCGCAAGTATTACGTGCCGTTGCTCTACCAAGGAGTGCAGAGACACATTCTCTCTCTCTCTCTCTCTCTCTCTCTCTCTCACCTCCCTTACTCCTTTATGTGTTTTTGATTGTTCGCTCTAATATGGATGAACTTTGCCAAGGTACACAGACACGGCTGACCCATTACCGACATCACTTATTCACAAATCCCTCGGATTTTCCTTCCAACCTACCCTGTTTTTTTTTTATTTTTTTCCAGGAGACGAACACACCACGTTACTGCTGTCTCGTTAGAAGGATTTCGTGACTTTTTTACGATTGTTATCTTTTTATTTTTTGTTTAGCTGGTGGAAGAGTGAATGCGCAGATTTTCATTTTTTTATACGTGATCTATGATTTTTTAAATATAAATGAATGGACTTGTTCGTATTAAAGTTGTTTTTACTATTGAAAAATTAAGGGAGTCATTTTTCATTTTAATCTGTGTATATAAAACTTAATTTTGCAAGTTCCAAAACAATACGTAAAGCTGTAAAATGAAAGATTAGTCATACCGTTCAATTGTCTATAAATGTTGTCATTGAAAAAATAAAAAAAGAATTTAAATACAAACATTCTAACGCGTTTATTTGTGCTAAAAATAGAGAAAAACAATCCATGAGCACGTACTCGATCGCGCGAAAATCCCATTACGCAAACGTCAGTTTAAACAGATAAAAAAGTAACAACAACAAAGTCATTTTGGAAATGGCAAAATGTCGCATATAGCAAACGAAAGTTTGAACACAGCGTAACCTATTTTCGGTATATCGCCCACCTCGTCCACTTGAATGTCGTGCGCGCGCGGGCGCGCGTGTATGTGTGTAGAAAAAGCTCACCTATATAGATACTTTTCGCAAGTGGTCCATCGTATAGTTACGTGTTAGCAACGCGTATGCAATTTAAAGCGAGAGCCCTAGCATTGGTGTAAGCTAGCTGCATGCGCATGTTCGAAAACGTTTCCGACAAGAAAGCTAATCGAAATTTTGGCACGTTGGACAAAGGAAACGTTTCAATAGCATTCATAGAGAGAGAGAGAGAGAGAGAGAGAGAGAGAGAGAGAGAGAGAGAGAGAGAGAGAGAGAGAGAGAGAGAGAGAGAGAGAGAGAGAGAGAGAGAGAGAGAGAGAGAGAGAGAGAGAGAGAGAGAGAGAGAGAGAGAGAGAGAGAGAGAGAGAGAGAGAGAGAGAGAGAGAGAGAAACACACACATCTACACACGAGTCACGTGACTGATTTTTAACTTTTACAATTTACGCGTGAAATCATATAGTACACACGGCTTAGCGCGCGTGCGCGAGTGTGTGTGAAGTCACATAGTATTTTTTTGTACGAAAAACAAAAAAGCTGGGAGCTTGTCACCTGAAGAGGCAACGAGACGAACGAATGGCACTCGAGAATTTTTCGCTTACGCGCGTACTCGCAGTTTTTTCTTTTTTTTTTAATACTCGTCGACTATATGGCGATTGCGCGCACTCAGCAGTCTGCCCTCACCAGATCGAAGATGTGTCCTGACTAACGAAGGGAAATGTCAAAAAAATAAAAAAATAAAAAAAAGAGAGAGAAAATCGAGTCCAATTAGCGGCACTATGGAGTACGCGCTGTCGCCTGCGGCAAAACTAAAGACTGGACGTGGAAACGCGATTTTCGTTAATTAAACCGATTTGGCTGGGATTTTCGGATGGAAATATCTTTCCGTTGCCCTTAGGCTTTTTATCTGTTCTGTCTCTCTCTCTCTCTCTCTCTCTCTCTCTCTCCCTCATTTTTATGACCGTACGGTCGTATACGTGTGAATAAAAAATTCATTGCAAATTTGTTACACTTACAGATATATATATATATACACATATATGTAGCTATTGGAAGATTATTGTTTGGGACTTACCTGAAACAGAAAACAAAGTAATAAGATTGTTAGTCGGGATTTTACAAGTAAAATATTTTCATCAATATTTATTAATGTAACGAGGATGAGTTTCGTCAAGTTGAAAGATTCGTTTTGATAAGAATATCAAGGATTTCGCTCGACTAAAGAAAATAATATTTGCAAAACAAAAGCTTTTGTCTTGGTTTCTTTTTTGGACTTTGTTAAAAGAAACGTTCACTTTGATAAAGTAACTTTTCAATTCAATCGAGTAAGAGAAAAATTTTATACTATAAAAGAATAAATCTTTGTCATAACGAAATTTCAAGTTCACTCTATTCGATTGTTCCCGACACCCCTCTAAGCAAAATTTTTGCGCTCTCAAATCAAATAAATCTTTTGTCTCGTTCTTTTCTTCCTGAATCATAATTATTCTTTTAAAAACTTTACTATACATACACACCCCCAACATTTCTTTTTAATTTTATTGTACTATTTTTGTCTTTATACGTCAACAAAAATTCACAGAAGCACATGTACAGTCTACAAAGCGACGGCGCCAAGCGAGACACTCTCTGTCTCGCTCGTACCACTGAAAGAAACGTTTGTCGTATGGTATTCACGGCACTTTGTCATCGTCATTAAGCGTCTCTCTTGGAAAATCTCGGTCAAATTTTGCTTTTGCTATTCTCCCTTCCACTTTCCCTTTTTCACTGTACATAGTACAGAGAAAGAGAGAAAGAGAGAGAGAGAGTGAGAGAGGGAAGGAGGGAGAAAGAGACTTCAATATTTTTGCGGTCGGTGACTCGGTGAGATTCATGAATCCACGATGTGACGAATGAATAATCGAGAGTGCGAGTGTGTTTTTTCGCGCTCGAACGCTTCAATTTATGCGAATTTTCAATTTGATGCTACGTCGATATATACATTTTTATCATCCCTCCTCTCTTCTTTCTTTATAAAAAATAAAAAAAGCCAAAAGTACTGGATAATTCGAATGATAAGGAGGTAATGGTGACTAATGTTGATAAACTCGCAAAAGAGGAATAAATTGATCGATAATTGTTTTCATATTGTAATTTCAATAGGGGAGGGGAATGAATAAAATGTTGTGCTTTCTTCGTTAAAGATCGTTATAACGAAATGTTCAAACGATAAATCTCGAAATATAAATAATTTAATTTTCTCACGAAATCTAATTATAGTATCTGAATTTAATTACATCTAATTGTAACATTATCAAAGCTCGAGCAAGAAAACACAACGTATATCACGACTGCTGTGCTACTGCTAAGAGAGCACGTGTCAAGAGAGAGAGAGAGAGAGAAAGAGAGAGAGAGAGAGAAAGCTCAACAGCGAAACCGCGAAATTTTCGAGCTTGCGTTCGCGCGTTCTCTCTCGCCGCAAAGTGAAAACGGCTTTCTATCTCTCTCTCTCTTTCTCTCTGGTGGTATAACTGTTTAACCCAGTAGTATTAACTAGAGACCGGAAAACATCATCGTAATGAGATTAGTTTTGCTTGCTCTTTGTGCACTACTCGGTGATTATTATATCTGAATCTAGATACGTTACATACGTATTATATACGAGCAAAACTTTACAATAGAGATTGATTAATTAATCGTCGTTCGACCAATGGCACCGTACCACGCAACATCTCCTAATGCCCATCTACTCTAATGTCCACCCAGAGACGCTAACGTCGTTAAGTTGGGTGGCAAGAGGGAGTTCCGCTTACGTAAGGAACAAAGGGGGAGGGGGTCGGATTACTCGGTATAATCCGTATGGACGTTCCACGACCAATTACATTAGACGATTCGACCTAATTAAATAACAAATAAAAGCGTCTCTTTCCGCGTGAAGATCGAACGATGTACACAGATTTTACGCGTACAAGGCGTGAGTTTGTATTTATCTGAGCTTTAATTTACCGTTTTTCGTCTTGCCACTTAATCGTCATAAACGAGCATAAAAATACGAGTTTTTGTCGCTCTTTATTCGATACGCTTGATGAAATTCATTCTGAATAGGGAAATCCCTTAACTAACTAAAATTACGATAAAGTTGTTGAATTAAAGTGAATTTTCGAAAATATGTGTTCCTACTCTGAATGGATAATTGACTTACTAAATTAGAATTCAAGTTACACGGTTTATGCTTAACGAAATCCCAAATTTTAGAGCTTGCTAGTTTCACTAAAGTTAGATTCATGAGCGTTGGAGTTGGGATCTAGCATGAAAAACATTTAAGTAACCATTTCAGCGGAATTAATATAAAGCGAGCAAAGTCAATAAAATTTGATGAATTCAAGTAAACTGGACTCTTCGTAGACCGTTCTACTAGCCGTGTCCTCGATTATTCCTCGTGAAAATTGTTATTTCAAATCAGAATGGAAATTAGTTAGGAATTACTTGTTATCGTAATAACGTTAACTTTGATCGCGATCGTTTTGTGTAAAAAAGAAAAAGGCTTATCGCTAGATGCAAATAAAGGAGCGAATAATTTTTCATCGCTCGCGCGCGTATGCATGTAGCCGCTTATTTTCCTCCGCCGGATAGAACGCCAAGGGGGGTAGTAGTGGGTAGCCCGTAGCGCGATAAGCCTTTGCTATCGGTGTCTGTAATTCAATTACCTAGGTTGAGTGCCTAGGCCGGCATTGTCCTATTTTGGGCTCTTTGCCGATTCGTTATCGAACCCCTCTACTATGTATATATATTAGCGTATACAAGTATATACATAGACAATGCCGTTTTAAAGCGTGCACAAGATAAGCCAACTTTCTTTCTTCTTTTTTCTTTACAAAACGAATTGCCCGTGAGAAAAGACGCGTGAAACAAGAAACTTGGTCGGTCGTTGTGCTCATCGAGTGGAAGCTGCCGATATAACTTGAGACTAAAGTTTTTCCCACGTCTTTCGTACGTGTGTGGCTCGATAAATTGACCGAGCGTGCCTCATTTCGCGGTTTATCGATTGAGAATTTTTCGAGAAATGGGAACGACACACGCCAAAACTGTACAAAGCCACGTAAACAAAATTCGTCCTTCGTTCGTTCAAGTTTTATTTTGTGTCGATCGTTCCGAAGATGATCAAACGCGCGCATTCCTCATCTTTTTTTTTGTGTCGTTACCTGTCGAAATCAGTAGCCCAAGGATCATGCATCTCCACATTGTTATTGAGGTCGAGAAAATGGTCCAACTCCATTTTGATACTGTTAGATGTACTACCGATGCCTCCAGTGCTTGACGGCATGTCAAGAAAATTTTGATAGAAACGCATCGCGCTGTCCATCTCGTAGTCGTCTTCGACTAAACGAAAACCGACAAGAAAAATGAACACAAAATTGTGGTGTGCGACGTAAGACGAAGACTCGGTAATCACGCCAGTGAACGCCTTTGTCTTCCAAACGCTGCGGGCTACTTTACTTCGGTGATCAAGAGAAATTAAAACGCGTTATTTTATTTTGTCAATGCTGAAATATCACTTTCGACAGTTGAAAAGTGTAATCATAATAACTCTTCGATCAAAGACCAATAAAAATTTGAAAAAAGATCACGACGTCAGCAACATACACACGTGTCGTAAAGTATCTCGCGCGCAAGGTTTGAAGCGTCTTTTCACCTTTAAAGCAAACCACGAAAACCGCCGATAAAAAAATTAAGGAAAGCACTCCGTAAGCTATGTAAAAAATGAAAGCAGCCGTTTACGCGAGTGTGCGTACTATATATATATATATATATATATATATATATATATATATATATGTGTGTATATATATATATATAAAACAAAAAAAAATATATATATAGATAGATATAAAAATGAAGAAGATCAAGAATGAAGTAAAAATCACGATGATCGCGTGACGAGTACAGAAGTCAAACTGAGAGTCGAAATGCCGAATAATGTCTCCTTGTCTCTATAGTGCTGCTTTCTCAATGTTTCTAGAAACTACCGTCTATAAACATACTTTTGACCTTTTACTAGACGACCATTGTATACAGTTGTTGTTGTTGTTGTTGTTGTTGTTGTCGTCGTCGTCGTCGTCGTCGTCGTCGTCGTCGTCGTCGTCGTCATCGTCGTCGTCGTCGTCGTCGTCGTCGTCGTCGTCGTCGTCGTCATCGCCGTCGTCGCCGTCGTCGTCGTCGTTGTCAACGTCGTCATCGTTCGACGAGTAAGAGAGTAAAGGTATTTCGATCGAGGCTGGCGAAATTCGCCAAGACGGGTACTAGAAATATCGATTTTTCTTACTTTTAAGCGCAATTGACCTAATAAATTGAACAAATGTTTTATTTACGTTTCCCATTAAGCAAATACAGTTTGTTTATGTTATTTTTTATGTTACAATTTATGCAAAACAAATCATGATCAGTCTATTGTATAAATCAAGAAATATAATTAAACGTTTCATAAACGTCTAGAACTATCAAAACTTCATTCGGTCAAAGTTTGACTTTAATTAACCATCGCTTCGATAATGAAATCGCCTTTTCAAAAAGAAAAAGCGTTGCCCAAAGAAACGAGCTTGAATATGTATATACATATGTGCACGCACACACACACATACACAAGCGCGCGCGTGCGGATACAGATAATCGAGTCGTGAGTGCCCGCTTTGCAAGAAAAATTTTCCTGTAGCACATGGAAAATATTCGTGAAAAATTGAAGAGATGCGTGTGCTAGACATTGGTAATAGTTTCGTATATATTCGTTCGTTGAAAATTGTCGGAAAATGAAAAAAAAAATATATACATATATATATACATGTTACGCGTTGGAGATTCGCTCATCTGCATTGAATCTGGTGCAACCTGTTGCCCGGATCGCTCGCTTTCTCGTCTATTTCGTCGGCCTCGATAAGGTAGAAAAGCTTTCGCTGGAGGCGACGAGGATTATTTAAGAGGCTGATGGGAAGAGAGTAAAAGATCCGCGACGTTTTTATCGATGTATGCACACTCATACTCACACACACACACACACACACATACACACACACACGCTCGCGCGCACGTAAAGCGATGAAACCGTTCTTGAAAGAAAGACAAAAGTGAATTCTGTAACATTTTTCATTGATACAATTGAAAAATAAAGTTTATTAGGGCCAACACGCTTTTGAGGATATCTCAACAGAATTATTTTTCCCACGGAGCTTTCGCGCTTAGTTATATAAGTCATCTACAGAAGAATCGCAAAGCTCCGTGAGTTTTTACTGCTGGCCATAAATTGCAGCCTGGAAAGAGAGAGAGAGAGAGAGAGAGAGGGAGTAGAGAGGAGAGGGAGAATGTCTTTCAGTAGGTCGCGTTCGCGCGGGCAAACAAAAACTCTCCTTGAGAGCCGCGAGGTGGATCATTCGATTGAGCGCTTTTTACGTCCATCGACGTAGTCTTCTCTTCGTTATTGTCAAGCCGCCATGTTGATCCTCCTGGATTTAATGGGAATACTCTTGTGGTCACGCTTTTTATCAGCAAAAAAAATTTTTTTTTTACTTTACCATTTTCACACGGATAATGATTATGGATCAGGTTCTTTATGATATCCCGTTCAAATTGGAAGGGTAGAAAATCGATAAATTTTACGTTCCAAGTAAATCTTTGTATTCTATACGATATATATATATATATATATATATATATATATGCATAGATACTTTAATATTCGTGTTATACCGTAGATAGGCCGAATACTTTGGCGTATTAATTTAATATCGATTGTTACGATATTGATGAAAGCCAAGCAAAATATGAAATCTAGTTTATTACTTGAGCAATTTCCATTAGATACATGCAAAATAATAAACTTCATACTATAACGAGACGCGTAAAGCGCGAGATACGACCACGTAAAATAATTATATTTTACGCTATAAATCACAACCATCAAAAGCGGACACTTTGTCAAAACGACTATCATCAACTTCCCCCCTCTCAACATAATAAAGAGCGCTCATGAAAATCATGACTGTTTATTATTTTTCGATTTTTTTTTTCATCGACCTATAAACGAAAATTTATATTATATACACGTTGATCGCATTAACTGCGGAAAATGCACGCGTATATAATCCGCTCGTACATATCGTAAACGCAGAAATATCGACACATTTCATAATTCGCGTTAGAAGACCATTATATACGTCGATCGAGTTTATATTTGCGCGAAACTAAATATCGACGTGGAGTAATTGACGAGAGAGTGGGATATGGCGAGAGGGGTGGGGGCGGAGAGGGGGATAGCGAAGAGGCCGAGAGAGAGAATAGAAATGGAGATTAGTCGTCGTTCGTCGTCGTGTACACACTAAATATAGTAAATACACAGGGCATATTGTTGCGAGAGAGAGAGAGAGAGAGTACATTGTACACAGGCAGAGCTGCTACAGCAGCAGCAGCAGCAACACCACACGGATCTCTCAGGCTTTCTCGTAGGTCTGGCAATAATGAAATTGAAACGCAAACAGTAACCACCGATGTACGCGTACGTGCACGTGTGTATACGTGTGACCAATCAATTACATCAATTTAAATAAATTCATGTAATACGTTGTCTTTTTTGTTGTTCTGCTTTGTTTTCTTTTGAATACCGACATGGCACAGCTTGAGCAAACGCTCCTTGCAATCTAATGTATTTTTGTCGAAGCGTCTCCGTCTGTACGCGTGCGTGCGTGCTTGTGGGTGTGCGCGCGCGCGTGTGTCATTTTTATTTTGTCATCGTCGTATTGATATTTCCGTAATTACGATTGGATTGGATGTACTTCCATTCAAGGCAGTGCAAACTGAACGTGGAATAGCCACTATTTATCATTCATCAACTAGAAAGTCGTTACAAGATTACATATTTGATGGGGTTGGCGTACCATGTTCAATTGCAATCTTGTCTTGTTCAAATATTGAACGACCTTTGATTAAAGTCGTTTCTATACTGTTTTACTTTCAATTCGTGTTCGTTCAACAACAATACTTGATCGAGCATTCTTGTCAAAATTCCGTAGCCTTTTATTTTTTTTCGTTTTCTCTTGTTGTTCAACTCGTATTTCGAAATCACCGTAATTCATCTTCAAACGTAATTAACAACTGTCCTTGTTACTCGCCAGTAGATACAAGTTTCTTTCTTTCGACATTATTTCTGTACCTCTCCCGATTGTACAATACAGTTTGCCGTCGTTGCAGCGAGCACTCGAGTAATCGTGCAAAACTGCCACCGGGTGTTACAGCCAGTTCTGTTTCTACTCTCTATATCTCTCTCTCTTTCTCTCTCTCTCTCTCTCTCTCTCTCTCTCTCTCTCTCTCTATCTATATCTATCTCTTGCACAGAACATACACACACACACCTACATACACGTCGAAATGGATCATAAAGTATTTAACTTTGAAGTCTGATTTAACTTTGGCGATTTTCCAATAGAGTATATACACATATTAGTATTGACTTTATACCGATAAAAGCGTCGTGCTTGAAAATGTTCATGAAAATGTTGTTCTAAGTGTTTCTTCTGTTTTATTTTTTGATACACACGCACGTAGTTTCTATACGCCTCGCGAATGATAAAGTTTAATGGAGCTCGTCTGAGTACAGGGTGCCGTTGGCATATTGGTCAGTGCGGTCTAGAGGAACTTCGAAAGCTGCTTAAGCACGGACTAGCCGATGGGATCGACTTAGCAGACGTGCTAATGTAATTTCCTCGCCCGATATTAATAATCCAAGGCGTATATATATATATATACAAGCATAAAACAATTGTCTCTCGGCAACAGGTTCTATCTCTCTTCCCTTCTCTCTCTCTCTTTCTCTCTCTTTATCCAAGGGAATCGATCGTAATTTTAAAGACATCTTCTTTTTACGCCAAGGAAAGACTATATACCAATACGCCAATTTCGCTGTGACTCTCTTTGGAAACCGTGCCAAATTGACCGGACAAGGCTGCACGCCAACGTTTCATGTTTCTTTTGTTACAACGTTGTACTTCCCTTTCTTATTGTTTTTTTTTATTTTTCTTTTTACAAAACATCTTAATTTAGTCTATTTTTGCAATTGTACGTTGTTTCTTTTTCATTTAAAAGTCGATATTATCGATTATCCAATTTGTACGTTGAATTTCTTTTTTTTTTAAGTCGGCAATTCGAGATTTGCGTGACCAAGCCAATATGGACTTTTACCTCTTTATACACCATTCCGCGAAATATTGAAATTAAGGATAACCCAGTAATGTGTGGATGACGACGACGACAACGACGATCGATTGGCTAATGTACATTTCGTGTTTGTGCGATTACCGACATACGACCAAAGATTAAGTCTGATAAGATTTCTTTCGATAAGCGTACGGTCTTTGTGACAAATTTCTTTACGGCTTACTTGACAAATATACTATCGGTTTTGTTACGGAACAATGGGCATTTGTCTGTAGAATTATCTGACTTGAACACTCTATATTTTCCACGTTCAATTTTATCTTTCATTCGTTTGTTTTATTTACAACGCCAACTCGAATCTACTTCAAAGTTTATTCGACAAAGGTTTTTATTAGCAACGTACAATGAAATGAAATCTAATGGAAATTGGAAATGAAATGAAAAAAGAAAGCAAGCTTCACGTTTAATTGCTCCGTGCACTTTTACGCGAGATATCAATTATACGTGCACATTAAAAGCATCATTTGCGAATTACAAGCGCATAAATTATGGTTAACCCTTTCGTATTATTTAAGAAATGCAACAAAACTCTCCATTGCTAGATTCTTCTTTTTTTTTCTCAATGGACGATGGTAGATCGATCAATGAAGTAACAGCAGAGGAATTGAATAGTCGTGCTTTAATCAAGAAAAGCAATCCGCTCTCGAACATGGCTACTTAATCGGTCGTTCTCCCTCGACTACTTACTTCGCGTCGGAAGTATGCGGCGCGTTTTCTCTCGAGAGCTTCTTCTCTCTCTCTCTCTCTCTCTCTCTCTATTTTTTTCGTTCCATCTCTCTTTGGAAAGCCCATAGAATCTCGTTGGAAACTATGTAAAGCAATGCTAATCCACCAATAAAGCTTGGAAGAAGGTGGGGGGGGGGGGAGATAGAAAAACTGTTTTGTTCTTCTTTTTGCCGATGGAAATTCACGTAGCAGTACGCGTGTGGCTTACACGCGAACAACTAAAGCCATAAATATTTATTTGCTCGTACAAAGGCAATTCGCTTTGCGAAGGAACATATCTATAGAGAACGCATATATGACAACTCGATTTTCTCATAGAACGGGGCATGTCATTGTCGTCGAGCGAGAGTGGAAATTACAAGGAGAGCGCGAAAAGGAGTTAGCCAACCCGAGGGAGTAGAGGCCGTTTAAAAAAGTTCACCACTTAGCGCGCCTCTTCTCGCGTACGTAAACAGTCGAGTAGAGAAAGAGAGAGCTACCCTCCAGAGGCTGAGACTCGTTATATACTCTGCGCTGCAAGTCCCCTTACGCAGCTTCAGACTTTTCCTTTCGTTTTTATTTTCTCTTTCTCTCATTCCCTTATTTCTCTTTCTCGCTGTTATTACTACGGAGCATTTTTCAAATGATTGCTTCATCTTTATTTATGGGCTTGCTGAATCACTAGCGTTGTATTATTCGCTAAATCATGGGACTATCTTTTTCACCGAGTTTTGAATACGTTCTGTTTTCGAGTAAATACGTATGCAAATTTTTTCGTTGTGAACAAGCGACTGCTAAAAATATCGATTACAATCTTCTACAGGCTCGCATCGATAACATTTTGCGACAAAAATATTACGACCTTTATCGTCATAAACAAACAAAAAATATTACGGGAAGTTGAACCGCGCAGACACGATTAGTCACTTTTTTACGAGTTCTCTTTATATAAAAAAAACAACAACAAAATTTAAAAAACAATAAAAAAAAACTGTAATGACAAAGTGGGCCGTTAACTTTGCTTCCTGAGGGTTTTCTGAGACTTGAGCGCACGCACGTAAGCACGCACGTACACGTCAACTTTGGCTAAAGCCGTTTTAGGCCCTCCCTTCTGGCGGGATTATGGTCATGGACTTTGGCAACTTGGCACTTGTATAAACACGAGGTCGGCAAAAGCTCCAATGTCGATATATATTCTCTCTCTCTCTCCCTCTCTCTTGTTTGTAACTTTGATCGATCGATCGATACATATACACACACCGTCTGTAGATTTTATACGCTTCGACAGTTTGGTGCACAGTTTTAATAGAAATTGAGAATACTCTCTCGTGCGAAGTTAACGAGCTTTTCTTATTGTGTCATGACTTCAAAGACGAAGACGACAACGAAGACGAGAACAAAACTGAGCGAGAGTTTGTATATATGTATATATACATCGACATCGTGTTGGTTGCTCGTTAGTTTGGATTGCCGTGAAAAGGGTTCGTTTGTTTCGCTCCAACGGACTGATATACATCTTTCCGAGTTTGCTGCGCTAGAGAGAGAGAGAGAGGATGGACGTCCGCTCCAGATGCTGCATCAAATTCATTTGCTGATTAACTTGTACGATATACGCGCGTGCGATGCTACTAACTTTTTGGTATTCAACTCCATTTGGAATATTTGAAAAGTTTACAGTCACTCTCAAATCCGATTGTTTTGCTTATCGATTTGTTACAATGACATTGTTTTCAATGTACCGTTAAATCATGGGTTAACAATTAGGATACGAGACGGTCTTATGAAAAGAAACGAAAGAAACAATAATAATCTATGCCGATATTAACTGACTTTGATGCTTTTTTAATTTATTTCACGTCCACATGCCAAACGAAAATTCGTCAAAGAAGAAAGATGATACGATTATTGAAGAAACGTCGGTTACAGCTGATGAACGTTGTTTTTTTCCTATTTTAAATTACATTATCGGAACTTTGACGATGACGTTTTCAGCTCATGCCACATTTGAGCGATATTAATTAAATGAGGGAGAGAGAGAGAGAGAGAGAGACAGAGACAGAGACACCGCGAAGCAATGAATGTCGCAGTTCCGTTATGCTCATGGAATTGCAACTGCGATACGAGCAATATCAGTTTTGCGTGGAAAAGTGTTTATCGTGCAAAATTTGATGATTTATTATTAAAGTTGCATTGTTTAAGCGCGAAACGAAACGGGAAATTGATCGGGCAATTCGAAAAAAGAAGAAAAAACAAAAAGAAAAGAAAAAATCTTGGAAATGAGAGGAAAAACGGTTTGTTTACTATTGCGGAATAACGAGCATTGAATATTACAGCACAACGGACTAGTAGCAATTTTAATGCATATTCCCGTGGACACGATATCAGTCAGTAATTACTCGGGACTTTCACATAACCGGGTTGATGTTCAAACAAGCGCAATTAGAGAAAACTCTCTATCTCTGTATGACTCGGGGCATTGCAATTTAAGCTAGCCGTGCAGATAATGTAGGTTAATAAAAGTCAATACCCATAACAATTTCACTTAGCCGTCGGTGCATATAACACAGCTGAGGCTAACGTGCGGTGGTGGTGAGCCAAAGTTCTGTGTGAAACTTTGACTCAGAGACTCTCTCTCTCTCTCTCTCTCTCTGAGCGCGTTCGCGGACGAAAGGACAAAGAGCCGCGAAAATTTGGCTTTCCACGAACTACTACACACAATAGCTGGACGCTTGCCAATGGATATAAGTGATTGTGTGTTTGTGTAAGCAACTTTGAAATGATAGTAGAGTTACTCTAATAGAGAACGAAAAGAAAATATATACAAAATGAAAAGATTTTTAGGAGAAAACGGGAGAAGGAGGATGAAAAGGAGGTTAATTTATGCAACAATCAAGCCTTTGTAGGTTCAACACACCTGCGACGACGATGACGACGACGCCCCGGCAAGCATGCCGCTTATGAATACGATTACGACGGGCAACAGGGGAGCCGAGGACTTTATGGACATTGCGCTCATAAATTTGCACCGCCTCGAGATATCCCAACCGAGAGACGACCTCACGCGGCCAACATACACACCCATACACCTGTTTTGTCTTTCCGACTACTACTACTACTATTATTACTACTTGTACGACGAGTACTATTCGCTGGACAAATCGCAACGACTACTCCTTTACCCCCCTTGACGCTTTTGTAAACTTATGTGCTTTTATTTGGCTTATTTACACGATGATAAACGTACAAAACGTACAATAAAACGGATTTTAATTATACAAAGGACGATATGAGATATTGAAAGGACGTTATTACCTATCCTACCACTACGACTAAATTATATATTGCAATATGCGGCCTAGTTCGGTTTGCAAGCGTAAACCGATAAACCCACAATCGATAAATCCAAACATTATCTACAACACATTACTACAAAGCTTGCTCGTAACTACTTTGCCGAGTGGCCAGGGAAGTGGAGACGGAGAGAACATTTTCTCAATTTCTAGGTATACTCACATTAATATTAAAAAAAACAAGACGAAACGAATAAAAAATCAAAATAGATGGACATGCGATGTAAATTAACAAGCCAGAGTATATATATTTCACACTCGAATAAATAGAGAGAATGTATATACTCGTGTATATACGCGAGTTGGACAAACATTGACCACTGGAATTGAATCTCGCGGAGAGACAGAGAGAGAGAGAGAGATAACCACGACAAATATTCATGAAGGCCCTACTGAACAAATCAACAACAAAAAATGTATACACGCTCGACTGGTACTCTCGCGATTAGTAAAAAAAACGGAAATTTTAACTGAAGCTGATTAAAAACTTTACTACTGTAAAGCGTTATAACAGATATATGCGTGGTGAAGAGTAGGGAGCGAGAGAAAGGACAAGCTCGTGTCAAAACTTGTCTGCACCGCGTGCAAAACTCTTGAGTTGACCGCCACGCGTAACGCTAACTCCCGACTACGAGAGTATGTATGTATGCTTCAAGCATAGCTCGCTTCGTTAGTCATTTGATCGACGTGTAATTACGCGTGCGCCAACTTCACGCGCGTGTGTGTCCATTCGTGTGTTGTTACCCCCCCCCCTTCTCGCTCTCTCTTTCTCTCAGCATAATTACGCAGTCAATACAATTAGCCAAAGATATCATACGTATAACGAGTCTGTATTTTTTTCTTGTTACTTCGATACTTCGACGTCTTTGATTTTGTTCGTTTTTTGGTATTCACAAACATTTGCCCTAGACCGAACGTTGATTCGTATATAAAAAGTTGTTGTGTATGACGTCTTTATGATTTTAACGATAACCTCACTCACATGCTTGGAGTAATATATTACGGTATTCTTTACAAGTGAAACTTGACGTTTAAAATTTATGGCGAAATTGTATTACTTTGTTGAGATGAGAGAGAAAGAGAGAAAAAGAACAATGTCAAAAGAGCGCATTGTCTATGAGAATACGATTAAAACGCTATGCTTTCTCAGTGACCATGCGATAAATATTTATATTGTAAAAAATAAATGATGATAATAACAACGATACTATTATTGAATAACAAAAGAAAACACGCGTGCTCTAAAAATTCAATTTTATCACAATATCGTTTCCCTCGCAAAGTAGATAAATTGTCAATCTCTAACAAGTGGGTCGTAGCTCTCGGTCACAACTACCTGTAAAATGGAAAACTCAAAGGAAAATTTGAGGATATCCTTGGAAGAGAGAGAGAGAGAGAGAAGAAGAGCGTGTCGAGCAGAGTATAAAAGTCGCATGAAGGTGTGTCTACTTCTCTCGGTCTTTTATTTAGTTAGTTGGAAAAGAGTTTAAAGCTGGTAATATGCAGTGTAGATAGAGGCGGGGTAGGGAAGTGATGGTAGGTAGGAAATTAGCAGTGGTGTCTTACGGGGATTACGCGCTATCTCGTCCCAGGCACGAGCGTCTTGCACAATTAAGTGACGCGTAGCTCGCTAATTGCAGCAGCAGCAGAGAGAGAGAGAGAGAGAGAGAGAACGAGAACGCCTAATAATTCGAGGCGCGTGCCTGGCAGCCGCTACGTGCACTTCTCTCTCTCTCTCTCCCTCTCCGGCAGACAGCTAGCTCTTTTATTACCAACCACGTGTTACTGCTGCTGGCTGACGATACGCGTGGCTTCTCTACTTGAGAGACGGTGTCCCTTTCACTTTGCCGTCAAACAACCTCTTCGCGTATGTACGGTTCTTTAGTCGTCTTATATGTCATTGATGCACTTCAATGAAACGGCTATCGGTTATCTTTCTTTTTTTCGTTTTATACAGCAACGAAGCTACAGTACATTGTTGATAATTAACGTATAGAGGAAGTAATGTTTAACAACGGCCAGCTGTGTAACAAGTCAATAACGTACATTCGCACGGGCGTTAGACGTGGTTTCGGTTGATTACAACCAAACATACATCACTGATTCCGCGGGGCGTTACATTGAAAATTACGTGCTAGCCGAATTAATCGAAGCAACAGTCGGTGATTAGGCATGTTATCCCCCACTGGATGCCAAATTGATTTGACGTTCAACCATCTGATTCAAATAATTTATAAAACTAATGGGCAATGCCGTAATTTTCTCACGCGTCAATAATGTAAAGTCAACTCTCATCCAAGTAGACTTAATACACAAGGTAGTGAATTAGAAAGAAGAAAAAGAAGAGGGCTACCCTGTACTCTTGATTACCCTATTAGTCTTCTCTTGCAAATAAACTCTTCTCCGAAAAGTTAAAGTGAGTAGTGGTGGGGGTGTGATACTGTTCACGGACAACATTTTCGGGAATTCGAGATTAGGGCGGCCTAACAATGGCGGTGATGAATAGAGCGCCAAGCAGGCAGCAGCAGTCGCATACCGGTACACACCTCGACGCATACCTTACCTCCCGGACATCGGAATCTCGAGAGCGGACCTTCTACCTCTCTCTCTCTCTCTTGTTTCAACAGAGGAACGTGTTATTGCTGCAGCTGCGCGACGTTCTTTCGGTTTCACGGCGACACACCCGTTAATATTTTACATGCCCAGCTGGTGAGTCGAATATTTACACCTTGTTTGGCTATGGCTCACAGATCATGGGGCTTTTAATGAGATTAAATTAAAAAAAGTATTGCCTTCTGATGTATTCTTGAATGTTGGATCATATATATATATATATATACACACGTATCGGAGATCAAAGTTTGCACTATATGAAAAAGTGAACATCGTTGTCAACGTTTCGAGTTTCGCGACACATCCGTTGTAAAAACACACAGGTTTTTAACAAAAAGAAAAGTTACACTCCCTTGTCATCTGTTTACGCTCGAAGCTATTTTTTTTGTTATTCCCGTTATTCGCGCGGCATTCAATTATGTTGATTCCCCGTGCACCAGCAGCAACAAGTTCGACGTGCGCTTTGTCAAGTGATGGACGCCACGCACTCAGCCTGATAAAGCAGCTTGTGCACACGCGAGAGTGAGAGAGCAGATGCTCTCACTAGAGAGTTTACGTCAAACCTGAGCGATCTTGAATTAAAGAGGGTCCTCGCT
The DNA here is from genome assembly GCA_030064505.1 of Chouioia cunea. Classification (NCBI taxonomy): domain Eukaryota; kingdom Metazoa; phylum Arthropoda; class Insecta; order Hymenoptera; family Eulophidae; genus Chouioia; species Chouioia cunea. Next base: position 37,086,183 of record JAOPFQ010000001.1, on the reverse strand, counting down.
GTCCTTTTTTACCCTCAGACTTTCATGCTTTGGCCGTTAGATTAAAATGCGGAGGAGCTCACACTCGCTTTCTCTCTCTCTCTCTCTCTCTCTCTCTCTCTCTTTCACTCGTATGTTACAGCTTGAAAGAGCTTTCTATTTTTCGTAGGATACTTTATTTGATTAAAAAAACGTTCTTTGTTATCTTAATACGCATTGCTGCTGCGAGAAATATCACGTTAGTTCTTCTGGAAAAATAAATAGAAAACAATGTGGTTCGGCCAAACATACGTACAATGCTTCGTTATTTTACCAAAATTACCCGGTTATATTGGGCGCTAACGAAAATTGTATTCTTTTTCAATCTCGCGTAACAACTAGTACGTTGCATTGAGAGAGACAGAAAAGAGTACAGCAATTTTCGCAAATCTAATTGTACAACTCTCGTGACGCATGTCAACAAAACTGAATTATTTCAACTCTGAAACTAGTTGCTTTTTCACGTACCCTAAAGAGACACGCGCCTATACTCATAGGAGCGTCAATTATGGAAAAAAGCTCGAATTCATGATAAATGCGTAAATAATTAATCGCGATAGAAGCGGGTGATACAACGATAAATTATCAATGATGGCATTTAACATTGATGCGTTGATGATTTAACGTTTGACGAATTGACAAACATTAAAATCTATGGCAATCATAGAGTAGACTGAACTTTGAAACAGCGTATACGTCTAAAGATTTGCTGTATCTATCTCGAGGGAGCTTTACCGAAATTACGTATTTACGAGACAAGGGAAGTATATAGTGGTCGTTGGGACGGGCCGAGGACGACGTTTAATACCGATTCGTCGCGCACGATCGATTCTTACGGACGAAAAAATGTCGTCCTGTTCTCTCGGGCGTAATAAAGGCTTTCTCTAACGGATACATCATTCTCCTCTCTCTCTCTCTCTCTCTTTTGTTTTATTCAATCGAGGGATTTATTTTGCTGATGGAATATTATATCAAAATATTTGTCTTTGGCTAAATTTAGCAAAAAATAAAAAGGAGTAGAAAGAGAACATCAGCAGCGTGGACTTGTGCTTGTTAGAAGTCGAAAAATTCATTCGCTCGTATTAGCGTATAGTAATCGTTCGAGCAACGACTAACCGAGGCCTAGTTCGACGAGAATGTCGATCTAACTAGGTCAGAGGGAATCAAACGGTTATTGTCGCGGACGTTCCCTCTCTCTCTCTCCCTCCCCCCCCCCTCCCTCTCTCGGAATAATCCAAAGCCCAAATTAATGTCAATCACCTCTTTTCAGCGCAAGCCAAGCTCCCTCGCGCGAGTTTGTACGATGAAATTATATTTTAATTAGAGATTTTGTATTTTTCTCTTTGATACGTGCGGTTTCTATTTGTTTTGATGAGGATTGGAGAGATTTTTGAAGGTTACTTTCATATATGCAGACTTACGTAACTGTTGACATCATAGCAAAACTAACGTTTCTCGAACTTACCTGAAACAAAGAAATAATACGAACAGTTTAGTCGAATGTGTGATTAAGCAAGACATTTTTATGAAAACAGCGTGTTTCCGTTATTCAGCAAAATAACGCTATGCACGTACAATACCCATTGGGATTTTTCCGTTTGCGATTGTTAGAACAAACTGAATAGTTATGTAAAGTTTCATATATTTCGTCAAATACCACGCGGAGACTATGCAAACGGACATGTATAAATATACCTATCTCTTCGACTTTTCTCTTGTTCATTTATAAAACTATACGCAAAAATGTTAAAATACAAAAAAAACATCGAAAGGGTGAATGATGACGAATACGGTAAAATAAAAAGAAAATACGCGAAAATGTAAAAACAGTACGTAGTGAGTTTGGCAGAATTGATAGCAGGATTCCATGTTCGAATGGCTCGACGCGAGCGAGAGAGGAAAGAGGAAAAGTACATTACGTGTATGCGTAGTGGTGCGTCTATTCGTACAAAAAAAGTCTGGTACTATATATATATACACTATGCGATACGGGCAATTGAGCGAACGACGCCATTTACCGAGCCAGTCTCTCTTTCACTCTCTCTCTCTCTCTCTCTCTGAAATTTATAACGTTATTGTCGCAATCTATGCGTTGCCGCAGAATTTTTTATATACATATATACAAAACGTCATTTCACGGACAATTAATTCACGCGTAACCGTATACTTATACGATTATCGATTGTTCATTTCAACTCCTTTTTTGTTTTTTTTTTATCAAGTAACTATATCTTCAACACAGTATCCAACAGCACCTCTTTCCCCATACCCAGTAGTAGTATAGTAGTGCTTAACGCAATTTTTTTTATTTTTACAGTGCAAATGTGCACGCGGAAATTACGCGAAAGCACGCGCAGAGAAAAATGGCAAATGCTTTACAGCTTTTGCGGTATACATGTGGGTGTGCTTTTGCACTTTGATTGCCGACACTTTTTATCTGTGCGGCTCATCTTTTTAACGTTTTTCAGCGAAAGAAAGAAAGTGAGAGGGAGAGAGAAAAAAAAACGTACAACGAAATTGCAGAACGTCCTCCCCAAAGAGGATCGATAAGGGTAATTGGTAGACAACGATGGGTGGTATTATTTTAGTTCACGGAAATGTTTAGAATAAATAAATAAACGTCGGATAATTGCGATGGGACGTTATTTTCAGCAAACATATGTATCTTTTTCGTATTTGTTTATATACGTTGCACACGAAGGAAAATTCCAACAAAGCTTGTAGTGTTGCCTGTACCAAACTAATTTCATGAAACGACCATAAATAATTTCTGTAAAGCGATATTCAATCTTATCTATCGAGGAAATTACATTGATTTGATCGTTATTCAATCAGCGATTCTAGCTGGGTAATTAATTTTGTAACTTTGTCCATAATTGATTCCCGCCGCGTGTAAATTTATACGCATCGACCCAATCTCGTATAACAGACTTCATTAATTAATGATGCCGAGTTTGTCTTACAACCTCTCTACCGAGTCATTACTCATCAACACTGGTTTATTGAATACGTCGAAACTGCTGTTACTATAAAGGCTCGATAAATAGTTACGTCTCAGTCACGACTTTGTTCCCGTTTACACTATGAACAAATAAAAAACAGTAGTAGAGGTCTGTACAGCGATAAAGGCTTTGGCTTGACTCTCTAAGAAAATCGGTGTTAATCGGTTGAAGATTTAATTTGCATCCCTAATTTAGTTATAGTCTCTCGAGAAGTTAGTAATCCACGTGTTCCCAAAAGGACGACGTTGGCGACGGGCTTTGATTTATTCACGGCGCTGCGCTTTATTGATTTTGAGAAGAGAGAGAGACCTCTTTGTGTTATTCAGTATTAATCGGGTTATTATTGGAACTGATCGATGAGCGAAAGATACGTTGAACGAGTCTTTCCGTTTTCTTTTGGCATTGGACAAGACACGAGACAAAAAGGTTGAGGGAACAAGTTATGAATAGTTATTCTGTTTTCCTATATTGACGATTGATTGGTCTTTTGTTTCTCTCTGTTTTTCGTTTCTTTCCAACGATCGTATTTTCATCCAACGTTCACAAAAAGTCGACTATTTATACACATCGTAACAAATTGATCGCCAAAAAATAAACAATCTTCGTAATAAGCGCGCGTTACTCAACTATCAAATCAATGCATTAGCAACACGGTATACATTTAGAACAACAGTCGTTCTCATTATTATTTCAGTTCGTTAATTCTCAAGTGGACGTCGGAGAAGAAGGTGAGGAGAGAACCGTGACCAACAAATATCGAGTTCTAGTTTGATGTGTGACCGAAACGACTTCTCTCTCTCTCTCTCTCTCTCTCTGTCAGGGTCGCATGAATTGGAATTCAAAACAACAGCAAGCCGGCGACATTCTGACTATGCCATCCACACACGCTTGTGCAGCAACCACGTCGACGTTTATTTCTGCATCGATCGTACACCGATCACGGTCTTCCCCTGTCTCTCTCTCTGACCCACTATTCGCATTTTCTTTTTTTGCTTTTCGACAAGACTCCCCAACGTGTTTTTCCTCTCTATAAACACGAAGGATTTACGTTGATCGGTTATAGATATATCAAATTCGACTATAAGAAGCAACGCGATTCAATACAAATCGCCTTCGAATGATATAAACCTTCCTCTTTTCTGTAAAATTGGATAACTCGAAATAAATAAAAAAAATTTGTAATCTATATATTTATAAGTATATGTATATACATATATATACATATCTATACCTATATCGATATCGAAACTCTCTTTTCCGAAACGATATAAAGGCCCTGTCAGTTGGTCTTTGTTATCGTACGTGAGAGCGATGAGTAACGGGTCGTCGCGCGAGATGGACTGTGAAATTATAATTGTCAGGGTGTCTCGTCGAATCGATAATGAAGCCGAGTATATAGTCGCTTACGCGAGTCTCGTGGCCCTTCAAATGGCAGCTTGCCATTCGTGGATCATCGTCGAGAGTGAGAGAGAGAGAGAGAGAGAGAGAGAGAGAGAGAGAGAACGGCAATTAACAGTGTCACGCAAGCATAACTCACTCACTCTCTCTTTCTTTTTGACAATTTGATATTTCACCCCTTTTGACGAGAGCGATTCGTTGGATCGAATTATTTGTGCTGCCGTTGCAATTTTGAGTTTCTTTTTTAACCTTCATTAGTAATCTGAAAACGCTTTCGAATGCACGCGTGAAGGACAAAAAAAAAAAAAGAAAGAAAAATTTGGAGAGGGAGAAATCAGTCGAAGCAGACTCAATCGAATTATTCTCACGCCAAATGCGTTTATTCAATAAACATTATTAAATTCACATAAGTGACACTTGAATAGATACTCTCTGAATAAAAAAAGAAAAAAAAGGAACGTAGCAATTTTTTCTCATCGATGCGAAAACGAGTGTATACGTGGGTGGGCATAGTATAAAAAAGAGAGAATTACGCACGGACGCTGCTCGGATAATCGAAAGCGAGTATTTGCATTATTCATTGCTCACGGCACTTTTTTTTTACACGCATCCATCGTATAAAAAGTGAAAAAAGTGGGGGGGGGGGGTTAAAGGGACCATTGTAGGGAAAGTCGAGGGTTACTGATTAAAGTCGTAATGCAATACGCATGTACGAAGAAGGGAATTGCTAGACGACAATGGACGACGTCGACGAGAGAGAAAGAGGATGTATTCCCCCTCAAAAAAATTGGCTATATGTCTATAGAAATACGTGCTTAGAAAGTGAATTTTGCAAATTTCTTATCGATAATCTTATTTTTATTAACATCTATACGTTTTCTCTTGGAGAAGATTAAACAACTTAGGTCTATGAAATTGGATTTTACTTGTATTTTCACTGAAACCTGCTCTCGTTGTAATTTGTATTTTTAAATTTTTCGTCGATATAATTGCAAGATTATTGTATCGATTTCACACTAATATTACAAAAGGAACATACGCAAGAAAAAACTTACGTAGGTTGACAAGATGTATCTTTCACGCGCTCGCTGTATTAAAAACTAGTACAGAGAGAATCGATAAGCCAACACTCTCTCTCGCGTTCGGACAATTTAATGCAATTTATTAGCGTGAAGGCTCGCGGGAAAGAGGGAGAGAGAGAGAGAGAGAGAGAGAGAAAATAAATAGCAGCGTAGGTGGCTACGATCATCGGTGATAAATCACAGAACACCCACGAGTTCGCAAGAGAGAGAGGGAGAGACACGCAAGCTTTTTCCTCCAAAGCTCTTAGAGTATAAACCTTTCGGGATATATGTATTATAAGCCAACTCTCGCGATATCGCAAAAGAAATAAAAAGAAAGAATAACAAAAAATTCGATAGAATTTTTCAAAAGTCATTATTATCAATTGAAAGCTATTCGTTTTTCTTTTCCTTTTTTTGTTTGTTGGTCGTCGCAGCTGGCGTTGTGCTACGGCAAATTAATAGCGTTCTCGCGTCCATGAGAGACCATCCGGTGTGTGTGTGTGTGTGTGTGTCGAGCGATAACAATTCGGCTTGCGATGACAGTGACACATGGCACCGGCTGCTGCAGGGATTCCGGGCAACGCGTGCGTCCGTTGGCTCATAACTCGCTAATTACCAAACGCTCTTCCCGAGCTATGAGAACTGTACAGTTCTTGTCCAGTCGGCACCGTTGAGCTTTTGAAGGACTCCTATATATATACACATGTATATATGTGTATGCATGATGACGAATGACAGTTTGATTATGATTGCCAGATAAAGTCGCCAAACGCTCTATTCACACACATATATATATATATATATAACGGGCAAACGTAGGTATTGTCCATCAAGCTATCAGTCTTATCGGTGAGTGAGATACAGAGAGCGGGAGAGGGGGTTTAACGCTGGCGGCGATTATTGACCAATCACAGAGTAAGCACAAAGCCCCCTCCCCCTTCAAGAGGAATGAGGGAGAAGGCGTGCAACAGCGAGGAGAACTGATAGCCGAGGAGCGGCTAATTAACGACGACGGCGGCTGCGTTACGACACTGACGTATCCCCCAACGTCTCCGAGAGAACTCTATGGGCAAAGATGTTGTAATTCTCCTTCTTCCTTACTTATATACATATATACGTACACCTGTTTCCACCACAATACACAGGCACCCCTTGTAAAACGATTTACAACGGACTAATTGCAATTAAACTAATAGTAGTTTTGCAGTCGAGAAAGCAAATAACATCCGCTATGGCAATTTTCGTGGAGAGAGAGAGAGAGAGAGAGAGAGAGGAGAAGAGAAGAGCACCTGTCGGCTGCTGTTGCTGCTGGAATATGAGTACGCGGCTAATCTTGAACACGTGTCGCTAGCGCGAGCGGCTGGCCGTTCGCCAGCGTATATATGCTTTGTGCTGCTATTGCTGCTACTGATGAAATATATAACGAGATATTCCACACTATACGCGCGTGTGTGCATGCAAGCTTTTATTTTTTCTCGTTTCCCCCCCTTTGTTTATGTATAAACAAAAAAAAATTTAACGCCTTTCAGCTTGCAGACTGTGGCGTTTCTCGTTAGGCACGTATACCCAGAAGTCCAAACTCGGCTACGACCACGACTTCGACGACGACGACGACGACGACGACGACGACGACGACGACGAGAGTATAAAAAAGTGCAGAAATCGTGACGCTGCATTTCTCTCGAAACACATTCGCCTGCAAATTGAATTTCTCCCTACCTCCCTATTTCGGAGGGGATAAAAGTTGGGCCAACCGCCCGCACACGCTGACTACTCGACTTTTCGACGAAAACTATTTCTGATAGGCACTGCGGCTGCTCTTTCTCTCTCTCTTACTTTTTTTTATTTTCTTTCTTTCTTCTTTCACTCGTTATCGCTGTTTGATCGTTGATAAGCTCTACGTACGCGGGAATCTCTCTTTTTCTTTTTTTATTTTCTTTACAAAAAGTGACGACACGAGTATGTAGAGAGGGGGAGAGAACGAGTTTTTTTTTACGAAAATAACAGCGCGCGAATAGCTAAACGGAAACGCTGACGCGTTTTGTAAGATTACGCGCTGACGACGCGGAAAATAATTACGAAGATAACCGTTTTTAGGCGAAGGCTTTTAATAATGCCTCCTTCCCATTTTGCCGCTCACGGGATACGTGAGTTGGAATATTTAATTTCTATAGAGCTAGGTTTGAATTCAATTTCACTTTAGTTTCCTTGAAATACTTTTTGAGATTACGAGGCATATCAAAATGAACTATTTTTAATAGACACATTTGAATAAAGGAAGGAAAAAAAACGAATTTGTTAGTTTTTTGCGATAAAAAAGGAGTTTTTTTCACGAATGTTTTCGGGTTTACGATTTACCGCCGAAACTTTGACGTGGAGACACTCTTGTATCTTGTACGTTTTAATTTCAGCAGTACATCGCCCTCAACTATCCGGTTTTTCAAGTAAAACTGGCAAAGATCCCCTGTCTCTCTCTCTCTCTCTCTTGTGAGAGAGCGCGCGTAGGTATCCATAAGAAAGTTTTTGCATTACAGCACTCGCAATTATCTTAGTAGCGGTAGGGCGTACTCCCAACTTCATTGTTATTTAGTAAAGTGGGTCGTCCTCGTCCTCGTCGTCTCTCGTTGGGTGAAAAAAACATTTGCGTGTAGCCAAGATAGCCAAGTTTTGTGTGCTCGTAAAACAAAAAAAAAGAAACGTCCAGTTGTATATATGACACGTCTAGTATAAGAAAGCTAAAAGAGGAACAAAAAGAGGAAAAAAAAGAAGGAAGGTGTTGCAAGTTATTGGTATGCATGAAGAGCTAGAAAACAACACATACGCGAAGAGGATGGACTAACACATACACGTCAATATCGATCATCCTACGGTCTCGCGAACAAGCAGCTGGCTCACAAAGGCAAGTTAAGAATACCCGAGGCGGTTAAGCTTCACCTTAAAAGCATACTTTGCGTTTCCGCCTTTTTTTCTCCATCTCCCTCCTCTCTACTGGTGAATACATTACCGAGCGAGCGAGTAGTTTGCTTAGAATAATGCATCAATTGATTTTACATGTGCGGTCGTCCGCGAGCTTTCTCTCTCTCTCTCTCTCTCTCTCTCTCTCTCTCTCTCATGGTCTTGTAAAAGGAAAGCAAAAATTGCTTGGGAATAATTAATGAAAGACCGCGGCCTGAATGCGATGGGCAAATTGCAAGGAGCCATCCGTCTTGTGGTTATATTATATCATAATTAGACCAAGTGCTCACTAATTAGATCGTAAATAATCGGGCGCCCGAGTGAGAGAGAGAGAGAGAGAGAGAGAGAGACTACGACGTACCAAGATTAATATTAAGTTTGCTGCTGACGCTGCACTTTGGCATTTATGCTCGTAAAACTAACCAGAAACATAAAACAAAGTTTTGTTGTACGCTTCTTTTGTGCTGAGTATTAAAATGCCACGTAAAATTTAAATTTTACCCTATTAGATAGTTGGCTCTTTCACCAAGTTGAATATTCCAAAATATTAATTAATCAAGTGAGAATAAATGATAATTTATTGCTACCGGATGGCCATTAGTATCGATGCAATATTTATATCACGATTATGTACATATATCAAACGTGACGCGTGTCAAATATATGAAGAAAAAAAATTGCTTGCAAATACGTCACACAGTATGTTCGACGTAGTCATACGTTTCCAAACTTTAAAAATGTAACCGTCTCCGTTGAAAAACTATCTCTTATCGTAGCAATAGCAAATAAATCCCTAAAATACGAACGTAAAAAAATGATTTCATTTCGTGCATAGCAAACATACGTTAAAAAAAAGAAAAAATGTAACACAAAGATACTCAATCGATAACCACTCTGGGTGCATATCTGGGTAGCAACGGCGACACCTGCCAGTGACTAATAGCTGGCGGCGGTGTCCAAACATCATCGAGCTTGCGAGCGCGGTCACCCTTTTTGCTACTACTCTCTCTCTCTCTCTCTCTCTCTCTCACTTTCGAAAAAGGCCGTAGAAACGCTTATCATGTGCACGTGTCCGTGTCTGTGTGTGTGTGTGTGTGTGTGTGCGTGGGCGCGTGCAAACCGATAAGAGCTCGCAGAGAGAGAGAGAGAGAGAGAGAGAGAGAGAGAGAGAGAGGATGCGAGAGCGCGTTATCTTATCGCCGGCGCCATATGCCATTAACGCGGCAACATCCAAGCGCCACAGAGTGAGAGAGAGAGAGAGAGAGAGACAGTGAGTGGAACAAAGGGCTATTGGGTGGAAAGCTCACCCACCCGCATGCAATAATAATGCAAATCTTGATTTAACAGTATATCTAGGCAAAAGCTTGTGGAGGGATTCTCTGTAGTGTTCTTGTGATCCGCTATTCATGTGGCTATTTGTACGTTTCTTTTACCGTTACTTTTTTTTTCGAGAGGAGGAAATGGATTTAATTAAAACAATTATCCACGACGTGGTTAGGTATAATTTGAAGCACGTATTGGGAATTTGAGTAATTTGCAAAGCAAGAGCTCGTTGGATGGATGTGTATCCATGCGTTCTATCGACGAGTATTCAAAAATGTGTTTTCGTCATTGCTCTATAACATTCATTTGCCGCAAATATTTCTCTTTTTGCTTCAACAACGAATAGATATTGATCAAAGCTATTTTCTACAAAGCAGGGTGCAAATCATTTGTAAAGCATTATTCGTTGCCCATCGTCGCTTAAAAAAATAGAGAATCTTTTTGAACGCGATATACACAAATTAACGCCAACAATTGATAATGGTCGATAACTTATTGAATGGGCCAATATTGATCGTTTCAATCTGTAATGCTCTAATGTTTGGCACATATTTGCGCGAGTAATGGTTGCACTTGAATTTGTGCTATTCGGAACAACAATAACTGTATATACTGTACTTATCGAATCAATATTGTCTTAATACGAGTTTGGAGCCCGATGAACTTTCTCCTAGCTCACAAGAGAGAGGCAAAAGAAAAAATATAAAACATAATCCGTTGGTTTGCGCCAAGCTCTCTCTCTCTCTCTCTCTCTCTCTCTCTTTTCTCTTGTATTATTTCAATTATTAACACTTACTGCAGTGCGCCATTGCGCGAAGAGAGGCTTTATCTTGCTTATCGCGCCAAGCGCTTAGACGCTTTTTGTTTCTCTGTGCGCACAAGTCGAGCTGCTGCTGCTGCTGCTTCTGCTTCTGCTACCGCTATATGAATGCTTAGTACTTGAGACTTGCTCGCTTGCGAAGCCACCGCTGCTGTTATGTCTTCAGGCAGAACAGCAGCTACGCGCTTCGACGAGATATAAACTTTGGAGATGTCGATAGACGTTTTCATCAAGAGTTTCTCGCTCGCTCGCTTTCTCCCTTTCTTGTTGTTGACGTTATTCTTCTTCGTGCTAACTCCTTCTTCGTTCAAGACATCATTTTCAAATTATCAATGGAAATCTTGACTATTTTTCTCTTGCTTTCTTCAAGATTACTCGACGCGTTTGCATTTTCAATAGCGTCATTTTCATTACAGATTTCAACGTGCGATATAATGTTAGCATTTTTCAACGTGTACATTTCGAATTATACGATTCAAAGTTCCTCTATCGATCGAGCAAAAAGCAAAACAATAACGGCAAATATCAATCGTACAACATATCGACGTTACAAATAGCGTCAGGGACAAATTGCACGCGTTTGGAGATACGAACAAACGAGAGAACGCCACGTGTACTTACTTACCAGCAAAGTGCCACGTGAAATCGATCGAGTGCATATAGTAAAAACGTTATATACTTAGCGATGTAGCTCATCAAAGCATAAAAAAAAGAAAAGAATCGAAAGTAAGCCTCCTTTTCTGGTGCTTTCTCGACAGTCGACGTACCATTGTAGCATGCGCTTTACAGGTCTATAGCTTATCATCACATATACACGTCGTCGTTCAGTGAACTCTTTGAAACGAGAAAGAGAGAGAGAGAGAGAAAGAGAGATAGTACCGCGCGAATCGCTTCGGCATAGTAGTTCGTGATCGTGAGTAATAAAAAGTTTTGCAGGAGCGCGACCGATTACGATCTTCAATATGCCTTCTCCTTTTGCAAACGCGCGCGCATGACGACTGAATTATATAGACTCCACCTCTCTGTTTTATTTTTTGGCTTTTTTTTACGCAACCTCACTCACGCTTCTATCTATCTCCGTGAATGTGTATGAATAATTTCCAGCGCGTTTGGCAATCGATTTGCGAGAGCCTAATTTGGCGCTCAATTTCAAACGGGCACAAGTCACGCAAACTGAGAAAAAAAACCCAGAATCGACGCTTTTATACGATGACGGCACATGTATACCTTAGCTATCGATCACGCGCAACGTCGATTCGTCTTTCGTATAGCGAGAAGCTTCACAGAGATCCGATAGCGCTTTCTCCTTGGAGGATTTCGAGTCTTTTTTGTCTTTTTTTTCAAAAACTTTGACTATTAGTCGAGTTCCACGTTCGCGCGGACGAGTCTTTCAGCTTTTTACCTTTTTAATTAACTTTTTTTTTATTTCGTACGTTACTTTCTCTTGGAGATTTTTTTTTCTTTCCATCCAAGTTGAATGGGTTGAAAGTTAATAGATTCGTTTGACTTTGCATGATTGTGTTTAAACATGGGTTTCAATCCATCAAGAGTATACTCATCGCAAAGTACGATTAATTTGAGCCGTGGTACCATTTTTAACGTGATATTAATTCGTATTGGAGGGATTCGCGAAATTAAATAAAGTACATCGACTGTGACGGATTTAATAATTTCACGATTATACGCTTTATCGTGCACAATTACAGTACTGTATTAAAATCGTATTTTCGTGGGCAAATAATATTCATCCGATAAAATGTCATCCGTCGTCAACAATGTATAAGAGTTTAAAAAAAAAAGTTTTTGTCGCGTTCGCTGGTAATATTCGATATTCAAAGTTAAATACCCGCATAAATGTGCGCGCCAACGTACCGCATAAAATTCTCAAATGAATCCGGATAAAATTCCACAGCGGACGCGTAGCAGAGCCGCGGAATTAGGTGCTAATAAATGAAACTTTGTTAGCTCCTAACTCAGCTCGCTCAACAGGCAAAAAAAGGAAAAAAAGAGAGAAAAAAGCAGAAAATGGAAAAGAAAAGAAAAGGGGACGCGTGCGTACAAGGCTGTATGTGTATGTGTGTGCGCGCGCGCGCAAGAGATAGAGAGAGAGAAAGAGAGAGACGTCGTGTCCGAGGTGCGAATAAATTTACGAGAGAGGGTGCTGAGAATAAAAAGAGGACGCTCTAACTTTAGGCGTTCTCTCCTCTCTCGGTAGCTCATTCGTCACTCGAAATTGGCAGATCGCGCGAGCTCTGCAGCAGCCAATTACGCAATGAACAAGATTGATGATGGGCTTGCGTCGATGCGCTAGACTTTACTACTACTAACTCTCTCTCTCTCTCTCTCTCTCTCTCTCGACCCTTTATTTTATCGCGACGACGACGACGCCCCCTTTTCCGTTATTCGCATACATACATACATACATACATACGTACGTACGTATACATAGATACGCAGGCACGCGTTATAGAGGCTATTAGCGACGTCTAAGAGGCTACGGGCTTGTAAATTTGGTGTATCCCGTGCCAACGTTGATAACAATTCCAACTTGACAAATGCCCACGTTTGTCCTACAAATGCGCTAAACCTCGCGCGAGAGCTTACAGCCTCTCGTGTGATTTGTGGGTCAGCTACTGGCTCTACTACTGACCATTTTATGTCGTTGCCAGCACTTTGAGTCATTTTTTTTCTTTCTCTCTCTCTCTCTCTCTCTCTCTCATACACACGCACACGCGCATACACACACACACACACACACACAAGCACTACATTTATAGCTGAAACGCTCGCAATATATGTACATGCGATCTTTTGATCATTCGCTAATACTATTACAAGCTCTTCGTCATTCGTTGGCTTGTTTGACATTAATTTAACGTGAATTGTGGAATTAAATTATTCAAATGAATTTTAAGCTTGGTATTACGTGTACTTTCGATTTCTTTTTTTTTCGAACGGCAGTTTGCAATATATCGACGAACAATAGGGAAACCTGTTAGAAAAAGTTGTACGTGGAGAGTCGGATTTGATGAAAAGCCTTTTTTTTGTTTGGACGTTTACAAGCCCTCCTCTTCCTCCTCCGCGTCCTCTCTTTACCCCAGACGTATTGTGTACGATTCCAATAACTCGTTCGTCGTACAACATTGATTTGATTTCAATAGGCAATATAGTGTCTATTACTTGTTTCACGTGTATCAGAATTACCTACCTACTCGATAAATATCTTGCATAAAAAAAGAATAACGGCTGTATCGTGTAATATATACGTATATATAAATTCCTGATCTTTGTAAACCTTAATATCCATCATTACAAACAATCGGAACTCGCAAAACTTCCCGCTACGTAACGTTTGTTGGCAGACAATCAAAGCTATCGTCGTCTAGACGTCATGACTCTTCCAAAAGCTTACACATACGTACACATACTCGCCAACGTCAATATTTACATCTCACTGCTTTACAACTCGACGCGTGTGTCCATAAATATGTCTCGGGTTTAATATATATATACACGTCGTTAGATAGGCCGTGTCTACTAATTGTCAGGATTTATATTCTGGTCAATGGACGTTGGCCAGAAAGAAGAGAAGAACCCTTTGATTTCGAATAACTTTGCCAGGGATTTGCGTCTATCGAGAGAGACAGAGAGAGAGAGAGGGTTCCAGTCCATTACTAGTCGTGAATGTTTCATGCAGAGACCTCGACATTATTTAGTCGAATACAAAGTTACACTCGGATTTCACCCTCCTCTGTTATTTAATGCAGATATTCGTGACATTATTCAGACACCCTCGATGATGATTCGTTTTCCTTTTTTTTATTTTCGTGGAAAAGCCTCAAGGGATTTGAAGCTTTCTTTCGTTTTTCAAAGAGTCAAGTCGGACCCGAAAGGCTGCTTTATTATGCGCCTGTTGAATGTTTCCCTTTGTGCGGCTGCCGAAGTTTGGTGATCGAATTATAGCAGTTTGCATTTCTCAAGGAATGCTACGCGTGCCTCCAAAAGGAACCTTCCTAACGTGAAAACCCGAATAAAGAGCGTCTTCTCGGAAGACATAAATAATTTCTCAATTGAATATTCAACGGCTTGAATAAAAAGTTATTCTTGTATAAAAAAAATACGAAAAAAGAGGCAAAAAAGAAAGAGTCGCTTTGATTGACACATCACAGATTGCTCAGTGAATCGTCGAAATCAATCAATCGACTCTTCACGCGGTAATAAAAAGAAAAATTTCAAGCTAGACACATCGACACACACACATCCTCGTTAAAATTAGCCCTTGGGCGTCTCTCCACGCGCGTTGTACGCATGTGAGAGAGTGAAGCTTTATAGGTAAAGTGTCAACGGCATTTTGTACGGCTGTCGCTCGAAGGCAGCGCTAGATGACGAGACACCAGCGCCGTCGGACGATAATTTATGGCGAAGCACGGCTAAACAATTAAACGCACGCGATCTCTTTTGTCGGCACGCGACCCATGTCGGAACTAATATCCGTTTTGCTCCTTAACTTTTAGTCGCTGCATGTTCAACGATCATTTTTTTTTCTTTCCATGCTTTCCCTTCCCCGAGAGGGAGAAATATCGATGTTAATTTGAACAAGGGTGCTCGATGAGAAGGAGAGTTGACGAATGGCACGGATAACGTAAATTGACTTGTACCGTCGTTTATCACGTTTGTCATCGAGAGTTTGATTTTTCGTTTCGAAGGGTCCGCCCAAAGCTTATGAGAGCCGAACGAGCTCAGATGTGATTCCAGTGTCGTAGAAAAATGACGACAAAGAAAAAGAAAAAAATTGAGAAATGGTAAGATACATATTAGCGTCAAATTTCGATGTGCACTTTCGGTACAATTAAACCACATAAAAGCTTTGCAACTTTCAATACAACCACGACAAAAAGCGGAAAATTTAATTAAACAGCGTGAAACTTTGAAAACACGAATCTCAAGGCACGTCCTCGTAGTTCGTCAAGCCGGAAGTGCCAACTGTAAAAAAAAAATGAGAGAGAACGGGTACGAGTATTAAAAAAGTTGCTTAATTAATTCGTCTTCGCGCTCGTAAAATTTTGACTTTATCAAGTAATATAGAAAAGCCTGTCCACGGGGGGAGAGGGTTACGGCGTAACAGCAGCAACTGACGACGTACAAAAGCTCAAACCGCGTATACGTATTGCGAGTGTCTACATATATATATGTGTGTGTGTGTGTGTGTATGTACATGTAGGTGGGAGGGAATGGTTGAGTTTGAAGCTCTCTATGTCCGAGGCGCGTATCTCGCGCGGATCGAATTCCACGAGGGTATAATTATGACGGGCGCGCGAGCAATGTCATGACGAGCTTTCCGTCTCTATCTCTACATGAGTGTATATGTTGTTCGCGAAGCTATACGTATATATATATATATATAAATATACACACACACACACACGCGCGCGCGCGCGCGTGTGTGTGTGGGTTGTTGTTGTTGTTGTTGTTGTTGTTTATTGACGAGAGTGAGTAGATGGGCTTCAAAGGTTTCGTTGTATACACGCAGACGCGCGTGTGGCTTGCTTTTAGTTTTATGATTCTTGTTTTACTGATCCCTCGCGCTCACCACCGTTAGTCTCAGTATCTCTCTATGCTGCGATTAAATGCACGACGACCCTCTTTTACTTTTATTTTTATTCACTGTGTTGCGATGGGGGGTGACGAGTTGGTTGCGCTGCTTTCAAAAACATCAAATTGACGTATCCATTTCCATGTATTTTCCCGTGGTTTTTAAAAGAAACCGTGATTTTTAATTTTATTCTTGCAACGGTGATATCAAATTTGCTAGATGTTTGTTATATTCTGATGGAAAATTCAAGTATTTACAATTTCGCGTCAAAGCAATAGGAAATGCAATAAAAATAGAATGGAAAATACACGATTCCATTGATAGAAAATTTATACTGTGTCGATTCAATTGCTGATATTTTTTTGCATTGGAGATGCAAAAAAATAGAGCGAGACATCGCTAAATTTACCTAGTGAAACATTGAAAAGCATTTTTTATACGAAGCTTGCGACATTGTAATTGTAATTCAATTATCTCCTATTTCTAGCCACAATAAACGACTCCCATATGAATAGTGGTGGGTAAAGAGAAGAATAAATTGCGCATGAAAAGCTTTTGTTTTCCGTCTCGGACGTAAAAATCAATCGCAAAAACATTGGGGAACAATTGCATCTATACTGTTCTATAAACAAATTCCCAATAATACTATATATATTCATAAAAAGGTAACTTTTACCAAGTTACTGTCAACCCATGCATCTATCTCTTATCGTAAAACCTCGGTAAAAAAAGAAGATTGTCACCCCATACATCTCTCATGGTCCAGGTCGGTTCGGCTAGTTTATCAAAAGCTCGAAAAATCGGTAAAGCCCTGGTGAGCGTCCCTTTTTTTTAACCCCTCTCTCTCTCTCTCTCTCTCTCTCTCTCTCACTCTCACCCCTTGCCCGACGACACCCGAGATACGGTGGGCGTGAAAAAGAGAAAGAGAGTCGCGTCCCTTTGTCAACTCTCGTGGCGCGTTATCAATATTTAAATTTCAAAAAAAAGCTCTTTGACAGAAGGAGAGAAGTTTGATAAAGCCACGCGTGTAATTATCGCGCGGCTTGATTCATATGCGGGCGATTGTTGGATTTTTTTTTATACGAGAACATAAAGGAGAGAGCGAAAAAAATTCGATTATGCAGATGGGAAACGCGTGGAACAGAGAGGAGCACAGTGGGTCACATCGATAGCCTCTTGAATATTCAACGTGATACCGAGAGATTCTCATTATTACCTCCCACAGGAAAAGAAGGTAATCGAGCGTGCACCCTCGTAAATCTCAGTCTGTAAGCTTTGCAAGAGAGAGGGAGTACTGCACGTCTAATTCAATAGGTTTATGTTGCCGACGACGCCGGCGATCGTAAACGACGAGTGTTATTGGATGATCTCGACGCACAGTCAAAATAACTTTACGAGCATCACAGAAGAGAAGTTACATTCGCTCCATCTTCCACTCTTGCCCATTCTTTTTACAATTTGGAAGAAATTTATACGCTCACGGTTATTCCAATATACGACATTGATGAAGTCGAAAGCTTTTATAGACTCCCCCCCCCCCCTTTATTGATTCAGAGTTTCTTTTTCATAGAAATATCAGCTATCACTGTCTCTCTCCTTGTCAATTAATTCTGTAGGAGATCTTCAATTAGCCCTAGCTGTCCCGAGAGAAAGAGAGAGAGAGAGAAAAAAAGTTTAACTTTATCACTTAGAACACCAAAGTGTACTTTCGCCAATTCCACAAGTCGTTAATTTGTGAAAATATAAACCGAGAGAAAAGAAAAAAAAATAAAACCAACAAATAAGTTTTGCGGGAGGATACGGTCCAAGTTTCCACGTGGGACGAATTGCTTTTCCATTAATAAAACGAATTCTGAGAGTGTGAGTTTATTTGCGACACGTGTTTTGTCTGTGTGTGCGTGTGTGCAAGCATACCGTGCGTAATTGACTGATTTATTTGCGGAATTTCTTGCTGTATGTGTGTGTGTGTGTGTGTGTGTTTGCTGGGCGAGTTTACGGGGCGAATTTTGTTGGCAGGTCCTCCCTCTCTCTTTCTCTCACAAGCAAGTAAGTAAGTAAGTAAGTAAGCAAGCAAGGCAAGCTAGCTGATGAAGTTTTAATCTGCGAGCAAAGTTGAGCCACGCGCAAGCTCGAGCACCAGGCTCAGCAAGTTTTGTTTGCTCAGACGGGACCAAATTAGAAATTACGATTAAATGCCACGTGCTCGTATATGTAAGATCAACAGACAAGCAATTGTTTTCCACGATAAACATTCAAAGAACGCATCTTTCAAAACATCAATTCAACAGTTAAGTAGCAACATTTACTAGTTAGTTACAGCTTGAACAAGTCAATGACACGTGAAATTCGAATGAAACAAGCCATGAAGCAACACGAGATAAAGTAAGCCGTTGAAACGAGCTACTTTACGATTAATGACAATCTCCCTCGATCCGCGGTACAATGAGAGCGTAGCACAAACAGACCTATAGCGTTATCGTAAGATCGGCCGGCTGTTAATTCTTAATTAAGCTTACAGCCTAGATCGATCTCTCACTCTCTCACTCTCTCTCTCTCTCTCTCTCTCCCTCTCTTCCTTTCTTGCTCCGCTCTTCAAAGACAAGAGTTATATATCGAAAGTTGGCGGCGCTTCAACTACAAATGATCGCGACCCATTTTGTACGTGTGCATGGCTGCGCTAATTTCATCAAGATTTTTCAACGATCCCTTACGTGTGCGCCAGGCTAAATCGCCAACACTGACGTGTAAATTCACTCGTTTGTCTTAACGGAGAAATGCCACACTGATGCTACTGCTACTGCTGCTGCTGCTGCTGCTGCTACTACTACTACTACAACTATTACTACTCGGATTTAATTGTCGCGACGACGAGAGCTAGCTTTCTCTCTCTCTCTCTCTCTCTCTCTCTCTCTCTTTCTCTCTTTTACTCTTTAAGAAGCGACAACATTACGGCTCCATTTATTTTATTGCGTGTGCACAATTTTCCTTGTTCTCGCTAATTATTATTATTTTTTCCTTGTTTTTTTTCTTCTTTTTGGTGAAAAATAATAAAACTCCTTTAGTTGTCGTTTTTTTTATTGGTGCAATTATAATGCAGTCATCGTGTACATCTAAATATTACGTAAAAATGTCATTTTGATGAGCTTTGGAAAAAGACGTTGATAAGTCGTGGGTTAATAAATAGTAAATTTTAATTAGTCGTGTCACTATTATTGAAATGCAACGCGGTTAGCGTATATAAAAAAACACATAAATTAAACGCGTGTTTCCATATAGCGTTACGTAAGTTAATTAAGTGTTCGCGCGACACACGTGTCTGGTTGATTCGAAATGCTACAACTACAATGTCGAAGACGACGAAAACTACAATATAACGTAGAAAAACAATCGTATCACACGTATATACAACAAATATAAACTTGACAATCATTTGGCTTCACACGCCAGTTAAAAGTCTGTAGTATCCGTATTCATTAAAAATGAATTGTAATCCTCTGAGAAAAGCACCTAGGGAGTATGAGTCTGATGACGTGTAATCCGACACCACTAGGTTTGCGCGGGTGCAATATTCGCGAAATCTAAACATAAGCTTTGTGCGAAAATAGAGTCTCTGGCATAAACGAAACCAAGAGAGAAAGAAAGAGAGAGAGAGAGAGAGAGCGAGAGAGAATAACTTAGTGGCGGTGAAAAATCAAGCAGCGGTCAATTATATTTTAATGACAAATCGCCAACAAAACAATAGTCCCGTGACTAATTGCAAGGCTGTTACTGTGCTCTCTGCTTTGCATATATAACGACGTGCATAAATCCGCAACGCGCATAGCGCAAAAGCTCGTAATTAAAAAGCAAGAGAGAATGAGACAGCTTTTGAAGTTGCATATTGACGCTTGGTGTCCCGAATTTAAAGCCCGCTCGAATACCGCACGTTTAGAGTTGGAAATAGTCGCGACGAGAAAGAGAAAGAGAAAGAGAAAGAGAGAGAGAGAGAGAGAGAGTTTCTCTATTCGTTTCCACAAGGCACGAAGCCGCGAAAGAGAAAGAGCGAGAGAGAGAAACGCGTTGTTTGCTTACGACTTTATTACGCGCCAGGCGCAGTCGACAGTAAAAACTGAAGAATGAAAAAAAAACAAAAAAATAGAACAGAAAATTACGAAAGAAACTTTACCTAGTTATTTTTCAAGTTTAGTTTCTACACCCTTTTTCTAGAGAGAGAGAGAGAGAGAGAGACAAAAGTAGAACGAGGAGCAAATAATCCACGAAGCGATACAGTTTGGCAGAGGCTTTTCGCTTGGGAAAGCTCAGGGATGGAGTAAGAGAGAAAGAGAAAGAGAAAGAGAGAGAGAGAGAGAGAGAGAGAGAGAGAGAGAGAGAGAGAGAGATCGGGTACACATCCGCTGGGGAGTTAATTACGATTCTAAGGCTCTACCGCGAAATTGCCGAGCACAGAGACAGGCTTCCGTTCTGTTTTTCTTTTCCTTCTCCTACCGCCATGCCAGACATTCTCCTTCCCCCCTTCACAACCGATGGGCTGTTTACAATTTGGCATCGATTTGTTCATGATTTGTTGAGCAAACTTACAGTTGCTCTACTTTTTCGACGTGTTCGAATTACTCTTTTTACTTTCTTTTCCAATCGATATTAAAAAATACAGTTGTTTTTAAAAATTTTTTTTAGATAGCTTATATATTTTTTCCAATGCTTATGAAGATGCACGCAAATCTAGAAAAATAAATGAAATTTATTCCTCTCGCGCAATTGTCTTCTACTTAAGCTTTTAAAAAAGTTATAAGTAGAAAGTTTAAGCTCTAGGAAGAAAAATGGCCGAGGAAAACTCAAAAGTGTACAAGCGCGAAGGTCTTCCCCTTAAAAAATGCGTGAGGTACTTAGGAGTTAAATTAGCCGAGTATTTCTCAATTTTTGCGGCGAGATCAGAGCTATTAAAGGATGCAGGCTAATAAATTTTCCCAAGGAATAATGGAATAGCGGAGACGTGGCAATAAAAGCCTATAAAGAAAAAAAAAAGACCATGCGGCAAAGAAGTTACTTTTCATAATCTTTTAAGAGCGTAACGACTTTGCGAAACAACTGCAGGCTCGGGCGAGCGCGTAATTAAGAGGACGCGGGAAAAATGAAGGGTAAAAAGACTAAGCAACAAAAGGCTGCTGCTTTCTTTCATTTTTTCTTTCTTTTTTTTTTTTTTTAAAGGCTTTTGCAAACAAAAAAAGAAGAAGCGTAGTTCGAACAAAAGGGTAAGAGAGTCTTTGATGGTTGCAAGGGAAAAAAAACGAAATAAATTACTTGACACGCATCGCGCGCAGACGATTAAGCGAAAAGCCCGTTCCGAATTGACCATTGTTTCGTCGTTGGCAGTGCTTTTTTTTCAGCCAACGAATGGCCGATAGATAAAGGGGAAATACCAACTGGATGAGCTTGATAAAACTAATGATTTACGCCGCGGCCGCTCGCAAGTAATAGAGTCGAAAACGAATTTATGAAACAAACGCATCGTGCGAAAGCTTCTATTTATTATCGACACGCACGCATACACAAACGTATATATAGATGTGGAATTCCACTGTGTACTTTTTTTTTTCAAAGCTACTATCGAGAGCACGATTGCCCGCTATCGACAGAGAATTTTTTTTGACTCACGCTTTCTCTCTCTTTTTTTTGTCGGCGAGGTGTGATATCATTGACGTTGATGGCAATTGAGTTACTCACCTGCAACAGAAAATGGATACGACCTGTTAATAAAATTGAAAGTGCAGTTGCACATGAATATTTTAGAGAAACCTCACGAATATGCCAATTTACTTTTTATACGTACACAAACACACAAACATTACATATATATATACACACACGTACATCCGGAACTGTATTAGTACAATTATACAACGAGTAAGCTGAATTTTATCAAAGTGCTTCGCAATAAAATTATTTTTCACTCTTTTATCTCACAGGCGAGACATTTATCAGATAAGTTATCATTTATTAATACAACAATCCATTCGTCAGTGTTCCAGAAGCTTTGCGAAACAAAAGTTGTAATAACGAGAAAATAGTCATAATCAAGAGTTTCAACCACCAACAACAATAACAAAATAATAATAATTAGATCACAGCCTATCAAACTATGTTTATAATCAGCAAATGCATCGCGTTAAACGACGCGCACCGCCGCCGTCGTCGTCGTCGTCGTCGTCGTCAAGATGTACCCAGCGATAATAATATAAGTGCGAGGCAAAACGATCGTCGCGAACGATTAGACAAGCGCGTAACAACTTCATAACCGTCCGTGTATTGCATACACAGACATATATATACAGATATGTATGATATATACGCGACTCTTGCTCCACTTTAAGACTCATTGTCTCCTGGACGACGAATGTGCAACGCAATGCTACTCGCAACGTTACGTAAGAAACTATGCAGTGAAAAATGTACCTTTCATTGTATATAATTTGACGTTACAGTTGCGTAATTGAATATGTATAAATTTCGAGAAAAGTCGGCACTATCTAAAGAAAAACAATCACGAAAAGTTACAAGTACGTAAACGGCAAAAAATATGGTATACGAGGTAGATGAGTCGAGAGATAGAATGCGTTTACTCGAACGGAAGCGTTACTAAAATATTAAGTATTCATTTTCAGCTGTGACTATCAATGCCTGGAAAGTACGGCATTAACATGGCCCGATAATGAAAGCCGAATCGATCGCGCAACCTCTCACGGAAATAGGTAGGCGTTCTTCCTTTTGCTAGTATTTGCTTCTCAAGGAACTGGGTTACCAGAGGATCATTCTTTCGTTTTACATGGCAACTCTACAAGGCGAGAAGTGGACAAAAAAACAATTAAAATGTCGACATGTTTAATTACACGATTGTTTTTCAATTGCTTCTTCTTTTTTTTGTTTTTTTTTTAATTCTTCGTCATACAATGGGAGCTTGGAAAACTATTCCAAATGAATAGAGTCGACGAGCGGGAGGGAGGTGGAGGGGAAAGGGAGGCCCTTTGTCACGTTATTTATTCGTTTAATTAACTCGGAGATTCGCGTCCAATAAAGCTTTCTTCTTAGTTCTTCGTGCCAATGGTACTGCTGCTGCTGCTGCTGCTGCTGGTGATGCTGCTGCTGCATCGCGAAGATCGAGGATGAAAAGGCGGAAGGAATGCTCTGCTGTGTTCTCCAGCTAGCGCGCTTGCTTTTTAATAAGAACTGAATATCGCATTGTTAAGTGCCTTTGTAGCGTTTAGAATGTAATTAACGTTCTACAAACGACGAAGGATTTTGTAAGTTGTTTTAGCTCCACTCCAACCAACTCACCGTCTCGCCGTCAACGCGCTGTGACGAGATACGACGATATTAAATTACATCCAATCCCAAGATTTGTCAGGCGGAAAATACTTTTGTTTGATGGATTTCATTTAATTCTACGGCTTAGCTCTCGTAACAACGTGTAATTAATAGTTTTGCCCGATTCATTTAGAAATAATAGATGTTTATTGAATTGTCTACGAAAGCAGATGTAAGAAATTACGCGAATTGAAATGACACGTGATGTACTCGTAGAGATATTCGCAATAAGACATATTTTCAAATGAAACTCGTTACCGCAAATAAGGACTTGCGTAGTCACGGTAAAGTGCAATGTATGATCGAATGGTAGTCTCGTTTTATTTGAAGCTCGACCTATATATTTGTATGCTGAGAAAGCGCATGTTCATAATAAAGCCCTTCTTTAACCGAGGAACTAAAATCATTTCCTTTTGTGATAATCTCATTGTCATACAATAATATTTTCTCATGTCATTCGTTATATATGGTTAGAGTAATTAATTTTTATATTTCAGCGTTAACGGTTATAAATCCTAATAAATCCAGCCAGAGAGAGAGAGAGAGAGAGAGAGAGAGAGAGAGAGAGAGAGAGAGAGAGAAAGATTAAAGTATAATTCTGTACTTTTAGCTCGACGAATTTTTCTTCGGACAACTCGTGGCAAAGTCGTGGGATGACTTTCACAGCTGACAGGGATGGTGATTAGCCAACGCTAGAGGTAAACAGCCTCCCAATAACATGCTAATGCGACTTTGCTCTTCTCTCGTTCTCGCAAACGCGACCTGTTTATTTCGCGAGCAAGCCAGATTTATTCAAATTTTCCTCTTCCTCTCTTTTTTTGTATTTTTCTTTTTTACCTACGTCGATAACTCATTTCGTTGACAATTTTTTTTGAAACTAGGTGCCCGAGGCAATATATATTTATTTTTATTTTTTTTTTAAGCAAAACAAAAGTTTATAAATCACGTACGGCTTAATTAATCATGTCAGTCACGAATGCTGACAGACAGATCGTCCCCAAGAATCTGAGAGTTTTTCCAGCAAATTAAGCGTCACAATTTGCATCGCAAATGCCTTTGGCGCAGTTATCATTCTCTTTATTACTCATTTCTCCTCTTTTTTCTTCTCTCTCTCTCTCTCTCTCTCTCTCTCTCTCTCTGACTCTCTCCCCGGTTTATGGTAATTGATACGAGGTAGTTGGAGAGTTGGTTCCATTGTAGAAATTGTAATTGACTCTGATTAATCAAGTTCTCCCTTCCGATAATTACTGTTTACCCGCAATTAATCGAGACAAAAGCGTTTACTCCGTGTACGTAGGTCAAGATTTGCTTTAGTCAAAGAGCTCGTCATATATGCGTATATCAAATTGTGCATAGCTGCGTGTAAAACAACAAAATACTTGTATTTTTAGGATTCTTTGCGTGCGCGCGCTCGCGCAAGAGAGAGAGAGAGAGAAAGAGATCTCATTGGGCGCATGGGCCTTGAAAAGGATTTGCCTTGAAATAACGGCTTTCCACCCAAAGTACTTCTAGATTACCAAGGCCATCCCCCAAAGCTAGGAGACCTGAGCTTTTCTCATATACGCTTCTGTCGACATTTTATGGCTCGTACGAGACGAAAAGACTCTCCAACTCACTCTTTTTTTCTTGTCTTTATACTGCATCGAGAAGGACATGTTACATTTGCGAGGGATCAACGGAAACATTTTTATGCCTGATATCTGTTGCATCAAATTTCATCTTAATGTTTTACAAATTACTTTCTTCTTTTTTGTTGGCAAGTCACACTTGAATGACAACTGAGAAAAAACGATACAAGTATATACTGGACATAGCTATCGCACGTAACGCGATATATACTATATTATGCCGCTCACGAATCTTTTTGTAAAACTCCATCATATTTCTCGTACTAAAAATACTCGTGTCAGTTTTACGACACACGGGGTTTAAGAACACGGTTATATATCTCGGTAAAATAATATTGGAGTTTAAATGTACGTGTGCGATTCTTCCATCGGTTAAAGAACGAGAGAGAGAGAGAGAGAGAAAGCCTCAAACAATCTTATCTAGCAATCGGAACGACTTAAAACGGATAACGGTGACATTACACTCGTATCGTACATCTTATTATTGACTTTTTCCGTTGTTATTGTCTTTTTCGACGTGATCTTTCGAAAATTTTCGGAGAGAAAAGAAAACATGAAAATAACTACAAGATGGCTAATTGATATACCGGAAAAGTGCGGCGCACGTCAGAGTGAAAACGAAAAGGTGCGAGAGAGAGAGAGAGAGAGAGAGCTGATAAGGTGTGGTGGCAGCTATCAGAGTGTAAACTGCGCACAACGTCAGATAGCCGTATCTGGGTAAGTGCGATAATGTCGCTCGATGTACACAGATTTTTCAAACATGCCTGTATAACTGTTTGGAATTTTTCTTCGATGACGAGATTACTGAAATTGGAATTTCAAGTGAAAAGCTCGTTGGCTGTATATTTTTGGCGTTTCACGAAAAGCCAAGACAAACGTACAATAATGGAATACCCAAAATATACAAATATGCATAAAATACGCTTGTAATATTGTCGTAACATATTAAACTTTGTAATTGATTGTAAAAGAATGATATTGCGCTTAGGGAAAAACACCGAAAACCAACACGATATTTCATTTTCCTTCAAAACATACATCGACACACAGACATCAAACAAGCACGTTCTTCGTTAGCGTAAACTCAACGAATATAGGTATATCCATTAAAGTAACGCGCGCAGCAGCAGCGACGTCAAACGCGCTCTCAAAAAGGATGCATCACGCGTGTAAAAACCTTCTCTCGGATCATCTTTTCGTTTTAGTTTCGTTTTTTTTTCTTTCTCTCTTTTTGTAGTTAGCTTTTGGATATATAGCTCTCTCTCTCTCTCTCTCTCTCTCTCGCTCGCTCTTTCTCAACACGGCGTAACGAAGTAACGAAGAAGGTGATTTTGCGTGTCTGCAAAGTTGATTGGATGTGTGTCTTTTGAAATCGATCGTTTTTTATTAGCATGCTTGTGTATTTCATTGTCGCGCGTAGGTAAACGTGCTTTTCCATGATCTAATTCAACTTTGCACCGCAATAGGGTTTAATGGGATTGTTTTACATAAATTTTGCCATGGCTATTAACATCAATTATAATTTTGAAACAAGCTTCTGGCGTTGAACGCTGTTTGCGCGTTAATTAATTTATAATTTTGTGAGACGCAATTAAGCTACGAATGAATTTGCCACGAGATATATTAACAAGTCGACTGGAGAGAAAGTTTTCTGCAAATATGACGTGCTTCCTAAAAGGGAATAACAAAATAAGACGTGCTTTTTAGAGTAGCAACAAATAAATAAATACATAAACAAACAAGTAAAAGAGGCGTTGAATATTTCGTAGATTAGTCGTTGTAGGCGTAAGATTTTTCGCGTTATTACACATAGAATGCATGAATGTGCAAGTGAGAGAAAAGTCGTAGACTTTCTCTCGTCTCTAGTACCCGCTTAATTTAGCCTTTGAGGTGAAAAAAGAGAGGCGAGTAGCAATGCCTGCAATGTCGGAAGGGAGTGAGAAAGAGAGAGGCGCGAAGTCGTATCGAGCACCCTTCTCTCTTTCGTCGGATTTTCGAGAGTCTCGAGAGCTCTGTGCGCCTCGAGAGGAGCCGTGGAATTATATGTAAAAAACGAGAGAAACAACGAGAATGGAAGGTGAGTGGTTCCAACTTAAAATTTAAGCGGCCCAAAGAAGAAGTACCCTTGCGCACTCGACCAATTCTCCGGAGAAACTCGTCAGTTGCAGTAGTAGTAGAGAGTACAAATCACGCGGAACACAATTATTTATTTAAATCGCCAAGTTTCCTTGAGAGAGCAAGAGCGAAAGAGAGTTAGACGCTCGAGTTCATGAGTTTTTAATCGGCGATGAGAGCGCGGCGGCCATGGGACTTTTCTATAAATCGACGTCTTCTCTTTACAAACTTATCGACGGATCTTTTCGAAATTTGATTCTACAGCCACAAGTTTTGATTTGTTGTATAGCTTGACGCTTGTCGCTTATCACTCAACGACTTGTTTAATTAATCAGGGCTCCACAAACTTGAAACGCTACGCTCCGCATCGTCTGTCCTTTGATTGTTCTTTACGAATGTTTTACAAGTCGAATTTCGCGTTTTCACCGATACAAATACGAGATAGTACAATAGAAAAGAAAAAGAGAAGGCAGGTGTATGCGTATGACTCACGTGTTCTCTTTCTGGTCGCCATTGGTAGACTGAGTGGGTATGACTTGTAGCTTCTTCACGTAAGGATGTGGATGAAGATTCTTATTACCAGCAACGTCGCCATTGTTATTGTTGTTATTGTTGTTGTGCATGTGTACCTTGTTAGCATTGCCATCGGTGGGCGAACCCGGCGATATTTTGCTCGCGAGGCTGTTCAATGATTGCAACATTTTCATGGGGGTTCTGCTTGTTTGCAGCAACTCCTCAGCCGCTGCTAGAACTAGCTCCTCCTCTTCCTCCTCTTCCTCCTCGCAAGCGTCCAATGAACTCTTCGACCGAATTGCGAATCGCTTGATTGTTGCCTCACGTTTGAAGGTATCAATACCTCCAAACTTGCGAGAACTTGCTCGGTTAGTGATGAGACAAATTGAGTTTATCAAAGAATGTTAATTCTTTTTCAAGTCTTCACTCGCGCACACACCTGTGCTTCACACCGCACTGCTGTTGCTGCTGCTTCTACTAGCGTAGCATGGGTACGACCATAGTCGACTGATAAGCAAACCTTATCGCGACTGGCCCCCACCCAACGGCCCCATCGCTCCAGATTACACGCACACCTCTTTGCGCGTTGTACACCAACCGGCCAATCTGCAACACAATCATTCGTATAATTTTCAACAGTTAGCAAAGAAAATCACGTTTATATGTGCGTTCAACGAGAGACTGGACTTGTGCGTGGATATCTCTGTATGTGTGTGTGCGTTAAGGGAGAGTACATTGTGAGAAGAGAGAGAGAGAGAGAGCGAGAGTTTCAACTATACACGCCTGTTTACACGGCCTAATTCAACATACGAGAGAGAAAGAAAGAGAGAGAGGGAGGGTATGCCCCGAACGTCAAATTTACGCGTTGAGCATATTTGGATTTTCGCGGCACATTGTGCGCTACTCTGCGCGCGCGCTCTCTCTCTCTCTCTCTCCCTCTGGTTATCTTTCGACAAGAGTACTTTGTATTCAAAAATCTCCCAACTACCGTTTAGTTACGGAGCTTGAGTAAAGTCCTTACCACATTGTTAATATAATGCTTGTTGATAAATAACAAACGAGCTTTTGGATTATTAACTTGCGCTTGATTCAATTATGCTCTAGGAGCTACCTAGTTTAACCTTCATTATTGCAGATTACGATGCTAAATTTCAAGTAATATTCCAACCGAGATTATAATCATCTTTTACGTGAAAAAGCATAACAATAATGATACGACGATAACAACAAAAATTGAGCTGTAATGCATTTATTTAGAAATTGTCGTCGTCGTCGTCGTCGTTGATATATAAAAATCCGAGAAAGAGCTCAGATGGCTCGCTTAGTGTTGCGTGGAGGATTATGAGTAGAGGCGGTCGACGATGACGACGAGGACGACGACGATGGCACGTTAATTCCTCGGTGCGATATCAAGTTCTAACCGGGCACACGCGAATTTCTTGCGCGAAGGCTTATCGCGCGCTCTCACTTCTTGCTTCTACCGCTGCTGCTGCTGCTGCCTTTGGGAACAATGGGACTTGTGCTTGACACAAGATGTTCTCTGTCAGTTAATAATTAGTTCTCTACTCGGTTATATGTGGGTGCTGTGTCGATCAAAATATATATATATATATATATATTACGCAGAATAATTTAATTGATATACGACAAAACAATATAATCTTATTGATACAAAGTGTAGAAATTCACGGCAAGTTGTTGATTCATCGTAACGTGCTTTCTCGAGGAGAATTCGTACGTGTATATGCGCACACTAAATCACTCTCTCTTTGTCTCTCACGCGAGCGAAGCTAAAAGCTTCTGCTAGTAAAGCCGCTTGAATTATGCAAATGACGCATTCCAAGAAACAAGCCTCGTGGAGCTTTTAGAAATAACGACAACGAAGACGACATACTTTCTCTCTCTCTCTCTCTCTCTCTCTCTTTCTCTTTTTTTTGCAGCCTATAAAAACAACAAACGATCGCATGTGCGAGTACGTGAACGTTGCTTATCTCTTAAGGATTAGTTCCGAGGTGGTAATCACGTGGAAAGACACGAGAGGTCGTGGATGCTGGATAAAGGACCCCAAGAGAGAATGTCTATGTATATGGGTATGGGTATGTGTATGCGTGTTTGTGTGTGTGTGCGCGCATGTATGTATGTAGGGCTGCCGTACATTCCACGCGGACGAGTGGCATTATGCGAGTTGTTTGCGGGAGATTACGCGTTCTGCTTGATTTCCAACGTTAAATTAGTTACAGACCACTAGATAATAGCTTTGTGCGATCGTTGAAACCAAATACTATCACTTGAATTAAAAATAGAGTGATATCAACGCATCTTCCTCCAAGCACATACGTATATTTGAATTTTTCTTTTCACACAGTTGAAAATATTGAATTTCCGTTATTTTCGTTGTTTTTTTCCATTGTTTTGTTGGTATCAAAAAGCGACGAATAAAATGTAGATTATCGAAATTCGATACACACGTCGTTGGATATAGCGCGAATATCGATTTTCCTTATAGGACAATTTCCAAGCTTGAGTTACATGTAGGCAAAGTAGCAGCAGCACCAGCACGTGCGTATAACAGTGATTTTGGGTAAAACACGAGTCATGTAAATCCAAGATGTGTCGTTACATCAGACAATGAGTATAGAAGCGAAGGAGAGAATTAGATAGAGAGGATGGGAGATGGGTAGATGTGTGTCGAACGAGGTATAGCGTTACGCGACGCAAACAGGTGCGCGTGTGTTGTAAAAAGGTGATGGCAAGTTTGCCTTGATACACAATGGAGTAATTACAATGGGATGAGAGCGCTGACGTTGACGATTGGAAATGCTAGTGCCACACGAGTAATTGAAGCGTACGGACGAACGTGGCTAAATGTGTGTGGATTCGCAGGTGTCTCTCGCTCGTCGTTATTAGCCAAATTGCCATTAATTGCTTCTATATGTCCTCTCTTTCTCTCTCTCTCTCTCTCTGCGACATCGTATCACGCACGTTTTCCAATTAGAAATAATACGCGGCTTGTTGCAGCGTAAGTTGTCGGCGATGAGCACTCGTTAGAAAAAGTTAATACCAGTTCAAAGGGACGACGAGAAGAAAGCTTTTCGCCAACGACGACTGAGATTGTACCTGTACCAGAGAGTGAAGAGAGAGAGAGAGAGAGAGACAAGTTCGCCTGAAGCGAAGAGCTTAAGTGAAACGTGAAGTATTTAAGTCCCTAAACTTTGTCGGCAACGCACCCGACGAGACAATAGTCGTAAGAGAGAGAGAGAGAGAGGACACTTTGTTCGCTAATGTTTCGACGCGCTTATTGTATCGTTATATATATATATATATATATATATATATATACCTTACTCGCTCGACAAATACTACGACGTTTTCTTCTTCGACGAAAACTAAATCAAATACCAAGAGCGAGACGCAAAAGAGAGAGAGAGCGAGAGAGAGGTACGTCGAATTAACTTTCCTTTTACAGATTGCACTGTTCCTTTCGTTTCGTTTCATTTCTTTCTCTTTCTTTCTTTTTTTTTTTTTTTTTGATCTCGCGACATACGGAAATTTCAGGATAATGGATATTGCGCGAGCGGGCGTGCGCACTAGCGTGAGTGTCAGGGGTGGCGAAAATTTACAATGTCGCAAGCGCGAATTACGGCCAATTTGTTTGAAGCTGTCTTCGCAGGCCAACTTTATGACACTTGAATGGCGTAATTTACAGGCTCTAACGCAACTTGTAACATATCTACCATAGGAGTTATCATCAAGTTTTCGTCTTCCTTTTCCAAGCTTCATTTAATTGATACGCTTATGTATAAATGTCTCATATTTCGAGTATTTCGACGTGACGCAATGAAGAAGGGCGCGCAGAAAGAGAAAACAGAAAAAACCTTAATCGAGAAACCGAATGCGAGAAGGATTTACATTTTGATGGCAAGCTCGCTGAGCGAAAGAGAGAGAGAGAAAGAGAGAGAGGGGGGGGGGGGGAGACTGCTCTTTGTCCCGTGAGACTTGCAGCCTCGATAAAGTTGCCAATCCAGTTGCGCTTAAGGCTTGACGCGAACAGTCTGCAATCGAGTTTTTCAATTCGCGCGCGCGCGCGCTCTCTCTCTCTCTCTCTCGCAAGCTCTGATTTTCGGAAAGAGAAAATCGTGTATTGATTCGCTCGTGAGAGCAAGTATGAGAGAGCGAGAGAGAAGTTTTGTGTAAACGTTGAGATGGAGGATGGATGGAAAGTTGAACGAGATTTCTAATTGCGCGCGAGCCAGCTACTGCTTTTGTGGCAAGAGATAGAAAGAGAGAGAGACAGAGAGCATTCTTTTCCTTTTCTCCATGAATAAAAATTAAAAAGTTTTTTATTTGAAGTTCGGCGCCCAGCCGAGTTTATGATGAGCGCTTCGCTTAAATTATTCAACTTGCTGGGCACGAGTACCTCCGAGAATGAAGGCTGTTTATTAATTTTTATCTTGGGATAGTTCCTCGGCTTTTGTTAAATTAAACTCAACTTTTATGAAAAAAAACAAGAAGTATACATACACACATAATAAACGCCGAGAAAACATTCTATTTCCTTCTTTCTCTTTCTCTCTCTTTATTTTTGAAACAGCAAAAATTTAATTAAACCGTTGTAAACAAGTATCGTGAATAATATTTTACAAAAGTAATTTAAAGGAGGAGAAAAATGAGATCGCAGTAAATTAAATTCAAAGTGATAATAAGTGATTTTTCTCAATTTCGTAAAGGAAAGACAATGGAAGGAAAAAAACGAAGAAAAGTAAAGAATGAAAATGTTTATTTTTTTTACGCCCGATCAATTATCAAAACGACCTTGGCGTCTTTTAGACAGTTCTTTTCGTAAAAAAAGCTCGAGTTCTTTCGAGTTGAACACTCGTAAATTACGAGCTTGATAAGCAAGAAGCGGAGCAACGCGACCTGCGGTCTGGAATAAAAAAAAGAAAAAAGCCCAACAGATAAGTACACTCGGCTAGAGTTTGCAGGGGGAATTGTTCCTTGAAAAAGTTTTAACGAGGCTGCGGTAGGTGCATCACAGAGCATTTTCTCCCACACATACACATATACACGTAACTCCGAAAAAACCAGGTGGCGAGATTCGGTAGAGAGAGAAAGGTTTGAAGTCTTCGATGCTACTTTCGCACTTTTCTCGTTTCACGCTTGAATTTTCTCGAGCGATGGAAATTGTGGGAAGAAGTAAACAAAGAGAATGAAGGAATCGCATTTGCAAGTATGAAGCAAGAGTTTCTTTTTCCCTCGGCCTTTTTTATCGTCGCCACCACCGCGACACATCCCTGAAAAATTGCCAACTTTTTTTTTTAAAGCCCGCTGTCTTTTGGTATGAGCGAGAAACTTGGTACTCTTATTCTCTCTCTCTCTCTCTATGCGTTATCCCTTGGCACTCGCGCGTTTATTTACTCCCGGCGATATCAGGATTAGGATCGTCGAATCATATCGGCGTAACTTGACTTTTATCATTCTCGCATCATTACCTTTATCTATCGTAACGCGTGTTCAACTTTTACGTTTGCGTATAATATAAATCGTATAATACATCTTTCTATTTATTGGAAAACTTATCAATTACGAAACTATTCAATCATAAGCTTGAACACACCTCTCGCAAAAGTGTGTTATATCAAACGATCAGGGTTGACATTCAATCGTTGCCCATCAATCATTATATAATCGAAATTCAAACAAAAAAAAACATCAAGATACAGGGGTAATCGAGAAAGATGACACGGCAAATAGTATACATTTTTTTGTTTTTATTCGATTTAAGAGCGATGCACGTAAATACTTTCGAATATATAGAGGAAATATAGAATCGCTCAGTGATATAGGGTAATATATATTTTTGACTCTCGCGAGTAAAGTAGCACGTGACAATCGTACATTGGTAACTGATTAGCAACGACGCGCCCCGTGATGTTAAAAAACGTATATGTCGAGATGAGTTATCAATCGAAAAGCAACACTATTCCGATATCTGTCTGTCTGTCTGTCTCTTTATCTCCGGAGAGAGAGAGATAGAGGGAGAGAGAGAGAGAGAGAGAGAGATGCATTATCTTGATTGCAACACAAGAGTAGAGCTTGAGAACTGTATAACAATCAGGTCAAAGGTTGGTGTTTCGCCGCATAGCCGCTAGACAGTTAACTAGCCAACTTCTACGTACGAATCGCAAAGCCGACAATCTACTAACCTGTCTCTCCCTAGTTATATGCACACCTCCTATACCGATTCGCTGGCCTACCCCTTGATAATCTGCCACTCGAAGCGTATATTTCTTCAACGTCTCCGAATGATAGGGACCCGATAGTCGATTGCGACAAGCTTTCTCTAACAACAATCCCCTTTGGCTTGTTATCCTCCAATTGATTATCGTCAGTGCTCACCATTATTAGCATATATATCAAGTAAGAGAGAGAGAGAGAGAGAGAAAGTTATAACGAAACGAGTGAAAAATATAGGGCGTAGTAACGAGAAACGCGAGAAAAATTCAAGCTAAAGTAAGATATACGTATAAAATATGAGTGTACTATCGTATACAGAATTGAACAGCATGGAGCTTTAACAGTGCAATCAATTTATAGATATCGCACTGGTAAGCTTGCGTACTGGCTAGTTCTCGCCAGGGGAAAATTCAATAAACACGATAATAACGTGGGCAACGCTTGGAAACGTAAGAAGCCTCTAATAATTTCAAGTTTAGAGCGCGAGAGCTTGTGCACCCAGTATCTCCCCCCGTCCACCCTCCCTCCCTCCCTCTCTCTCTCTCTCTCTCTCTCTCTCTCTCTCTGTAATACGAGACTTATCGCGTTACACGCATCGGTTAATTTCCAAATTGCATATCGCACGACTGTATACTCGCAAGCACCGTGATCTAATGGGGGATGGGGGAAAGGAAGGGGAACAAGAGACAGAGACTAAAAAGAGAGATACTCACAGAGGTAGGCGTATGCCGATAATCCGCCCATACCATGTCTGATAACTTATCTTCCCTCTTTCTCTGTCTCTCGATAATGTGATGCAAATTGAAAATTTTCACGGGACAACATTTCATATTTTTTTCTTTTTTTTGTAAGTGAAACCTTTGTACTTTTATCGGTGAGAATTCCTTAAGAAATTTCATAATTCAACAAGGACATTGATTGTTCTTAATCCTTTTTTATTTTGGTTCACTCGCGATATTACTTTGTTCGATAGCTTGAATTATCGTTACGTTAATGCGTAAGTATTATGGATATTGAAAGGAAGGCCATTCGGTATGGATTAATTTTAAAACAAAGTTGGGAACATCAGGTTTGACCTAGTTTAGTTCGACAATTATTACAATAATGACGATTTAAAAAATGCTTACGTATCGACCCAAATCTGCCATTTACAGGCTACTTGTTACGCGTCGAATAAAGTTGCGACGGATAAAATATTCGTTGCATTATTTATCATTTCGTCGATTAATAAATATTCTTCTAATCGTAGTCCTATTTTCACTCTTTATCTGCAACTAATTGGATACGCGTTGAAAAAAATTTTTTTATCGCATCATCCAATTTCAATAAACCCTTGCCAATATTTTATTGCATTTCAAAAGAATGACGACGAAACGTCATAGCGAAGAAAATTCAAATCCCAGTGAAAAATCCATGTCACACACGTACGTTGACGAAAAAAGAAATCTGCCATTCGACTGGGGAAACCAATATTCAAGCTAAAAAATAGAAGACGCGTTTTTTCTCAATAAAAAGACAACAAATAAAAACAATTATATTTTTTGTTATTTGCTATCGAGCGCGTGCGCGTATGTAGCAGGCAAACGTTAAAGAGCTTTCGGCAAATTGTTATTTCATTAGAGCCATGTATACTCGTATATATATCTGTGTCGAGATGCGCGTGTATTCATCATTATTTCATCGAGGAAAAGCGAGTACGATGACATACACGTCGACCTTCCCACTTTGTAACTCTATATGCTAGCGATACGCGTACCACATCGATCCGGCTTACGTCGACTAAGCTACGTTACATATGTGTATGTGTGTGTGTGTGTGTGCGCGCGCGTGTGTATACAGGAATACATATACGTATTAGTTTTTTGTTATCGTAAGTTGTAATTGTTACTAACTCCCCCCCCCCCCCCCCCACAAGTAAATCTGCAACTGGCGCGAGTGAATCTTATAACGAGCGGCCAAAGTTTACAACTACGCGATTGCGTAATAATATACAATGGCGAGAGGATAGAAATGGGCTGAGGCATTATGCACAACTCATCTGAATAACGCCTCCCCAAATGAAATGCCTCGGAAGAAAGGGATGCGAGAGAAAGCCCATAAACGCTCATGATGTGTACCTTCCTCGTCTCACCCTCCACGCAGCTTTTTTTTCGAGCTCGTTAAACCCAGCCGAAATAATCGCTTCAAACAAACAACGTACCATTGTGCTCTACGATGAAAACGCTCATCTTTTTAACTGGCAATTTGATTTTAAAAATTTCACAACGATGGACAAGCGTATGCAAATTCGATGAAATATCCGTTCTATTTTGTTGTTGTTGAAGAGGATGAGTTTCAAACGCGCGTACTTACATATTTTATGTTTGTTGAACGTGACTTTGAAAAAGAAAAACGACGAATGTCAATTTAAATACATAAATGATTATAAAAAATCTATAACGTGTAGAGTCGCTTATCGGTGCTATTGCCATAATTACGTTGGAAAATGAAAAAGAAAGCTGCTACTCGTATATTTATTTCTGTAAAAATCAAAATAACGTCAATGTGAAAAGGTCATTAGCGAGATTGTAGGAAAATTGGTTGGATCGAAAATTATCGTTCGATGAAATAAGTCATTTGTTTGGTTTTCTTTACACGCTAATCATTTGCCCGCTATACGACGACCGTAATGGAGACAAACTATAGTTCATGGAAAATCTAGAAGACAACAAATCATTTATTAATTGCCAATATAATTTTACGAATAAGGTCAAAGTCATCGTTCTTCGCTTAAGTTACGTATATACACGTGTATCGATTTGTAAGCATTAAGTACAATGAGTGGTAGTAACGGTAGCAGCAGGCAGCAAGCAACGTGTACACATTTCGCATCGCTCACGGTCTGTACTGATATACTTTCCGACTTTTCCCTCTTGCGCCTGTTTTCGTCTCGCCAACGGTTTTGATTTATGCGCCAAACAATGACATATCTAAATTTCTCGCTACTCGCCGGATACGTGCAAACTTGTTCAAAGTGAATACACGTAAGAATGCAAGTTGCACGCTTCTTTCTTTTTGTATACACACAAACGTATATACGTTGATGACGACTCGAAGAGAAATGGTTTTTGATAATACTAAACTACATCGAGTATCTCGTATATCTATCGGAGTGCAACGCGAGTTAATATTTCAACGAACGAGCATCAAAGAAAAGCTCGTTGAGATGCGATAATTATAGCGAGGAACGACTCGTATATAAAGTCTCTGATTTCTAACTGCAAGCTACTAGCAGCTTTTCTTGCCTTCAATTTTACCTTTTACTTTGTTTCTTTTATTCTCTCTCTCTCACTCTCTCTCTCTCTCTCTCTCCCTCTATCTCCTCTTTTTTTTCATTTTTCACACTAATCTTAGTCGAGGGTGTAACGATTGATGTATATACGCAACGGCATGGTAGCACCAGTAGCAACTCTGCTTGGTAAATATTTCATGCAGCTGCGATGGCGGGATTAAAGCGCGACTTGAGCGGATTAAGAGAAAAGCGAAGCAAAAGGCTTTCTCTTTCTCTCTTTCTATCGATATTTTA
This sequence comes from Chouioia cunea, assembly GCA_030064505.1. NCBI lineage: Eukaryota > Metazoa > Arthropoda > Insecta > Hymenoptera > Eulophidae > Chouioia > Chouioia cunea. The sequence goes on along the minus strand of JAOPFQ010000001.1, from coordinate 37,048,596 downwards.
ACTCTTCTCGCGCACCCACCCCACTCTCTTCAAGCTTTTAGCTTGCTTATTACTTATCGAATGAAAGCTTGCCAGTTGAGAAAGGTGCTTTTACTTTTCCCCAGTTTTTCTATCCATGGATAATGATGTTTTAACGAGTAAAACGGCCTTGGTACTTGAACTTTTATTTTTTTTGGCTATTGTCGGAATTGAAGCCTTGTGACAATTGAAGAATAAATCGTTTTATTCGCCAAATTATCTATTCAGTTTAAATAAAAGGGTCGAGTAATCGCTGAATATATATTTTATTTTTCAAGCTTTAAACGAATATTAGTACAATTGGACTCGTGGTAATAGATACGCAGGTTGATTAATGTATCTATCTCAATTATCTGAATGGCTTCTGAAGCCTGTCAATTAGTCCGTTGCGAACGTTGAATCGTAGATATATTCCACGTACACAACGAGTCGGATACATTGTTACAAATTAAGTCAACGTTGTTTTCATAAACTCGAATTACGCATCGAATCATTCATACGTGGCGATCCAAATTTGAAACTAGAACGAGCTTTTCAACAGCAGTTACATATATAACGCGACTGTTTAAAAAAAAATCACTATGCTCAAGATGGAAGGCGTTAAAATGATAAAAAACAACAAGAAAGTTCTATATATATTTATAAATATACAATCAACTAAAGTGGATTCAATTCCATAAATAGCACATAACGTCGCGTGTAGGAGCGATAGTCGGGTGTGCGAAGCTGTTGTGTTTGGCGAATAAACGACTTTGGCGCGAAGAAGAAGAACAAGAAGAAAAAAAAAACAACAACAACAACAAGAGAGGAGGCGAAGAAATTTACGAACCCCTTTTCGCTTGTGCTCGCTTGCTCGCTCGCTCGTGCGCGGACAGTCGCGTATAGCTTTAGGTGTACAATAAAGCTTGTGCACGTAAGGCTCTCGCATGCGCAATTTAGTGTGTCGCGTGTCGTAAAACCTCAAGCCTGATTTATCCGTTGCAAAGGGCGATAAAAAAAGTGAGAGGGTGAGAGGGTGAGAGGGTGAGAGGGTGAGAGGGTGAACAGAAGGTGTCGACGCGACGTGAAAACGTGTCTCTTAATTAAAGTTACGAGTTGTATAATTATTTTCGTTTTTGTGTTTTCGGTTCATATAAAAGCATGAAAAGGTGCAAGTACATCAAGATAATAAACACTAGTCGGTGGATGACACTGAATATATAACACATAATCTAGACAGGTTGAAAAGCCGTATAGAGTCGAGTATTTATGCTAGAACTCAAAAGCAGTATACAGTGTATACTACAAAAGCAAGGGGTAGGGGAAGGAGCAGATGTGCTATACGTTGCATGCGAGAACTGCTACTACGGAAATGTCACGCAGCCTGGTGCTGGATGGTTTCCCGTGTCTTGCGCGCGATAAAACTGTCGTCGTGGCATCGATTTCTAAGGCTTAAACGCCATTTACATGGACAGAAAACTTTCCCTCCCTTTTTAGCTTTGCTCGATGTTACAAATCAATGTAATTAAGAAAAAAAAAACAAAAAAAAACATGTCATACACGTGACTAAAGCCTCGTTATCCCTTGTTAACGTAACTTTTCGAGGGTCGTTTTTTTTTTAACCTTCGAAGGGTAATTGAGTTATGGAGTATTAATGGTTCATTATGGCGCGCCGAATAAATTAGAGGGCGATGCTATTAAAAATCTTTTCGGAACTTTTACGAACAATTTCGTGGGCTTTCGAAACAAGGTTCCAGAATTGAACAAAGTGGAGGGATGTAATATCGTTAACTTTTAATAAGATATAATTGGATGTAAAAAAAACAAAAAGTAATTAAAGTTGTTTGTTGAAAATAATGCAGCGAGTCCTATTTCCATCGGATTTATCCCGAGATAAAAGTCAACTCGTCCATCCACGAGTGGTTATGACAAAAGTTACGTAAAGCTTGCGCGCAATCGCCCAAGCACGAAATTTAGATCAAAGCCCACAATATTGAGATTCATGCGAAACATTTAGTATCGAATTGATTCCTTAGCGCAACCGTTTCGAAACTACACGCACGCGTACAACAGCATGCGTAGCTTTGCAATAACGATTTCTCGGAAAAGCTCTGGTCTAAAAGCGTAAAGTACTACCACGCATCGTAAATTCATTGACTACTCATTCGAAATTTAGTGTGGCACTGGCGCAGGCGTGAAAACTAAATTTTCGTACACGGTATATAGGAAAATTTCTATTTCACTCTTACACTTTATATGTGTTTATTTATTTATATTTTTTTTTCGAAACGTTGGCGAACGAAACGGAAATACTAATTTGACGCGGAAGATGCATGCGAGCGGAAATATTTTTTGACGCTAAGGACATATCCTCTTTCGGGAAAAATTGCGTAGCTTTGCAAGCTGTTACGTTATTGTCGGAGATTCACGCGTCGGCGCTCGTTCTCCTTCCCTTCCTCCCCCAAAACCTTACGCCAAATTCAACATCGTCGTCGCCGTCGACGACGCCTTGAAAAATCCTCGTGCATTACCGGCATTTCCGGAATTCCCTTTTCTATTTTGCATATCGCTTTTTCCCAACGATTTCCCTCAAGTTCTTCTTTCTCTTCGTCGATATTCCATTGTTATTTTTATTTTGCCTAATGCACTATTCAACTTGTCTTTCGTTGATTTCTTTTCTTTTTTTTACAAAATAAAAAGGGGCAAGAGAAAAAAATGAACCCGAAAAGTTTTACACGGAATCGATGGATTTTATTCAAAAGCTTTCACAGCACACTAGCTTTCTCTCTCTTTCTTTTCTATCCGTAGTTCCTTTTCGTCGTTCGAGTCTTATCGAGCTTCTAACTCGTTTTTAACGGTCTTGATATGCTCGCCCGGCATTGTCGCTGAGCTTGTAAGCCTTGCAATCGAGAAAAGGTTACATCTGGAAATTGAAAGAGAGAAAAAAAAGAAGGCAAATTCGAGAGTCTTATTTCTTTTCTTTTCTTTTTCCAAGTCACTAGAATGAGGCCAAAGTGGCGCAAGCACAGACGTATGATTAAATGCACGATGTTGAAATAATGACAGGTTAGTGCGTTACGCAAGCAGCAGCAGCAGCAACAGCAGCAGTAGCACAGCTGCAGTTGAGCTTGCCCATGATCGAGAGAGATTGAATTTAAGGGTGAAACTCTGTGAAGCACAAAGTGTGTATCGGCCCGAGTCACGCGTGTACACAGAAAACTAGCAAAAGCTAATTACACGGCTACGTGCGCGTCTTTCTAGCAAATCTAAACAAGCGACAAACTAGGTTTTTAGCTGAGTTTAATACCCCTAACAGAGTTAGACCAGCACTATTAAACTCTAGTTAGTAGAGAAAGTCATCCGTCTCTCTCTCGCTCTCTCTCGCTCTCTCTTTCTGTCGTGGAACGAATTTGATTTTCCGCGCATATAAGCGTGTTTACTGCTAAATTGAGAGTATCGAATTGTATCACACTTGCATAAAGTAAAAGACTAAAAACAACCAAATATTATGTACAATACGATCCATCATGTATGTCATTGATAAAGGTATAAAAGCACCCAATCCCCCTCGCGCGTTACGTAAAGTTTTCGAGGTACATACTTTGTAACGCTACGATCTATCATTCAGTGAGTATGAGAAAAAGCATGCAGCGAACAAAACGATTTTTTTCCATTTTCAACAAAACGTGCATGGACAATCACGAGAGGACAAAACGTTGTTGTATTTTTTGTTTTTTTTTTATTTTGCTTTTCAAAAGGACGATGATGGATTGCGGTTCAATTAGTCCGGTGATAACCCACAAACAAAAGTTCTCTCGGTAGTGTATTCCGCGCTTGCATGAATATACAAAAAACAAAAACAAAACAAGAAAACTCGGATGGGAGGACATTAGCGAGTCACAGGATTTGTCTCTTTGAAAAAGGACTCCATTTACATGATAATTATCCTGTGCTTTTTACTTTGCGCTTGCATCCTTATCCGTGGCTTTTGACGTGCGTTTAAAACATCACAGCGACAATATAATCTCTCTTTCTCCCTCTTTCTCGACCACCATTGTTTCGCGCGACATCAAACGAAGTGCATTTATTGTCAGTGGCGTGCTCTTTCAATTCGAGAAAGAAACATGTAATTTTTTTTTGTTCACTTTTCTAACGCGATTACGATACTTGTTTTGTTTGAGGTAATGAAAATCAAAATTGCCTCGACAGAGAGGATGTATAATTTGAACGATAATGGATTTTCGAAGTACTGTCGTTTCATTCGCTATATAGAGCTTGATTATTAATTATTGACATTGGCGACAAATGACATTCCCCGAGCTTAATTAGCTAGTGGTGAGTGTCGATCTATCCGTTTCTGCCTGTACAGTAATGAAGCTTTGCTTTTATTTCGTTTTTTTCGTCTTTTTTTATTTCTTTTTACTGCTTTAGAGAGTATTTTTCGAAACTTTCCAATTTTACCTTACTCGCGAGGCAGTGAATTCCGTGTGTCGCTTTAATTTTCCATGCATTGTACGCCACGTGCTCCTTTTCTTTCTCTCTCTCTCTCTCTCTCTCTTTCTCGATGTCGCAGCTATGCAAACATCTCCTCTGCTATCTCTCCGCTCGGGTAACCAATAAACGTGTCACCTATCTCGTCCAAATTACTACTATTATTACTCGTGATCTAACTCTCTCCTTTCCTCGAATTTTCACGTAAGCTTCGATGAATATCGCGACAGCTCGTGACGTAATTCCACATTATCAACATCATCAGCAAAAAAACTTCGACGTACCACGAGATCATCATGATGAAGAATCACGAATCAGCACAGCAGAGCAGCAAGCAGTGATAAAAAAGAATCCTCGCACTCGCACTTATATTATCATATATATATTTTTTTCTTTATCAAAAAAGAAAACAAACCAAAAACAATAAAAACATCAACTAAAGGAACTTCCTCACTGACGTAGAACGAGTTGTCATGGCAAAAAAGAAAAAGTACCGACAGAAAAAACCTCGTAACGCACTTCTGGTTTGTGTGTAGGTGTGTTATGTTGGAAAAATGAACAACAACCAAAAAAAAACTCACCAACTTTTCGCGCGCGCGTGAATTAAAAAAAAAGCTCTCTATCTCTGTCTCTGTCGGTCTGTCTGTCTTTATCTCTCTTTCGTTCTCGGAGGAAGCGACAACGCGACGGCTTGTCGTTGACTGGCGCGCTACTACACACCGGGAGACCGCCAAAGCCAAGGCACAAGCATACAGAGTGCGCGAAGCAAAGCGCGCCTGTCCGCCCCCACCACTTTGGCCAACTCCACCGAGCAATGTCGGTGCTCTTTCTCTCTCTCTCTCTCTCTCGTTTCGTTCGTTCGTTCGTTCGTTCGTTCATTCGTTCGATCACCCCCTACACTCTACTGGCTATACTTGCCAGTTGTTCCGGCGCTCTCCATGGCTCTAACGTTCTCGGGGTGCTTTATACTTTCTCAGTCATCGTCCTTTTACAGGATATCCGCGCTGTTTTGAGCTTTGTGGTCGTTCGGTAAAGCTTTTGTTTTGGCATTTTGGTCAATTCGTTAGTTTTTCTTGATCTCTCCTTTTTATTGTTGCAGAGATTACTTGACTTTTTGAAGAGATTGAAAAGAATTTTCGACTTTTTACAGTGCAACAACTTGCATAATTTTTGAGCTTTTCTTTTTTTATTCAACAAACAACAAAAAAGTATGCTAGGTTTAAATCCGAAACAAAAACTTATGAAAAGTTGTCTGATACGAAAATAATCGTACAAAAATGAAACAAAAATCAACATTGGAGTGTTTTTCACGGCGCACATTTGCTTGACGTATTGAGATATATTTTTGGAAATGATGAGAATTCAACAAGGGAAAACATTGATTAACCAATGTTAAATGATTTTTCAAAATAATAAAAACTCTCGATACTATTTTGTCGAAAGAGCTACATCATATCGCGTTTGCGAATGATCTTTCAGTACAGTAACGAGCCTTTCAAAACATTAACCGTGATAAAATATTAAACACACGCGCGTGTATCAAACGAGCCTCCTCTCTCTCTCTCTCTCTCTCTCTCTCTCTCTCTCTCTCGGTGTATTGATCATATTTATTCAGGTGGAAAGTAGCTTACTTTGTACATCGCAGCTGCAATTATATGTCGAACGGATCATTAAAAACATCGTAATAATTATGCTCGTATGGCGAACGAGCTGGAGTGAAATAAAGAGAGAGAGAGAGAGAGAGAGAGATCATCATTAGTCGTGAAGTACTCCCGCTATAGGCATCTCTCTCGATGCTAATTATTATTGCGCGTTCGTGCAGTTACATCAGATCTCTTTCTACCTAATATAGATATACGTATATGTATATTCAATTTCACGAATATGGAAGTTAAAACATGTAAGTCTTCAAAAGAATGGGAAAACTCGATAAAGCGGTGACGAGCACAGGCATCTGTTGATAACACAGAACGTACGTGTCTGTGTCTGCTTAGCGTCATAATATTTTGAGTAAACAGACGTGATTGTAATACCACTAACAATTTTTTTTTTCTCTTCAACTAACGGAACATTTTGGAATATTGCGCGTTATCTTTTTATTTTTTTTTTCGTCAAATTAACATATCAAAACTCAGCGCTTTTGGCAATAAACACAAAGACATCGGCAGACTTGGCAAATCTCGAGTGCACTCTCTCGAAAGATACTCGACTCTTGCGCTCAAAAGCATGATAATTCAACTTAAAAAAAAACATACAAATTACCGCACGATTCGTAAGCATTGCCAGTCAAGGTAATTGGCCTAAGAGAAAGAGAAAAAACCACTCGTCTCGAGTAGCTTCTCTCTTTCGCTCTCTCGCTCTCTCTCTCTTTCTCTATATCTCTTGGTATTATACGTCAATTAGGCGACTAATTGAATATCTTCAAATTCAAATGAACCTTCCTGAAAAAAAAAAAACACAAAATAGACACGAAAACGACGCTACATCTTTTGCAGACAGACAGAGAGTAACTCGAGAAATGATGCTTCTCTCCACAAAAGCTGACTCGGCACACAAAGCTGTATGCGTGAATCTTCTCCGTTTAATTGGCACTTGTCGCAAGTGCTACTTGACTGGTTCGCGCAAGCGCGAATGCTAATATCCTAGTCATGGATTCTACCGATAGCCAATCAATCGTTTCTTTTTTTTGTTTCTTTCTCGTCTGTATGTGTGTGTGTGTGTGTGTGTGTGTGTGTGTGTGTGTGTGTGTGTGTGTGTGTGTCTTTTTTATCCATTAGAAACTGAATTTGTTTCGACAGTAATTAACTAACTCGTCGCGTTTGACAAAAGAGGCCCTATCGCCTTTTGTTTTTCCTTGCTCAAGCCAAATCCTTTGGCTTTTGTCTCTTTTGAGTTTCGACGCGCTCTTTGTCCGCACCACGCAATTTCATCAGAGCGCAAATCGCATTGGCTTTGGGCTCGTTCGTGTTCTTTTTTTCTTCTTTTACTGTTTCCAAGGAAATGCCCGTTAGCTTTGACTAGTCGACCATCGACGAGAGTTGTGCTACGAGTCGTTCAATTGATTAAAACTTGATTAAAACATTTTCATTGGAGACGATGAGTCGCTTGTTGTCGATGCTTTCAATTGCGTCGAAAGATTTTCTCCCTCTCTTTCTCTCTCTCTCTCTCTTTCAGGAAGAGGGTCAATTAACGATGTTTTCTTCCATGAATTCAATGATCCGTAAGTAATATTGCTGACACAGTTTTGAAACAAATATTACTGATCGACTTACCTTAATACGTTTGTACTGGTATGCCACGTTTGCTGACGTTACATGTCACTAGATAATCACAATAACTGATTTGATTGATTTGACGGGATTAGTTGAATGCAGCTACGGAACAACAGTTGATTGCACAAAATTTACGTACTGCTCATTGGGATAACAAGCAAATACATCCCTAATCATCAATTTACGTGATTCTGTAAGTTAGTAAATAGTACTCTTAAAAAACAAACAAGCCCGAATAATATTCTTTCATCTCGTAATTATCGAGCCGTATGTTCATACAAAAGACATCGCTATAACTATCCAATTATAATATTATGGTTTCCGTTTTAACGCAAATTCGTTATCCTTGTACATTCAAATTCGCAATGTACAAAGCAACAACTCTCTCCCTTCCTCTCTCTCTCTCTCTCTCTCTCTCTCTCTCTCTCTCATCATGATAAAACCTGTACCATCCTTGAGCTTCAATATAATAATAAACAAAGCGCGTTGCAGCAATGTGACATGACATCGCTCCGAAAACGCAGTCCCTTGCAAAACGTGAGAGGCGTACCACGACGTTTTACGAGAATCAATTTCACGTGGCAGAAGCAGCAGCAGCAGTAGAGGCGGTGTTGGTTGGTGATGGTAGCTCTCTTAATATTCATAACGTCTTGTACAGAAGGGAGGGATGAGGGTTTGTGCTCCTTCTCGTAGAACGCATTTTAACGAGCGACGCGTATACAGCTTGCTTTTTTGCTCTTTACTCTCTCCCTCTTTTCTCTGCGTTTTTTCATCGATTTCTTTTCTCGTGGTTATAATACGTATATATTTGTACATGCGTAGCCATATTAACACACACAGACACGTTTACCTTAAGATTAAGTTTCGCGTCGTCAAGTCGAACGACACGGTAGTGGCAGCAGCAGCAGCAGCAACAGCAGCAGCAACAGCAGCGTGGTAACGCTGATGGCAAGAGTAAAACTGCAACAGACAAGACAAGAAAACGACGTTAATTAGCCGCCTCGTAATATCCTCTTTTGCTTTGTTGTGAATTATTTATAAACCATCAGCTATTAATACACAGAGACTACACACTCTCTCTTTCTCTCGCTCTCGATGGCCACATGTATGAAGGGGGAGGGTTTACACAAAGCTTACACAAAGTTTAATGCACCACGGCTATCCTACACCCCTCTTTCCTTTTTTTTCTCCCCTGTTCTTTTTATTTTTATTAAAACTATTTATAACCAGCCTAGGCTATGCAACCAGAGCAACGTATATGTGCGCTATAACTTTTCGCGCTGCTTTAATTAAACGCCAACCCCCTACCAGTATCTCTATGTGAGGGTGAGTGCGTGTATATGTGTGTGTGTGTGTGTGTCTGGCGGTGGGTGGTGCATGTTGAACTGACCGCGGGAGCAAGAAATGATGTTCCCGCGACATCTCTAATTAAAGCCCTCTCTCTCTCTCCCTCCCTCTCGGTTGGCGTTGCTGAACTGAAATTTTATCAAGAGGTGGGTATATATAAGTAGTTCCTGGTGCTCTGAAGCTACCAAGCTATATACGAGTAATAAAGATATCGATCCGTAAGAATATATATACCGTAACCAATACCAACCAACCAATACATACATCGAGAGAGCTACTACTATTGCTACAGAAAGGGTTGTGAACAATATAAATCGTATATATCTTACACCCATCCCCCATCACAACCTCCTCCCTTTTAACTCTCTGGCTCATTTGTTGCATTCTCGAAGCGAACGCGCCAAGAATTCAATAAGGGATGCGCGCCTTTCTCTCTCCCTCTCTCCTTCTCGTCTAGTAGTCGTTGGCCGTGAAAAATGTTTTGCATATGAATTTGATACGACGATTCAACTTTGACTGGATAACCGATCGTTTAAATTAAGCAAAGTTTTTAACGAACTTTTAATATACACTTTAGACGAGTAGAGGAGGAAGGAAAAAAAAAACAAGTGACACTGATAAATTTTGCATGGCCTCGCACAAAGCTCGTCGTCGTCGCCGTCGTCGTCGTCGTCGTTTCGATTAGCCGTTCTCCCCAACGACTAATTAGGTTTCGTCTAGAACGTACAGTGCTGTGGAACAAAGTTTGCCCGACGAATAACGTGACAGCACGCGTCCACTACGATCCATCCAACGAACAAACGAGAGAGAGAGAGAGAGAGAGAGAGAGAGAGAGAAAGAGAGACAGACAGAACACCACTTTTCCCCAAGCAAAAGCTCTTCAATTTATAAGCAGATAACATTATTAGCTTGTTTTCCGATACTTGTATCTCTATCATTCGATCCTAGTTACGAGCCCAACTCATAATTGTTTCAATCAATGCTTTAGCGAAATTATTGTATTTTTGCTTTTTTAATTTTCATGTTATTAGCAAAATGCACGAGCTGATGAATGTCGAATTTCTATATTTGACGATTGAGTTAATTATTGATGAATTTTATCTTTATAAACAAAGTATATGTCGACGTTGGTGTATCTTCTTTTAAACGTTTTAAGAAATTACGAGGATTTTCAATTTTTAGCACAAAATATTTCAGTTAATGTATTTACATTGAAGGTTTCCCAGACAGGCAGAGGCTTTTAAAATGTACGGACAACTCGTTATCCACTAATATAATCCAACTTGACAGTGGAAATGCATTAATAAACGTGAAAAGACATTATCAAAAATAAAGACCACGGATCAATAATTTGCTAGAAACTCACTGCAGTCCTGTACGGAAGGGAGTATTTGCCATCGGCAACAAATGAGTATATCAGCAAACGTCGATCGATCTATTAACTATAGCAACAATGTCGACAGTTAATTATCGTCATCGTAGATAATACAGATCAAGTAAAAGCTCTACCGTGGGATGTATCCTATTTTTCTTGTTTGAAAGTCACGTCAATGGCAAGGAAAATTGTTATTTGTTCTATTGGAAGCCGCCGAAAATTACGCGATCAAGAATGACGGATAGACGGCGATAATGGAAAAAGGAAGTGGTTGCATAAACAGTTGACAGTGATTGGAGTCTGGCGCTACTGCGATTATTCATTATCGTGGCGAAAGAAGGCAACAACAAAAAAAAGAATAACAGCCTCGAGACTGTCGCGTAGAGAGAGAGAGAGAGAGAGAGAGAGAGCGAATTTCCCCAGAGAACCATCGATCGAGAGCGGCTTGGCATACGGAAATAGAAGCAGCAGTAACAGAGGAGGAGGAAGAAGAAGAAGAAGACGAAGCATTTAATTGGGAAGAATCTACGCATATTGCACCTGTCGTGAAAAAGGAAGAGCGGGAGTAACCAAGAACACAGTTTATTTATACATCGTATATCCTTTATCGCGTGAAAATATACAAAAGATAATTACCCCATTGACACGGTATAACTGAAGTTACTTTGGAATTTTCGTAGAGGTGGAAGACGTTTCTTTACTCCCATTTACGACGCTTTGTATCGATTTTTCCGATATCGATTTCCAACGAGGAAAAAGGCTAATTGTATTCACAGTCATATTCGACCAACGAACCAAGCGTACATTACTTAGTCAAGTAAGTTATGTCAAGACGCCAGAGAGTGAGAAGATTTGTATACCACTGCAATAGCATGCGCTCTCCGTACGAAATCAATAAAGGGACGCTAAGACTATACCTGCAGTGATGGTATTGCGTCGTTGATAATCGAAGTATTTCACGTGGAAGAACTCGAAATTTTTGTTTGTCTTGACCTCGCAGCTGGGGATTATTTATGATGACGCGCAAATTTTTTTCTATTCGGGTTATTGATGTTACAAAAAACATACGAATCAATCAAAATCTGGCTCTTGAGATTTTAATAATGCTACGACAAAAAAAAAAGTGAAACGCGTAAAAATAGGAAAAAATGAAATACACTTTAACAAAAGCGTTCGTTGTTATTATATTACTCATTTGTAAGCTTTGCAATAACAACAATATGCGGATTAAAACGCGTGCATTGAATCTGTTTTTCCAATATGAAGAACAAAAAAAATCAAAAGACATCCCAGTAACGTAAAAATTAAAAAACAAACTCGATATTTCGCGAAACAAGAAAATTATTTACGATTATCCGTCGAGTATTTGAACTTTTGTAAATTCTCAGATAAAACGGTTTCGAAACGCATTTATTTCCATGGAAAATTGCCAAATATTCTGTTTACACTACGAGTAATTTATCTGAATAAAAACACACACACACACACACACACACACACACGAAGCATTGGCAAACATCAAACAAATCCGATTATAATTTTCGAAATATTGCAATAGCTCATGAAATTCCGTATCAAATCGAGAAATATTTGACAAATGAAGTAATTTTAAGTTGATTCAATTAGCCCAAATTTCATTTGACTCTTAAAAGAAAGAGAGCAAGAGAGCGAGAGCAAGAGAGAGAGAGAGTGAGAGAGAGAGATAGAGAGGATCGCGATCAAATTGTCACAGATAGCATATCCGAAAATAGCCAAGGTACGGAATAGACGTTGTCGTATGTTACGCTACGCGTGAACTTGTCCGAAAATTATGTGGAAATTCTAAGGAAATGTGTTGTAGTACAAGAGAGGAAAGAGGCGAAGGTCAACGTATATAAGATGCAGATCGAAAACTGTTCAACCGACAGCAGTAGCAGAGTATGTCTCTCTGTATGACGATGACGACGACGATGATCATCAGTAGCACGATCTTGAGTAACAGTCGTACAAAGTGAAAACGACGACGACGAGGTGGGCAAGCAGCCAGATATCATTGGCCGTTCTATATTCGTATGCGGCCGTCGTAGCCGCGCATATTTCCATCGATGTAGATGTGGAATTTGCACTCTTGTAGCACGAGAGAGAGGCAGAATTCTTATAGAACACCTAGGTGGAATCTTCCGTCGTCTAAACGCGCAAATTCACCGCGAAATGTAGAATGATGATGGTAATAGAACTATCGAGGCCGATGACGACGAGTGCCAAAGATCGAAGTTATCGATAATAGCTCATGCTACTCGTGAAAAAAGTTTTATTACCTTTGTTCCCTTATCGAGTGGTATTTCAATGTTATATTATTCTTTACGCGTAAATGTTGAATTTCCGGTTGAAGCTAATTGTGTATCACCAACTCAATTTAGAAACTCATTTTGATTTATTGACACATACGAGAGCCTGCTATTAACGTCCCAAAATGTTGATTATATTAATTACAGAGTGCTTTTAAAATTATGAATATGCCAATGAAATGATAGAAAAAAAATTATAATCATAAATACGATCCAATTAATGCTTATAAATATCTTGGCTGTGTGCAAATTGCAGAGTGAGTACATCGAAATCGCGTTGATATTCCAAGTGAATAGCCGAACGTTAATTGCACTAGCGATCAAGCAACTATCTTTCTTGCTGTTGCTGCTACTACTACTACTACTACTACTACTACTACTACTACTACTGCTACTGTGCAAGGGGAGAGGTTGGAATGAGAAACGTATTAGGTGTTCATGGGCGAACGGAATGCTCGCGAACTTGGGCGCTGTTTGCTAAGTGAAATTGCTTGGAACAACTGCGATCGTCTGAAATAATCTGACCGATATTTCGAGTTCTCTCTCTCTCTCTCTCTCTCTCTCTCTCTCTGCCTTTGTCTCTCTCTCTGTCTGTCTGTCTGTCTGTCCGTCTGTCTGTCTATCTCTCTCTCTCTCTCTCCCTCTTTAAGTGTATACGTGGCTCTGAAGGTAATGGGGAGAAAGCAACGCGTCAATAATTTACCTTAGAGGGAGAGAGAGAGAAGCTTCGGATGTAATCATTATTATAATGGAGTAGCAGGTGGTATGTTCGCCGACGAAACTATATCTCCTCGCTGACCCCCCTCGACACTCTTGGCAAATGAGTTTCCTACGCATACAAAATGTGTGTGTGTGTGTGTGTGTGTGTGAGAGAGAGAGAGAGAGACAGCGTGTATGTAACACGCGCGATTTTCCTCCAAGTATTGTCCTGGATTGTTATATATTAGATAATGGAATAAACTTGCGTCAATTACCGACCAACATTCATTTATCGAATTTGACAAGTGAAGCTTACACAAAGATTGGCACTCGTGAAATGCCGTGTGTTCGACAGGTGAATGCCGTACTTGTTGTCCGAGTAATCGATTATCGTTAAAAAAGTTTTATTGCGTATTGCGTAAATAAAAGGCATAATAAATTATACAATTAAACGATTGACAAGAATTTGGTGATACTTAGTACTATGTATACGTGAGTAAAGAGGCGTCGTTGTCGTTGTCGTCGACGTCGTCGTTGCGTACGCAATACTTAAGACTGTGGAAAGCAGCGGAGAGAGTCTTCATAGTGCACAGACTGATTACATGTGCGTTTGCAGCAAAGATACTACACGTTTACGAGTGAGAGAGATTGCGTAACGTTGTGCGTCTGGGTAACAGTACGCGAGGCCTCTCTCATTAAGTACAGCCTGAAATAATTAGGGGCCGGCGGTGGTAGTGGTAGTGGTGGTGCAAGCGGAGGGACAGAGGGGGTGCGCTAAACGTAACGAGCGTGGCTAACGAGCACAGTAGCAGTAGCAGGCAGCAACCAGCTAGATTTTACGGCCAGATGGAGATGATGCGATATGCGCCATATCGTGTCATGAATTCACGATGAGTCCTTTTTTTTTTTCTTTTTTTTTCATTACTCTTTTTTACAACGACAAATCGTTTGGTAATTAAAGGATTTCCGTTCCCTCTTTTATTTTTGTTTTTTTTTGTCGTCGTCGTCGACGTCGTCGATGGAAACAAAGGTATAGAAAGGGAGGAAGAGAAGGGAAGATAGCGAGAGCGAGAGAGAGAGAGAGAGAGAGAGAGAGAGAGAGAGAACGTTGAAGCGCTTGAATTCCAGAGGCTATCGTATGTCGCCCACCCTCGACACCTTTCATTAGGCTTTTCTTTGTCCCGAGGATATAGCTCTATTTGCTTTTACTGCGACCGGCTGCTGCTACTGCTGTTGAAGGGATATGTATGGCTGAGTGGAGTGCAAAAATTTTAGCCTCGGAATCCTCCCGATAGAATTAGATTTGTTGCGCGATTCAACTGTTCAAAGGGAATTGGAAAGTGCTTATCGCTAATGTCGATCAATTAGTATTTGTAGCTTTGTTAACATTTGTATAGAAACATATTTGTATAAACGAATCTCCAATCAAACAGTTGATGCGTATAAAAATCGAAGCATACGTTCTCTCAAAGAGCACGCTCATTAAAGTCCGATCAATTGTTGAAAGACCCGATGCTAACGACGTCCAATTTCCTGGTTTTCAAAATGTTGCTTACGAGCCGAGATAAAAGTATTAGCAAATAGCATCCCCCATTGAAAAAAACTTCTCTCTCCCAACCCATCGTTGCTCTCCCTCTCTCTTCCCAGTGGTTAAAAAAGGATCCTAATTAGCGAATGATTGAGTGGAGTTGGTCTTGCTATTTTTAATGGTTATACTCTTTGGTCGAAACGAAGGGAAGCTTCTCTCACTCGAGTATTAGGGGCAAGAGGAGAAAGTGGAGTTCGATCCATCATACTTTTTCCTCGTAGCAACGTATCGGTCAAGTTAAGTAAGTATAACGAGTCCCACAGGGTATATAGATAAATAAGTATACATATATACACGTATGTATGTATGGCCTGTTTCAACTTTGATAAGACTTTTCCTTGCAAAAACACGAATGTTTCGAATATTGCATCCCTCGTCCGAAAGTAACGAAAAAAAAAAGACAAAAATGATCGATCGTCGGAAAATTGATTTTGCATGCACGACGAGGATTTTCAATTAAAGCTCGGCTGAAGAAAAAAACGTATTTGGACACACTGCGATACAATATTTGCGAATATAAAAAAAATACATGTATATCGACGCGAACGTGCCGTTTTCAGATTACATCTAGAGAGAGAGAGAGAGACGCACACACACAGACACACACACGTGTTGTCTCGCGTAGAGCACGCGACTCGCAATTGAAGGGACACGTGACATCGAGAGCCATGAATACGCAGTCAAACCCCTTCTCTCTCTCTCTCTCTCTCTCATGCTGTCGACAAATCGATGGCTATCCCTGTACAACCTCTTACGACGAATGTATATAAGGGACTTGGGACACCCTGCAGTAACCCAAAAGCCTTGTCAATTCAACTAGACTGTACGTACGCACAATAGAGAAAGCTTCCCCGTACGCATATATAAGCATATATATGCTTATAGGGTTTACAGCTTTCCTCCTTCGCTCGATCTGATAATCAACGTCTGTTTTCTGGAATAATAAGCTCTCTAAAATCCCTTTTGTTGTCACTTCCAAACAGACGGATTCATTTGCCAATCTAAATTAATTCTATTTATTGACTACTATGTACGATTCAACGTTTCGACAACAATATTACCACGCATTTTTTTCGAGCTTTGTCACGGTATTGTATATACAATTCAACAATGCTCCGGATTATTGATTTTAACAGGCGAACTTTTGATTGGATAAGCCAAGTGCTGATTTAACGTTGAATTGTCCGAGATTCGTCGTGCGTATTAATTGATTGTTGTATAACGACCTTCGATAAAATCAAATGAAAAACTCGCATACGTCTATATCAATTTGGAATGGCTTGATTATAATTAATACGATGTTATTAATTATTAGTATTTCGTTTCGTCTATCAGAGCGGCTCGTGAATATTATCGAACAATACCGATTTGTGATTTATTTATGATATATCATTAAATAAACATGAAGAGGAAAACTCTTGTTAAACCGATATCGTTTCGATATTCGCCGTGACAAAGTATTCCGACGAAATACACGTTTTTAACGAGTTTCTTGCGTTCGACAAATCACTAAAATAATCCGCAATCGAGGGAGTTCGAGCGAAGTGAGTTAATTGGAAATCATATTCCCAAGGCGTACGAGACAAATTAAATTCCGCTAATTTCTTAAAGAAATAAGTTAATTAGCCATTCCGCGAAAGTAGCCGTTCGACCGAGAATCAATGACACAAGTCTTGCTCGGAGTAGGAGAATAAGACAGATAGAAAGGAGATGTTGAACCGAGAATTAGAATTTCTCATCGCGTACTTGGCTCGATCTTACTTTTAAAATCAAACCGAGAAGAGATCCAACGCAACGACGGACGTCTCGTAATAAGCTTCGAGTAATTTTAATCGACGACGCGCAAAAACAAGAAAGAAATAACGGAGAGAGAGAGAGAGAGAGAGAGAGAAAGAGAGACAATAAGACAACAAATGAGGCTAATAGCCGAGAGAGTCTCGAAAATAAAAAAAAAATAGAACAACGAGCAAACAAGCGCGTCGAAGACGTTCATGACTGTTTTACGGGAATCGCTTACGCCCGGTCAAAACTAAACAAAGACTAAAGTAAATTAATTAAAAGTTGGAACGCTTCCGGCCGCCAGAGCAGTCTAAATAGGTTATCTCGAGTACGAACTCTAGTCGAGCTAATTGATTTTTCTTAAACGAGCGTAAAGTTTTTTAAGCCGCCTCGATCCATCGACTTTTTTTTTGTACTCGATCGTCCGTCAAGCTCAACCGAGCAAAAGCACCCAGCTACTGAAGCTTACAAGCAATCTCGCGAACCATTCTTCCTCTCTGTCTCAAGATAATAATATGAACGTTATTCTACTCGATGAGTATTTTTAAACGACAATTATAATACTTGAAGGCATTTTCTTGCCGATTACAGTTGGTATATTTGATTCCTTCGTATGTTTTGCAATGTCGTTTTACTCCGGTTATTTTATTGACAAAAATTAAATGATTTTAAATGCGTGAACAACGTTGTTAGCGACTACTATCAAAAGAGTTTATTTAACAGAGCACGCTGATTTAATAATAATCAAAATTAATACGAGGGTGTTAATAATTCGATAAGCGTAAAGCTTTGTATAGCACGATACAAGCCATGGAAAATGTGAGTTTATTCAATGTTTACTTCAACGATATACCGATTATATTGGTTTATTAAATATTGTGCAAGCGTAGCAAAAACCGAGCATAACGATAGCAACAATAACAAACAAACAAAATACCAAATACATTTTTTTCATTTCAATTCGAAATACACGGGATTGCGAATATTAGTGACCCATATGTTTCGAGATACTTCTTTTTTTGTATTTCTTTTTAATTAAATAACAATATTGCTACAAAAAAATTGTTTTTACTGCCGTGAAAAAAATTCAATGCGTACTATTTGCGAGTAAAATTAATATCTGGTGTATTTCTCTCTTTCTCTCTCTCTCTCTCTTTCTCTCTGTTGGTATACAAATGCTTACGCATAGACCGCAGACTGTACGCAATCAACAAAACACATATGTTTTTAGAATATCTGAAAACCTGAAATAAACTTGATAACAAGGCTGTAAACTAGTTTTTCAGGCCAAGTTACGTCTTTGATCCTCATTAAGCGAGAATGTCTCTGGTGCAAGTAAAAGGGAGCCGAGAGAGAGAGAGAGAGAGAGAGAGGATGCACTGCAGCGGGTATATTAATTACTCTTGGTAAATAGTGAGTGTAAGCGAGAGAGGGGAGGGGGGCTGGCAGCGGCTGCTAGGGCGATAACTTTGAAACAATTAAGCGGGATTTGCTATCTTATACGGCAAGAGAACGCAACTTGCCCCTTTCTCACCATAAGCGTATCTTGCAAAAATAATGCTAATTATTATAATCTTTCCAACTCTCGTGTTAATTAGAAGCTATATTTCAGATACATAACTATGCATATGTATATGCAAGAGAGAAAATCATTGGGATATCAGGTGACTCTGAACCTTGGAAGCTCTTTAAGCGTAAGTGAAAAGAGATTGGCGACATAGTACTAGCTTCTGACAAAATAGAAGCCACGACACTGGTACGACGACGACGGGGTTACAAGAGCGAGATTGCTCCAATAAAGCGGCCCGTTCGAGCGAATTAATTTAAGACCGCAGCCTAGCAATTTCCGCAATTTTTCTAACCCACTGCCATCGCAAGCTTGTGCTTATATATCTTCCCTCTCTCTTTCTCTCTTCTATCATTTACTCGCGCGTTGATCCGATTATATGACCTCTCCCCTCTCTCTCTCTCTCTCTCTCTCTCTCTCTATGACAAATTTACTTTTTTCACGTGGATTTATCGGCTCGTGAAAGAGGAAAAAATCTTGGAATTAATAAAAAGCCCCAAAGTAAAATAGCAAAAAAACTTTCTCAATCCTCTGTCAAATTGAAATTTATTCGCACGGTCGCGCCAACACCGCGAGAGAGAAAGAGAAAACGCGTTATATACTTTATTCGCGAAAGGTGTACAAGCGAAAGCTCTTCGCTATCAGTTTTTCTCTTTCCTCTTTTTTTCCGCTTCGGCATTGACTGATTTGATTAATAAACAAGCGAAGTACTTTTTCATTTCTTGCGGGGAAAAAGCTTCTCTTCTTTGTCCGCTAGAAAGAGAGAGAGAGAAAGAGGGAGCGGGGAGAAAGAGAGAGAAAGCTTCGAGCCAAGAGAGATATACTCTTTGAAAGTTGTTTGCTCGTTGCGAGTTTAGCTCGTAATTTCGGTCGTCGTTGATCTTGTAACTGTTTCAAGTAAAACTCGAGCTTCAACAATTGTAAATTAATTTTGTTATTTACCTCAAGTTTGATATTAAGTAAAAGGAATGGAAAAATTGCGTTTGAATGAGGAAGTATATTGAATTTGATATTTTTTTATCAAGTCAAAAGCATACGACGTATTACACGACTGCGTTTCATTTTACTCGGGAATTTCGTCGTTTATTTGTTGAAAAACTTACACAATAGCAATGTGTTTACAAAACATGTCGTTTGATAATTACCTTGATACAAAATATCAATCGACGTTGTTTTATAAACGAGATTCAAGGTAGTCAGAGTATATTACAAATAACCTGCAGCTCTCCCTTAATTTTTTCCAGGAAGACATCTAGCTAAAGAAAACGAACAAATCGACGCACGGAAAACAAAGTGATCTTATCGGCGACGAGCGAAGCCAACGTTAGAGACGGAAAAGCTGCGGAGAGAGAGAGAGAGAGCTATCGGCGTGCCTCCGGGGGCAGTATTTAATTTCCGGCTGGTTGCGAGAGAAACTCGTCGCTGTCATAGTGAGCTCATCTGTCGTTCGACGATGATAAACAGCGACCGCGCAGATATACACGTCCAATCAACCGATAGTTAAGAAAAGAATTACTTGTTGGAAATAATATTTTTCAAGTTTGTGCGATATACAGATAAATATATATACATATATGATGTTGTTGAAAACTTTCCAATTTCAAGGAAATACAAAAGCCGCACAGTCCCATGGGTACATAAGCTCTCGGTCCTTCTTAACTTCCTTGTATTCTTTCGCGTCACGCCGGGAATTTATCAATTTCTTCGTAACTCCGTTTCGTCGACTTGCCTCGCGATTTCTTATTTATTTTTCCATTTCACCTTTACCTCTCCTCCTCTTCTCTTTGCCTGCATGCCTCTCTCTCTCTCTCTCTCTCTCTCTCTCTCTCTTGCGGCGTACGGGCTTTTGTTTTTCTACGCCTTTTCCCGATTCGTTAGAGTGCACTTTCCTGTGTCGCAAATTTTATCGATATAGCAACCGATACGTACCGAGCGTTTGACTAAACTTTCCGACTTGTATAGACGAATAATACCATAGAAAATTTACTTGCAAGAGTTTTTACGACGATCAAACAAAAAAAAAAGAAAAAAGACGATTTACGAAATTTTTCGCAATTTTATTGCCAACTTTTACCGAGCTAGTATTTGGAAAAATTTCGAAATAAAGGTATGTTGCCGATATATCTGTGTAACGTTGGCAAAAATTTGGTCATGTTACGTCGCTCAAAGAAGTCACGTTGACACGCCA